>CM053402.1:133381990-133556013 GCA_028644305.1 Xerus rutilus | reverse complement strand
GGTACTGGGGATTGAACTCAGGGGCACTTGACCACCGAGCCACATCCCCAGCCCTATTTTGTGTTTTATGTAGAAACAGGGTCTCACTGAGTTGCTTAGCGCCTCGCCCTTGCTGAGGCTGGCTTTGAACTCGCAATTCTCCTGTCTCAGCCTCCCTAAGTGCTGGGATTACAGGCTTGAGCCACCGCGCCCGGCTGAACTTTTTTTTTTTTTTTTAATATATATATGTATTTAGTTGTTGAACCATTGGTTTATTTGTTTATTTATATGTGATGCTGAGAATCGAACCCAGTGCCTCACACATGCCAGGCAAGCACTCTACCATTGAGCCACAATCCCAGCCCCCTGACCTTTTTAATTAGTAAAGTTTTATGTCATTTTTAAGGATCTGATCTATTGTAGATTGCGGGCATTACTCTTCCATATGATACTCTGGATCAAGTGAGGAGCAGATTAGAAGAAGTCTCTCCTAATCTTGTTCGATATGATGATGTGGAAGGAGCTAATTACTTTCAGCAAGCAAATGAGCTCTCCAAGGTAAGAGTTTGCCCAGGTGCTGTTTTCATAGGGGTGTAACTCCAGGTGTAATTGTACTAGTTTTCAATAGTATTATTGATTTCTTCTCTTTTTTTTTTTTTTTTTGCAGCTGGTGAACCAGCAACTTCTTGCCGACCCACTTGTTCCACCTCAGCTAACTATAAAAGACTTCTACATGACAGGCAAGTAACCGTCAGCATGATTCTGCCAAATATGAAAGGCGAAAAGGAATAAGAGAACCTCTTTTAGCATTATAATTATTTGTTATTGGTAGTATATAAAAAGGTTTTTAGGTATCAGAACTAATACAATCATGTTTTCTTACTGTATTATATTTGTTGTTTCTGAAATGTAAGCAAAAGTTTGAAAATTTCAAAAGTTAACAGATTTTAAGTGTAAAGTTTTGCTGTTACAAGAAAAAAATCATGTGTAGCAATTTAGGGAGAATATTTCAAAGTGATAAACAGCTGTAAAGATTTTTCTGGGAATTTTAGATGAATAATCAAAACATTTAAACATGAAATATGTTAAACAGTGCTTCTCAAAACAAAGAAGAAGCCTGGAGTGGTGGTTCAGGCCTGTAATCCCATAGGCTCAGAAGGCTTGGAGGCTGATTCAGGAGGATGGCAAGTTCTGGAACAGCCTAGGCAACTTAGCAAGACCTTGTCTCAACCTAAAACATAAAAAAATCTGGAGAGTAGCTTAGTGGTAAAGTGTCACTGGGTTTTATCCCCAGTACTTTAAAAAAAAGAAAAAGAAAAAATAATGCTTCTGATGTAAATTGTTGGAAATATATTTAAGGAATGCACACCAACTGAAACTTATTTTCTGTGGATCTGACATTTGATATAACATCTTAAGTTTTAGGTAGTTAATACATGACTTTATTTATTTTTATTTTTTTGAGGCAGGATCATACTAAGTTTCTCAGATTGGCCTTGAACTCACATTCTTCCCACATCAGCCTGCCGAGTAGCTAGGATCACAGGTACAAGCCACTGCATCCAGCTTGATTTTTAAGTAATTTCTTATCTAGACCAGGGCACTGTAATCCCAGTGATTTAGGAGGCTGAGGCAGGAGGATTATAAGCTCCAGGCCAGCCTCACCAATTTAACAAGTTCCTAATAAACTTAGTGAGACCCTGTCTCAAAACAAAAAATAAAAAGGACTGATATGCAGTTCAGTGGTAGAATGTTCCTGGGTTCAGTCCCCAGGACCAAAATAATAACAACAACAATAATAATTTTCTATCTAAAAGCATAGGTTTTATTTATTTATATAATTTTTAACATTTTGGTGGTGTTGGGATCAAACTCAGGGCCTTGTATATGCTAGGCAAGCACTTTACCATTTACTTACATTCCCACCCTAGGAGTGCATTTTTCATTTTTGATGTAATTTGTACCTAAGATTTCTGTGTGTGTGTGTGTGTAGTATTGAGGATTGAACCCAGGAGCACTCTACCTCTGAGCTATATCCCCAGCGCTTAAATTTTGAGACAGGGTCTGAATAAGTTGCTCAGACCTATGATCCTCCTGCTTCAGCCTCCCAAATCACTGAAATTACAGGCATGTACTACCACACTCCTAACTAAGATTACTTTTAATGTATTTTTTAAATTTTTTTTTTTAGTGAGACTATAAAAGTTAGTTTCGTTGTCAAATACCTGCCAAAAAAAGCCAAGCACAGTGGCACACACCTGTAATCCCAGCACTTTGGGAGGCTGAGGCAGGAGAATCACGGGTTCAAAGCCAGCCTCAACAATGGCAAGGTGCTAAGGAACTCAGTGAGACCCTGTCTGTAAACATAAAATAGGGCTGGGGATGTGGCTCAGTGGTCGAGTACTGCTTAGTTCAATCCCTGATTTAAAAAAAAAAAAAAAAAACCTGCCAAAGCCCAAAGTCACAATGAAGTATCATTATCCCATTTCCACAAAATAACTATAATTTCTTTTAACATTTTGGTCAATCTTTCAGGGATGTATACCTTTCTTTTCTTTCATGCAATGTTGGGGATTAAACCCAACCTCAAGTGTTCTACCATTGAGCTATATCCCCAGCCCCCTCTTTTCTTTTTTTTTGTACTGGAGATTGTATCCCCTTTGTCTAACTTGTTCAATGAACTTTTATTCTTCCTTCCTTGTCCACGTTGGTTTATTTTCATAGATCCTTTATGTTTGTAAAGTGGAATGCTCTAATGTTGGGCTATACCCCTAGCCCTTTTTATTTTGAATCAGGGTTTTGCTACATTGCCTGGGCTGACCTCAAATTTCTTATCCTCCTGCTTTTCCCTCTTAAGTTAATGGGATTATAGCCATGTGCCACCATACCCACGTCCTTATTTATCTCTGTGTGTGTGTGTGTGTGTGTACGTACGTGTGTACACACGCACTTGTATTAAGGATCGAACCAGGGATATTTTAATTATTCCATATCCCCAGCGCTTTTTATTTTGAGACAGGGTCTTACTCAGTTGCTCAGGGCTTTGCTAAGTTGCTGAGGCTGGCTTTGAACTTGCAATTCTCCTGTCTCAGCCTCCCAAGCTGCTGGGATTACAGGTGTCCACTACTGTGCCCAGCAAGACTTATCTATAATTTTTTAATGGCTGCATATTGGTTTGTCTTCTAGCTTTTACATGGTTATTTAATTATTCCTGGGGTAGTTATTAAAAACATTTGGCCAATAAAGTATTTATCTTCAGAATTTGTTGGTTACATATAATTGCATAGAGCCTATAGTCTTTTATTTTTTTGTTCTTGAATATGCACAAGATTAAAGTTTTACTCTGCTAAAAAAGTTGTATTAACAAAATGTTCATTTTCCTCATATCTTTCAGATTCAATTAGCAGAGCCTCACAGACAATGGCCAAGTGTGTCAAAGCTGTCACAGAGGGTGCTCAGGCAGTGGAGGAACCATCCATATGCTAAAACATCTATTAGGAACCTAAATTGGCAACAAGTAGTGAATGGACAATTACACTAGAGTAATGCCTCAGAGGTTTAACTCTTTCAAAGAAATCAAATGATGTGATATTTAAGGTTATACTAAGCTTATTTGAAAATGATGCTGCAATTACAAAAGAACATAGCAGTTTGAACTTTATGTAATGTGTGTAAACATTATATGCATTTTTTCTTTCATGTAAAAGCATTGATAATCTTTATGAGAAATACAAAGAAAATCCATAAAGTTTGAATTTTTTGGTTCATTTTTTAAAATTTTATTTTATTTTATTTTATTTTTTTGGTACTGGGGATTGAATTCAGGGGTACTCAACCACTGAGCCACATCCCTAATCCTATTTTGTGTTTTATGTAGAGACAGGGTCTCACTGAGTTGCTTAGCACCTCGCCATTGTTGAGGCTGGCTTTGAATTCGCAATTCTCCTATCTCAGCCTCCCTAAGTGCTGAGATTACAGGCTTGAGCCACCGCGCCTGGCTTAAAATTTTATTTTATATTTGTTCTTTTTAGATATACATGACAGTAGAATGTATTTTGACATATTATACATACATGGAGTATAACTTATTCTAATTGGGATTCCATTCTTGTGGTTGTACATGATGTGGAGTTACACACGTTTATTCATATTATGAACATAGGAAAGTTATGTCTGATTCATTCTGCTGTCTTTCCTATTCCCATCCCCCCTCCCTTCTCTTCATTCCCCTTTGTCTAATCCAATGAACTTTTATTTTTCCTTCCTTGCCCCCCTTGGTTTATTTTCATAGATCACTTATGTTTGTAAAGTGGATAAAATAGAGACCTTCTGTTAAGTTCCATGGTGTTTTGTTTTTATTGTTGTTTACGGTACTGAGGACTGAACGCTGGGTCTTGCACATGCTAAGCAACTGAGCTGCATCACCAGTTCTGAGTTCCATGTTTTTCTACTGCTAAAGAAAAGAGATAAGCATTCTTTCAAGCTGGATAAATAGGGAGGGAAATGTAATCATATATCAGATCTGTATCTTGAACTATAATAGTTATAATAATAACAGCTAATAATTATTCAGCTTTTTCATGTGATAAACACTCTTCTTGTATATGCTTTTTCCTTGCTACAACCCTGTTAAATAGTATTGTTCTCTCTTTTACAAATGAATAAATGGAGCTGGGTGTGGTGGCGCATGCCTGTAATCCCAGCACTTTGGGAGGCTGAGACAAGAGAATTGTGGGTTCAAAGCCAGCCTCAGCAACGATGAGGCACTAAGCAACTCAGTAAGACCCTATCTCTAAATAAAATACCAAATAGGGCTGGGGATGTGGCTCAGTGGTGAGTACCCCTGAGTTCAATCCCTGGTACCAAAAAGAAAAAAAGAATAAATGGAAACCCAGGGATAAGTAGCTTACCCAAAGCCATACAGCCAAAAATGTTACAGACGCCAGTTTTCTTTCACTTCAGAATCCATTACTATTAACTGCTGTGTTTAATTCCCTCCCATTACTACAGATTCTATATGTTATTACTTTGTGGGGGATGGGTAACAGGGCGTTGAACCCACGGCCTCTTATGCGCTAGGTGAATACTCAACCACTGAACTGTATCCCTTTCCCAATAGGACATTACAGTATATGGGTTGTTGTTAGTTACCGGGGATTGAACCCAGGGGCACTTAACCACTGAGCCACATCCCCAGTTTCATTTCTGATTTTGAGACAGGGTCTCTCTGAGTTGCTTAGGGCCTTGCTAAGTTGCTGAGGCTGGCTTTGAACTTGTAATCTTCCTGCCTTGGCCTCCCTAGTTGCTGGGATTACAGGTGTATGCCACTGCACCCAGCAAGGTTAGGGATATAGCTCAGTATGGTAGAGCCTGTGCTTAGTATATTCAAGGCCCTGGGTTTAGTCCCTAGCGTGCACATACAAAAGAACTGTACAAAATTGGTCAACAGCTTTTTCAGAATTTTTCATTGTCTTTAGATTCAAACCTCAGCACCAGAAACAAGAAAACAAATTTATAGCTGGATGTGGTAGTGTACACCTGTAATCCTGGCCACTCAGGAGGCTGAGGTAGGAGTATTGCAAGTTCAAAGCCAGCCACAGCAACTTTCTGAGGCCCTAAGCAACCTAGCAAGACCCTGTCTCTAAATGAAATTTAACTAGGGCTGCGGATGTTCCTTGGTGGTTACCCCTAGGTTCAATCCCCAGTATCCACCACCCCCAATTGTACTTTGCTTAAAATTCCCGGTTGCATGAAATTGTACAAATTCTTTCCAAAAGAAGTGACTTTAATATAGATTTCCTTTGCCTCTTTGTTTTCACTTCCTTAGTACTGTGCTGACCCTCCAGGGGCCATACCTCCCTTTTGTATTTTACACTGTATTCTTCAGTGAATGTGTGTAGACTCTATGGGGTTGTTGGTAAGAGAGTACTGAAATGAAAGGGCGTGATATATGGTAAAGTTGATCTGGGAACCTTGGACTGCCATCTAGGCACATGTTAAACAACTTGTATTTCTCTAAAGAATACCTTATCTGGGTTAAGTATCACTTAATAAAATGCATTGCTTTTTACATAAAGTAAACATGAAAATCTTCCATGCGTACATATTAGTCCTATAATGTAAATGTTAAGGTTATTGTGAGCATAAACATTGAAGATAGTTGCTAGGGGAAAAAAGGCTTAAGAGCCTGTATGGAAAAAATAATAGATATTAGGGACAATAACCTGGCTGATAGAATCATGACATTCTAAACAGTGAGGCAGTTACCAATTAGAACATCTACAAAGGCTTAGGGCTAATTCCCCTCGAGTGAAAAAGCCAATATGAACGGACCCTGAAGTTAATATACAGGGTGAATTCAGAGGTGCTCTACCACTGAGGTATAACCCCAACCCTTTTTATTTATTTTAAAATAGAGTCTTGTTAAGATGCCCAGGTTGGACTTGAACTTTCAATCATCCTGCCTCACCCTCTCTCCCAAGTCTCTGGAACTACAAGCATGTGCCACCACACCAGGCTGAGGGTATCATACTTTCTTGACAATAACCAGTACATAATCACTTATTGGTTGTTGCTCACTTACTGTAACAGCATTTCTTGTGAGGTCAGACCTTACTCAACTTTAATATGAAGTTACTTCAAAAAGTTTTTTTCTTTTTTTTCTTTTTGATTGAGGATTGAACCCAGAGACAATTTACCACTGTGCTATGTCCCTAGCCCTTTTTATTTTTTATTTTGAGACGGGGTCTTGCCAAGTTGCTTAGGCTGGCCTCGAACTTCTGATCCTCTTGCCTTAGCCTCTCAAGTTGCTGAGATTACAGGTGTGTACCACTGTACCCAGCTGGTTCAAAAAATTTGAAGACTAGCCGGGTGCGGTGGCTCAAGCCTGTAATCTGAGCACTTAGGGAGGCTGAGACAGGAGAATCGCAAGTTCAAAGCCAGCCTCAGCAATGGCGAGGCACTAAGCAACTCAGTGAGACCCTGTCTCTACATAAAACACAAAATAGGGCTGGGGATGTGGCTCATGGTCGAGTGCCCCTGCGTTCAATCCCTGGTACCCAAAAAAAAAAAAAAATTTGAAGACTTTCTTCATCTGTAAGATAAGGGTAAAATTTGCAATAATTGTACTATTTCCAACCTCATGGGCTTATTATAGAATTAAATCATAAAAATCATAGCCTATTTTCCTGAGAGATAGCAAATCTCAATGGGCAGTCATAGGAAAATGCATATTCAAAATGTTGCTGACGGCTTAAGGAAGTTGCAATGACCATCTATGGGAATTTTTTTTTTTTTTAAATGTTTATTTTTTAGTTGTAGGTGGACAGAATATCTTTATTTTACTTTTATGTGGTGCTGAGGATCGAACCCAGTGCCTTATGCGCACCAGGCGAGCACGCTACCACTGCGCCACAATCCCAGCCCCAGGGAATTTTTTTTTTTAATAATTTTTTTGGTAGTTGTGTATGGACAGCATGCCTTTATTTGTTTATGTTTATGCAGTACTAAGGATTGAATCCAGGGCCTCACACATGCTAGGAAAGCACTCTGCCACTGAGCCACAGCCCCAGCCCTCCATGGGAATTCTTGATCCTAAAATTAATAGTCCTCATTCTAAGCAAATCAAATGAAAATTCAATTCCATAGATTATGAGGTAAAATCATGCTTTATATAACCCCCAGCTCATACTTTTTAAAATATATTCCTTTCTTAGGCTCAGGGGAATTTAATGGACTGCCAAAGGTCAACCTAATCAATAAAATGCTACTACTACAGGCTACCAGGATTTTGCAAGTAAATTTATCATATAAAACTCTGTATTTTGATGGGATTTTAATGAGTTATAGTAAGATTTACTGTATCTGTTGGATTCAAGCCTTTCAGAAGAGATTTGCTTCTTGGAGCAAAAACATAACAATGCCATCAGACGAGGAAATACCAGTGATAGGGTACTGAAGGAGGGTTAGATATGTACAAATGGAGTCTAATGGACTTTTTGCCAATATACATCATTAGCTAATATAAACAGCTTATTTTTACCAAAATTATCTCATCACTAGTCAAGCTACCAAAGACAGAAGAACTATCAAAGTAGTGGTAAAAATGTGATTTTTTTAAATGTTAACATTTCTGGGTGTGGTGGCACACACCTGTTAATTACAACCTTCAGGAGACTGAGGCAGGAGGATTGCAAGCTGAAGGCCAGCCTCAGCAACTTGACGAGGTCTTAAGCAACTTAGGGAGACCCTGTCTCAAAAGTTTAAAAATTAAATAAAAAGGGCTGTGGAATGTGGCTTAGTGGTAAAGCACCTCTGGATTCAACTCCTAGTACCAAAAGAAAACAAAACTTTTGTATATAGCCATATATGGTCATCTTTCATAAAAGGTGAGAGGGAAGGGCTGGGGCCTCATTGGTAGCACCTGTGAGACACTGAGTTTGATCCTTAGCACTGCATAAAAATAAACAAAGGGGCTGGGGTTGTGGCTCAGTGGTTGAGCGCTTGCCTCACATGTTTGAGGCACTGGGTTTGATCCTCGGCACCACATAAAATAAAGATATTGTGTTCATCTACGACTTAAAAAAATATTAAAAAATAAATAAATAAAGGCGCTCTGTCCATCTACAACTTAAAAAAAAAAAAAAAAGGTAGCCAGGCGTGGTGGCACATACCTGTAATCCCAAATCCTAGCAGCTAGGGAGGCTGAGACAGGAGAATTGTGAGTTCAAAGCCAGCCTCAGCAAGATGAGGCACTAAACAACTCAGTGAGACCTTGTCTCTAAGTTTAAAAAAAAAATAGGACTGGAGGTGTGGCTCAGTGGTCTGGTGCCCCTCAGTTCAATCCCTGGTACCCCCCAAAAATTAGTGAAGAGAAGCCAGGCATGGTGGTGCATACGTGTAGTCTCAGCTCCTTGAGAAGCTGAAGCAGGAGGAAGTCTTCAGCCTAAGGGCTTGAGACCAGCCTGGACAACATAGCAAGACCCCCATCTCAAAAAACAAAAAAATTATTTTCCTAACTTTAAGTAATTAATATTTTTAAATCTATTAATAAAGAGCAGTTTTGTTTGCATATTTAAGCCCCAGGGACAAGGATGTTAAATAAGAAGATTATGGCTAGACCTCAGGTCATATATTTTAAAAGACCAAGGATCTCAGAACCAAATACTTCTTAAAGTGACTTTTGTGTTTTTCACCATTGAAAATGTTTATAAAGTCTCAACATGACTTAGCTGTGACTACTACTTAAAATTCTCTGAGGAGCCAAGCGTGGTAACGCACGCCTGTAATCCCAGCACTTTGGGAAGCTGAGACAGGAGAATCGCAAGTTCAAAGCCACCCTCAGCAACGGTGAGGCACTAAGCAACTCAGACCCTGTCTCTACATAAAACACAGAACAGGGCTGGGGATGTGGCTCAGTGGTCAAGTGCCCCTGAGTTTAATCTCTGGTACCAAAAAAAAAAATTCTCTGAGGGCTGGGGATATAGCTTCATGTTAGAGCAAGCACAAGGCCTAGGTTTGATCCTCAGCACTGCATGAGAAAAAAATAAGCCTCTGATAACTTAATTTTTAAAAACAACACTGAAAAACATATTGATGATACCTAGTGATTATAATATTTAATATGAATTGGTAACGAAAGATCTTGAGATGAGTAACTTTTGTTAATTTCCTTCTTAGAATCATAATTTTGCTGGGCGTGGTAATGTATGCCTATAATCCCAGCTACTAAAGAGGCAGAAGCAGAATTACAAGTTCCAGGCCAGCCCGGGCAAGTTTGTGAGGATCTTTTAGAATGAAAACCAAAAGGGCTGAGGATGTAGCTCAGCTCAGTAGTAGAGGACCCCTAGGTTCAATTCACAGTACTGGAAAAAAAAAAATCCTAAAATGCAATAGTGGGTGAATGTTGGGCTGGTGTTGCAGCTCAGTGGTAGAGTACTTGCCTAGCATGTGTGAAGCACTGGGTTTGGTCCTCAGCACCACGTATAAATAAGTAAAATAAAGGTCCATCTGTTGACAAAAAATATTTGAGAAATATTTAATAAAAAATGAAATAGTGGGTGGATGTTTAAAAAAAATGGGTTAGATCCCAACATATTGGTACGGAAAAAAGCTCTAGGACATATTTAAAACATAAGTTGTATGATAATATGTGTCAATGAGTATATATATGTAAGGATATACATGTGGAAAATATATCTTCAGACAAATAAAAATATTTAGCTGGGGCTGGGAGTATATGTAGCTCCATGGTGTAGCACACACTTAGTATGTGCAATATACTAAGGGCCCTGAGTTAATCCCCAGCACCTAAATAACCTAATACTTGCAGTAAACTCTGAGTAATTCAACTTAGTAAAAATAGCATAAGGAAAAGGATTTTACACTTCTATCTTTTGAGTACTTGAAAGTTTTTGTATTAATATGTTGTCATAAGTTTTATTTCATATCTGGTTTGCAACCAGAGAAATGGAAAAATTGAGCTCTGTATATGTGCTATGACCTGAAACGCATTTAAATAAAATAATTAAATTTAAAAAAAATAAGTTTTATTTCATTTTGATACTGAGGATTGAACTAAGGGGTGCTTAACCAACTGAGCCATATCCCCAGACACCTTTATTATTATTATTTTGAGACAGAGTCTAGGGCCTCACTAAGTTGCTGAGGCTGGCTTTGAACTTGTAATCCTCCTGCCTCAGCTTCCTGAGCCACTGGAATTTATGAAATTAAAAACAACATATTGCTTAAATGAAGAATATGTAGCAAAACAAATTATTTTAGTTGATAAAATGGGAAACAGTAGGTAGGTGTGGTGATACATAATCCCAGCTACTTGTGAGACTGAGGTGGGAAGATCATTTGAGCCCAGGAGTTCAAGACCAGCCTCAGCAACAGTGAGACCCACTTATATCCCCACCCCTCACCCCCCGCCAAAAAAAAGAAAATGCAGGTTACAAAATTGTTGCATGGTATGTATGGTAGGAAGTGTATAAGATGGCCCTGGTGAACCCTGGCTCCTTGGATTCATGCCTTTTTGTGATCCCTTCCCCTTTAGCGTTACCTAGACTTAATCACTTCTAATGAGGAGGTGGCATCACTGCTGAGATTAGGTTTTGAAGCCTATAGCTTCCTCCTTGGGCCTCTGGTCTCTTACTCTCAACCTAGCATCTACTATGTTGTGAGGATACTTACACAGCTTCCTCCTTGGTTTCTTAGAATACTCTCACTTTTGGGAAGGCCCCATGTGGTAAAGAAGAGGCCTACCAGCAACTGTGTTGAATGAGCTGAATCCTTTGGCCAACAGAATCGGGATGACTGCAGTCCCAACAGAGTTTAACTAAAACCCCATAAACTATCTTGAGCCAAAGCACCTGGCTTTCTGTTTATGGATTTTTGGCACACAGCAACTGCTATTGACTTGTTGTTTTTGTTGTACTGGGGATTGAACCCAGGCCTCATATATGCTTAGGCAAGCACTGTACCACTGAGCTACACCTTAAGCCCTTCTAAATTTTTATTTTGTTTATTTTGTATTTATTTAGTTATTTTTGGTACTTGGATTGAACCCAGTGGTACTTTACCATTGGGCTTAATCCTGGTCCTTTTGTATTTTATTTTGAGACAGTCTTACTAAGTTGCTGAGGGTCTCACTAAATTGCTGAGACTGGCCTTGAACTTGGCACTTCTCCTGCCTCAACCTCTCAAGTCATTGGGTTATAGGTATATGCCACTATGCCCAGCCAGGTATGTTGTCCTTAACCACTAAGTTTTGGGTTTTTATGTAGCAATAGGTAACTAATATATTGTGATTATAACTTTGCAAAAGCATATGCTGGGCCAGGCATGGTGGCACATGACTGTAATCCTTGCTACTCTGGAGGTTGAGGCAGGAGGATCACAAGTTCAAAGCCAGCCTCAGCAACTTGGTGAGAACTTATCTGAAAAATTTAGAAGTGCTGGGGTGTAGCTCAGTGGTAAAACACCCCTGGGTTTAATCCCCTGTACTGGGATTAAAAAAAAAAAAGCATATGCTGGGGTAACCCATACCCAATAATCAAGATATAGTGTGTATAAAGAATTGGCCATCTCAGCCCAATGAGGGACAATTCTGATGGATTATTTTGACTGCTGAGCTATCTATGGGGTAAGTGGAGGCTGTTGATGAACTTTTAGAGAACTCATTAATATTCTGCTTACGAAACTATGCTCATCAGAGAATCTGATCCACGTCAGCCATGCTTGCTTACTATCTGTGGAACCTCGGTAGCTATTCCAGTTATTGTGTCCAGCCAGTAGGAAATGGTGAAGGAAAAGAAGTCTAGAATAAGCACTTAACATTTTATTGCAATGACTTGGAAATTGCATCATTTCCATTTCCATACCATAGGTGGGACATACAGCCACATTCATTTGCAAGAGAGGAAGCTGGATAATGTAGCCTGTAGCTGGGCAGCCATCTACAGCGAAAACAAAAGATTCTAAGAGAGAAGCTACTAGTTATTTTTTGCTCTGCAATAAATCACTCCAAAAGTTTAGAACAACAGCCATTTTATTTTACTTGTAAGATTCCATGGGTCCACAATATTCTTTGAAGAGGCACAGCAGAGAGAGGGGCAACTCACTTTTTTGTTTATATTTTTGTTTTTGTTTTTATCAAACTGGGAATTGAACCCTGGACCTCATGTATAACAGGCAAGTATTCTACCACTGAGCTACATCCTCAGTATCCCTCTTTTTTAAATTTTATTTTGAGACAGGGTCTCACTAAATTGTCCAGTCTGGCCTAGAACTTGAAATCTACCTCAGCCTCTCGAGTACTTGGGATTATTGTTGTGCACCAACACATCTGACACTGGAGCAATTCTCTGTTCAATAAGGCTAGGGCCCCAGATGGATGACTGGAATATTCAGGAATGACCCAAACAGCTGAGGGCTGGAAAAACTGGAATAGCTGTGGCTGGAGGATTTAGCTCCTACGTGGCATCTTCATTCGTATGTGTGGCTGGAATGACATTTGAAATAGAATTGTCTTCCACAGCTTCTACTTCCACCCAGCAGTCTTAGGGTGGTTGGAAGTTTTGTAGGGTGGCTCAGGTGTCTAAGAGCAAAGTATTACTAGAAGTCAAGGAGAAAAAAACTACAAGGCTTTTTATAACCAGAAGTTAAATAGCATCACTTTTGTTGCACTTTATTGGACAAGTCAGTCTCAACCCACCCAGATTCAAGGGAAGGAAACATACACCCCACTTGTGGATGGGAGGCAATGTTAAAGAATTAAACGCTCATAAAGGAAGTATAGATTTTGGGGGATGATTAGTTTTTCCCATAGGCTCTGTGTCACAGTAATGAAAAGGGATATAAAGAGAGAGAAAAAGAGATCACAATAAATTATGAAATCTATATAATTTTCAATCTATAACTATTCTCACATTATTTCGTACATACTAAACTCTCTTGTTCTTGAATCCAATATAGAGTTGTTAAGACCCCTGTTGTATCATAGAGTTGAGGCTTTTCCCCTTGGATCATATTTTTTATTATGATTATGATTATTTTGTGCTAGAGATTTAACCCAGGGCCTGGTTGAATCCGGGCTCAAATTCTTTAAGTTTGTATTATTTAGTTACTTGCAGTACTAAGGACTGAAGCCAGGAGGTCCAGCCTTCTTTATTTTTATTTTTTTTATTTTTATTTTTTAAAAATATTTTAGTTGTTGGGCTGGGATTGTGGCTCAGTGGTAGAGTGCTTGCCTCATATGCGTGAGGCACTGGGTTCGATCCTCAGCAACACATAAAAATAAATAAAATAAAGATATTGTGTCCATCTACACCTAAAAAAATTAAAAAAAAATATTTTAGTTGTTAATGGATCTTTATTTTATTCATTAATTCTTTATATGTGGTGCTGAGGATCAAACCCAGTGCCTCACTCATGCTAGGCAAGCGCTCTACTACTGAGCCACAGCCCCAGCCCCAAGCCTTCTTTATTTTTTATTTAGAGATAAGGACTTGCTAAATTGCCCAGGCTGGCCTCAAATTTGCTATACTTATGCTTCAGCCTCCCAAGTCAATGGGAGTATATGTACACTGACATGTGACTCAAATTCTTTAAGTTTTTAAATATAGCTCAAGAACCTTGGCACATATTACTGAAATGCTCTTTGTGCTATTTATTGGAGGAAATTATATTTTGTTAGGTTGCATATATTTTGCATGGGTTGCTATTGGTAAGTTATAACATCCAAATCAATACTCTACAAAGAAGATATTTAGTACAAGTCATACTTAACTGTTCTTTTTATTTATTTAGTAGTACCCCGTACAAGATTGAAACCTAAAACTAGTTTTGTAGTCTCTTCCATTCCATTTCTATTTTAGAGGATTTATTTACTGTACTTTTCCATCAAAAGTGACCTCCCTGTCAGTCAATGCATTGTATAATATAAATTATTTTCTGAATTAAAAAAAGAAAGTAGCAAGTCATGAGGGCAAAGTAGGACAAGAAGTGAGCCTATTGAAATCTTTTAACCCTGTCTAAGACTTAAGGGTTTGCCTATGTTCCTATGAGTAGGATGACCTTGCTCCATTGTTCTAAATCAGAAGCATCTATTTTCTAGGATGTTCTGGGATAGCATTGAAATCTAAAAGGGACAGTAAGCAGGGTGCATTGGTACATTCCTATAATCCCACCTACTCAGAAGGCAGGAGGATTGCAAGTTCAAGGCCAGACTGGACAATTTAGCAAGACCCTGTCTCAAAAAATAAAATGGGGGGCTGGGGTTGTGGCTCAGTGGTAGAGCGCTTGCCTCGCATGCGTGAGTCACTGGGTTCGATCCTCAGCACCACATAAAAAATAAATAAATAAAATAAAGATATTGCGTCCATCTACAACTAAAAAAAAAGTTTAAAAAAAATAAAATGGGCTGGGAGTATAGTTCAGTGGTAAAGTGCCCTTGGGTTCAAAAATAAGTAAATAAATAATAAAATAAATAAAAAAAACAGTACAAGTTCTTTCTACAGGTTCAAATTTGTCATTATCTCATGTACGATAAAAGGGATTAAACATCTATCCAAAATTTACTTTTTTGGCACATGTCCCTCATTTGGACATGACTTTCAAAATACATTGCCTTTTGATAAAACTGGAATGATTTTCATCCAAAAATAGGATAGGACAAATATTTTGCAGTGATTTTAGAAAAATATCTAATCTTTTTTTTTTAAAATATTTTTTAGTTGTCAATGGACCTTTATTTTATTTATTTATTTTTTTATATGTAGTGCTGAGAATCAAACCCAGTGCCTCACACATGCCAGGCAAGCAATCTACCACTGAGCCATACCCCAGCCCCATATCTAATCTCTTTTTAATATATTTGGTTCTGGATTTTTTTGTGTGTTTTGTTTATTTGTTTGTTTGTTTGTTTTTTGTACCAGGGATTGAACCCAGAGATGCTTAACCACTTGGCCATATCCCCAGCACTTTTTAATATTTTATTTAGAGACAGGGTCTCGCTAAGTTGCTAAGGCCAGCTTCAAACTTGCAATTCTCCTGCCTCAGCCTCCTGAGCTGCTGGGATCACAGGCATGCACCACCACACCCAGCCTAATATATTTGGTTCTTAAGAATCCATATCTTTTTCCAAGGTGAACTTTTTGATTGGGATTGGTTCTTCGAGTTTGTGCTTTTATCCTATAAGTACTGTGCAAGAGAAGTAATTTTAAAAGAAAATGAAAAACACCCTAAAAGAGGAATCAACCTTTCTGCTGGACGAACAAGAAAAGAGGTCATTAGGAACATTTTCTTGTGCAACCTGCTATTAACCTTAACAGCTTTACAACTAAGACTTCTAGGTAAGGACTACACCTACTCAATATTGTACCTTGGGGAGCATCCAACATGGTCTTTTTTGGGGGGGGAGTACTGGAGATTGAACTCAGGGGCACTCGACCACTGAGCCACATCCCCAGCCCTATTTTGTGTTTTATGTAGAGATAGGGTCTCACCTGAGTTCTTAGTGCCTCGCCGTTGCTGAGGCTGGCTTTGAACTTGCAATTCTCCTGTCTCAGCCTCCCTAAGTGCTGGGATTACAGGCTTGCGCCACCACGCCCAGCTCAACATGGTCTTAAATGTGAACTTTCTGATGTTAATTCTAATTATTATGCCTGATCCCATTGTTGAGTAGAACAAGTCAACTGTTCATTCTTGGGGATAACAGTTGAATTTTCCTAGGCACCAAGACATTGATTGAGGCACTGGACAAGAAATTTTACTAAAAGGAGTAGTAGGTCATCCTACTCATAGGAACATAGGCAAACCCTTAAGTCTTAGACAGGGTTAAAAGATTTCAATAGGCTCACTTGTCCTACTTTGCCCTCATGACTTAGAAATTTACTAAATTTTAGAAATTTTACTTCGGTCCAGGAAGAAGTCATTCCTTTCTCCTTGTGAGCATTTTCCTCCGAGAATGGAGTTGACTCACCTGCTGATTCAGCATGGTCACACACAGTAAATGGTTAAGAAGTTACTGTTTCTGCTAGAGTCTCTGAAGCAGCAAAATATGTACACATTGTTGACCAAAAAGATGACAGATATCAATTGCCTATCTTTCCCATAAGGTCCATAGTTCTTTCTCTAGTCCTTTTTCTCCCCTGTTCCTGGTCACCTTCTCCTTCCCAGTTGGTAAGTTCACTTATCAGTTAGAATGTCTTTAATTACTGATATTTGATTAGTAATCAGTAATAATCTTAAATTTTGTTATCTATATCATGCCTTGTACTTTCTTATGGCAAAGCAACCATATTTATTAACTAGTTCATCATTTTTTTTTTTTTGGTACTGAGAATTGAACTCAGGCACTCGACCACTGAGCCACATCCCCAGCCCTATTTGTGTTTTATGTAGAGACAGGGTCTCACTGAGTTGTTTAGCACCTCGCCATTGCTGAGGCTGGCTTTGAACTCAAGATTCTCCTGTCTCAGCCTCCCTGAGTGCTGGGATTACAGGCTTGTGCCACTGCACCCGGCTTCATCATCTTAATTCTGGGGATTCATGTCAACTTGGTAAACACTCTGATTTCCATATAGCTATTTGCTCCATTACTGACCAGTAAATTTTATTATGCTGTATAAGTTATTGGTTGTTTGGGATGCTCTCTTCTATTTCTTTAAATTTTTGGATGGATGACACAAATTTATCAAAATAACTTTTAAGCAATTAGCAATTCAGTAGAAATTAGTCATGTGTAGTAATACATATGCTGATAAGTTTACTGTCAAATTATAAACTTATTTTGATGTAAACTTAAATCTCTGCAGCATTTAGTCCATGTTTCAGAGTTCATTGAGATTATAGTTTCTCAGCTATATTCCAAAGTTGGGAAAATGATTAAACTATGAGAGGATTTGAAGCAATTGTTACATCTTACACTTACTGGGTTGCAACACTATGTGATGATTATACACTGATTTGTGTATTAAAGGAGAAAGCTATGGAATCAGTTGCCCAGATTAAATTCTGGCTTTACCACCTACCAGCTATATTATGAAATGGGAATGTTAGTTCTATAATGCTTACTTTAGAGAGGGTTTGGAAGACTAAATAATCTAACATGTGCAAAGCATTGGATAAGAGTAAATGCTTAGTAAGTTTTAGTTGTCACTATCATTTAATACATAAAGCAAATACATAATTTTTTACGTATTAAACATTAAAAAATTGGGGTTGGGGTTGTGGCTCCATGGTAGAGTGCTTGTCTAACATGTGTGAGGCATCCTCAGCACCACATAAAAATAAATAAATAAAATAAAAGTATTGTGTCAGTCTACAACTAAAAATATTTAAAAGGTTTTGTGTCTGTCTACAACTAAAAATATTTTTTAAAACATTTAAAAATTCTCTAGGAATTTCATCTTTATCAGGAAGAATGAATGTGGATACCAAGAATCATGATTTAATATGCAACCAATCTACAGTTCAGTACTAGAAAAGAAAGCATTATATGACTTTTTGCACACAATACTTCCTACCAAACATTTTACTTCTGGTCACTTGAAAATAATAAGAATAGGAAACCCTTTACTTCCCACATAGAAAATATATAAAAACTAGATACTTGAATTAGATACTTTGCAATGCCTTGCAGTCAGGTATTCAATAACTATTTACTCAATAAACAAATGAATAAAAAATAAATGCATAGTTATAGCCAAGACTACAAAGATGTGTTTATGTATGTATTATTTAGAGAGGTCTTATTAAGTTGGCCTTGAACTCCTGGACTCAAGTGACTCTCCTGCCCAGCCTCCAGAGTAGCTGAAACTTCAAGTGTGCGCCACCATACCAGGCTTAGGCTGGCTCTGACAATGTCATTTCCAACCAATAATGTATGGATTATACAAATGGAGCTCTTTAGAGAACAGAATCATGTAATCATAATCATTGCTTTAACAACTGGATAAAAATCTGTGCAGTTGGTCACAAACATGACCAAGCAGATGAGTCAACAGGAGTTCTTCATTGTTTCTGGAGGACAAATCAAAATCAGTGTTTTGCCAATAGAAGATCAATAACATTTGTTTTTATGAAGGATTTAGACAAATGTGCAAATATATTGTAATTGTTAAAAGTAACTCACTAGGCTAAGAAGAAAAAGTAAAAAAGGATCATTACTAAAGGATTATTTTCCTCTAGCCTGATTTATGTGGACTGATTGTCCTATTAGTCCAAATATGTTCATGTGAAAGACAGGAAAACAGCTCCCAAAGATGTTATGTCTTAATCCCCTGAACCTGTGAATAGGTTACCCTACATGACAAGAGGGATTTTGTAGATGTTGTAATTATTACAGCCTGGATGGACTGTAATAATCAGAAGGATCCTTATAAGATCGAGGCAGGAAGATCAAAGTCAAAGGGAGATTGGAAGATTCTACACTGCTGGCTTTGAAGATGGAGAGAAGGATGATAAACCAAGGAATGCAGGTAGCTTTTAGAAGTTGGAAAAACCAAGGGCAGGAGGATTGCAGGTTCAAGGCCAGCTTCAGCAATTTAGTAAGACTGTCTCAAAAAAATAAAAAGGGCTGGTGATATAGCTGAATGATAAAGCACCCCTGGATTCAATCCCCTGTACAAAAAAAAAAAAAAAAAGAAAAGAAAATGTGTAATGTACCTTGAGATTCTTAGCTGAAATACCAAGCTATGTTGCTTACACTTTGCATTTTAATAATTCTATTTTCCTTTAAGATAGCTTAATTTTGGAAGAGTGGGTATACTTCAAAAGACAATGTGCTGGGGCTGGGCTGTAGCTCAGTGGTAGAGCGCTTGCCTTGCATGCGTGAGACACTGGGTTCGAACCTCAGCACCACATAAAAATAAATAAAGGTATTGTGTCCATCTACAACTAAAAAAAAAAAAAAATTAAAAAAAAAAAAAAGACAATGTGCTGAGCATGGTGGCACATACTGGTAATCCCCCAATTCAGGAGGCTGAGGTAAGTAGACCACAGTTTCAAGGCCAGCCTCAGCAATTTAGTGAGGCCATAGGGAACTTAATGAGACCCTATCTCAAAATAAAAAAATAAAAAGGTCTGGAGACAGTTCATTGGTAAAATCATTTGGAACTGGGTTCATTCCTCAGTACCAACCCTCAAACAAAACAAAACAAAAACCCCAGCCTGCTTCAACACTATAATGATTTTGATATGATAATATATATTTTAATGAGACTAATGGATGTAATCCAGAAATTAAATTTGGACAACTTAGTACATTGTGGAGGACTTTTGCTTTTGTTGTGTTCACATCTGCTTTTATTTCAAAATAAGAAGTTTAGTATGTATGCTATAATAAGAAATATATATTTTGTCTCTGTCCCTGTTTCCCCATACAAAGCTCCTAAAACCCTTGTAATTTCCTGAATGATGAGCTTCTAGGAGTATCATTTGTTCTAATATTTGGTCTTTGTCCTCAGTTCCTCACATAGAGCTCCTAAATCCCTTGAAATTTCCTGGGTGGTAGAGCATCTTTTTTTCTAATGAAGCAACTCTTCACAGGTTCCTAGATAGCTTCAGGATGGAGACTGGTCACCAGAAAGACTAAGTTGGGATTAGAAACTTAAACTGTAAGTCCCAGCTCCCCAACCTCCAGGGAGAGGAAAGGGGCTGGAAATTGAGTTAAAAAATTAATCATTTGTACATAACAAAACTTTCACAAAAACTTCTGATAGGGTTCCGAGAGCTTCTAGGGTAGTGCACACATCAAGGTGGTAGGAGGGTAGTGTGTCCAGAGAGGGCATGGAAACTCTGTGTCCCACACTCCCAAGACCTCCCCCAGTGCCTTGCTGTTTTTCTTGTTCAGCTGTTCCTGTCTTTCCTTTGTAATAAACCAGTGAATGTAAGTTAAAAGTGCTCCTGAGTTCTGTGCACCATTGTGGCACTGAAAGTTGTGGGAACGTCCTGGCTTTTTAACCAAGTCAGATAAAAGTATGGGTAACCTGGGAACCTTATACTTGTGACTGGCCTCTGAAGTGAGAGCAGTCTTGTGGCACTGAGACCTTACACTCACAGAGTCTGATGGTAACTCTGGGTAGTTAATGTCAGAATTGGACTGAATTATAGGACACTCAGTATGTCCAGGGAATTGGGAGAATTGGTTAGTGTGAGAAAAACACTTCACAGATTTGGTGTCAGAAATTATTATTTAAGCCGGGCGTGGTGGCTCACGCTTGTAACCCAGCACTTTGGGAGGCTGAGACAGGAGGATCGCGAGTTCAAAGCCAGCCTCAGCAACGGTGAGGTGCTAAGTAACTCAGTGAGACCCTGTCTCTACATAAAACACAAAAAATAGGGCTGGGGATGTGGCTCAGTGGTTGAGTGACCCTGAGTTCAATCCCCAGTACCAAAAAAAAAAAAAAAAAGAAATTATTATTGTTATCTTTTAGTTTTTAATCTACATTTATTTTTGGTACTGGGGATTGAACCCAGGGGCGTATTTACCACTGAGCTACATCCCCTAGCCTTATTTATTTATTTATTTATTTATTTGGTACCAGGGATTGAACTCAGGGGTACTCGACCACTGAGCCACGTCCTCAGCCCTCTTTTGTGTTTTATGTAGAGACAGGGTCTCACTGAGTTGCTTAGTGTCTCGCTGTTGCTGAGGCTGGCTTTGAACTCGTGATTCTCCTGTCTCAGCCTCCCAAAGTACTGGGATTGCAGGCACACGCCACTGCACCCAGCTCTTTTTATTTATTTATTATTTTGGTACCAGGCATTGAATCCAGGGGTACTTTACCACTGAGCCACATCCCCATCCATTTTTATTTTTTATTTTGAGACAGGTTCTCGCCAAGTTCCTTAGGGCCTCGCTAAGTTGCTGAGGCTGGCCTCAAACTTGTGATTTTCCTACCTCAGTCTCCCCAGGTGCTGAGATTACAGGTATGTGCTACCACACCTGGCTATTTTTGTTTTTATCAATTGTTACACCTAGCTATTTTTGTTATTATTAATTGTTATTATTTGTGGTATGGCGATTGAACCCAGGGGCATTTTACCACTGAGCTATATCCCCAGCCCCTTTTATATTTTATTTATTTAAAAAATTTTTTAGTTGTAGATAGACACAATATTTTATTAATTTATTTTTATTTTATTAATAAACTATTAATTTTTATGAGGTGCTGAGGATTGAACCCAGTGCTTCACACATGCTAGGCAAGTGCTGTATCACTTAGCTACAAACCCAGTCCTTTATATTTTATTTTAACACACGGGGTCTTGCTGTGTTGCCCACAGCTTGAACTTTTGATCCTTCTGCCTCAGCCATCTGAGTCACTGGAGTCACTGGGATTATAGGTATGTGCCATCTCACCAGGCAGTATCAGAAGTTTTGTGAGAAAAAGCAGCTCAGCATGTAAAACCATAAATACATAAAATCCTTTCATGGTGCTTAAACAAATTAACATTTTTTAAGTTTTATGAACATAAAAAGATAGAAAATCGAAAAGAACCCAGGAGAAAACATATTATTACAATAGTTTGATTCAGAGAAAACAAAAACTCCTTCCTCCATTTTTTTTTTTTTTTTGTAGTACTGGAGCTTGAACACAGGAACACTCTATCACTGATCTATAACCCTTTTATTTTTCATTTTGACAATTATTTTTTTGACAATTATTTATTTTTCATTTAGCTACATTGCCCAGGCTGGCCTTGAACTTAAGATCCTCCTGCCTTAGCATCCCAGGTAGCTGGGATTACAGGATTGCACTACCACACTGGCCTAGAAATTCCCTTTTAACAGAAAAAAAAAAAGAAAAGACAAATGACTTGTCCAGAGTACTTACATGGGCTTTCTAAGGATGTTATTGTGAGTCTGTATTTACTTATGTATTTTGAGATGGGGTCTTGCTGCGTCCTAGGCTGTTCTTTAATTCCTGGACTACAGGCATGTGCCATCATGCCTGGCTCTGCAGTTTTTTTCCTAGGTACATTTCAGATAGAGGGACACATGATATAGGAACTAAATGATAATTCATGCCATCATCAATGACTAGTACATGAAGTACAAAGAGTTTACTATTGATAAAATTTTAGGTAACAAAATTCTTCCCTTGTTCCTCAGTAGAGACAAAATGGTTACCATCTAATTAGCCTAATGGTCTCCTGAGGTTGATGTTATTGTTGGACAGGGCAACAGGAAGCATCTGCGCATCCTACCATGAATGGAGATGATTCATTCTTTCCCCATTGAAGTATAAATTCTGTTGGTATTAAATTACCTAATTGCTATTTATATATTTAAACATTTAGACACACAGTAATAACTTCTCAGTAAACTTAAATGATTTAGACCATGGAAATAGTTTTTCTCAGTTGGTCAACATCGATTCTTGTTTTTTTTTCTCCATGATTTAAAGGATACTTGTCATATTAAAGCTATCCTTACAAATCTTTTGTTCTTGTGTTCTACAACTATCTATGGTGACAGAAAATTCAGGGAATAATGTCAATTAACAGCTCCCAAAGAGCAGACAGCATAAATGATCATGCCCTACAAAATGGAGAAAGGGAATACACAGAAGATATTTGCTTAAAAATGCTAGAGTTTCTATGTGTGAAAACATATATAAATGTAAATGATCTGACAGAGGAAGAGTAAAGTAAGAGTCATATGTAAATATATTACATAAATATATTTTGTAAACATGCGTACACATGCATGAATCCTATACATGATAAATTCTGGTATGTATGCAAATTTTACATGTGAAATTGAAAACAAGTCAAAATACAATTTAAAATTCACATTGGTGTACATGGATTTAACTCTAAGTAGGTTTAGATATAGAGGTATGGGAAGGGCCATATCAAATTTTCTAGTCAGTTAGGATTATCATCAGAGAATTAACATGAATACAAGTTTATATGAATATTCATAAGAATGTACTGGTGACAGTATGTGCAAAAACATAAATATACAGGATCTGACAGAGGGAAGAGTATAATGTGAGTCATGTGAAAATACATTTTAGGAATATTTGAATGCATGGATTAATACAATATGTAATATATTGTAATATTTATGCAAATTTAACATTGAAATTCAAATACACAAATAAAAATACACTTTAAAATTCTTTGATGTACATGAACTTAAGAATAAGTAGGTTAATATATAGTAGTATGGAAGAGAAGCATAAAATTTTGTACTGTAGCAGGGTGTGGTGGCGCATGTTTGTAATCCCAGCACTTTGGGAGGCTGAGACAGGAGAATCGCGAGTTCAAAGACAGCCTCAGCATCGGCGAGGCACTAAGCAATTTAGTGAGACCCTGTCTCTACATAAAACACAAAATAGGGCTGGAGATGTGGCTCAGTGGTCAAATACCCCTGAGTTCAATCCCTGGTACCAAAAAAAAAAAAAAATTTTTGTACTGAGGTACATTAGGGTCAGAGAATTAAATGAATACGGGGAAATATGAACATTCATAAGAATGTACTTGTGAAAATATGCGTGAAAACACATAAATACACAGGATCTAACAAAGGAATAGTAAAATGTGACTATTATTAAAAAATATATATAGTAAATATAGGGATGCATGGATTATTACTATATATAATACATTGTGATATATACAAATATAACACTGAAAAGTAACTATATTGGGCAAAATACATTTTAAAATTTATATTGGTGTACATAGATTTAAGTCAAATTAGGTTTAGATATAGAGGTACGGAAAGGAAAATAACAAATTTTGTACTGATTTAGGGTCAGAGTTAGAGAATTAACATGAATATGGGTAAATATCAATATTCATCAGAATATAGTTGTGAAAATATGCATGAAAACATAAATATATACAGGATTTGACACAGGGAAAAGTAAAGTGAGAATCATATGAAAATATATTTTATAAATATGGGGACACATAGATGAATCCCATGTATGATATACTGAAAACTTAAAATTGAAAATTATAGATGTCAAAATACAATTTAAAATTCATATTGCTTTACATGGATTTAAGTCAAATTAGGTTTAGATATGGAGATATCAAAAGAGAAATATCAAATTTTGTACTGATTTAGGGTCAGGGTAGAGAATTAACATGAATATGTGTGAATGTAAATATTTATCAGAATGGGGCTGGGGTTGTGGCTCAGTGGTGGAGCACTTGCCTGGCATGTGTGGGGCGCTGGGTTTGATTCTCAGCACCGCATATAAATAAATAAAATAAAGATCCATTGACAACTAAAAAATATTTTTAAAAAAATCATCAGAATGTACTTGTAAAAATATGTGTGAAAGATAAATATATACAGGATCTGACACAGCAAAGAGTAAAGTGAGAGTCATATGAAAATATATATTGTAAATATGGGGACACATTGATAAATCCTATATATAATATATTGTGATATATATGCAAATTTAACATTGAAAATTATAAATAAAGTTGGGGCTGGGATTGTGACTCAGTGGCAGAGCACTTGCCTTACATGTGTGAGGCACTGGGTTCGATCCTCAGCACCACATAAAAATAAATAAAATAAAGATATTGTGTCCATCTACAACTAAAAAAAATTTTAAAAATTATAAATAAAATCAAAATACAATTAAAAATTTTAAAAAAAGATGCTAGAGTTTCCATACAAAAGACTATAATGATAACCATTTTTTTTAACCTCTTGTATGTTTGTAGGTGATTCTGTTACATCCTATCTTTTATTTTTGACCTGAGAGCGAGTCATGTAAAAATAACTTACAGTATGCATTTAAGTATTTTTAGCAATAAAGAGTACACACACACACACACACACACACACACACACACAAAATGCCAATAGAAAAGTAGAATACTTAACACTACTTTCAGATTTTTAAACTGGACTATAAAATCACCAGCTGGAAAATAATGTATAAGGATTATTGAAATGATTAGAATTGCTCACATATTTTGTTAGCCATTATGGACTTTTATTTATTTACTTATTATTGGTGTTGAGCCTTGTGCATGCTAGGTAAATCTGCTGCTGCTGAGCTACACTCTATCCCCTAACACGAACTTTTTTAGTGAAATTAATAGAAAGTCTACACTTACTCCCTCAGAGCTATTCTCATTTAACCTATCTAAAAGCCATATCTTAATTATCAAAGAGTCTCAAAGGGATTATACTTCTCAAGAATCCAAAATCTCAAATACTTATAAATTCAACAAAATGTATGATGCATATTTTGTGCCTGACACTGTTCCTGATGCTAAGTGAATAAAATAAACAAAAATTCCTAGCCCTCATGGAACATCTATTCTTTCTTTCTTTTTTCTTTCTTTTTTTTTTTTGGTGGTACTGGGGATTGAACCCAGGGGTGCTCTACCATTGAGCTATATCCCCAGCCCTTTTTATATATTTACTTATTTTAGTACCAAGGATTGAACTCAGGGGCATTCACTACTGAGCCACATCCACAGCCCTCTTTTATGTTTTATGTAGAGACAGGGTCTCACTGAGTTGCTTAGCGCCCTGCCATTGCTGAGGTTAGCTTCAAACTCGCGATCCTCCAGTCTCAGCCTCCCAAAGTGCTGGGATTACAGACATGTGCTGCCATGCCCGGCTCCTTTTTATTTTTTTGAGACAACATCTCATAAGTTGCCCAAGTTGGCCTGGAACTTGCAATCCTCTAGCCTCAGCTTTCCAAGTCACTGGGATTATAGCTATGCACCACAGCACCCAGCAGAAGCTTGTATTTTTTTTTTTTTTTGTGGTACTGAGGATTGAACTCAGGGGCACTTGACCACTGAGCCACATCCCCAGCCCTATTTTGTGTCTTATGTAGAGACAGAGTCTCACTGAGTTGCTTAGCGCCTCGCCATTGCTGAGGCTGGCTTTGAACTCGCGATTCTCCTGTCTCAGCCTCCCTAAGTGCTGGGATTACAGGCTTGAGCCACCGTGCCCGGCTAGAAGCTTGTATTTTTAAAGTAGGTCATGAGGCTAGGGTGTAGCTCAGTAGCAGGGCACATGGTTGGCATGTTGTGAGGCCCTGGGTTCAATCTCAGCACCAAAATAACAACAAATAAATAAACATAAAATTAGGATCTATATAAGAATAAAACATCCCTAAAACAAAATTGTTTTCTTTTTTGCCAGACTTCATCCATGTGAGGGCAGGAGCTACATTTTACCAATATCCTACCACCTGTACACTGTAGATGATTCATAGGTACTTCTTAAATATTTAAACAGCAGAAAATCCTTTTTTAAGTAAGTACAAATAATGGTTCTTTGTTGCATGTTATATCTGCTTGAACTTTTCTCCTTGGCTTTCAAAGTCCTCTTACCTGGGCCATCCCCTACTTCTTTGTCTTCTGCATTTCCCAGCACATACCTATCCCACTGTGGAGAAGACCTGCTCACTCCTGCTTTGGATCATGACATTTCCTCTGACCCACATTAATAAATCTTCTCTCCATTTCAACAAACTGATCTCTGATCTTCCATGTACCAAGACTATGTTAGGGATTTTGGGGTGTGTGATTTAATGCATACAGGACTTGATGATTTCAGGAGTGAATGAGGCTCAGAGTTCTGGGAGCGCCCCACTGCACTCAGCTACTGAATTGGGCCAGAAGCCCAGTTAGGTAGCTCCTAGCCTTCTCCAGCCGTCCAGGGAGCCTTTCTCTGCCATTGCTGAGGCTGGATTTGAACTCGCGATTCTCCTGTCTCAGCCTCCCAAAGTGCTGGGATTACCGGTGTGCACCACTGCATCCAGCTTCCAATCCTTACTTTTTATTTGGAGATAGGGTATCCCTAAGGATAGACTGGCCACAGATTTACGATCCTCCTATCTCAGCCTCCAGAGTCCCTGTGATTACAGGTGTACACCACCAGGTCCAGCGAGACTTTTCAACTAGTGAGGCCAGTGTAAGATGGCTGCAGCGTGTTGGAATGTGAAGGACTTGGTCATGGTAATAATCAAAGGAACCTAGGGTCTTGGTCTGGCCACCGCTGAGCAACTGGTAAGCAGGGGACTACTGCTGTGCTTCTGGACCTGCCCAACTTGGGTGGTGAGGCCCAGGCCGAGAAGTTAGGGAAGAGCTGCATGTTCATCTCTACTAATATGACCTTTGAGAAGGATGTACAATCA
The DNA here is from genome assembly GCA_028644305.1 of Xerus rutilus. NCBI lineage: Eukaryota > Metazoa > Chordata > Mammalia > Rodentia > Sciuridae > Xerus > Xerus rutilus. Next base: position 133,528,387 of record CM053402.1, on the reverse strand, counting down.
GCCCTGACTCTAGCAAAGGAGAAGTTTGGCCAGTGGATGTGGCTGTCAACTGTGCAGGTATTGCAATGGCCATTAAGACATACAACTTAAAGAAGAAACAGGCTCATGACTTGGAAGACTTGCAGCGAGTTCTCAATGTGATCCATCTGGTTGTTGGTGAGATGAGCCAAAATGAACCAGACCAGGAAGGCCAACGTGGAGTTATCATCAACACTGCCGGAGTGGCTGCCTTTGAGGGCCAGGTGGGACAAGCTGCATATTCTTCATCCAAAGCGGGCATAGTGCTCATTGCTTGAGATTTGGCTCCAACAGGCATCTGGGTGATGACCACTGCTCCAGGCCAAGTCTGTTTGGCACCCCATTGCTGACCAGCCTTCCAGAGAAGGTGCCCAACTTCCTGGCCAGCCAGATGCCCTTCCCCAGCCGACTGGGTGACCCTGCCGAGTATGCTCATCTGGTACAGGCCATAATCGAGAATCCGTTCCTCAATGGAGAGGTCATCCAGCTGGATGGGGCCATCTGCATGCAGCCTTGATGGGAGAAGGCAGGAAAAACAAAGGCTCCTGTGCCCCCCCTGGGGTACTACTAACTTTGCCTACCAGTCACCCTCTGTGCCTAATAAACTATTTTATTACCAAAAAAAAAAAAGTTAACCTTTGAAACAAATTCAATCTATGACAATTTTAAAAATAAGCTCTATATGGTCAGAATTAGCTATGTGAGCCGGGCGCGGTGGCTCAAGCCTGTAATCCCAGCACTTTGGGAGGCTGAGACAGGAGAATCGCGAGTTCAAAGCCAGCCTCAGCAATGGCGAGGCGCTAAAGCAACTCAGTGAGACCCTGTCTCTACATAAAACACAAAATAGGGCTGGGGACCTGGCTCAGGGGTCGAGTGCCCCTGAGTTTAATCCCTGGTACCAAAAAAAAAAAAAAAAAAAAGAATTAGCTATGTGAAAACTCTTTTATTTTTTATTTTTTGGTACTGGAGATTGAACTCAGGGGCACTCGACCACCGAGCCACATCCCCAGCCCTATTTTGTGTTTTATGTAGAGACAGGGTCTCACTGAGTTGCTTAGTGCCTCGCCATTGCTGAGGCTGGCTTTGAACTCTTGATTCTCCTGTCTCAGCCTCCTTAAATGCTGGGATTATAGGCTTGCGCTGCTGCCCCTGGCTTGTGAAAACTCTTTAAAAAATACTTCTCCTGAGATTCAAAGTTGTCTTTCACTTATAGGTAAACAATTCAATGTTCAGCTGGTCTACCTCCTTTACTGACTTTAATCACAACCTCCTTCAGTTTCTTTTTTCATGCACAGAAGTCCTAGTATTTCCAGATTTTCTTTCATTCCTTTGACCATACAATGGTTCTATATAGATTTTCTCTGGCTCCTCTGTATCTTTGAGGTAGAGTGACCTAAATTGCATAGACAAGCTTTATTTTGATGAGCTACCCTAGCCAGGGTCACATATTCTGATTGGCCAGCTAATTTCCCATAAACATGTTTAGCTTGGCTTATAGTTGTTAAAAAGAAAAAATTTTAAAATTTTATTTTGATATGAGGATTTAACACAGGAGTACTTTACCACTGAGCCACATTCCTTGGCCCTTTTTATTTTTTATTTTGAGAAAGGGTCTTGCTAAGTTGCTGAGGCTGACTAAAACTCGGAATCTTCCTGTCTCAGCTTCCTCAGTCACTGGAATTAAAGGCATGTACCACTGTACCCATCTAAGAAACAGTGTTTTTAAATCCAGCAGTCTCAAGTTCTTCTCAGACCCCACCATTCCTATAGACTTAAAACAGGCCAGTTCCCTAGACTCTAAAGTCAAGGAGACCAGAGACTGCCTATATTATTCACTATTAATCACTGAAGATGCTACAAATTTCACCCTTATGTAAGATGGCACTGAAGATGCTACAAATTTCACCCTTATGTAAGATGGCACACATTTTTTTTAAGCCAGGAACTCAAGAAACTGAGGCAGGAGGATTATAAGTTCAAGATTTGCCTCAAAATAAAAAAAATAAAAAGGGCTGGGTATATGGCTCAGTGGTAAAGCACCCCTGGGCTCCACTCAGTATCTGTGTGTACACATAGACACACAAGCTGTGTTAATACTTCAATCACAATGACTTTGGATATTTTCTATCATTCTCCTTTTCTTTCTTGTGGAAGTGTGTGTATGAGGTACAAGAGATTGAACCAGGGACACTCTACCACTAAGCTACATCCCCAGCCCTTTTTATTATTTTTTTATTTTGAGATAGAGTCTGGCTCAGTTACCCAGGATGGCCTCAAACTTGTGATCTTTCTACCTCAGCCTCCCGAGTAGCTGGGAGTAGCTGGAATTACAGGGGTGCACACCACTATATCCAAATCTTCCAAACTCCATCATATATATGTATATATTTTTTTGGTACCAGGGATTGAACTCAACTGTGCTTAACCACTGAGCCACATCCCGACCTCCTTTTTATATTTTTAAAATATATATAAAGTGCCTTGCTAAGTTGTTGAGGCTCTTTTTTTTTTAATTTTTTTAGTTGTAGATGGACACAATATCTTTATTTAATTTATTTATTTATATGTGGTGCTGAGGATCGAACCCAATGATTCACGCATGCGAGGCAAGCGCTCTACCACTGAGCTACAGCCCCAGCCCCTTGTTGAGGCTCTTTTAACTCATGATCTTCTTGACTCAGCCTCCAGAGTCATTGGAATTACAGGCATTCGCCACTGTACCAGCTATCATTCTTCTTTTTTTTGGTACTGGGGATCGAACTCAGGGGTACTCGACCACTGAGCCACATCCCCATCCCTAATTTGTGTTTTATGTAGAGACAGGGTCTCACTGAGTTGCTTAGTACCTCACTATTGCTGAGGATGGCTTTGAAGTCAAGATTCTCCTGTCTCAGCCTCCCAAAGTGCTGGGATTACAGGCTTGAGCCACTGTGCCCGGCTCATTCTTCTTAATAGGTCATAATCTGCTAAATTGATGCTTAAATTCTCAAATTTTCAAACACTCTAAGGCAAAATTAGTAAGGTCTCTTGGCACTGTATTACCTACTACTGTTGAATAAGAAGAACCCTGTATTTTTTTTTTGGCTATAGCCAAGTGCTAGGGAAATGCCTAATAGTGTCTGATACCTGGCAGCATGAAGAAATGCTTGTAGTTTTGTGTTGACTGAGCCTGTTCTTACTGTTAATAAAAGTTCAATTATATATATCCATATATAAATTTTTAAAAATATTTTTTTAGTTGTAGATGGACACAGTATTTTTTTTAGTACTGAGGATTGAACTCAGGGGTACTCGACCACTGAGCCACATCCCCAGCCCTATTTTGTGTTTTATGTAGAGACAGGGTCTCACTGAGTTGCTTAGCGCCTCACCGTTGCTGAGGCTGGCTTTGAACTTGCGATTTTCCAGTTTCAGCCTCCCAAAGTGCTGGGATTACAGGCGTGAGCCACCACGCCTTGCTAGGACACAGTATTTTTATTTATTTATTTTTATGTGGTGCTGAGAATCCAACCCAGTGCCTCACAGGTGAGAGACAAACGCTCTACCACGGAGCTACAGCCCCAGCCCCACATCCATATATTTTTTAATTTCTATTTTTTTAAGTGCTGGGAAACACTCAGGGCCTGGATTTCATGCTTGCTAGGGAAGTACTCTACCTTAGCTATTTCCTCATAACTCAATCATATTTAAAATCATTCTTAAAAACTAAACTTTAATTTGTTGAAGAGCATTAATTTTAATCAAAAGGAGAAACCTCACAGAAATCATGCAAACAGTAACTATGTAATAGGATTCTAATTAACTATATAATTCCTTTTAAATACATTAAAAACTGATCCAAGACCTGGGTGAGGCAGTGGATGCCTGTAATCCCATTACTTCGGAGGCTGAAACAGAAGGATTGCAAGTTTGAGGCCAGACTCAGAAATCAACTGACCCAGCCTCAAAATAAAAAATAAAAAGGGCTGGGGATGATGAAGCTCAATGGTAGAACACCCCAGGAGTTCAATTCTGAGTACTTAAAAAAATAAAAATTGATTTTACAGTAAGGCTCCCAACTTTTCCCAGTTTTCAAATTAAAATCTACTTTGATTCTTTCTATGAATTCAGGAGAGAAAACAAATAGAAATTGACAGTTACGAAGCAGCTATTATGAATGAATTAGTATATCACATAGGGTCCGATAAATCACCTTATCCAAACAGCATGTGTTAAGAATGAGGGCAATGAGGGCTGGGGTTGTGGCGCAGTGGTAACGTGCTCGCCTAGCATGCGTGAGGCACTGGGTTCGATCCTCAGCACCACGTAAAAATAAAATAAAGATATTCTGTCTGCCTACAACTAAAAAAAATAAATATTTTTTTTTTAAAAAAAGAATGAGAGCAATGAGGTTTGAGAGGCCAGGGAGCCTGCCCCAGTTTTCAAATCAATATTAGCCCTGGAATGCACATGGTTTTCTGATCTAAACCCCACACTAATACTGTATGTGCATTTTAAAACAATAAATGAATACCACCCCTATATCACAATTGAAAATGTTAGACAAGTGTCAAACTTCTGTACCCTTTGTGGTATATTTCAAAGGGTACAGAAGATATTTCATAATTCTTTTTTTTTTTTTGGTACCAGGGATTGAACTCAGGGGTACTTGACCACTGAGCCATATCCCTAGCCCTATTTTGTGTTTTATGTAGAGACAGGGTCTCACTGTGTTGCTTAGCGCCTCGCCGTTGCTGAGGCTGGCTTTGAACTCAAGATTCTCCTGTCTCAGCCTCCCAAAGTGCTGGTATTACAGGTATGTGCGACCGCGCTTGGCTTTTCATAATTCTTTTAGGCCTCATTGTCAGATGTCTTTCATTTTCAATACTTGACATGGAGATTTAAATGCATTTCTCTTATAGAATGGTTAATGAAAGGGGTTAGGTGGTCATAATATTCTTTTGTGTATTCTGTATGTACTTTCTGTACCATTTTATATTTTCAGACCCTGATTGCATATGAAGGGCACCAAAATCGCAGCTAAGCTTAAAATTCTTTGCTGCAAACTATAAATTATCTGGGTATTTGAAAAATATCTGCAAAAAAATCAATAGACAGTTTGTTTCAATGCAGATATTTGGTATGCTAGAATCTTAGTCATCTCCCTTCATCTTTCCTTCTGTTGAATTTGGCTTGTGACTATGGGAAGTCCACTGTCTAGGTAATGTTTAAAAACAAAACAAAACAAAAACAAAAGATACTTCCTGACTTTGAGCAGTATTAACTGTAGGTGTTTGCTGGCAAACAACCAAAAAGAGCAGCTGGTCTTCTTTAGTACTTGCTGTGTGCTGGAGAACCTGCCTAGTGCCTTATATCCATTATGCCATCTAATCCTCAGGACACCCCAATGGGGTAGGTAATAATGTTATCTCCATTTTTACCAATCAGGAAACTGAGAGGTTAAGAAGCTTACCAAGAGCGGGGCACGGTGGCGCACACCTATAATCCCAGCACTTTGGGAGGCTGAGACAGGAGAATCATGAGTTCAAAGCCAGCCTCAGCAATGGCGAGGTGCTAAGCAACACAGTGAGACCTTGTCACCACATAAAACCACAAAATAGGGCTGGGGATGTGGCTCAGTGGTCAAGTGCCCCTGAGTTCAAACCCCGGAACAAAGAAAAAAAAAAAAAGCTTACCAAGGGTCACACAGCACAAAAATGCTGGAGCTATATTTCTAAACTTGATGACCTTGAGATTAAGAGATCCAGAGATTAAGCTCTTAACCACCATAGCCCATTACATATTTGGAAAACAGAAACAACAACAAACCAAAAAATCTGGAAAACAATGTAAGACACTAAAGTAAGAATAAGATCACTGTACACTTGGGTTGGCATCAGAAGGCTTCAGGGACAAGATTTTGAGCAAAGCATCAAAGCAGAATGGAAATGAGTTGGCAGAGCTGAGAACAGAGAACATCAAGACAAGAAAAGAAGCATCAAAACAAAAGTGGCCATGGCTTCCTGTATGAGGCAAAAAGAACACCACCTAACAGAGGGATCAGGTTGAGTAGTTTTCTTTTCTTTTTTTGGTACCAGGGATTGAGCCCAGGGGTGCTTAAGCACTAAGCCACATCCCCACCTTTAAAATTTTTTTATTTTGAGACAGTGGTTGCTTATAGTAGTTGCTCATTAGGTTGCTTATAGTCTCCCTAATTTGCTGAGGCTGGCTTTGAAACTGTGATCCTCCTGCCGCAGCCTCCTGTGCTGCTAGGATTACAGACATGTGCTACCACATCTGGCTAGGTTGAGTAGTTTCTAGTAGAATCTTACCTGCTATTGTCACCACATTTCTTTCTGGTTTTAAGAATAAAACAAAATGCAGGGGCTGGGGCTGTGGCTCAGTGGCAGAGCACTTGCTTAGCATATGTGAGGCACTGGGTTCGATCCTCAGCACCACATATAAATAAATAAAATAAAGGGGCTGGGATTGTGGCTCAGTGGTAGAGCACTTGCCTTGCTTGCGTGAGGCACTGGGTTCGATCCTCAGCACCACATAAAAATAAATCAATAAAGATATATTTAAAAATAAAATAAAATAAAGATATTGTGTCCATATTTAAAAAAAACCAAAAAAACAAAATGCAAATACCTATAATATTATCTGGCATCCGGGTATGCAAAAACTAGAAACTCCAATGTATACAAAGGTAAATAGTGCAATTTTCGATTACTGACTGTCTTTCTTTTTTCTCTATACTACCACTGCCTTTAAAAACTTTATGTCTTTGATTATCTTCCCTGAGTTTAAATCACGCTATTTGGGCTATGTTAACAGTTACTCCTCATTTGATTGTAATGAGGAGCAACTTACTTCCCTATTCTTACTAGTGAGTTCTGCTTGTCTTTAAAAACATGGTAAAGATGTTACAGCACAGGAAGTTCAAACTTATTAGTGGGCTATGTTCCAGAACATCACTGTAAATTAGTTGTTTGGAACCTGGAATTTATTTTCCCATGGAAATAGTGGTTAGGTTCCCAGAGGGTCCACAAAAGCTTGCTCAACTAAGAATGTAGCAGAAAAGAACACTGTCACCTTTGTGCTAACCTCTGCCTATTATCCGGAAGTCTCTATGGATTTCTCTCCTTATTACAATGTTTAATTGTAATACTTTGGGGATAGCTTTTTTCATTATAAATTGTAGAAAAGGTTGACTGCCACTTGTAATTCTATCCAAATCCAATCTTTTAATAGTGCTTTGGGGTGTTTCTTTTTACTACCCACTACTTAAAACAGGACTCCTGTTGGAGAGTTATTTTCGTTTTTGTAATAATAATGGCCAAAGAGTGCCTACAGCTTAGGCTAGTGTCACATTCTCTGCTATAGCTTGATGAACACTGGCCATCAGGGGCCTGGAAGATATACTCTGGACTTTTTTTTTCTTAATATTTTTTTTAGTTGTAGATGGACACAATATCTTTATTTTTATTTATTTTATGTGGTGCTGAGGATCGAACCCAATGCCTCATGCATGCAAGGCAAGCGCTCTACCACTGAGCCACAATCCCAGTCCCTATATTCTGGACTTTGTGGGGCTTTAAAACAAACAACTTCCCCTTGCACACCCCTCCCTAGCTTTCTTGGGTTTTGGCATGCAATCAAATAATAGTTCCTAGATTTTATTTTTCCTGAGTTTGGTGGTAGAATTTAGGAGACTACCTGAATAATGTTCATGCACATTTTGATTAGTTTAACTGTTTTTACAGAAATTTCATTCTCAAATAATCTAAAGCTATGACCTAAATGTCTGCCAAATACTTATCTCAGGAATACTTTCTTTCAGGCTATAGTAACCACAATAAAATAAACAAAAACAAAACAAAAATCTTTGTTTTAGGTGGAAACATTACCAAGAAATGTTTTCAAAACAGAAATGCTTTTAAAGTAAAAAAATAAAAAAGTCTATGGCCACAGTAATAGTGTGGCATTGCAAATTTTTAGGCCTGTACACACTCCACTTCTACCTCCTTACTTTTGGGGTATTGCTATGTTGCCCAGGCTGGAGTGCAGTGGCTATTCACAGGTATAAGCCCACTAGTGCTCAGCACATGCAAACCCACTGGTGTCCCTGTTTCTAGGAGGCTACCATATTGATGCTAAACTTAGTGTAGACACCCAATTGGCTTTGGCATAGCACACTACATCCTGGAACTGCTGGGCTCGAGTGACCCTCTGGCTTCAACTTCCCCAGTAGCCACTACACCTAGCTCCTTGGAATTTTACTTGCCAAGGATTCTTGGTATTATTTTAAAGTCTGCCTTTGGAAGTGTTGGGAAAAAAACATCTTTAACATTATGGAAGATTCTTACCACCACAGCTACTCTCTCCAAAAAACCCACCAAAATTACTAACCATGTCCTCAGTTTTTTTTAAGCACTTGTGACTCTGTCAGCAAACATTTGCCAATAAAATCATGGCTTTATTGTGAAAAGACAAATTCTACTGTATTAAATTTGCATACATCTTTTGGTTTAAATCCTCACATTCTATGAATGAAGCCTTTTAAGGATATAGGTGTTTTTTTCTTACCGACTTCACTGTAACAGCCATAACAAGGTGGTCACTTTTTATAAAACTAAAATCATTAACATGAAAAGGTAGATCAATTAGATTCTGATGGTAAAAATATTAAGGTAAGCCAGCACACACCTGTAATCCTAGCTACTCTCAGTAACTTGGGGCAGGAGGATGGCAAGTTCCAGGCCAGACTCAGCAATTTAGCAAGACCCTATCTCACAATAAAAATAAAAAAAGAGGGCTGAGGACATAGCTCAGTAGTAGAGCACCCCTGGGTTCAATTTCCAGTTTAAAAACAAAAATTAAGGCAAATGTTTCCTATTTCAACTAAAGACCAAAGAGCTACTTGTGAAATCAAGGCATAGCTGGGCACAGTCGCACGCGCCTGTAATCCCAGCACTTTGGGAGGCTGAGACAGGAGAATCGCAAGTTCAAAACCAGCCTCAGCAATGGCGAGGCGCTAAGCAACTCAGTGAGACCCTGTCTCTATGTAAAACACAAAATAGGGCTGGGGATGTGGCTCAGGGGTCAAGTACCCCTGAGTTCAATCCCTGGTTCCAAAAAAAAAAAAAAAAAAATCAAGGCATGACAGAATAAATTAGCTAATGCTTTACACCAACTAATAGTGCTCATTTTCAGGATTGGGAAGAAAATTTTTCTTAATAATGGTGCATTTCTTTTTGATAATGGGTATTGAACCCAGGAGCGCTTTACCACTGAGCTACATACATCCCCAGCCCATTTTATTATTATTATTATTATTTAAATTTTGAGACAGGATCATGCTAAATTGCCCATGCTGATCTTGAACTTGCCCTGCCTCAGCCTTCCGAGTTGCTGGGATTATAGGTGTATGCCACTGCACCAGGCTCACAGTGCATTTCATTGACAAATATGAACCTTTTTGCATTCAAAACAATTGATAGATTCAGGTACTAGACTTCAGGAAGGTGAAATAAGCTACTAGTTAACTAATGAATTAAAGAAGGCTCCAGTAACAGGCTACTAAAGTTGGTTTTGGCAAAGCACACTGAGCAGGAACCTACCATTTCCAGACCCATGGAATTGTAGTAGGCACCTTGGAAATTACAGGGCAGAACTTGAAATTTTATTGAGCCAAGAAGTTTCACACTCTGACAAATTAGACAACTCTGTCTTAAAAAAAAAATAGGAGGAAAAATAGCATAAAACTTTCTGGAGCTCTTGTGGGAATTAAATGAGAATACAAGCCGAGCACGGTGGCGCAAGCCTGTAACCCGAGTACTTTGGGAGGCTGAGACAGGAGAATCATGAGTTCAAAGCCAGCCTCAGCAATGGCGAGGCGCTAAGTAACTCAGTGAGACCCTGTCTCTACATAAAACACAAAATAGGGATGGGGATGTGGCTCAGTGGTCTAGTGCCCCTGAGTTCAATCCCTGGTACCAAAAAAAAAAAAAAAAAAAAGAGAATATATACATAAAAGTATCTAGCAGGGCTAGAGTTGTAGCTCAGTGGTAGAGCGCTTGCCTAGCACGTATGAGCCACTAGGTTCAATCCTTAGCACCACCTAAAAATAAATAAATAAAATAAAGGTATTGTGTGCATCTATAACTAAAAATATTTGAAAAAAAAAAATCTAGGAAAGTTACCAAGACATTATGTGCTCAATGTTAGCCAGCAGGGTGTGGTAACAGGCAGGTAGTTGACTAATTCAAGCTACTCAGGAGGCTGAAGTGGGAGGCTCATTTGAACCCAGGGGTTGGCAACAGAGCAAGGCCCTTCTCAAAAGTTAGCCAAATTTGAGTAGTGAGAATTTTACTAGGGGAAAAAAAAAGTGTTTCTAAGTTATGACAGCATTTTTTTAATATTATATATTTTTTAGTTGTGAATGGGCTTTATTTATTTATATGTGGTGTTGAGAATCGAATCCAGTGCCTCACACATGCTAGGCAAGTGTTCCACCACTGAGCCACAACCCCAGCCTGACAGCAGTTTTGTTACACTTTTGCTTCTAAGAATCAGAGGGTGCCTGAAATGAATTAACAACTGAAATAACTGACCAAATTCACAAATATTGCAAATTTAATGGGATTTCTTTCTTCTTGGTTGAGGTGTAATCCTCCAAATTTTGACTAGTTAGCTAGAATGATGAATAAACATTGTTTATACTCATGTACAAGTCAACCTTTATAAAAAGAGAGCACTGAAATCCTGTGATTATACAGCAGTCTTATCCCCTGATAGACATCATGCAAACACATTTCTCTTGGGTGACAAAAGGGCATAAAAAGGTACAGCCAGCTTAAGGCAAACAAATATATCTGAATTTCTTGAAACACTGAAAACATATCTATAAAGTTATATCATACATAAGGAAAAACAAGCTGTTAGCAAACATGGTTTTCAAGTTCACTAGAGGTCTAAGTAAAGGGAAATAGTTTCCTTGCAATGACCACTGTGTTTATCTCCAAATGTTAAAAACAATTAAGTAAATAAAGCAAAGTTCACAACTGAAGTTTTCAAAGATGTTAAGAGTTAAGTTGGGCACTTTTAATCCCAGTGGTTCTGGAGGCTGAGGCAGGAGGACCCAAAGTTCAAAGCCAGTCTCAGCAATTTGGCAAGGCCCTGATCCAAAATAAAAAATAAAAAGGGCTAGGGATGTGGCTCAGTGGTAAAGCACCCTGGTTTCAATCCCCAGTACAATAAATAAGCAAATAAATAAATAAGTTAATTTTACTTTCTTTTTTTTCTATTAAAGAGGGAGACATAAAGCACGAAAGAAAATCTAGAATATTCAGGTATTATATTAAAATTTAGATGATAAAGATGGCAGAGTAAATACCTGATGTATGCATTACCTGAACTCACCTTAAAGTTATGACAATTTCTGAATTGGAGAGCTCAAAATATGGACATTTTTATGTGGAGTCATCAGTTACTACTGATCCAAGGCACTAATACTACAAATTCATTCCCATGAAGTTAGCCAACAAGTGTCAGAAAAAATAGCTTTTAGTACAAAACTCCATTCCTTATTCACTGTAGAACATACAAAAGATAGTCTGGTTATTTTCTATCATTCTTCTCTTTCTTCACAAAAATGGAAAAAAGTCTCTAGAATTCATTTTTCTCCAGTAAGAATTCTATTGGAACTGATGCAAATGTGCAACGCCCTTCCATCACTTCTGCACTACCTCCATATTGTTTACTTTTGATCCCATTTATCTACTATGCTTTGCTCATTAAGAAAAACTTCATGACATCTGTTGTAATACATGAAGTCATTCATACAGACCAGCAGCACACTGAAAGTTTTGAACTAACATTTCAACTTTAACAAAAATAAACAGATTTCTCAATTCTGTGATACAGGACGCAGACAGCAACATGTTTAATACAAAGACCTAAACTTTAAGGACTCTAGATAGATGAAAACGAAATGACTATCATTCTTAATAATTTTTCTTAAAGAAACCTAAAGCTATCTTTAAAATCTATTTCCAGGTTTACAGTAACCTTCCTTCATGGGCAGACCACAACAGAATTAGGATTATTTCCAGAAACACGGTCAGTTATACACTGGGCTTGGATTTAAACCCCCAGTGATGTCTGCTTTTATTTGCACTGTGAAAAATAAACAGCTGTATTATGCCTTTCTGGACAGTCAATAGGTTTTATTTACATTGCTTTGCGAGGAGGAGACAAAAGACATCTCTTTACAATTGTCTGAATAGCAATCTCAGTTTGGAGTAGAATATGTAACACAGACATATGTGTATGTGTGTGTGTATGAAAACACAAATATTTATATATACCGTAACATAAATAAACAGACAAAATGACTATGAAGTCTCTTGAAGTACAAATTTATAAACTGTCCACCAGACACAAAACTTAAACCTGTAATGGAGAAAAATCATTATTACTGGCTTAAAAAAAATACGACTTTCACTAATATGGAAAAAATTAAGATAGAAAATAGAAAACAATAATCACCGGAAAACCTGTGTCTTGTAAAGATTTCTTCCCATCAGAAGATGCAGAAACATTTTCCCCCCTGAAGCAAATGAACACGTTTCTCCTGAACCCTCAGTTTCTTCCCTGCTTTTTCCCCCAGGCGCTGGTGTCGACGGCCGGTGTGGACTTTTTTCCAGAGGTGAGAAGTAGAAATGTGTACTTTATCGGGAGCGAGTGCACTTTTCCCCCTGGCCCCCCTTTGCTCTGCCTCCAAGATGGTAGGAAAGTTGTCGTTTCGGAGGGCAGAGGAGCCACTCTATGGTGTTATGTCCTCTCAGTGCCTGTAGTGGTGCTGTAGGAGGCTGCTGTCTCTTCTTGTGCAGCCCCGGCAGCCCTGCCTTCTTGGCTGGAGAGTATATTCAGGGATTTCCCCTTAATAATCACCGACCCTGGGAGCACTTTTTACTTTCCAAAATAAAAATATGATCCTCACCCCTCTTGCTTGACAGGGAAAGGCTCTCGCCGAAGCCCAGGGGGGAGCAGTAGCAGCGGCAGCCGAGCTTCCTAGTCCATTGCCAGCGCCTCTCACTCTGATCTGTCAGCCCAGCCGAGGGAAAAGGGGGGAAGGAGGAAGGAAAAAAAAAAAAAAAAAAAAAAAGCTGCTGAAAGGTAAGCAGAGGCGGCCCCAGGCCCGGCCCACATCCCCGGGCTCCCGTAGGGCGGCGGGCTGGGCCGCGCAGGCAGGGCGGGCGGCGAGCGCGCTTACGTGAGGCCGGGGATTCGCCGGCCCACGCCAGGCCCGGGGCGGAGAATGAAAGGGTGAGTGGGGCCGGCGCCGGGGTGGCGGGGCCCGGGGGCCTAGGGGCCTCGGGGGCGCCCGCCGGCGGCGACTGAAAACTGGCTGGCGGACGGACGGGCGGGGGTCTGGCCGGGGCGGGAGCCGGCCGGGCGGCGAGGCCTGCGCGGGCCGGGGTGGGGGTGTGAGGCGGGAGGGGGGGGCGCCGGCTAGGCCTCGGGCCGGCGGGCCCCGCGACGGCTGCGCCCTGCCCCCCGCACCCCGGGCCTGCACGCGTCCCCTCGAATCCCCCGGGGCCTCTAGGCGGGACGGCGGCGCTGCAGGGCGGAATCCGGTGTCGGCCCCGGCCCGGAGGCTCTCCCGCGGGGCGGCAGGCCCGGGCTGACGGGACAGGGGCGTCAGGGCCTAGGAGTGGGGAATGGGCGCCGGCCCCCCTTCCCCCTGGGTGTCTCGCAGACGCCCCCCGGATTCCGGTAACAGTTGAATTTATTTATCCCCCTCCTTCGCGCTCCGGGCGGCCAGGCCGGGGCGGGGCGGGCGGCCTGGCGGGCGTGGGGTGGGGTGGAGGGGCGGTGAGAAGTCAGGTGCAGCCGCGGCCCGGAAAGTTTCCTTTTAGGCCCGAATTGGGGTCTGCCCTCTCTTCGGGGAGCCCTGGACCTACCGCCCGGGACCCCCGAGGGCGTGGGGAGAGCACTCGGCTATTTTGAAACTCTTTGCCAGTTCCTGTCCATTGAAGGTACTCCGCCCCTGCACCCCTGGCCCGCGCCCCACCCCACTCCTAGCGAGCCCGGTCGGGCTGCAAACTCCAGCCTGTTCCCCGCGAGCCCCCAGGCTGGGGGAAAGGCCTTCTCTTCCGGTTTGGAAAAGTTTTCAAGGGATTTTTCTTAGCGTTATTAGTTAGTGACTGGGTTTTTTTGGGTGGGAAGGGAGGTAATTCAGGTGGTGTTTCTACTGGACAGTCTCTGCCCATCTCCGTATTTAGCCCTTACCCCCCAAAACAGGGGTGTTATTTTCAGATTTATTACCCCCTTTCTTCATCCCGGACTCCTTTGGGTCCCAAATCCCCTTTTCTGGTCAGCTCCGGCAGAGAGGGAAATGTGGGGAGCAGCGAGGAGACTGTCAGCGAGAGGGGCAGGACCAGGCAGGGTTTCTGGAGCAGCCCCCAGATGCAGGAGTTTCTCCTCCTCTTTGGTCACTGTCCGGTAAACCAACCCAGGAACGGAACCCAGGGTCCCTGGTTCTCAGGACGCTTGGAAGCTTTCAAAACTGGGAGGAGGAGGGGAGAGGTGGGCAGGGCAGCTCCTGAAACAAGGTTTTTCTACAGTTTAAGGATCAGTAGTTTATTTATTATGATAACTATTTAATTTATAAGGTATTATATGGCACTCTGGAAACAGAGAAATGAAAGTTTTAAGGAAATTTTGTTACTACCACATCTTAGAAGGGTCAGTGGAGAGCTGAACGTAGCTACACTTTTTATTGTTTTTTGTTTTGTTTTCTGTTTAAACGGATTCAGTCTATGTCTGTTTTGGTGTCGTGAGTTCCTAAAGGTTTTTGGTTTTAGTTTTTTTTTTTTTGGAACGTAGTAAACTTATGTTTCCAATTCTAGATTTCCCACTTTTCTGGGTTAGGATGTTTCCTGTGGCTACCCTTAACCTTCTCTAGTTGTTCTTTAGAGTTAAAGTTGAAATGTTAATGGCCCCTGACACCCTCCTCCCCAGCCCCCAGTGTGGGCACGTTTTGAAACCTTACTTTTCCTCCTCTCTCATTTGTCGCCCCCTCCACCTTTTTTTTGGTGAGCGTAGGGCAGGCAGTGTGTTTTGTGTGTTTGTCCTGCTTGGCAGCAGGTTGGAGATTGCTAGCAGGGGTATTCCACATTCTGAACACTCAACCTCTTCCTAACAGTAAAAAGGTGCCACTTGGAAGCAATGGATAACCCATGACTTGCTCAGAGATGACTTCTGCCAGGCATCTGAGACTCTTTATTATTCTTACCAAGACTGTCTGTTCCTTTTGTCCGCCTGAAGTAAAACTCATTCTCCACAATGATAGATAACCAGCCATTTAGCATTGTGCTTTAGAAAGTCTTGATATTGAAGACTGTATAGATTTCATACCAAAATGTAAATTACATTTAATGGTTCTTTTAACTTGATTAATTGAAATTGCTTATTAACTTGGACATTTTCATATAAATGTGTACCAAAAATCATTACTTCTATCATAGTCTGACCTTACTTTTAAAGCATACTGGTGGGGGGAAAAAATCATTGTATGAATTCCTTTTCTCAGAACATTTTAAGGTTTGAAAGAAATCTTGTCTCATAATTTGATGTTTTTTCATATTCCTAAGCTTTCAAAAACTGTGTGTGTACAAATACTAAAATTTTGGTACTTTTCCCCACTTGTCCCAAATGCATATTAATTCCCTAATCTAATCACTTCATGGGCTACTTTAGGTTTGATGTTTTAAAAAGTTACATTTTATTTGAAACTAATACAAGACTTTCAGGGAAAATATTGGATTAGCTTTAAAGTGCAAAGAGAATATACCTTTTCACTGTTAAATGTTTGATTTTAAAAGTAGGTGTTTATAAGCATGGAATAATCATATTTTCTTTCCTCAGATTTTATGAACACATTTGTCTATCCCATCCCAACTGGTTTTTTTTTTTTCAGCAAATCATGTTGCTGCTATTTTTAGAAGAATGAAGATTTTAGTTTAGATTGATTTAAAAAGTTCTGAGTACTCAAAACTTAAAATGTCATTTCAGAAAATTGCTGATCCATTCATTTTTACCTGAGATGCTCTCTTAGGGCCAGTAACTCTCACTATCAACTCTCACCATCCAGGTTTGGAGCAATGGTTATAGAAAACAAAAGGTTATTTATATCCGAATGCAGCTAAAGAGCAATATTCTCAGACATGAACCTCCCCAACCCCCATACCTAGTAACTTGTAAAAAGGTAGGATAATAGATGAGACTGGCTTGGACACTAGAATTGTCTCCAGAACAGATACTCCTGTGTAAATACAATGAAGTCACATTGAAGTCCCTTTAACTTAGGCTAGTACAACTGTGTTTGGCAAAACAAACAGCAATAGTTTCCTTCCTACTCTATCAGGTGTGAGTATGTCCCAGAGGCCCTGACCGTAAAAGTTGATTGTAGACAGTGCTCCTGGTATTTTTGAGATACTTAGTAAAAGAAAGAAACTTAATTTAATATTTTAGGTTTCCCTTTTTTACCCCCTCCTTGCACTTAAGGTGATAGACTACTTGATTTTTATTCCTTCAAAAAATGTGATCTGTTGTTGTTTAGGTACCAGGGATTGAACCCAGGAGTGCTTAGCCACTGAGCCATATTCTCAGTCTTTTTGAGACAGGGCCTCACTAAGTTGCTGAGGCTGGCTTTGAACTTGCCTCCTGCCTCAGCCTCCTGAGTCACTGGGATTACAGTTGTATGCCACTACACCCAGTTTGTGATTTGTTTTTTTTGTTTTTTGTTTTGGTACTGGAGATTGAACTCAGGGGCACTCAAACCCTGAGCCACATCCCCAGCCCTATTTTGTGTTTTATGTAGAGACACGGTCTCACTGAGTTACTTAATGCCTCACCATTGCTGAGGCTGGCTTTGAACTTGCAATTCTCCTGTCTCAGCCTCCCTAAGTGCTGGCATTACAGGCTTGCGCCACTGCGCCCCGTTTGTGATTTGTTTTTAAGACCAGATTTTGGGGAAATTTTATTGTATCATGGCATCTTGTAGTCAGACATGTTTGGACTGGGCTTTGGGTTCTGATCCCAGGTCTTCCACTGGACAGGTTACTCAATCTTTGGTTTCTTTATCTGGAAATGGAAATAAACTTATTTGCCTTAAGGAGTAAGTGAGATAGCCATGTGCTTGGCCCCGGAGTAGTTACTAATGGAAGGTTTATTCTCCTAGCCCACTTTACCTTTCTGCACCATCTAAATACTATTTATTTTGTTTGTTTAGTTATCTTCTAACTAAAAATAAAACATCCCTCTTCTATATTTGGAGAATAGAACTATTCACCCCACTCAGGGAAAAACCATTGTTATTTTTTTGCAGTACTAGGATCACACCCAGGACCTTGTGTGCACTAGGCAAATGCTTTTACCACCGAGCTACACCCCCAGCCCATCCATCTACTGTTAATATTTTAAGTGTGTTTTATTTCTCAGCATATGCATGTGTACAGCATCAACATAAGCATAGGTTGTTGCAGGTAACAATAATTGTGCGGTTTTGTGTTGGTTAGAAGCTTGGATTCTAGAGTCACATTGGTCTTGAATCCTAGCTGTGTGACATTGGGTAATTAAAATTACTATCTCAGTTTCTTCATCCATGAAAGGGGGCAATGTATTGCTTACTTTATAGGGTTGCTGTAAAAATTAAATGAGGAATTCATATCAGTCCTTTAAAATGATTCCAAGTGTATAAACTTCATGTAACATTTCCCTCTAAAGATTTTTTATATTCTTGTGTGAATTTTTAATGAGTTTTGACTCAATGTATGTTAATAATACTAATAAGTATTTGAGTACAGAAAGAATATTATAATTACATTCTTGGGACAAGTACATATTCTTGTGCCAGTGAAAAATTGTGCAGTGTATTCATGGACAGTTCTAGCAGCTTGCAGTCAGCCTGCTCTCTGCAGCTGAATTCTTTCTAGTTGGCAAATGTAAAGGAGTGATAAGTATACCCACTGGCAAAGGAGGAGGTGGGTTTGTTCGACTCCTGGCCTGCTGGAAGATTTGAAGTAACCTAGAAGGCCTAAGTACAGTTTGTGGCCTTCGTGGGCTCACTTCAGAGTGTTTGCCTGAAGAGATGACAAGAATTGTTGAAGTCACTGCTGGTTATTCATCTACCAGATTAGCTTCCTTGCGGCAGCTCCGAGCCTTACAATACAGACATTCTCTGCCCTTGAGGAGTTTTTAGTCTATTAGAGAAGAAAAATAAGCCAATATTTACAGTATTGAGTGATGGGATCTGTTAGCCTGGCAGGAAGGAAACCTATTTTTCTACTCTGGCCTGGGGGCAGGCCTTAAAGTGAGGGCTTTGCAGAGATTTCTTCTCTAAGGGAATGGGAGGAGTTAGGTATTCAAGGAGGTAGGACCTGCTAGTAGGAATAAATGCCTAGGAACAAAGCAACATTCTGTGTTGCAAATTGTGGTTCTGTGCGGCCCTGGAGTAGAGGAGGTAGGGAGTCTACGGTGAGGGGAGGGGTCAGCCTGGCCAAGGCATGAGGAGTTTGTATGTTACACAAAGGAGTTTAGATTTCTTATAAATTTGTAAGCCGACCCCAAAGGCCTTTGGCCAAATAAGTGATTTGCAATCTAGAGGACTCAGGTTGTATAAAGAGTGGAATAAAGGAGAGCAAGATTGCCTGTATCCCAGCACTTAGAGAGGCTGAGACAGGAGAATCGCGAGTTCAAAGCCAGCCTCAGCAATGGCGAGGTGCTAAGCAACTCAGTGAGACCCTGTCTCTACATAAAACACAAAAATAGGGCTGGGGATGTGTCTCAGTGGTCGAGTGCCCCTGAGTTCAATCCCCGGTACCAAAAAAAATAAAAGGAGAGCAAGATTGGAATTAGAACAATGAGACAACTAATGAGAAACGAGAAGCGGAGTGGGCTGCAACTAGGGTGGCAAAGAGATGGAGAGGAGGTGGCAGAGGCAGGTGAAGAAGGTAAGTGGGCTCCAGAGGTTGGCCACGTGTGAATGTGTGCATCATCTTCATAGATGTTGAAAAGGTAGAAGTAGATCAGAAGCAGATTGATTTAGTCAGTGGTTCTTAAGGAAAATGCACTTAAGTACTTTGACAGTTTTGTACATTTGGTTAGAAACCTGGGGAGTAACCTCTAGTCTTGGTAGATGAGGAGTAAAATGGTAGCAAAAACCTGTAGGGATGTTTTCTTTGACTTAGACTTTTTATGTTGATATGTGACAATCACTGCAATTTAATTGATGAGGAAGTGGATTTATAAAATTACTTGGTAACCATTTTCCCTCTTGTATGCATACAAGCTTCAGTGAGCTGCTGACATGAAAATATTGGAAGATTTTATGGAAAAGTTTGAAGTTTTTAATCTTTTGAAAACTTGGAAGATCCGAAAACCCTAGGTCTGCTTTTTTTTTTTTTTTAATTGCAACAACTTGTTGAAACTGGCTTGAGTCGGTGCCTTTAGATGAGCAAACTTCTGTGAAGGCTGCCCCCTGGCCCACTCCTGTGGCCCCTGTAGGCATTTCTTCTTGCACCCCGTTAAGATGAGATCAAAAGAATCTTGAGGAATATTGGCCTAGAAGTGTGGGGGCCAGAGAAAGGAAGCCACTGACTGAACAGCCAGGAAGGAGAGATTTTCAAGAAAGAGAAAGTGGCCAACTGTCATGCTGCAGAGAGGTCACCTAAGTCAGAGATGGAAAAGTGTATGTGGAATTTAGTAACAAAGAGGCCATTCGTGTCAGATTCTTAGAACAAAAGAACTTTGAAGAGTATAGCTACAACTTAGTTTTTCTTCTTTCTTGTCCCAAATGTGGGGTTTCTGCAACAATAGTGACTATGACACTGGTAGAACTCAGAAAACATTTGTTGTAAAGGATTATTAACTGGAGCTTATATACATGTTTAACCAATCAAACACTGCTCATTCTAATAATATTTCCCATCACAAAAATATTAGTATGTGAAGACTCTATAGAAAATGTTTTTATCTTTTTGCGGTATTGGGGATTAAGTCAGGGCCTGTCCATGCTAAGCAATCGCTGTGCCACTGAGCTATACATCCTTAGCCCTTATTATTTTTAATTTTAAATTTTGAGACATAGAAAATATTTTTGTATTAAATTTCTAATATGGAATATAGGAAAGAACTTTCGGTGGATTTTGTAAGTCTAGCCAAGATAAGGTGAGAGGGCCTGAATTAGTGGAGAATTACACAGTACTATTCAGAAAATCACTAGCAGCTGGAGAGGGCATTTTAGCCCTGCAGATTCTAGATTAAAATGATAATACTAATAAGTTACTACTTACTGCTTCTAATAGTAGTTAACACTAAGTGATTACTATGTACTAGGTACCATGCTAAGCACAGTTTGTGAAGTACCTAATTTAATTCTCCTGAGCAACTGAATGAGGTACATGCAATTATAATCTTCCTTTACAGATGAAAAAACTTACCAGATTTGAGCTTCATCACTGATTCCTACCAGAGCCAATGAGTGATCTCTAGTGCTGCATAAACTATCCTTACCTTTCTAATAAATCAGGTAAAGGCCATTGAAATTATTTTAATTTAAATTCATAATGCAAACTTTTATATACAATGCTGTTAGAACAGTCTTTGGCACATAGACATTTAGTAAACATTTTAAGTAATTCTAATTTGAACTTTAATTATAGTGAATATTGCTTTTATTTTGAGGTGATAGGCGATTTTCTCACTGATTTCTTTTTTTCTCTCAGTCACATGAGTTGGTAGATTTTCATAATTCCTCAGTCAAATTTTACTACTTTTCACATTGATATGAGAATGTTAGGTTTTTTTAAAATTAATATAGTTGCCTGTTTAGCTACAATTACATTTTGTGTTCTGTCAAGTTGAATTAAAACTCAATTTAAATAAATCTTAACATGAAGGAAAAACCTTAAGACTTTTAAGTATGAGACTCTAAATGTGATTTTAACAATAGCTACTCCATATGGGATAAGTAAATATCCTTTTCATCTGCATTAAATATTTTGGAAAATTAACATCTCAGGATTTTGGTTCATGCTAGTTTAAAAAAATCGTTAGATATTTAGGTTTATGCTCCTTAAAGGTGGTAGAATATAAAATTACAGGTGGCAATTAGAGAAAAATGCTGTGGCAGTGAAATGAACATGCTTCTGAAACAGGAGAATCAAAAGAACAATAATGACAGAGAGAGATTCCACATGGAGGTGATCCAGCAGTAGTCCCAAAGAGAATAATGTTCACGTTTTGTCAGATTGTTTTGTGGTTATTATTGGAAGACGGAAAAAGCCATTGGCTGTTTATACTAAAAGCTTATCTTCTTTTCTCTCTGTTAATATCTTTTTCTCTGTATTTGCAAGAAGAAAGAAACTATGAAAATGAACTGTTTTATTTTACAATACATTCAGCATATAGTATCAAGGAGGATTTTTGTGTGTCGGGGGGAGATTCTCAGCTGGGGATATGGATCAGTTGGTAGAGTGGTTGCCTTGCATGCACAAGGCCCTGGGTTCAATCCCCAGCACCACAAAAAAAAAAAAAAAAAAAAGATTCTGCATCTAACCATATTTACTGTTTTTGAATTCTGGTGTATGTGGATGTATTTGCTGTGGAAATATTCTTTCTGAGACCTGAATCTTATCTATTCTCAGTAATAGTTATTTCTGCATTTTAAAAAAATATTTTTATTAGTTGTAGATGTATCTTTATTTTAGGGATTTATATGTGGTGCCGAGAATTGAATCCAGTGCCTCACACATGCTAGGCAAGCGCTCTACCACTGAGCCACAACCCCAGCCCCTATTTCTGCATTTTGGTAATAGATGAATGTATAGTTGCTCTTGTTTTAAAATGCTTAATTACCTGCATTTTCTCCTTTAAGGGAGCATAGGTCTTTTAAATTCTATGCCAGTTATCTCCACAGCTGAAGGTGATAGTTGGTAAAGCTGTTAATAAATTTAGTCTGGTTAAGATTTTCTTCCTTTTTAAAGTGATTTTCATCCTGTGTTAAAAGTTAAAGCTGTTTTATCTTTCTTTTTATTTTTTCATTTTTTACAGTGCTAGGGATCCAACCAGTCTCTCACAGCTAGGCAAACACTCTACTACTGAGCCCAGAAAATGTGATAGTATTTAAATCTTAGCACATATACATGTTTGATTAAGATTATGTGGACCTTATGTATTTTATGTTTCCTTTGTTTATGTATCATAGTGAGTATCAAGGAGTGAGGTGATGTGAACTCCAACTGTGAAGGCCTGGGGTTGTAGCTCAGTGGGAGAGTGCATGCCTGGAGGCACAGAGCCATGGGTTCTAGCTCCAGCACCATGCACACACAAAAACAAACAGTAGTGGAGGCTGGAAATAAAGAATGAAAAAAGAATGGAGATTTTTTCTTTTCTTGAGAAGTGTTTTGGTAGTTTTGCCCTAATTTCTTCTTTATTTAAAACGGAAAAACCTATTTATTAATGTAGAAAACACCACAAGTAGTAGTTTCTAGTTTATAGACAATGTGATTTTTTTTTTTTTTTGGTACAGGGGATTGAACCCAAGAAGCACTTTACCAGTAAGCTACATCCACAGCCCTTTTAAATATGTTTATTTATTGTAGTCCTGGGAGTCGAACCCAGGGTCTCACACATGTTAGGCAGGTGCTGTACCACTGAGCCACATTCCTAACCCAGTTTTTTATTTTTATTTTGAGATAGGGTCTTGCAAAGTTGCTAAGGCTGGCCTTGAACTTCCGATCCTACCTCAGCCTCCTGAGTCCAGTATTACAGGCTTCTGCCACCTTGTACCCAGCAACAAAGTGATTTTTTTTTTTTGTTTGGTACCCGGGATTGAACTTAGAGGTACTTGACCACTGAGCCACATCCCCAGCCCTATTTTGTGTTTTATGTAGAGACAGGGTCTCACTGAGTTGCTTAGCACCTCGCTGTTGCTGAGGCTGGCTTTGTACTCGTAATTGTCCTATCTCTCAAAGTGCTGGGATTATAGGCATGTGCCATCGTGCCCGGCTCAAATTGTTTTTTTGTTTTTTTCTTTGGTACTGGGGATTGAACCCAGGTGCACTTAACCACTGAGCCACATTCCCAGCCTTTTTTAATTTTACAACACACACAGTTGATGGCAGTGCTGGGGATCAAACGTAATGCCTTGTGCATTCTAGACAAGTACTCTATCATTGTGTTATATTTTCAGATACTCTCAGACACCCAAAATTAGAATTAAACTTTTTTCTCTGGTACCAGGCATTTAACCCAGGGGCGCTTTACCACTGAGCCCCTTTTCATTTTTTATTTTTGAGACAAAGTCTTGCTAAATTGCTCAGGGCCTCACTAAGTTGCTGAGGCTGGCCTCAAGCTTGTGATCCTCCTGCTTCAGCCTCCTGAGCTTCTGGAATTACAGGCATGCACTACCACATCCAGCTCCAAAATTAAACTTCTTTTTTAAATATTTTTTTTTAGTTGTAGATGGACACAATATCTTTTTTTTTTAAATATTTATTTTTTAGTTGTAGGTGGACAGAATATCTTTATTTTATTTTTAAGTGGTGCTGAGGATCGAACCCAGTACCTCACGCGTGGTAGGCGAGCACACTACCACTGCGCCATAACCCCAGCCCTGGACACAATATCTTTATTTTTATTTATTTTATGTGGTGCTGAGGATCAAACCCAGTGCCTCATGCATGCGAGGTGAGCGCTCTACCACTGAGCCACAATCTCAGCCCCCAAAATTAAACTTTTAAAAGAGGAATTTTAATACAGAGGATAGTTGACTATTCAAAAGGAAGATGCAAAGAATGCTATAAAGTGGGCATTTTATAGGACTTTAAAAATATCAAAAGAAGTGGGAAGGAAAAATTAATCACAGCTATATATAAAAATTAAACTTCAGGAGAAATTGTTTATAAGATATTGAAATTAAATATGTCTATGAGTGGCATACAGGTAGAGGTTAACCAGGCAAGTGGTGCATGCTTGTAATCCCAGAGACTCTGGCGGCTGAGGCAGGAGGGTGGCAAGTTTTGGGGGTTTTTTTTGGTACCAGGGATTGAGCTCAGGGGCACTCGACCACTGAGCCCCAGCCCTATTTTGTGTTTTAGGTAGAGACAGGGTCTCACCGAGTTCCTTATTGCCTTACCATTGCTGAAGCTGGCTTTGAACTCGGAATTCTCCTGTCTCAGCCTCCCAAAGTGCTGGGATTACAGGCGTGTACCACTGTGCCCAGCTAAGATGGCAAGTTTTAAGGCCAGCCTGGGCAACAGCCGGGCACGGTGGTGCATGCTTGCAATCCCAGCACTTTGGGAGGCTGAGACAGGAGAATCTTATGTTCAAAGCCAGCCTCAGCAATGGCGAGGCGCTAAGCAACTCAGTAAGACCCTGTCTCTACATAAAACACAGAATAGGGCTGGGGATGTAGCTTAGTGGTGAGTACCCCTGAGTTCAGTCCTCAGTACCAAAAAAAAAAAGGCCAACCCAGGCAACCTAGCAAGACTCTGTCTCAAAATAAAATAAAAAGGGCTAGCATGTAGTTCCGTGGTACAGCATCCTGAATTCAGTTTACAGTACCAAGGGAAAAAAAAAAGGAAGCTAGAGGTGATTAGTGAAAGCTTTCACGTTTTGTGGGTAAATACTGAAAGAGGGCAGTTGAACAGACTAATGAATTCTTAGAATTAGAAGGGAGCTGAGTAGGCAGATTTTAATGAGTTCTTACATTTTTGAACATTACTTGTCAAGTAAATATTGAGTAGCAAATTATATGACATCTATTTTATGAAACATGTTACTTCATAAAGACATTCTGAGATATTAAAAACATTTTATAACTTTTAGTTTATACTAACTTTGTCATGGTATCTGACTATGGCTGTTAGAAATAATTATGTATACAGAAGTACCAATTCAGTGGTTTTTTTTTTTTAAAGTTGTTTTTGGTTCTGGGGATTGTGTGCTTTATCACAGAACCACATCCCCAGCCCTTTGTATTTTTTATTTTGAGTAGGGTCATGCTAAGTTTCTAAGGCTACCTTCCAACTTGTGATCCTTCTCCTTCAGCCTCCTGAGTTGCTGGAATGGTAGGCAGGCACCATTGTTCCTGGCTCAATTTACTGATTTTTAAGAATTATTTAATGATAAGTGGGTGAATGTAGTGAACTTTGAGTACATAATCTGGAATTAAGAATTACTCTTAACAAAATCTCTTCATTCAGCATGTACTTATTGAACATCTACTAACTTCTGGGTGCTGGGGTAGGCCTAGGGATATAATGATGCACAGAAAACTGTTGGTACTTCCAGGAGTTTGTTTTCTAGGACCAAAGACAACAGAACAGGCACAGTAGGACTTTGTGAATGTGCAAATGGGGAAACACAGGGAGTACCTCAGAAGAGCATGTAACTAGTTCAGCTTTTGGGAGTCAGTGTGTGGCCAAAACAACTATATTCTTAAGGATTAGACTGGGGTTGACCACAGGAGGGGCCACTAAGTAGAAGATAAAGAGGGGAGAGGACCATTTATATGGGCAGATGGAGCAGTCTGTTTTTAAGCTTGGTGAGAATAGAGGAACTGGAGGTGTCCAGAGCTGTGAATAAAGTCTCCCCAATTATCCGCTCACGTTCTTTTTAAAAATGTGGGTTCTTTTTGTTGTTGTTATTTGTGGTGCTGGGAATTGAACCCAGGGTCTTGTACATGCAAGGCAAGCATTCTACCAACTGAGCTATATACCGAGCTCTAAAAATGTATTCTTTTTAGTTATACATGACAGTAGAATGTTTTTTGATGTATTATACATACATTAAGTATGCTTTCCTGTTCTTATGGTGGTACATGATGTGGAGTTATGCTGGTCGTGCATTCATATATGAACATAGAAAAGTTAGGTTTGATTGATTCTACCATCTTTCCTTTTCCTGTCCTCCCTCCCTTCCCTTCATTCCCCTTTGTCTAATCCAATGAACTTCTGTTCTCTTTCACTCTCCTTATTTATTGTGTGTTAGCATCCACATATCAGAGAGAACATTCAGCCTTTGGTTTTTGGGGATTGGCTTATTTCACGTAGCATGATAGTCTCCAGTTCCATCAATTTACTGGCAATTGCCATAATTTCATTCTTATTTATGGCTGAGTAATATTCCATTGTGTATACATACCACATTTTCTTTATCCATTGTTTTTTTGTTTGTTCGTTTGTTTGTTTTTTGGTACTGGGGATTGAACTCTGGAGTACTCCACCACTGAGCCACATCCCCAGCCCTATTTTGTATTTTATTTAGAGATAGGGTGTCAATGAGTTGTTGCTTAGCACCTCGCTGTTGCTGAGGCTGGCTTTGAACTCGCAATTCTCAGCCTCCCAAAGTGCTGGGATTATAGGTGTGTACCACCATGCCCAGCTTCTTTATCCATTGTTGAAGGGCACCTGGGTTGATTCCATGGCTTAGCTATTGTCAATTGAGCTGCTATAAACATTGATGTGGCCACATTAGTATAATATGCTAGTTTTAAGTTCATCTGGTATATGCTGAGGAGTGGGATGACTGGGTCAAATGGACCCAGTTATGGAACCTAGAGTTCTAGGTTCCTAGGTTCCAGAATGGAACCTAGTGGTTCCATTCCAAGTTTCTGAGGACTCTCCTTCACTCCCTTTCTTTTGAATACATCTCATTTTGTAGATTATAATTTTCTAAGGGCAAAAAGTATGCCTCTTCCATTATAGCGTTCACAACTGGGAAAATGACAGACTTTTCCTAAGTGTCTAATAAGTAAATATTTGCCATTAAAGGGAAAATGACATGAATTTAGCAAGTTCTTTAATAACATTGATTCTTTTTTTTTTTTAAATATTTTATTTTTTAGTTGTAGGTGGACAGAATATCTTTATTTTATTTTTATGTGGTGCTGAGGATCGAACCCAGTGCCTCACGCATGCTAGGCGAGCACGCTACCACTGCGCCATAACCCCAGCCCAACATTGATTCTTTAAACTAAAAAAAAAAAACAGAATTGTAAGAAAGTACGTAAGTTTTTATGATTTTGATTTTATTATGACATGTTTTACAATGTAGATATATGTGGTTAATGATGGTACAATACTTAAACATCTCTTCTTTCCAAACCACCACCAACAAAAAAACAGAAATAGAATTAGAGAAAAGAAACTCAAATCTGAAATAACTACCATAACCTCATAATCAGAATATGTGAATTGCCTGGGCAATTTAGCAAGACCCTGTCTCAAAAATAAAAAAAGAGCTGGGGATGTAGTTCGGAGGTCGTCATTCCCGAGTTCAATCCCAAACATTACCCCCAAGCCCCCCAAAAAAATCGGGGCAGAAATTGTTAGCAAGGAAACTCAATAGCCGCTCATATTTTTCAGCTGAAGAGGAATCCAAGGCTAAAGAATCATCCCCTCCAAATCTATGCCAAGTGGATACTTATAGGTTGGGGAAATTAGTCCAGCATGGAATCAGAACCTCCAGAGAACAGTGCGATAAAAATTTTGAGAAAACGAAGGGGCTAGGGATGTAGCTTAGTGGTGGAGAACTTGCCTGGCATGCAGGAGGCCTTCAGTTCCACCCCTAGTACTGGGGGGAAATTTTTTTCAAAACCAGCAGAGCAAGTGAAAATTGTGATCAAGTAGTTCCCAGTGGGAGGAGATGAGGTGGAGTAGCAGTGAGGTATGGCTCCTCTGAAGTCAGAATTTGTTTTTTTTTTCTTGGTACTAGGGATTGAACTCAGGGGCACTTGACCACTGAGCCACATCCCCAGCCCTATTTTGTGTTTTATGTAGAGACAAGGTCTCAACTGAGTTGCTTAGCACCTCGCCGTTACTGAGGCTGGCTTTGAACTTGCAATTCTCCTGTCTCAGCCTCTCAAAGTGCTGGGATTACAGGTGTGTGCCACCATGCCCAGCTGAAACCAGAATTTAAAGATGAGATTTAAAAGTTCAAGAAAAATAATAACAACCAGAAGAGATAAGAGTGAGCTGATGAAACCAGTGTACAGAGTAAAGAGAAAAGCATAGTCATTTATACAAATGAAAGTTACTTTCAAAGCAATAGATAATGGAGGCAAGCTTGAGAAATTTAAGAAATCCAAAAAGAAAAAATTTAAAGACTTAGAGACAATGACAGATAAGGAATATAGTAAATCTAGCATACCAATAATTGATACCATTGAAGATGTCAACACAATAAATGAAGGAGGCTGGGCATGGTGATGCACACCTATAATCCTGGCTATTAGGAGGTTGAGGCAGAAGTTGCTGCCAAATTCATGGCCAGCCTGGGTAACTTAGACCCTGTCTTAAAATAAAAAGTGGAAAGGGATGTGGAAGTAGCTCAATGGTAGAGATGTTTTCCCACTAAGGCACATCCCCAGCCCTTTTTATTTTGAGACAGGGTCTCACTAATTTGCTGAGGCTAGCCTTGAACTTGTGATCCACCACCTAAGCTGCTAGGATTACAGATGTGCACCACAGCACCTGGCTCAATTAAAATATTTTTAACAATAATTTTCAGCAATAATGCTGATATATACAGTTATTTTCTTTGTATGGAGTAAAGAAATATTTTCTTAAGGAGAGACTATAAATATTCCAAGAAAATAGCCATATGGTGAAATATATAATGAGTTAAAAGCTACACAAAAGTGCAAAAAAAATGAATTAAGATGAAATATCTGTCATACAAATAAATCTAAAATTATAAATTAAATAAACTCATTCATTAATAGAAAATGATTCTCAGATTTAAGCAAAAGTCAAATCGAATATATTTGAAAGTCAGTAAAGCCAGGTGTGGTGCCACATGCTTGTAATTCCAGCAAGGGTAGAAGGTCCCAAGTTTAAAGCTAGCCTGGGGAATTTAGTGAGACCCTATCAAACTAAAACATAGAAAGGACTGTGGGCTGGGATATAGTTCAGTGCTGGGGTGCCTCTGGGTTCAATCTCCAGTATACCATACACACCCAAATAGCCAGTAATAAGGCTGAGGGTGTAGCTCCGTGGTAGAGCATATGTCTAGCATACATGAGATCCTGGGTTTGATCCCCAGCACTGCAAAAGTAAACAAACAAAATAAACCAGTAAATAATAATTCAGTGAGTATTTTCAGCCTGGGGCTATATGATGTCCATCATATCTGCCTCAGCTCAGCTATTATAGCCCCAAAGCAGACATGGACAGTATTTAATATGGCTGTATTCCAGTAAAACTTTATTTACAAAAACAGGCAGTGTTTCACATTTGTCCTCTAAACCATAAGTTTTCTGACTCATGATCTAAAACATAGTGTCTCAGAAGAGTTGAGAGCAAAGAATGTGCAGAGAATTAATTGGCACAAAACTGGGACTATTCCACAAAAGGAGTGGTCCAGATAGTTGTGTCATAACATTGAACTCAAGACAAAAAGAATTGATTGAGTTACTTTTCTTTTTGCAGACATGAGGATTGAACCCAGGGCTTTGTGCATGCTAGGCAGGAGCTCTACTACTGAAATATATCCCCAATCCTGCTATTTCTCGCCCCTCTTCCTCTTTTTCTCCCTTCTATCCCATCCTCAGCCCAAGCTGCATTTCTTTCTCTCTCTCTCTTTTTTGAAAGGGTGATTGAACCCAGAGGCGCTTTACCACTGAGCCACGTCCCCAGTTCTTTTTATTTTTTATTTAGAGACAGACTCACTAAGTTGCTTAGGACCTTGCTGAGTTGCTGCGGCTGGCTTTGAACTCAGGACCTTCCTGCCTGCACCTCCTGAGTCACGGGTATTACAAGTGTGTGCCACCATACCTAGCTCACCATAAAAATTTCTAAGACAAAAAGATAAGGAGAAATAGAAGTTAGATTATACTAGGGGATTATCGATTCAACTCTTCTAGCCTTTGATAGAACAAGAAGAGAGAATAACTAATCACAGGATATCATGCATGAGGTTAATAACATCATAAATGGTATAACAAACAACATACCCTGAAAATTATTATTATTTTTTTTCACATATACCCGTTAGGCCTCAAAAAAAAAAACCCACAAAAACAAAAACAAGAAAACCTTAGTACTAATAAGAAGCAAAGGTATATGCAGATTATGATCCTAGTTCTTTCCTAGAATTAAAACAGAAAAGTATAAAACCTTATCACTTGGAAAGAATTAACTCTTTTTTTTTAAAATATTTTTAGTTGTAGATGGACACAACACCTTTATTTTTTTTTTTAAATATATATTTTTTTTAGTTGTCAATGGACCTCCACTTTATTTATTCGTATGTGGTGCTGAGAATCGAACCCAGTGCCCCGCACATGCCAGGCAAGCACTCTGCCACCGAGCCACCGCCCCAGCCCACACCTTTATCTTGTTTATTTGTTTTATGTGGTGCTGGGGATCAAACCCAACGCCTCATGTGTGCTAGGCAAGCGCTCTACCACTGAGCCACAACCCCAGCCCTGAAAAAGATTCATTCTTGGGTCACAGGAAAAATTAAAAATCTAATCCAGATGATAGAATGTACTGATGGTCAAAATTCTGTATATTGATACCTGTAGGATATATGGCTACAGCTGTATTCAAAGGAAAATTCATAGATATAAATAGAATACTAAGCTGAAAAAGAATGAAAAATTAAAGAATTCAATCTAAGAAGTAGAATAAAATAATTGGAAGAAAGTGGAAGGATGGTATTAGCAGAGATAAAAGCAGAAATTGATGAATTAGATAAATGAGAGTACTAACAAATCTAAGATGCTTTTGTTTTGGGTAGACAGTGTTGATAAAAATATTAAGCAGATAAACTAAACCTCATATGAACAAAGGAAGAAAACAAATATCACATTGTGTAAGAACATACAATAGAAGTCATGGATTTTTAGAAAATTAAAAGGTTACTCTGGGTCGGGCGCGATGGCACAAGCCTGTAATCCCAGCACTTAGGGAGGCTGAGACAAGAGAATTTGGAGTTCAAAGCCAGCCTCAGCAATGGTGAGGCGCTAAGCAACTCAGTGAGACCCTGTCTCTACATAAAACACAAAATAGGGCTGGGGATGTGGCTCCATGATTGAGTACCCCTGAGTTCGATCTCCAGTACCGGAAAAAAAAAAAAAAAATTACTCTGCTCACCTGGATACAGATAAATTGAAAACAGAAGAGCACTACTAGGCTCAAGCAATCCGAGAAACATAGATAACTGACGTGCTTTTTACATTCATAAAGAATAGAAAAATAGAAGCTGGGGTTATGGCGCAGTGGTAGCGTGCTCGCCTAGCACGCGGGAAGCACTGGGTTCGATCCTCAGCACCACATAAAAATAAAATAAAGCTATTGTGTCCACCTACAACTAAAAAAAAAAATATTAAAAAAAAAAAAAAGGAATAGAAAAATAGGGATGGAGGAGTGAGCTCAGTGGTAGAGCTCTGCCTAGCCTGCAGGAGGCCCTGGGTTAGATTCCCAACACAGCCTGTGTGCACATGAGCACACACATATACACAGACACACACCATCACACACCAAAAAGAACATAGGAAAAGAAAAAATGTAAGTTACTTTTTGCATTGTTATATTGTTACCAATTCTGACAAAGCACACAAAAGAAAATTCTACCATTCTCAAAAGAAAAATCTTGCTGGTCATAGTGACACATGCCTATAATTCCAGCAACTGGAAGACTGAAGCAGGAGGATCAAATGTTCAAGGCCAGCCTCAGCAAACTAGTGAGTCCCTAAGCAACTTAGTGAGAATTTGTCTCAAAATAAAAAGGGCTGGGGATATGGCTCAGGGTTAAGCATCCCTGGGTTCAATCCCTGATTACAAAAAAAGAAAGAATTTTAACAAATTCTAGATATTGGTGTCATTCAACAGCACATTAAAAGGATAATTAATACATGATAACCAGGTTGGCTTTTTTTAATATTATATTTTCTTATATGGAGATGCTGAACACCATGATTTTAAGAGTGTAAACAGGAAAAAAGATTTCCCTAGATGATGAAAAAATTGGTTAAATTAACAATCAAATCTGAGCTAAAAAACAAAACAAAAAAACCAAGAAACTTGGTAGTACTGGGCCCTTAATTCAGGAGTGCTTTACCAATGAGCTACATGCCTGGTTCCCAACCACCCTTTTTTTTTTTCTTCTTATACTGGGGATTGAACTTGGGTCACTTAACCGCTGAGCTACATCCTCTGACTTTCTATTTTTTATTTTGAGTGCATCTTGCTAAATTGCTGAGGTTTGTTTTTTTTTTGGGGGGGGTACCAGGGATTGAACTCAGGGATACTCAACAACTGAGCCACATCCCCAGCTCTATTTTTTGTATTTCATTTAGAGACAGGGTCTCACTGAGTTGTTTAGCGTCTCGCGGTTGCTGAGGCTGGCTTTGAACTTGTGATTCTCTTGTCTCAGTCTTCCAGAGTGCTGATATTACAGGGGTGTGCCACCATGCCTGGCTGCCGAGGGTCTTGATAAGCAGTGGAGACTGGTCTCCAACTTGTGATCATCTTGCCTCAGTCACCCAAATTGCTGGAATTACAAGTATTTTTCACCATGCCTGGCTCAAAAAACTATTCTGAATAAAATAGGAATTGTGGGACTTGGGATGTAGCTTAGTTGGTCGAGTGCTTGTCTTGCATGCACAAGGCCCTGGGTTCAAACCCCAACACCACACACACAAAAACCAAAAAAACAAAAAAAGAGAATTGTGGTTGACCTTTTTTCTTTTCTTTATTTGGTGTTTGAAATTGACCCAGGGCCTGGCATGTGCTAAACATACACTTTACCACGGAACTACACATATGTCCTACAATGTGATGCAAGTTAGCATTATTCCTAATGAAGCAGTTATTTAAATTTAGGAGTAATAGTGTTGCTGCTGCTGCCATCATCATTATCATCATCATCATCATCATCATCATCATCATGATTATTTGTTGTACTGGGCATTGAACCCAGTGGTGCTGTCCCTGAGCTACATCCCCCACCCTTTTATTTTTTAGTTTGTGATAGGGTTCACTAAGTTGCTGAGGCTGGCCTTAAACTTGCGATTTTTCTGCCCCAGTCTCCAGAGTAACTGGGATCACAGGTGTGCAACATTATGCACAGCTTTGCTATTATTGTTTAACATTGTTCCAGTGATTCTAGCCAATTGAGTTAGGGGAGAATATGTGCTTAAAAACTGGAAAAAAGGGCTGGGATTGTAGCTCAGCGGTAGAGCGCTTGCCTTGCATGCGTGAGGCCCTGGATTCGATCCTCAGCACCACATACAAAGCAATAAAATAAAGACATTGTGTCCATCAACAACTAAAAATATATATATATTAAAAAAAAACTGGAAAAAAAAGGTGAAATCCTGAATTTTGACAAGATGACTAATTACATAACTAGAAAATTTCACAGTAAAAAGCAAACATTGCCTTTCATATCCCTCCATTCTTCCCCATAGACTTCTGTGATTTGTAAAATATTCTTCTACATGTCAACGTGCAGGCTTTTTTTTTTTTCCCCATTAAGGCAATGAAACAGATGTTGTAAATGACTTTTTAAAAAAATTTTGTTTGTTTTAATTAGTTATACATGACAGTAGAGTAAAGCAGGAGGCATCACAATACCAGACCTTAAACTATACTACAGAGCCGTAGTAACAAAAACGGCATGGTATTGGTACCAAAACAGACAAGTAGACCTATGGTACAAAATAGAAGACACAGAGACAAAGCCACGTAAATACAGCTGTCTCATACTAGACAAAGGTGCCAAAAACATTCACTGGAAAAAAGATAGCTTATTAAATAAATGGTGCTGGGAAAATTGGAAATCCACATGTAACAAAATGAAATTAAACCCCTGTCTCTCACCCTGCATGAAACTAAGTTTAGTTTAGTGGATTAAAGACTTAGGCCCTAGACTGGAAATCTTGCACCTAATAGAAGAAAAAATAGGTCCAAATCTTTACCATGTTGGCTTAGGATCTGACTTCCTTAACAAGACTCCTAAAGTGTAAGAAGTAAAATCAAGAATCAATAAATGCTTCAAACTAAAAAGCTTCTCAGCAAAGGAAACAATAATGTGGAGAGCCTACAGATTGGGAGAACATCTTTACCACATGCACCTCAGATAGAGTGTTAATCTCCAGGATATATAAAGAACTCAAAAACTTAACACCAAAAAAACCAAATAACCCAATCAATAAATGAGCTAAGGAACAGTAAATAATTTTTTAAACTTAATTATACTCACGGTATTTTTTCACTGATGTTCATAGACACTTACTTGAACTAATTCGTGAAAAACTTATGTTTGCCAGGTAGATGAGTAATGCAAAGAGAGTATAAGAATGAAAAAGCCTGGGTTTGCTTTGACATATTCCTGTCATGAATATTCAGACCTTTAGGACAGCTAAATTTACCTCTGTAGTCCAACTCTTGCATCCCAATAAGGTGGAAAGGAAATGCTCTTCTTTTTGTTTTATATTGATGTGTTATTAGATTTACTTAGTAATTTGGGTCATGAATTAACTAAATATTTTAGAGTTCTTTTAATCTTTAAAATAATTGAAATGTTTCTCAAGGAGAATACAAATTTGCTACCATTATCATTAGTAGGTGAAATTGGTAATATAAGAATTAACATTTATGAATAATAACTTATATTTATCTAGTGCTTATCATGTGCTAGGCACATGTGTTGTATGCTTAGTATCATTTGATCCTTAGAACAACCTGGTAATAACAGCTACTGTTATCTCTATTTTTACAGATGAGAAAACTGAGACTCAGAGAGGTTAAATGATTTGTTCAAGATAACACAGTAAGTGGCAGAATGGGGCTGAAACAACTGTATCTTCTCAAGTATTTATGTTTCTTGTTATTTGCTGGTATAAGGAATGTTACATCCAATCTTTCTTCTTCTTCTTTTTTTCTTTTAGCACTGGGGATTGAACCCAGGGCTTTGCACATGATAAGCACACACACTCTACCACTGCACCCCAGCTCCATGTTCAGATTCTGAATGAAAGGGTTTTTCCCAAGTGTTTCTGTAGCTGGTATCTAAGCTATTCCATCAGCTTTGGGAAGGTGGGTTGGACTGTGTCAGCTCTCAGAGATAGTGACTTTGCAAAATAGATTGAGTTTCATTGTTGTGGACTATTATAGGGTTATGTAATAGCTACCCTTTTGTGGGCAGAAGGGGTGGGGTCCTTTGGATATAGAAAGGTAGACAGTATTGTAAAATTCCCTTCCATTTTCTAATGGAATCTCAGAAGGCTCAAGCAGTGATTATTATCCTGCTTCTAGTGATTAGAAGCACCATGTGGTGTGGAGTGCTGAATGATATAAGTGTGGTTGGATGACTAGGCTTTGTGCTCAAGAGTTTGGATGTGATAGTGTGGTGGAGTATTAGAAGGAAAATAACATTTTTAAATTTTTATTTTATTTTTTGGTACTGGGGATTGAACTCAAGGGCACTCGACCACTGAGCCACATCCTCAGCCCTATTTTGTGTTTTATGTAGAGACAGGGTCTCACTGAGTTGCTTAGCACCTCGCCATTGCTGAGGCTGGCTTTGAACTCGCAATTCTCCTGTCTCAGCCTCCCTAAGTGCTGGGATTACAGGCTTGAGCCACCACACCCGGCTTAAATTTTATTTTTTATTAGCATTATAATTACACGTAGTATTTGGGTTCCTTTTGACAAGATTATACATCCCCATTCCTCCTCCCTATTTTATATTTTATTTGCTCTATTTTTATGTTTCATAAACATTTTTTACAAATTGCCAAATATTTTGTCAACATAAGAAAAAATGTAGAATTTCTGAGAGAGGTTTTAGGTCTGTAGCTTATTCCATTGGCCCAGTAAAGGGATTTAGTTTTCTGAAAATACAAATAAGTGCATAAACACCAGTAGTGAAATAAAAAGACCTGTACTGATGACATTCATTTGGTGGAGGAGTTCTGCTTTAAGGTATTCACAAAACTTAACCTGAGTAAATGTTATTTAGTTCTATTTTGAGGGGTCAGGTAACATATTTTATAATGTCTTTTATTTTCTTATTTGGTCACATTAATGAGATATGGGATTGCAAGGAAGAATCCATCACATTAGGGAGGGTGATAGTGACATATTTTATAACCTGGATGAGCTAGCTTTGCTTATTTTTACTTGTTAACTGGGCTTTTGATGTTTTTATAGACAGTCTGCTTCATCTCGATTCAGCAGCATTCCAAACTGTGGTATCCTTGGGGTTCTCTTAACATTGCTATCTATGGTGCAGAAGATTTAAAATCAGGTATGGCTGTGGGATCAAAGTTCCTCAGTGAAATTCTCAACTTGAATCTGCCTTATGCTGTCTGATTTATCATTTGGGTTTCTTTTTTTGTGGTGGCCCTTTAGCTGATGTTCACAAGGAATAGAGTCACGTGATGTATGAAGGGAAACATATACACTTCTCTGAGGTTGACAATAAGCCCTTGTGCTCGTATAGCCCCAAACTGTGTAAGCAGCGGCGTCTCAACGGCTACGCTTTCTGTATCAGACACGTTCTGGAGGACAAGACTGCCCCCTTCAAGCAATGTGAATATGTGGCCAAGTACAACAGCCAGCGCTGCACCAACCCCATCCCCAAATCAGAGGATCGTAGGTAAGACTTCTCAGCAGTCCCTTGATTTTATTGATAAACTTGCCTCCTTGTCTTCTGTCTTCTTTTTCCCTTTCTCCCTCTCTCAATGATTTAAATGTTGAATTCTGGGGATAATTCAAGTAAATTTTGAAATACTTCTTCAGTTAAGAGATTGACATTTCTTTTAAACAGGGTAGTAAGTTTGAGGGATTATTTTTAAAATATGTGCAAGTGTTTTTTTTAAATTTATTTATTTTATAGACTTGTAGGATTAAAAAAAATTTATTTCCCCTGAAAATTGCGATTAGCTTCTTGGTACTGGCTTGCTTGTTTGTGGCCTTATAAAGTAGTTCTGTCTTTTCTACTTAGTTTCATCATCTGCCTAGCAAAAGAAACTGTAGGAACTAATTGTTGTAATTGATAATAATTTGGGGGTTTTTAAATATATGCTTGAAAGATAGTAAAGGATATGTACTTAGTTAAAAGAGGATTTAAAATATTATTCAAAATATTCAGAAGATTTACTTCCTAAACAGACTGCTAAGTAGTGTTTGGTATTGTCTTATATATAATTTGCCCTTTTTTGGTTAAAAAGCGTTCCAAATAGATTTTGTTTACCATAATTTAGAAACTTTTTTTGCTTTATGAGTAGGCTTTATCACTAGAATTGTGAGTTTATATTTTGATGAATTAATGAAAATAAAATGTGGAAGTTATTTTTAAAGGAGTTAAGATTAGTGTCTTTCATATTCTTAGGAAAATTCATACTTTGAGATATAATCTCGTCTTCATATATCTTTTTCTTTAATTCTCCAGAAACCATTCTGATGATTGTGGAACATGAAAGAGGGATGCATGCTTGTTTTTCAAAAGTTTTAGATACTTGTTATCTTTAGGTAGAAGATTTGAACTTTTTACTTCTGACTTAGAACATCCGCGTGCGCACGCGTGCGCGTGCACACACACACACACACACACACACACACACACTCTCATCCACACTTCTATACATAAGCAAATGCCACCAGCATTCTTTGGTTGAAAAAGAGGCATTTGTTTTTTTATGTCATGGTAAACACTGTTTTTTAACTTTTTAGTGAGAATATATATAACAAATATGTAAAATATATATAAAATGAGAATATATATAATGTGATTTGGGAATACCCTACTAGAATTTCTAATGAGCATTTAAGAGCTTCAAATGACAATACCTGAAAGTTAGAAACAGCTGCTTAGTGAGGCAAGAAATAAAATTTTAATCTCAAGTGAGAAAGAGACCTGTATATTAGGCTACACATGTCTGTCTAATGGGTTTTAGCTGACTGAAAATAATAATGTCTTACCCCTGCCCTCTTAACATCAAGAATTACTAAGCTTAGATTAATTTCTTTACTTCCAAGCTCCATTGTAAACACATTTCTATAATTTTGTCTTAAATTCAGTTTATCACAGTTGCAATTGTCAGCTTTGGGGTTGTTTTGTTATTGTTGTTTTTGTTCTTTTCCATTTGAACTAAAGCAAGTATTATCTTTTTTTTTTAAATATTTTTTTAGTTGTAGATGGACACAATATCTTCATTTTTATTTATTTTTATGTGGTGCTGAGGATCGAACCCAGTGCCTCACGCATGCAAGGCAAGCACTCTACCACTGAGCTACAATCCCAGCCCAGCAAGTATTATCTTAATAGTTAACAGTAAGCCTGAACTTAAGAGTCCTGAATTTCTTTAAAATATTAATTCTCTGAAGCATTTGTCTTCACCTTTGGCTTCAAAGTAATTTCCTCTTTTGAGAAAAAGATATGGGAAAGGACTTTTGCATTTCTATGTCAAAAGAAGCTACGCAAGAAAAAACAAGTTATACTTCCTTTTTTCAAACTTGGTCTATGACCATATCAATAAAAATGATGTTTCAGCACTGGGAATTTTTTTTTTTTTTTCATTTTTTTTAGCACTGTGGAATTGAACCCAGGGCCTTGTGCATGCTAGGCAAGTACTCTGCCACTGAGGTACATCTCCAGCCCTTAGTATTTTTGTTGTTTGTAGGGTGGTCTGAAAATAAGTTAAAGTGAAGTCAAAAGAGTTAGTATTCTTGTTACCTCAAGAAATCCAGGTTGAATTCATGTATTAGTATATTTAAACCTATATATGTTTAAATATATATGTTGATATATGTTTTAAAATAGCTTAATTAAGATGTGATTTACATACCATATAATTCATTCATTTGAAGGATACTAGTCAGTATTTTTTACTACTTCACAAGACTATGCAACCATCATCATAATCTAATTTTAGAACTTTTTTATCCTCCCCAAAGAAACCCTGACACATTAGCAGTCATTCCCAGGTGGTGGTTCTTTTAAAAAGTTTGAATCTATATGCTTATTTTAAATGCTGTTCATAACTAAGCTATTATAGTCTAGTTATAAAGAATTTTCTGTCTTAGAAGCCAAGTTTTTAAGAGTCTAGACTATTGGTTGTGATGGTGGTATCCCAGTAGCTAGAGTAAGGAGGACTTGGGGAGGGCTGCTTCTGCAGATGAATCTCTGCTTCATTCCAGTTAGTAGCACAGCGGAGCCTCATTTACCAGCTGGGGCTGTCCACATGTAAATAAGCAGAGAAGTTTGATTTCTAAATTAAAAAATAAAAACCAAAAAAACACTGTCATCGTTCCTTCCTAAAAAGCTAAGCCTTTTGTTAATTACAGAATTGAGTTGAAAACAACAAAAACCATTTACTCTCTTAAATGACAATTATTAGTGCATATTAATTATATAAAATATGGGCTTTGGTATGACATTCTTTTTTAAAATTTTTTTTTAATTGTTGGTGGACCTTATTTTATTCATTTAGTTATATATGGTGCTGAGAATTGAACCTAGTGCCTCACACATGTGAGGCAAATGTTCTACCACTGAGCCTCAACCCTAAGCCCTGTATGACATTCTTATACATGCATATAATGTACTAAATCATGTCATTTTCCCTATTTGCCTTTTTAAAAAATATTTTTTAGTTATACATGGACACAGTGTCTTTATTTTGTTTACTTATTTTTATGTGATGCTGAAGATTGAACCCAGTGCCTCACACGT
Organism: Xerus rutilus; assembly: GCA_028644305.1. Lineage (NCBI taxonomy): Eukaryota > Metazoa > Chordata > Mammalia > Rodentia > Sciuridae > Xerus > Xerus rutilus. The sequence goes on along the minus strand of CM053402.1, from coordinate 133,488,628 downwards.
GCAAGGCAAGCGCTCTACCAATGAGCCACAACCTCAGCCCCCTATTTGCCTTCTTTTACCCCTTTCCCAGGTGCCCTTCTCCTCTAACTGTCCCTTCAGTTAAATTTTTTTTGGTACTGGGGATTGAACTCAGGGGCACTCGACCACTGAGCCACATCCCCAGCCCTATTTTGTGTTTTATTTAGAGACAGGGTCTTACTGAGTTGCTTACCACCACTCCGTTGCTGAGGCTGGCTTTGAAATTGCCATTCTCCTGTCTCAGCCTCCCAGAGTGCTAGGATTACAGGTGTGTGCCACCATGCCTGGCTTAAATTTTTTTTTTTTTTTTTTTTTTGGTACTGGAGATTGAACTCAGCAGCACTCGACCACTGGGAAACATCCCCAGCCCTATTTTGTGTTTTATGTAGAGACAGGGTCTCACTGACTTGCTTCGTGCCTCTCTGTTGCTGAGGCTGGCTTTGAACTCGCGATTCTCCTGTCTCACCCTCCCTAAGTGCTGGGATTACAGGCTTGCGCCACCGTACCCGGCTTTAAATTTTTTTTTAATATGTATTTTTTAGTTGTAGATAGACTCAGTACCTTTATTTCATTTATTTTTATGCAGTGCTGAGGCTCGAACCTAGTGCCTCACATGTACTGGGCCAGTGCTCTTCCACTGAGCTAAAACTCCAAGCACCCATTTAATTTTTTTAATTTTTATTTTTGGTACCAGGTATGGAACCCAGGGGCACTTAGCTACATCCCCAGCTATTTTTTTCTTTTTCTTTTGTATTTCATTTAGAGACAGGGTCTCACTGAGTTACTTAGGTCCTTGCTAAATTGCTAAGGCTAGCTTTGAACTTGTGATCCTCCTGCCTCAGCCTCCTGAGCCACTGAGATTACAGGTATGCACCACCACACCCACCTGCGCCCTCGCTCTTTAATTTTTACTAAATTATTTTTCACTTCTTGGTTAATGTAGTTTTCCTAATACTCCTTTCCTTGCTGGCCACAGGCTTTTTTCTTTTTTGGTACCATGGATTGAAACCAGGAGTGCTTTACCACTGACCCATATTCCCAGCTTTTTTTATTTTTTATTTAGAGACCTGGTCTTGCTAAATTGCTGAGGCTGGCTTTGAACTTGGGATCTTCCTGCCTTCTCCCAAGTCTCTGGGATTATAGGTGTGCACCACCACACCTAGCTGCTGGCCACAGCTTTATGAATCTGTTTTATTTAAGGTATATATGGGACCTAGCACAGATCTGCTAGATAGACTTGAAGGTATCATCTGTATTCTAAAAGAATAGGTTCCATTTTCCAGTAACTTGGAGACTGCATGCTTGGTCAAAGAGGACAACCTTCCCTGTTTAGTGGTCAAGGATATGCAAGTAGCTGTGGTCCCCTGCTAGAACCTCCAAACAAGGTCTCAGATAACTTGGAGAAACACTGCCAGAAGGGTGCATATCCCTTTTGGAACTTCATAATGCATGTTATCATACAAAATGCTTTTGAGAAATTTTTCATCAGAAGCAAGCAACAACAAAATCATAATATAATTTTGTTTAAGCCAGCAATTTTCAAATTTTCTTCCACATGAAATATTGTTTTTATATGTACTTTTAAGTAAACATACTGTGAAACTATGAATAATGTGAGTTTGGAGGTGAACTATTCTATTGGTTAAAAGCCTCCATGAGTTTTCAGTGTGATTAATTGGCGTAACGTGTCTTCTACTTTCTCATAATGTAACAAGACTCTATCCTTTCCTAATATATATATATATATATATATATATATATATATATATATATAAATTTTATTTTTTGTTTTGTTCTGTTACTGTCTTAAAAATGACATTTACATTGCAAAAATAGCCTGCTCATTGTTGAAGACGAATGAGAGTCTTGGTGAGCTTTGATTTCATTTCAAGTCTCAACTATGTCACTTTCCAGGTGAAAAGTGGTTTGGGGCAAGTTCATGAAGCTTAGTTTCCTAATCTGTATGAAGTACATTTATTTTCATGCCTACTCCAACTTGATACTAGAGGAGATAGTTCATGTTCTTATATCTGTTTGTTGAGAAACTCATTCCACCTACAATTCCACTGACTAGTTTTTTTCTTTTACTTTTTTTATTCATGCTTGCTCTCACTTGCGTGCATGCTCTCTCTCTGTATAAAGCACACAGTTAACCCTTAACCCTTCATTATTATTATTTATTTATTTTTTTTGGTATTGAGGATTGAACTCAGGGATACTTGACCATTGAGCCACATCCCCAGCCTTGTTTTGTGTTTTTATGTAGAGACAAGGTCTCACTGAGTTGCTTAGTGCCTTGCCATTGCTGAGGCTGGCTTTGAACTCGCAATTCTCCTGTCTCAGCCACCCAAAGTGCTGGGATTATAGGCATGCGCCACTGCGCCCGGCTAACCCTTCATATTTTTGAGAGTTATGTCATAAGGTCTCTGTGAATCTCCTAAAGCAAGTACTAAAATGGTATTGGAATATATATTTTTCTCTATAAAAGCATTTTAAATGATCCTTCACACTCTGAATGAATTAGTTTGCATATTCTAAATAAAGAATAACAAAGCATGTGATCAGCAATGGTCGAGTTGCTATCAGGGCCCTCACTAGCTGACTGACTTGCCTGTCTGCCACTTCTGCTCATGTACAGTTTGCATATTTGCCTCAACAGAATCGCACAGACTTTGAGGACTTCTTGAGAGTTGTGGAAGTTATATATTAAATCAATGAATGCCAAGAGTTACTATAGTGAAATTTTTAACACATATAATTCACATTGTATGATATGTAATTTTTATATTCATATGTTTCATGAACATTTTCCCATGTATTTTTAAAGGTACTGCAACAGCCACTTGCAGGTACTTGGCTTTATCCCGAAAAAAGAGAGGAAGAAAAAGAATGATCCTATAGATGAGGTGAAAGTCAGGCACCAGATGGATACCATGGCCTTTAGCTTGACAGTGCCCACGCTGGCCTTGAAGATGCCCAATGGACTGGATGGAATGTCCCTCTCTCCACCTGGGGCAAGGGTCCCTCTCCACTACCTGGAAACCGAGTTGGAAGACCCATTTGCTTTTAACGAGGAAGATGACGATCTGAAGAAAGGGGCAACTGTGAGAAAGAAGTTGCAGAGCAAATTGGCCCAGAATCGGCAGCGCCAGAGAGAGACAGAGATTTTAAAAGTTCGACAAGAGCACTTTAGTCCCCCTCCTGCACCTTCCCAGCAGCAGCCTCCGCAGCAGCACTCCCACCTGTCACCTTTATCCACTTTAAAACCTCCAGCGCCGCCGCAGGGTTCCGTCTGCAAGTCACCTCAACCTCAGAACACCAGCCTACCAGTGCAGGGAGTGGCCCCCACCACACACACTATAGCACAAACAAGGCAGTTGTCTCACAAGAGGCCTCTGCCTGTCCTGCCATCCAGTAGGGCTCCCATCGTGGACACCCCCAGGACTGACCAGGTCCTTATGAAAGCCACAGCCTTCTCTCCACATTTCTCTTGTATAAGTCAACTGCAGAGACTGGTGAAACTGTGCACCCAAAAACATCAGTTGGACACTGATCTGTTTCCCCACTTAGGTGAGTTATCGGTTTTACCATATCATGTGTGTATAGATAAATCATGTTCTGTCACATAAAGCTTTACTTTCGCAGCTGCCACATAAATGATAGGGCTAGAACATGTACCTGTACAGAGTGATGCTCTGGATGCTTCTTTTTAAGCTTGAGGAGGTGAGGTGTTGCTGTGTTGTCTAGGCTGGCCTCAAACTCCTAGGCTTAAGTGATCCTCTGCCTCAGCCTCCCAAGTTGCTGGGACTATAGGAACTTTATATGTCTTATTGTAGGATTTTGGAATAAGAGTAGCATTGCTAATATCTGCCAACAGCAGGAAAAAAACCCCACAAAGCTTCATTAAAAAAAAAAATTCCCAAGACAATAGCTGTTTATGATTGGAAAGTGAGAAAAATACAGATAAAACTTTTTTTAACAAGTTTTCTATATTTACTATTAATAGTTGGTTTTATTTGTTTTGTTTTTGATTATTTAAACCTTAATAAATTCATTTAGAATTTATTGAATGTGATATGAACTATTATTCTAACTTTAGGAAACATCTTTTGCATGATGTAGGTAGCAATAAAAATATGAACAAAGGACATGAATAAAAGAACAAATATGATCTATAAACAAAAATTCCCACAAGAAGCAGGGTAATATAAATTAAAACAATGAGTTACCAGATTGACAAAAATTATATCCAGTGTTGGTAAGGATATTGTGTCTCATACTTTTTTTTGGTACGGGGAATTGAACCCAGGGGCATTTTACCACTGAGCTCCATCCCCAGCCCATTTTATTTTTTATTTTGAGAGAGGGTCTTGCTAAGTTGCTTATTAGGGCCTTGCTAAATTTCTGAGGTTGGCTTTTAACTTGCAGTTCTCCTGCCTCAGCCTCCTGAGTCACTGGAATTACAGGCATGTGCCATTGCACCCAGCCTGTATCTCATACTTTATTAGTAATGTAGAATACCTCAAATTAAAAAAAACAAAAACAAAAACATATACACCCACACACATAATTATTTCTAGCCTTTTGTATTAGTTAGCGTTTCATCACTGTGACCAAAGTACCTGACAAGAAAAATTTACAGGAGGAAAAGTTTATTTTGGGGTCAGGGATTCAGAGGTTTGGTTCGTGGTCAGCTAATTTCATTGCTGTGAGTCTGAAATGAGGCAGAACATCATGGCAAAAGGGGCATGGCAGTGGAAAGCTGTCACCTCATGGTAGCCAGGAAGCAGGGAGAATGAGGAGTCAGGGACAAGATACAGTTCCCAAGGGCATACCCCAGTGACCTACATGCTTAAGCAAGGCCCCATCTGTCTACGGTTATTACCCAGTATCCATTCAAATTATTAATCCATCAAATGAATTAATCCACTGATGAGGTTATAGCTTTCAAAATCCTATCATTTCACCTTTTAACACTGCTACATGCTAACATGAACTTTTCAGGGGACTCCTTATCTCTAGACCATCACAGGTCTTTACCCTATGAATTACGTATCCTATCTAACAATCTGTGTGTGAAGGTAGTTATTACAGCTTTGTTTACAACATTAAAAATCTGTAAATATCTTGAGTAACTGATAGGAAACCTTGATAAGTTGTTGTACATACATATTACTATTAATAGTTGTATTACTATTAAGTTGTTGTACATACATATTACTATTAACTTACAATAGCTTATTATAAAATAAGCAGCTAATTAAAAGAATTGAGTGAAATGTATATCTTTTGAACAGGATGTGGCCCAGGTTTATCAGGTGGAAAAAAATCAAGAGATGTTGTTTGTTACTCTGTTTTTGTAAAAATAAACAAAACACATGAACAAAGGACATCATCATATTTATTAAGTATGTGGATAGATGTTTGCTTATTTGGTGTTCACATAGATAGGTAAAAGTGTAAAAAGATATACACTTCTGGGCTCTAACAGGGAGACTGGAATTGGGCAGGATGTATTTTATGGGAAAAAAGAGTGGTAGCTTTTCTTGTGTAGCTTTGTCTTGTTTCACATATTGTTAACACTGTTTTAGCCAGGGGCAGTGGCACAGGCCTGTAATCCCAGTGGCTCAGGAGGCTGATGCAGGAGGATCACAAGTTCAAAACCAGCCTCAGCAATTTAGTGAGACCTTGTCTCAAAATAAAAAATAACAAAAATGCTGGGGATGTGGCTCAGTAGTTAAGTGCCTCTGGGCTTAATCCCTGATACCAAAAAAATAAACAAACAAAAAACAATAACTTTTGGTAATTAAAAATTCTTAGTTGAGTGTGGTGGCACCCACCTATAATCCAAGTGACTCAGAGGGTTGTTGCAGGAGAATCTCAAGTTCCAGGCCAGCCTCAACAACTCAGTGAGGCCTTAAGCAACTTAGCGAGACCCTATCTCAAAAAATTAAAGGGCTAGAGATAAAGGGCTCAGTGGTAAAGTGCTTTCTGGGTTCAATCCCTAGGACCTCTGTCTCTCCCACATAAACACACCCCAAAACACTTTTAAAGTACAGATAAGCCAATAACAAAACACCTCAAACCCTAATGCCCATTGGTTAATACTTTCTCAAATACATGAAATTTGTTCCTACTATACATGCTGATTTGTAACTTTTAAAAAGTTTTGTGTATTTTCAAGTTAATTTTTCATATGAAATAACTTGTCATAGTTGAATTCTATCTTCAATTTTAAGTCATTTCTAGTTTATATCATTATATTCTTGTAGATATATGGCCTTGCCCGCAAATAATTACTGTCACATCTTTAATTTTTTTTCTTCAAATAGATTCTTAGAAGTGGAATTTATACTTTTTTTTTTTAAAGTTTTTTTTTTTTTTAATATTTTTTTAGTTGTAGATGGACACAATGTTTTTATTTTATTGCTTTATATGTGGTGCTGAGGATCGAACCCAGGGCCTCACACATGTGAGGCAAGCGCTCTACCGCTGAGCTACAATCCCAGCCCGAATTTATACTTTTTATAAAAACATTTTTGGTGGATTACATGTATAGTTCAGCGGTAGAGTGATACTTAGCATATATGAGTCCCTAGGATCAATCCCTAGCACCAAAAGCAAAGTTTTTTAATTTGGGTTGCTAATTTCCTTGAAATACTTTGTCAATTTACTCTTCTTTCAGCAGTGCGTTTGAATGAGTATCTCTACATCTTTATCAGCCTTGGATATTATTATTTTGCCTTTACAAGTTTAATAGAAAATCTTTAATTTTCATATCTTAGATCAGTATTTCTCACATTTTGGGCCTTAGAATCTTTTTTTAAGTTTTTAAATTTTTTTAGTTGTTGATGGATCTTTATTTTATTCATTTATTATTTATATGTGGTGCTGAGGATTGAACCCAGTGCCTCATGCACGCTAGGCAAGCGCTTTACCACTGAGCTACAGCCCCAGCCCGGGCCTTAGAATTTTTTATACTTAAAAAATTATTGAGGACAACTGGGCACCTGTAATCCTATCAACTCAGGAGATTGAGGCAAGAGGCCTGTCTTAGCAACTTAGGGATGCCCTATCTCAAAATAAAAAGAACTAGGGATGTAGCTCAGTGGTAAAGTGCCCATGGGTTGAAGCTCCAGTACCAAAAAAAAAAAAAAAAAAATGAAGGCACCATAAAACTTTTGTATGTTATTTCTATTGACACTCACTATGTTAGTTGAAATGTAAAGTTTAAAAATATTAATAATTCATTCAAAAATAACATTCACCATACAATATGAAAAATAACTTTCAAAACAAAAACAAATATAACAAGATACAGTGTTATTTTGAATTGTTTTGCATATTTTAATGTCTGATTTACTAGAAGGAAAAGCTGGGTTCTCATGCCTGCTTCTATATTTAATATGTTGTGATACATGGTTTTAGGAAAATATGATCTGACCCTTAGGTAGATGGAAAAGTTGTAGTATTTTAATAGCCTTTTTCAAATGACTGTGGACATTGTTCTTTGATTCTATACTAAAACTTAACAAGTGGTAGTTGCAATGTGGAATCTGAAACCATATCCAGGAATTTTTCATATTGTTACATTAAAATCCTTTGGTTTATCTTGTACTTTATGTGTATGTGTGTTGGGGAGGGGGGCAAATGAGGAATAAACCCAGGACTTCAGGCATGCCGGGCAGGTGTTGTACCACCAAGATATATTCCCGAGTCCTTTTGATTTTGCATTTTGAGACAGGGTCTCACTAACTTGCCCAGGCTGGCCTCGAACTTGGAATCCTCCTGCCTCAGCCTACCTAGTGATTTGGATTACAGAGTACACTATCATGATGGGCTAAGAAAATTACTAAATTAAAAACAACAACTGTGACACTGTGGGGCATGATATGAAGACTACAATGACTACTAGTAATGGCACAATTTTGATCAATACTAAGAAGCCAGCAATTCCCCACTATTGCTTTTATACCATCATTGTGAATGTCAACATAGTGAAAAAAGCAAGTGTCTTAGTATTAGTTTGAAAATAGTGTTTTTCTAAGGAATCCCCTAGAAGATTTCAGAGCTTCTGGAGGACCTGCAGATCATACTTTGAGAATTTTTAGTTTGTTTTAACAATACTGTTGAATATTTGTTCATATACCTTTTACTTTTTTCTTTCATCCATTTTTATTGAAGTATTAGAGCTTTTTTTTTTTTTTAGCTTTATTTTATTTTTGTGTGGTGCTGAGGATCGAACCCAGTGCCTCCCGCGTGCTAGGTGAGCATGCTACCACTGCACCATAACCCCAGCCCCATATTAGAGCTTTTTATACGTATTTTGCGTTTGTTGCAAAGCTTCCTCTCACCCCTTATTTGTAATTTGCATTCAAATATCTGTTATAATGATTTTGGAATTTAGAATTTAGGCATTTTTATGTTTTCTTTTTCCTTAGGATTTCTTCTTTTGGAGTCAGTTTTTTGTTTGTTCCCTTTTTGAGCTGTCTTTGTTCCACAAGTATGTGAATACATTCATCTGAAATTTTTTTTAAGTCCTTTTACTGTTTCATCATTTACATTTTAGTAATCTATCTGAAACTTCTAGGCATTAGTTTTGAGGCAGAGATATAACTTTAATTTTTCAAAATGTCTTCCTCTAATTCTAGCATTTATAGGCCTATGTCATCCACTACATTTTATTTTATTTACTTTTTTAATCCCTTTCTTTTATTTATTTATTTTTATGTGGTGCTGAGGATTGAACCCAGTGCCTCACATGTGCTAGGCAAGCACTCCACCGCTGAGCCACAACTCCAGCCCCTCATTCACTACATTTTAATTTGTAATTTCATTTATTTGTGTATGTTAATAATTCCTTAGCTTTTGAAACTGAAATTTTATGTTAGGAGCTATCAGGTTTTTTGTTTTTGGTTGTTTTTTTTTTTTTGTGCCAGGGATTGAACTCAGGTACTCGACCACTGAGCCACATCTCCAGCCCTGTTTTGTGTTTTATGTAGAGACAGGGTCTCCCTGAGCTGCTTAGTGCCTCGCTGTAGCTGAGGCTGGCTTTGAACTCACAATTCTCCTGTCTCAGCTTCCCAAAGTGCTGGGATTACAGGCATGTGCCACCGCACCCGGCAGGGCTATCATTTTTGAACAGGATGAAACTTACAAAAAATATTCAGTGAGAAATCAGAAATTGTAATGTACTCTCAGAGCCAAACATAGTCTTTATGTCCGTAAAGAGTGCTTAAAGAAAAGTTCAGTCTTCTAATTAGCTAATTATACTTTTGTCTGGGCTGGTCAAATCAGTTAACATTAAAACTAGTGATAACCTAAGATCAAAAGTTTGCTTTATTGAATAGTTAATTTCTCAGCAGGAGACACAACTTAGGTCTTGACTTTTTCAGAGAAAGTATAGATGTCTTAGTAGAAATTATTGTACTTCTATAAACAAAAGATAGTTCATATACTGTTTTGTTTTGTTTTTGGTACTGGGGATTGACCCAGGCATTTAACCTCTGAGCCACATCCCCAGCCCATTTTATTTTGAAACAGGGTCTGCTAAGTTTCTTAGGGCGTCATTAAGTTGCTGAGGCTGAACTCCAACTTTAAGTCCTCTTGATTCAGCCTTCATATTCTGTTTTTTAAAAGTGTCTTAAGTATCACTTTGAGGGACCTCACTGAAGTTGGTGCCATTATTATCACTTCATTGTTTTGTTTCTTTTCCCTACAAATTTTAATTCTTGCAGTTAATAGAAAGAACTCACATTTTAAGGTGACCTGACACCATCAAGGGTCATCTTGGAACTAGATTTGAAGTTTCTTTTGCCAATGGCAATATGTAATTTAATTTTAAGCATTTATAATTTGCATTTCAATTATCCATTTCTTAATTTATCTATTTGGCACATGTAAACTCATTTAAACTATGAAAGAAGTCTGTGAGATCCTTTTAAATATAACTAATGAGAATGCTCTTTTGATTTTTGAGGTTCTCATATAGGAAGACATAAAATCAAGGTGTCTAATAACTTTCATAGTGGCATGAGTATATTGAAATTACATGATCCCACACTCATAGTTTATTATTCTCTAGACATCTGTTTATTAAGATTTCTTCAGGGGCTGGAGTTGTAGCTCAGTGGCAGAGTGCTTGCCTAGCATGCATGAGGCACTGGGTTCCATCCTTAGCACATAAAAATAAATAAAATAGCCAGGCATGGTGATGCACGCCTGTAATCCCAGCACTTTGAGAGGCTGAGACAGGTGAATTGCAAGTTCAGAGCCAGCCTCAGCAACGGCAAGGTGCTAAGCAACTCGGTGAGACCCTGTCTCTACATAAAACACAAAATAGGGCTGGGGATGTGGCTCAGTGGTTGAGTACCTCTGGGTTTAATCTACGGTACCATAAATAAACAAACAAAGAAAATAAAGGCATGCTGTCCATCTACAACTACAAAAAAAAATTTTAAAAAAGACTTCTTCACAATATAAACTCTTAAAAGGGGGGCTGGGGTTGTGGCTCAGTGGTAGAGCGCTTGCCTAGCATGCATGGGGACTGGGTTCGATTCTCAGCACCACATACAAATAAATAAAATAAAGATCCATTGACACTAAAAAATATTAAAAAAAAAAAACTCTTAAAAGGGGAAAACCTTTATGTCAGAAGCTAATAATTATCCTGTCATTAAAAATTATTGCATTTAACAAAACAGTTAAGCATCGTTGATACTATATTTCTACACATTATCCTCTCTAAACTTGTTTTACCAAATGAAGCACAAAATGTGGCAGCTGTTGTTTGAAAGAATTGAAAGAAGGCCCAAACCTCATTCAATAGAACATTGCCATCCCACCCTTTGCTCTTCCCATGGGAACACCCTGCCTAATCAGGGAACCCTTTCCTCCACAGGTATTGGGGAAGGGGTGGGGTGTATCTGCCTTTGACAGTTTATTCCGTGGCCTGCCTTGGTTGAAGGTGACTCCACTGATATATTTTGACTTTTTTCTTACTTGAATATACTTAAGGACTTCTTTTCTTAACCTTCTTAAATGTGTTTTTCTGATATTGTTTTAGTTTATGATTTTGTTGTTGTTGTTTTTGGGTACCAGGGATTGAACTCAGGGCACTCGACCACTGAACCACATCCGCAGCCCTATTTTGTGTTTTATGTAGAGACAGGGCCTCACTGAGTTGCTTAGCGCCTTGCCATTGCTGAGGCTATCTCTGAACTCATGATTTCCTGTCTCAGCCTCCCAAAGTGCTGGGATTACAGGCGTGCACCACCGTGCCCAGCTTAGTGTATGATATTTTGATACTTGAAAATTTTTACATTTTATGTGTCCTGAACTGTATCTCTTTGCTTCTGTTGTTTCTATGCCATTAGTGAAGAGCCGGATAAAAGTCCATCCTTAATATAGCATAGCCTTTTTGTTATAATGTCATCTTTTCCAAACCTGAGTATATGTCATACATTCATTTTTAATGTCTTTGTAAGGATAGAAATACTAGAGGCATCTGTTCAACACTATGATAATACTTGCTGGTGTTGGCTTATGTATTTCAAATACTTTTTTTTTTTTAGTCAAAGTAAATTTTTAGTCAAAGTAAATTTTTTTCTAACTTGAATATCCTCTGTCTGCCCTAGGGTTGGACTGGTCTGAAGAAAGCGGAGAGGAACTGGAAGACTCAGAACAGGCCTCACCATACCAGGTTGCATGGTCTATCCGAGAAACCCTCAGATATGAAAGACACACGTAAGCTTTCCTTTTTGTTTTTCTTTTAATTCTTTAAGCACCATTGTAGCAGATAGATTTTGTGCTGATATTTTTTTTATTGGATCTAGTTTTATTATAATGGAGGTAAAGTAGATGTCATTTGGGAAAAAAATGGACCATATTATTTGAGCAAAGCTAATCTTAAGTTTTCTTGGTGAATTAGTAATAGAATTTAGAATTTGTAATAGAGTTTAGAATTGAAAGGGACCTTGGAGATTTCTTCCTTTTTTTTTTTTTTTTTTTTTTTTTTTAAGTGGTACTGGGGATTGAACCTAGGGGAGCTCTACTACTGAGCTATGTCCTTGGCCCTTTTTATTTTTATTTTGAGACAGGGTCTCTGTAAGTTGCCAAGGCCAGATTTGAACTTGGGATCCTCCCCCTCAACCTCCTGACTAGCTAGGATTATAGATGTGTTCCACCACAACCAGCGGGCCTTAGAGATTATCTGATGCAGTTGCCTCACTTTACAGAAGAGGAAAGCAGGCCTAAACAGGTTAAGAACTTGTTCATGTCATTAGGAGGGCTACTTGGAGTCCTACTTATCTTGCTTCTCCACATCTTCTTTGACTGTTTCCCCATAGAAGCTAGAAATAGTGCTTTTTGCTTCATTTTTGTCTTTGCAGTTTTGATTCATTCTTTAATATTTCTGCTGTGCTAAAAATTTGTTTAGTCTTCTTAGAAACTTTTTGTACCTATTCTATCAGAAAGCTGTTTCAATGTACTTAGAGCCCTTTTCAGTGTTTTTCCAAAAATGCATTAGTAAGAAAGTGTTTGCCTGAGGTCTATAGAAGATTAATGCACATGTTCTTCAGTAACAGATGGTGAGAAAACATTTTCTTTCAGGTGACTGCTTTGGCAATATAGGGTTCATTTGGTGTAGCATGATAGTACCAAGAGAAATCCAGAGCCGGGCATGGTGGCACGAGCCTGTAGTCTTAGCACTTAGGGAGGCTGAGACAGGAGAATCACGAGTTCAAAGCCAGCCTCAGCAATGGCAAGGCGCTAAGCAACTCAGTGAGACCCTGTCTCTACATAAAAACACAAAATAGGGTTGGGGATGTGGCTCAGTGGTCAGGTGCCCCTGAGTTCAATCTCCAGTACCAAAGAAAAAAGAGAAATCCATATCCATGGGGCCAGAAGATGACTCACTGACTAATGATTTAAATCATTGTGGTTTGAATAGACACCCAACAAGATAGAGACCAGCTCTGTGCCCCAGACTGACTCCTAGAAGTTCATAGTACCATTTTATGTACATCTAATTTAGGTTATGGTTCTTGAATTTGTAGGATTAAAAATGTGGTTTGTTAGTACACCCAGAGATTATAAGGCTTAGAAAATGGATTCACTAGAGACTAATCTACAAACCAAAACTACATGGGAAGCAAAATTATGATCAAAAGCTTATTTGGCCATGGAATTAAAGCAAGAAGAGTTGGTTGGATTTTATTAACAGTGTCACTAAGTTAGTTATAAGAGCATCATGTGTCCATTTCTACTCTTGGGATTTACTTCCCAAAGTCTTGTCACTGCTTCACTTACATGGTAGACAGTATTGGAGAATGCTACAACTGTGCATTCTGAGGGTCTATTTTATTGTCATTCAGGACTGTTACCTTATCATTATATTCTTTCTTTCAGCTAGAGTACAATAGAGTCAATTGAGCTTAAGCTTTCCTGGTTACAGACATGCTTCATATCAACTTGACTTGGGATATTTTGGGGTAATTTTACAAACTGCTGTGAGTTAACATAAATCCTCAGCAACATGCCTGGTATATGGGAAATGGTTAATAAATTGCAGTTATTCCCAATTTCATTATAAAGGTAACCTCAACATTGGTATTGGGTGTATTTGCTATTGATTAATGTATTTGCCATTTCTGTCTTCTCTTCCCCCCAACACCTCAGTACTGGGAATTGGACTGAGGGGTGCTTTGCCACTGAGCTACATCCCTAGCCCTTTTTTAAAACTTTGAGACAGGGTCTTGCCAAGTTACCCAGACTGGTCTTGAACTTGAGAGCCTCCTGCACCAGCCTTTTGAATAGCTAGGATTTCAGGTCTCCACCACAGCACCTGGCTTCTACCTTCTATTCTTTTTTTTTAAATATTTTTTAGTTATAGATGGATACAACAACTTTATTTTATTTATTTGTTTTTATGTGGTGCTGAGGATTGAACCCAGTGCCTTGTACATGCCAGGCAAGCGCTCTACCACTGAGCCACAACCCCAGCTCCTACCTTCTATTCTTGAATAGTTATCAAAATATTTTTTTCCCTTTTTAAAAAAATTTTTGGGACAGGGTCTCACTAGGTTGCCGAGGCTAGTCCCCAGTTGTTATCCTCCTACCTCAGCCTCATGAGCAGCTGGGATTAAAGGTGTGCACTACCGTGCCAGGTCAAAATACTTCTTTTGTTGTTTTAGGGTTCTGGCCATCCCCAGTTTTCTTCATCTCCACAGCAGTTTACTTTTGGTCTTTTTTTGTTTTTAAACATTTTTATTTTTTAGTTGTAGATAAACACAATACCTTTATTTTATTTGTTTTTATGTGATGCTGAGGATCAAACCCCGTGCCTTACACGTGTGAGGCAAGTGCTCTCCCACTGAGCCCCAGCCCCAGCCCCCCTGGTCATTTTTGCTAACTTGCTTCTTCCACTTTTACTACCATGATACTCTGCTTTCCTGGTTATTTTCTTTCAGTTTACTTATTTTCTTTTTACTTCCTACCAGCTGTAATTTTCATCTTCTTCATTCTTTTCATTCATTCATTCACTCTTCAGTTTAATTCTGTTAAGCTCCATCTGGGAGCAGTTTTTTTCTGTTGTGTGAAACTGAGATCAGGTTGGTTTATCATGCCGTCCATGCCAACAGATGCCTGTCTGTGTCTATCTGCCTCTTTGCCCGCTCACAGGAAACCCTTTCCTGTTTTAAGCTATCTGAGAAACATTTTTATTCCTTTTTTTTTTTTTTTGGTATAACCACCTGTACTTTATTGTACCTTGTTGTTTGAGTGTAGGTAATGGCCTTATGTAGTCTATCCATTATACCTTTCAGGAGTTTTTGCCATTTAAAATTTCTAAGTGAGTTCTTTGATTTTTTGGAAGAAAACCTGATAGTGGTCTGATCATCACATTCCTGCCTAACGAGGCTTTCTCATGAATTATTTGTTAAACCATGATTATACTAAAAGTAATTTTCAGAACAAGGCTCAGTTTTGTTTTGGCAAAGATTTCTTGGTTACTTTAGTTGTAGATGCATATGCCTTTATACAATCTTTTAGACTTTGACTTGGTTCTCAATATCAGAAGTAACTTACCTTAAATATATTATTATTTAGCCTGTAATCCCAGCACTTAGGGAGGCTGAGACAGGAGAATTGCAAGTTCAAAGTCAGCCTCAGCAACGGCAAAGAGCTAAGCAACTCAGTGAGACCCTGTCTCTACATAAAACACAAAATAGAGCTGGGGATGTGGCTCAGTGGTCGAATGCCCCTGAGTTCAATCTGTAGTACCAAATATATATATATATATATAACTTTAATTTTTACTTTTTTTTTTTTTTTGGTACTATGGCTAGAGCCCAGGAATACTTGGCTGCTGTGCTATATATCCTTAGCTCATTTTATTTTTTTATTTTGAGAAGGCATCTCAACTAAGTTGCTTAGGTCTTCACCAAGTTGCTAAAGCTGGCCTCAAACTTGGAATCCTCCTGCCTCAGCCTCCAAAGTCACTGGGGTTATGGCACTGTGCCCAGATCCTAAATGTATTGTTAAGGAACAGTAATTACTGCCAGGAGCTACTCATTTTTTCATATCTATAATGGTGTCTTTTGATAAAAGATCTTGGTTTAATAAACTGTACTTGGCTTTTCCTTATGGTAAGTGCACATGTCACTTGCTTAAGAAATTATGGCTATGCCAAGGTCATGAACATATTCTCTCATATCTTCTAAAAACTTGATTGTTCTATTGACAATCCTTCTGGAATCTTAATTTTGTGTATTTTGTATATGATGTGAAATGTGAGGTTAAGGATGTCTGCCTTTCTCCCTTCCTTCCAGTTTGTGCATCCACGCTGGGGTTGACCCTGGAGCCCTGGAGGAAGCACACGTTCTGCCACTGAGCTGTCCCCCAGCCTTCAGTGTGTGTGTGTGTTATTTGGAGTGTTTGGACCATTTCAATTCAATTTGATTATTGATATTGGATTTAAATCTCACATCTTTTATTTGTTTTCTCTTTTGTTCCATCTGTTATTTGTTTTCTCTTTTCATTGATTTTTTTTTTTTTTTGGTACCAGGAGTTGAACCCGGGGGCACTTTACCACTGAGCCACATCCTCAACCCTCCCTTTTTTTTTAAAATTTTTTTTGGTTGTAGATGGAGACAATATCTTTACTTTACTTTTAAAAAATGTTATTACTGCATTGTAGTTACACATAATAGTGGGTACATTTTGCTTATAATAGTATATTTTTATTTACCCATTTAAGTTATCTACTCTGAGAATCTCTGCTTTTGATTTGGCAATTTGATTTGTTTAGGCAATTTAAGCTTATTTTTTATTTTTAAAAAATTGTTTTGAGACAAGAATCTCGTTAAATTGTCTAGTCTGGCCTTGAACTTGTGGTCTTCTTCCCTGGCCTCCCTAGTAGCTGAGATATAGGTATGTGCCCAGATTTGCCATTTAACTTTAATGTGATTATTGATATTATTGTGTTTAAATCTAATGTTGATTTTTTTTAGTGATTGGTGTAATTCACCAGTGAAACCATCTGGTCATAGCCTTTTCTTTGTGGGAAGTTCTTTCTTTGCTAATTTCAGTTTCTTGTTATAGATATATTCAGATTTTTAAAATTTTTTTCTTGTTCTTTTTTCCCCCTATGGTGCAGGGGATTGAACCCAGGGCCTCCCCCATGGTAGGCAAGTGCTCTACTACTAAGCTACATCCCCAGCCCTAATTTCTTTCTTCTTTTTTTGGTACTGGAGATTGAACTCAGGGGTATTTGACCACTGAGCCACATCCCCAGCCCTATTTTTTTTGTGTGATTTATTATTTAGAGACAGGGTCTCACTGAATTGCTTAGCGCCTAACCATTGCTGAGGCTGGCTTTTTTTTTTAAATATTTTTTATAGTTGTAGATGGACACAGTGTCTTTATTTTATTGCTTTGTATGTGGTGCTGAGGATCGAACCCAGGGCCTCATGCATGCGAGGCAAGTGCTCTACAGCTGGGCTACAATCCCAGCCCCGCTGAGGCTGGCTTTGAACTTGCGATTCTCCCGTCTCAGCCTCCCAAAGTGCTGGGATTACAGGGTGTGCCACTGCGCCTAGCCTCAGTTTCTTACTGAGTCAAATTCAGAAGCTTGTGGCTCTAGAAACCTGTCTGTTTCATTTTTATTATCTAGGGTCTTACACATGGAAGCAATCCACCACTGAGTTATATTCCCAACTCATATCTACATACATTTTTTTTCTTTTTTTTGAAATGGGACTCTATGTTGCCTAGGCTGGCTTGATTCTCCTCTCTCAGCCTCCCTCGTAGCTGGAATTATAGGTGTGTGCCACCAATGCCTGGCCCTTGGAAGGGTGAATGTTACTTGATTGATTTGGCATCTTCTTTTTAGACATGGTGATTGATTGTAACTATAAATTTCTCTTTCAACTTCATCAATAAGTTATGATATCTGTGGTTCATTTTTACTTATCTAAAAATGTTAATTTATCTATTCTGGGCATTCATATAAATGGGATTATATAATATATGGCCTTTTGTTGTTAGAGAACATACTTTGTATAATTTCAGTCCTTTTAAAATTACTGGGACTTATCTTAAATCACCTTAAAATGGTCTAACATAGCAAACTTTCCATGTTGTACTCGAGAAAGGTGGATATTCTACTGTTGAGTGGGGAGTTTTATACATTAATAAGCTATGTTATCTGTGGTTCATTTTTACTTATCTAAAAATGTTTTCTTTTCTTTGTGATTTGTTTTGACCTGTTGATTATTTAGGATAGAAATATTCTTAATTTACATGCATTTTTTAATTTCTCAAATATTATTGTTATTGAATTTTGACAGTATTGATTCTGCCTGTCCAAGAGCGTGGGAGATTTTTCCATCTTCTAAGGTCTTCTTCAGTTTCTTTGATGTCTTGTAGTTTTCATTGTAGAGGTCTTTCACGTCTTCTTTTTTTTAAAATATTTTTTGTTGTTGATGGATCTTTATTTTATTCATTAATCATGTATGTATGGTGCTGAAGATCGAATCCAGTGCCTCACGCATGCTAGGCAAGCACTCTACCACTGAGCTACAGCCCCAGCCCTCTTTCACTTCTGTTGTTAGATTGATTCTCAGGTTTTTTTTTTTTATCTATTGTGAATGAGATAGTTTTCCTAATTTGTATTTACGAGGATTTATCACTGATGTATAGAAATGCAATTGATTTATGGGTGTTGATTTTATATCCTGCTACTTTGCTGAATTTATTTATTAATTGTAGAAGTTTTCTGGGGGAATTTTTTGGATTCTTTAAGTATAGAATCATGTCCTTGGCAAATAATGATAGTTTGACTTCTTTTCCTTTCGTATCCCTTTAATTTCTTTCATCTGTCTAATTGCTCTGGCTAATGTTTCAAGGACTATGTTGAATAGTAGTGGTGAAAGAGGGCATCCCTGTCCTGTTCCCATTTTAAGAGGGGACCTGCATCCTTCTTAATGTGTATTTTTGTTGTATATTTTGGATATTTCTTTTTGTTAAGTATATGCTTTGAGATTGTTTTATTTTAGTCTTACTTACCTTTTTATTTTGTTAATGGTATCTTGGTGAGTACAAATTTTTAATACTAATAAGTCAGATTATTGGATTTCTTTTATGGTTAGTACATTCTGCATATTATTTTAAAATGTCTTTGAGTATTCAAGATTTGATCCTCTGTCGTATTTAAGAACTTAATAGTTTTATTTTTAATGTTATAATTTAGATATATGACCTTTCTCACTTATTTTCATATGGTGATGTGGTTGGGGTCAAGATTCATTCTTTTATGGGTATCTAGTTATTCTAGCATATTTGATGAAAATATCTTCATTTTTTACTCATATTCTTTGGTACTTTTTTTGTGAAGTAATTGATCATATATTCGTGTATTAACCTATTTTTGAATTCTCTATTCTATTCCATTGATTGATTTTTTAAAAATGTTTAGGTCACTTTTATACTTAATATCTTAATTAATGTGGTTATAGAGTAAGTCTAGAAATTCAGTGGTTTGAATTATATAATTTTGTTCTTTTTCAGTTATTTTTAGTATTCTAGATACTTTACATTCCTACAGGAATTCTTGAATCAAATTGTCATTTCCTACAGAATGAGTCTGTTGTAATTGTGGTTTTTATCATAAGTCAATTTGTGGAGAATTGATGTTTTAACAATACTATCTTCCAATCCATGAATGTGTGGGATACCACTCAAGGTCACTTAAAATCTTTATTGTTACTGGGCATGGTGGCACATGCCTGTAATCCCAGCACTTGGAGAGGCTGAGACAGGAGGATCGGGAGTTCAAAGCCAGCCTCAGCAACGGCGAGGTGCTAAGCAACTCAGTGAGACCCTGTCTCTAAATAAAACACAAAATAGGGCTGGGGATGTGGCTCAGTGGTTGAGTGCCCCTGAGTTCAATCCCCAGTACCTCCTCCTCCCCCCAAAAAAACAACTTTATTGTTAATGTTTGATTTCGGTTATGAAGATCTTGAAATATTTTACTAGTGTTTAATGACAATATTTGCTAGTTGTTGTTAAGTGATCTGCAGTTGTCAATATGTACTACAATTTTAGTAAACCTACTTATTCAGATTTTTTTGGTAAAATTTATTACTTTCCTTCCAAATAATCATGTCATTTATGAATATGGACTGTTTCACTTTCACTCTTCTGATCTTATGCCTTTTATTACTACTTCTGGCCTTATTATACTAAGATCTTTAGTAAAATGTTGAAAAGAAGTAGTGAGGATGGACACGATTGCTATGTATTTGTTTGTTTGTTTGTTTGCAATGAGGAATTAATCCAGGTCCTTGAGCAGTGCCAAGCAGTCTCTCTTCCACTGACTTACAAACACAGCCCTTTTTAAAAAAATTTTTTTTAGCTTTGAGACAAGGTCTTGCTAAGTGTTTCAGGATGGGCTTCAGCTTGCAATTCTCCTGACTCAGCCTCCGGAGTGGCTGGGATTACAAGTGTATGCCACCAGACCTCATGCCTTGTTTTCTTTATTTGGGGCAAAATATTTATGTAATTTTGACTTAAATTTTTTTATTTATAGATTTTCTTTTCAAACTTGTTTGGCTATTCTTGTTTCTCTTTTATATTTCTTTCCTCATAAAATCCATACTTTAAACATCTGATACATAACGATTTTTTATGCATCATTCCAACCTTTGATGCCCTTGTAAATCTGATTTGTTGTTGTTTTTCTCTTTGTCATGCAAAATGGCTTATATATTCTTTGGCATGATAATTTTTGATTTGGTAGGTCCTGAACTTTTGGATTCTCAGTCAAGCTCAGCCACTTGGTTTTGTTGGGATTAGACTTAATATCAGCATGCACTCTCAAAGCAGCTCATTTCCCCTCTTTGCTCCTTATCTACAACTTTAGCTGCAGTTCTGAATTTTTTCTATTTGATTTGTTCATTGTTTTGACCAAGCACTTCCTTTGAGAGCAATAATGCATCCATAAAGCGCACCTAGTATTGTAGGTGCTTTAGAGTGGCAAGTTCCTAAGAGTATCTAAACTGCCATACTGCCATAAATGCTCCATTCTTCCATTGTTTAACCTGTTATTTCTATGTGAATGACTTAAACCTTTTTCTCATGTCTGATCATTGTTTTTTCATAAATAAATAAAGATTCTTTTGAGATGGGTTCTTGCTGTTACATAGGCTTGTATTGAACCTCTGGGTTCTTGTGATCTGCCTGCCCCAGTCTCCCAAGTATGTCTGACTATTCTTTTGAGTTTGAACTGCCTGTTGCCTGTTTCTCAACAAATATTCTGTTAATACCTTAAGTTCAGAATTTCTACAATTAAATTCATTATTTTCTTTACTACATATTTTTCTTATCACAGTTCTTTTTGATTCCCCTGTTTTTATTAGCAATGTTACCATTTTGCTGTCATTGTCTTAATAAAGTTAATTTTGTTTGGAGAATTTTGTGTCATTTCTTGTGATTATGGACAAGCTTGGAGTCTCAGAATGTCAAGTCTGGAATTTGTTGGTTTGTATTTGGGTTTTGCTGGTAACATTTCAATATTAATCATACCTGTACTTATATTGTGACTTTACATATATAATTTCTTTTCATTTTTTTCACATTGAGAGATAAGCAGGCCAGCCATCTCTTTCATTTCATAGATTAGAAAAGTTAAAGAGAGAGGACATAGTAAAGTACATTAGGAGCTTGGCCATGCCATTTTTGTTCAGTGAGGGGAAACTGGCCTCTTAATGTCATAGATCTTAGAAATGGGAAGCATCTTGGAGATGCTGGCAGTGGTCTGTGGACCTGTACCAGTATACAAACTGCTTGTTACTGGTACGTGACAAGATAAGTATGGAAATTATGAGTAAGCTTTTGAAGCTTCTTTATAATTACATAACATGCCTCAACATGCAGTGCATCTTTCCACAATGAACTGGTGGGGCATTGATCCAACCCATCTTTCCTCAAGTAATAGTGTCTTTCAAGTAACTGTTGTGTTTGGTGATGATCTACCCAAGCTTTGCCTTTCCTGGAAGACCCCTACCATTCCTCAGCCTTTTTTTCTTTCTTCTTCTTCCTCTTTTTTTTTTTTTTTTTAAACCAGTAACCCTTCCATTCTCTTAGTCACACAGATTCATAGCCTTTGAGTCATCCTTAACTTTCTTATCCTTTATATTCAGTTGCCAAATTAAGTTCATTCTTTTCTGATAATGGCCCTTATGTGTGTTGTTCTTTCTATTATCTGTCTGGCCTTTTATTTTCATCATTCCCCTGTCTTTTAGTTGTTTGTTGTTGACTTTGAAATTTGTACCTTTTCCCTGAGTGTGCTCCACTTTATCATTTCCATTAGTTTTGAACAGTTCCCTTTAATATCTCATCTGTATTTAAGTTCTATTTGGACTGAGGGTGTAGCTCAGTGGTAGAGCGCTTGCTGAGCATGTGTAAGGCCGTTATCCCCAGCCCCGCAAAGTTCCTTTTTTCCTTTTATCTGAGATGAGATTCATTTTCTGCTCCAAATCTGCTCTTGCTCCAGTTCCTTATTTCATAAATGGCACCACTGTCCTTCCCTAGCCCTGACGGAAACCACTGAGTAATTATTGTTCCTTCTGTCTTCCTTTCCCAGTTTGTCTTTTCTACTCACATGCATATTACCACTCACATTCTCCATGCCGCTGCCCGCATTGCAGCGTGAGTCCTTATTATCTCTCACCTGGAGTTTGCTTGTAGTTTTCTAATTGCTCTGTTTATTCTGTATCTGCTAGCACTGTAATCTTTCTCATACACACCTCTATTATTTCTCCCCATTTTTAAAAGAATCTACAAAGATTCTTCAGTGTCTGTGAAATAAAGGCTAAACTCTTTTTTATCTGGCATTTAGGTTTAGAAAGTTTACCTAACATCACTTCCCAGCATGCCCCATACCTTAGACAAACCAAGCTATTAATACTGCAGTTCACAGCTGTCTCTGTACCTTGCCTGAAAGTGTTTTATGTGTGTTGAGGAGCCTTATTTTCCTTTTCTTCAACTTCTGCCCTGTCTTGAAGATCCAGCTCTGTTGTCATCTCCACTCCAGGGCCTTTTATCCAGCACTCTTTCTTGTGAACCTGTATGGCCCTTTATCTATATTTCACATGGACTTAACTGTTGTTTATCTTGTTCTAAAGGTGTTTGTAGCATTTACTAGCCCTACAAGAACCCCAAGTGTAGACCTACTATGAGACTTTGGGAAGCAATTTCAAATAAAGATTCCTGGGCCTGCCCCCTGGAGATTCTGGCTCAGTAAATCAGTGTAGGTCCTGGGAAACTGAAATTTTAAGATGCTCCTAGATTTTTCTAATTTATTTTTAAATATTTGAATTGTTGATCTGTGCACCCTACTGTTTGCATCATCAGTTTTAGTCTCTTGAATTGTTTAATTCATCATCACTTTGGGATGTGATGATCTTGTCTAAATTACATTGCAGGCTCTTCTTCAAAACTTTGTTCTCTCTTCTATAATACTCAAAATAACAGACACAATAAGTGTTGAATAAGTGAAAAGACTGAAGTAAAATCTTTCAGTTTATCTATCTGCAATAGAAATTGTAATGAAGAAGACATACTTCGAGGGGAGACTACTAACAGAAGTTTGTACAATAGCCTGTTACATGCCTTTTTGAGAAAAAATAGGATAATACCACTATTATCCTATTTAATACCACAAGAGAAACCAAGCAATGATTTACAGAGTAGTAAGATAATATATAGTCTGTGGCATTACATGTATGGCATATATGTTAAGATAGAAGAGAAAATAACGGGTTCGTTTTCAAGTCCTACTATGCATTATTCCTAAGAATAAACAAAAAGATCACATTTGTTCTGTAGAACAGTGAACATTTTAACCTTGTTGATGGTAGACAGTGTTAACCAACTGTAGCAGTGTTTCTTATTAAGCCTAGATGTGCTCAGCATCCTTTCCAAATAATACTTCAGTAGGGATCACCTATCATTCACATTAGTATATGATGAGAAAATGTGTGTTTTATCTCCCTGGTGTATGAAATGCTGTTTAGGATACCTGTATAGTTAAAACTGTAGAATTGATGTGATCACTGCAATCAAAATTCTTTCTTTCTTTTTTTTTTTTTGCATGGTACCGTTGCTTGAACTTAGGAGCACTCTGCCACTGAGCTACATTCCCAGCCTTTTTGTTTTTTGTTTATTTTCAGACAGGGTCTCTGGCTAAGTTGCCTAGGCTGGCCTTAAACTTGGAATCCTACTTCAGCCTCCTGAGTTACTGGGATTGCAGGTGTGCATCAAGAATGCCTGGCCTCAGAACTCATTAAGTACTTAGCAAGAAAAGAGAAGTTAAGCTGGGCGCAGTGGCGCACGCCTGTAATCCCTGCACTTTGGGAGGCTGAGACAGGAGAATCGTGAGTTCAAAGCCAGCCTCAGCAATGGCGAGGTGCTAAGCAACTCAGTGAGACCCTGTCTCTACATAAAACACAAAATAGGGCTGGGGATGTGGCTCAGTGGTCGAGTGCCCCTGAGTTCAATCTCCAGTACCAAAAAAAAAAAGAGTAGTTAAAAACCAGAATGTCTAAAAGGGCAGTTCGTGGGGAATATACTGTTAGAATTCACTGCTCTATTTCTGATATGACTGATCTATCTTTTATTGAATTGTGCTGTCATTTACTCTGTTTTTAGTAAGTAAAGGTAAAGAAGTAATTTTCTCTGTGAGTCTCTGTTCATTTAAAATTAAGACGATTCTGAGCATTAAGTGTCTAATGATGACATGCTAAGAAGGTTAAGCTTCTTAAAGCCCTGGATTGTCTGTGCTGCGTTGCGTTGAGTTGAAATATTATATTCAGCTCTATTGGAATCTCTTGCTCTAATTTTCTTAACCACTTACTCACTTGTCACCAAGGTTTGAACCTTGTTCATCAGCCACCCTTCTTCATTCTCATTTCCCCTTTCTAAAATGAGCTTAATGTGTAATCGTTTTTTCACTTCTCTCCTTGCACTTTCCAGGCCAGATGACGATGATGCGGAGAGTAGGAGCTCCAGGGTGACCCAACTTTGCACTTACTTTCAGCAGAAATACAAGCACCTCTGCCGCCTGGAACGGGCAGAATCTCGTCAAAAGAAATGCCGTCATACATTTAGGAAAGCATTGCTGCAGGCAGCCAGTAAAGAACCGGAATGTACTGGTCAGTTAATACAAGAACTGCGGAGAGCTGCATGCACGCGAACCAGGTTAGAGCCACACAGAGCCACCTGTTATAAGGAACTTGTCTCAGTTGTCTCAGGTTTTTTTTTTTTCTTTGTACCAGGGATTGTACTCAGGGACACTTGACCACTGAGCCACATCCCCAGCCCCATTTTTGTGTTTTATTTAGAGACAGGGTCTCACTGAGTTGTTTAGCACCTCACCATTGCTGAGACTGGCTTTGAACTCGCAATCCTCCTGTCTCAGCCTCCTGAGCCGCTGGGATTACAGGCGGGCACCACCTTGCCCAGCTTGTTTTCTGTATTTTTTGAGAGAGTAGTTAAGGCACAATGTGAGGTGACCATTTAAACCCAAAATATCTGAGATTGCATTTTGGTTTTGTTGCTCAGGAAAAAAGCACTAAACAGGTGACAAAATAGTACTACCCTGTGCTGACAGTAAAAGCATTACTGAATTTTTGCTGGAATTTGATTACAGTTTATTCATTAAAGGTTAAGAATATATCTATCTTATGGGCTGGGGTTGTGGCTCAGTGGTAGAGCACTTGCCTTGCATGTGTGAGGCCCTGGGTTCAATTCTCAGCACCGCATATATATAAATTAATAAAATAAAGGACCATTAACAACTAAAAAATATTAAAAAAAAAAGAATATATCTATCTTAGTGCTAAAAATTTTCATGTTATTTGAAAGTAGTATAGTTTTTTTAACTACAAAAGAAAAATGTGTTTTATATTAAAAGGACATGTTTTTTGCTTATTATTTAAGATTTTTCTTTTCCATGTGTTTCCTATATATGTATATCACCCCATATATTATGTGTTCAGTTTTCTTTCATCCATTAATTCTCTTCTTCTTCTTCTTCTTCTTCTTCTTATTATTATTATTATTATTTTTAATGTGGTGCTGAGGATTGAACCCAGTGCCTCACATGTGCTAGGTAAGCCCTCTACCACTGAGCTACAATCCCAGCCTTCACTCATTATTTTTTAGTGGTACTGGGAATTGAACCCAGGGGTGCTCCACTATTGAGCTACATCCCCAGACCTTTCTACTTTTTATTTTGAGACAAAGTCTCACTAAGTTGCCCAGTCTGGCCTCAGACTTGTGATCTTCCTGTCCCAATCCCCTGAGTAGATGGGATTACACTTTAACCAATGTGTTCAACCTGTTTTATTATATTACATTTCTTTAGGAGGAAAAAACATCTCTTCTGTTTGTAATGCAGATGCTTGTTTGTTTGTTTGTTTGTTTATTTGGTACTGGAGATTAAACTCAGGGGCACTCGACCACTGAGCCACATCCCCAGCCCTATTTTGTGTTTTATGTAGAGATAGGGTCTCACTGAGTTGCTGAGTGCCTCACCATTGCTGAGGCTGGCTTTGAAATTGCGATTCTCCTGTCTCAGCCTCCCTAAATCGTGGGATTACAGGCTTGCGTCACCGTGCCCAGCTTCAGATGCTTATTTATTGTACAAAATTTGGAAAAATATAGAAAAAAGAAGGGAAGAAAATCTCTGTATCTTCATTGATAAAACTGAATAAGCACTATAAACATTTTTCTTCCTTTCCATTCTTTTTCTTTTTTCTTTTCTTTCTGTTTTTTTTTTTTCTTAATTGGTACTAGAAATTGAACCCAGGGGTGCTTTTAACCACTGAGCAACATCCCCGTCCCTTTTTTTTTTTAATGTTTATTTTGAGACAAGGTCTAAGTTGCTTAAGGCCTCGGTAAGTTGCTGAGGCTTTGAACTTGTGATCCTCCTGCCTCAGCCTCCCAAGCTTCTGGGATTACAGGCATGTGCCACTGCACCTGGTTGTTATATATATTTTTGATCATGATTTCAATTATCTTTTTTTCTGAAATATACACTTAAAGCATTAAATTGAATTAAAAATTCCTAAAACATCTTACCTTAAGAAAATCACTTTCAAATGTAGAAGACCTAAGTCTTTATTGAGTTTATTATTTCATACTTCTTAGTGTTATATTTTCAGATGACAATTTTGAGTATATATGTGTAGAAAAAAATCAGGAGTTTATATATTGAAATATCTCTGAAATATCTCTTAACTGGTGGAGTTACTAATAAAGTGAAGAAAAAGTATTTGTATATTCTAATTTTATTGTAGTGATCATGACTCACTTGAATCAATCTCTCATGCTAGACAGTAATTTCCATGAGTGCAGGATAAGGGTCCATTTAGTTCTTAAATCTCCAGTGTTGTTGAAAGAATGAATAGAATATGTGAAGGTCTGTTCTTATTTGTTAAAACAATTCACTCAGTTTGACAAATTGTAAAATAATGATAGCAAACGTTTTAGATGGTATGTTGCTTTCAAGTGTATCATTTTAGTAGAAATTATAGCTATATATAGCATAAAATAATTTGTATATAAATTTATATACATCAAGTCACATGTATTATTATAATCTTGACAGAGATGTAAGAGTTTGCACATTGAGATTAGGATAATTTGTTATTTATGTGGAAAACTGTTTTATCTATGTCTATCTCTCCTTCCTCCCTCCCTTCCTCCCTCCCTCCCTCCCTCCCTCCCTTCCTCCCTTCCTCCCTCCCTCCCTCCCTTTCTCCCTTTCTCCCTCCCTCCCTCTGAGGATCAAAATCAAGGACTTAGTACTTGCTCGCCAAGTGGTCCACTACTCAGCTACACTGTCAGCTCTTTCTATGTTTCTTAACTAGTTGTTTTCAGAACATCTCCCAAACCAACTTTAGTGATGTGAGGTGGGGATGATAAATGTCACCAAATAATAAAATAACACACCAAGATGGATTCTATTACTATTTTCAAATATATTTGATATCATTTTGTTATGTTACCCATGATTAATGAACAGTTTGTTGCCCATTGCATCACTGATGATCATGTAGCAATGTGTCATAATTGTTCTTTGGTTGTTGCTTATTACTGTACATTGTATTTTAGATTCATAAAAATTAGCTTTAGGGCTGGGGTTGTGGCGCAGTGGTAGCGTGCTCGCCTAGCATGCGTGAGACACTGGGTTCGATCCTCAGCACCACATAAAAATAAAATAAAGATATTCTGTCCACCTACAACTAAAAAATAAATAAATATTTTTAAAAAATTAGCTTTAGTTATATGATGTCTTCTATTTGATAATTTTGGTATCAAAGTCCTAGTTCTACAGAAGACATTTGGATAAATATTTCAGAAATTGAGACTTTAATGATTGCCTTCTAATATGTATCCTATAAAGTATAGTTTGTAAACTGAATAATGTTAAGGTGTTACCTAATAGCTTTGTCATCCTTACTGGTAAGCAGACTAAGCCACTGAAATAGCCTAAAGTACATAGACCTGTATCTAACTCTGGTTGCCCACACTCCTACAGTGATGAGTGTTGGTGTCTTGTGTTTATATGTCATTTATGTGGGAATGTGATTGTTTATGGGGAATACTACAGAGTATGCAGAAAGGAAACCTGTAGTAGATATTTTTATATTAAAAATAACAACATTTTAGTAATTCTCTTTGCTTTGTTGGGATTATTTGAATAATAAAATATATCTAACATCATTTTAGCCTTAATCTATCCATGTGGATATTGAAATTCTGAGTTCAGATTCATTTTAAGAGATTGGTAATTGGAATATGAGGTGATTAAAAAGTGAAACAAATGATTTCTTTGAAAGTTTGGAAAGAAAATGAGGGAATGCGTTGTATACTAGGAGTGGTAGATAGGTAAATAAATTATGTGTTCAAAGAAAATAATCCCTTCAGTATGAAGAGGCACCTTCTATTTAAATAAGGAGAAAAAGAGAATTTGGGCTTAGCTGCCAAAAATAGTAAAGCTTTATTTCAAATTGTGTAGCGTTTTATAAACACCTTTGGGGAGGTGCATGAAACTATTAGGAATAAATGGTTTACTTCAGAAATGACTTTCTTCTCCATCCTTGTAGTCTTGATAGATCTTGCAGAACTCTTAATTAAAGCAAGTTCTGTGGCAGGGCTTGATTATCTGTTTCCATTCACTGTTTCTCTATGAAAGTAACAATTGTAATAGAGGTATTCTTTTATTTGTATATTATGTAAATGCAGTTAGATTCTGTATGACCTTATCTACTTAGTGTAAATCATTTTATTGAAATCCTTACAGATACTAGAAACAATGCAAGATTTTTTTGATTTTCATTCCTGATTTGTGAGCCAGTGCATTAAGATTTCCCCCCTACTCAGACATGTGTAAAGGCCGCACAGTTTGTGGTGTTTTGTATAATTGTTTTTGGAACCATGTGTGTGCATTGCTGGTTCATAAAGTTTAAAGGTTAAGTTAAAGATATGTAAATATTAAATGAACAAAGTAGAGACAGCATTTAAATATTGAAACCTGGAGTTACACATAAAACAAAGTTTTAAAATATGTCCAAAATGAGTATGTTTTAGAGGATGAGAGTAGCTCAATCACTTCTGCATCTTAGTGTTCCCTTTCCTATATATAAGAGCAAGTTAACATTTTGTTTGTTTGTTTTTTGTTTTTGGTATTGAGGATTAAACCCAAGGGGTTTTACCCTGAGTCCCAGCCCCAGTTCTTTTAATTTATTTTATTTTATTTAAAAATATTTTTTTGCTACCAGAGATTGAACCCAGGGGCACTTAACCACTGAGCTACATTCCCAGCCCTTTTCATTTTTTATTTTAAGACAAAGTCTAGCTAGTTGCTGAGGCTAGCCTCGAACTTGTGATCTTCCTACTTCAGCCTCCCAAGCTGCTGGGATGACAGATGCGCACCACTGTGCCTGGCTAATATCAAGTTTTATTTTTGCAGATCTACCATTTAGCACCACAAGGTGACCAAGTCCTAATAATGATGATGATAACGATAACTAACAACCATGTTCACAATGCATCTGCCAACTGAGGGGACCTTGTCTCCCCTTTCCAAGTGAGGAAGTTGTTTCTTAAGTGAGGTGTAGTAACTTTGTTACACAGCTAGTAAGAACTAGAGATGAAATTTGGAACAGGGTCTGATTCTAGTCTCATGTTCTTCATCACTTTTCTCTATTGCCTCTTTGTAAAGTAAAAGGTACTAAAATACCATTTAAAAAACAAGATTAGGGGCCAGGCATGGTGTGCACACCTGCAATCCCAGCAGCTCAGGAGGCTGAGGCCGGAGGATCATGAGTTTGAAGCCAGCCTCAGCAAAAGCAAAGCGCTAAGCAACTCAGTGAGACCTTGTCCCTAAATAAAATACAAAATAGATTGGGGGATGTGACTCAGTAGTTGAGTGCCAGAATTCAGTCCCCGCTACCAAAAAACAAACAAACAAACAAACAAATATATTTGAAACCTATTGTGATAAAACTTGTTGCTTTGAATGTCAGTAGGTTTGGGAAATAACACATTTGGTATTTGTAGTACTTACTATAACTGATATTTGCAAGTTAATGACTATAGTTATTACAGATAGTTATCATATGGATATTACAGAGTACTAACGTAATATTGAAAAACTACCTTGGATTCTTATGTGTTTGTTTTAAAAACTAATTTTATATTTTTCTTTCCTTAGCATAAGCCGGACCAAGTTGAGGGAGGTGGAACCAGCAGCATGCAGTGGAACCATGAAGGGGGAACAGTGCACTAACAAAGCCCTTCCATTCACCAGACATTGTTTCCAACGTATCCTTCTAACAATTTTTTGTTTTTTGGTACCAGAGATTGAACTCAGGGTCGACCACTGGGAAACATCCCTAGTCCTATTTTGTGTTTTATGTAGAGACAGGGTCTCACTGAGTTGCTTATTAGTGCCTCACCATTGCTGAGGTTGACTTTGAACTCGCGATTCTACTGTCTCAGCCTCCCAAAGTGCTGGGGTTACAGGAGTGCACCCTCGTGCCCAGCTCCTTCTAACTTAATCGAGTGTGCATGGAAAAAGTTTTAACTCACTTGGAACTGTGTACCTTTTCTCCCTGGTACTGGGGATTGAACCCAGAGCCTCCTGCATTTTTAGGCAAGTGCTCTGCTGCAGATGATTACTGTGCTTCATTTTTAAATCAAGTGAATGACTTTTGAAGTCATAACTATTTAATGTTTGAAATTATTAAGTGACTTCTAATTTTCCTAAACTCTTATGGATAATTTTTTTTCTGCTTATACTAATTCATTTCTTCCCCCTATACACATCTTGTTCTCATGACACTGAGCTGGGAAATGTAGAAATCATGAGTGTATAAAATTGTGCTACCCTTTTTTGTCTTTCAGACAAAATTGGGATTCAGTTTGTAACTGTCTTAAGTTCAGAATCTGGATCAAAGTCAGGAGGACTAAGTAACAACAAAATAAGCCAAACTGATAGCAAGTAGGTTCTCCTAGTGGCTAACACTTAATTATGTTATTAATAGAATTCTGATCCTTCAGGTTCCAGGTAGCTTATAAGGGGTAACTGTATAACAATTATTGATAGAAAAATTAAATCCAAGTTTTTGGTCTTCCAAGATGGTTATACAGCTTTATAGTGTGCCTGACACTGTAGGGTTAATTTGCTATTTCTGGTGAGTACATGCTGATTTGAAAGGAAATAAGGTAACAACACATCACTGACTAGGCAAGAATGTATCTTAAGATGATATAATTAAGGACGAAATTTGCCAGGGAGCTTTAGACTGTAGGTAAAATCTTACTAGCTCTTTTATTAAATATTTAGGACTAAGTAGCTTTTTTGTTTGTTTGTTTTTGTTTTTGGTATTGGAGAGTGAATCCAGGTGTACCTAACCCCTGAGCCACATCCCCTGCCCTTTTTTGTTTTCTATTTAGAGACAAGGTGACACTAAGTTGCTTAGCTCCTTGCTTTTGCTGAGGTTGGCTTTGAACTCACTATCCTCTTTCCTGCCTCAGCCTCCCAAGCCACTGGGATTATAGGTGTGCACCACTGTGTCCAGCTCTAATGTTTTAATTTTAAGTTTTGATTTAAAGGCATTTTTTTCCATAATTCTTTGAGTTTGCTGTTAGAAATGTGAAATAAAAACTTTAACTTTGGACAATTGGACTTTTAAGAATTAAATCTTTAAGTTTTTATTCTTGATAAATGTCATAAGCAGAAAATTTTTCCTTTTAAAAGTTGATTTAAAAAGATAGTTGTTATAGTGGAATTTTTAGGAGTCAAATGTGTTAAGAAGATGATCCTTCTCCAAGTAATATAAATTGGTTCGGAATGGCCATAAAGGAGACTTGCACTAGGAGAATATTAGCAAAATAGCTTCTTCTTCTTCTTTTTTTTTTTCCTGTGGTACTGGGGATTGAACTGAGGGGCACTTGACCACTGAGCCACATCCCCAGCCCTATTTTGTGTTTTATGTAGAGACAGGGTCTCACTGAGTTGCTTAGCGCCTCACCATTGCTGAGGCTGGCTTTGAACTCGTGATTCTCCTGTCTCAGCCTCCCTAAGTGCTGGGATTACAGGCTTGTGCCACCATGCCCGGGTGCAAAATAGCTTCTTTCAGAAGTATCTCCTGTAAACAATGATGATAAATTCAATTGTCAACATTTTCCCACATCAGTATTTGGATTTGTACTTTAGGTTTTTATAGATAATTAAATTCATATTTATTAAAAATAAGGGAAGTAGTGAATTTTACATAGATATTGAAAAATTAGTGTTTCAGTGTATTTTATTCCTAACTTTAAAAAAACACAGATATCCTCTTGAACCGCTCTCAGCAGCTCTTCTCCAGTTGCACCGCCAAGTTTGCAGATGGACAGCAGTGCTCTGTGCCAGTTTTTGATATTACACACCAGACACCTCTGTGTGAAGAACATGCCAAAAAAATGGTAAATTTATATTTTATTTTCTGTGATATAGCCTTTCAAACTTTTGATGGCTGTCTAACAGTACTTTGTGACCTAGTACAATGTGTGTATAAATCACTGACACAAGTTTTGTAAACAGTATTTTCACCACCTGAAATTTTCTAGTCCATTCTCCGACTAAACAATTTTAAGAATCCTAAACATGACTCATTGAATTAGTTTCAGACCCTCATGTTTAGAAACAATGTTTTTTTCAAGATACTTAGTGCAGGTTGAGCATCCCTAATTCAAAAATGTAAAATTCAGAAGGTGTCAAAATTCATACTTTTTTGAGTTCTGGCACAATGTTCAAAAACTTCAGATTTTGGAGCCTTTAGGAGATTTCTGATTTCTGGATTAAGGATGCTTATCTGATAAATTCTATGCAAATACTCCAAAGTCTGAAACACTTTTTGCTCAAGTGTTTTGGATAAGGAATATTCAACCTGTAGATACTTAGATGAGATCTTTTATTTTTATTATCTACCCCTATTCTACACCTCTCTTTTCTTTTTAAATAATGTATTTTTAATGTTGTATGTGGTGTTGAGGATTGAACCCAGTGCCTCACACATGCTAGGCAAGTGCTCTACCACTGAGCTACAGCCTCAGCCCCCACCTCTCTTTTCTTTAAGATATATTTTCTTAAGCATAGCAGATTTCCCAAACTTTTTCTTTGCACTTATTTCTTTAGGTTTTTGCTTTCTTATGTACAGTTCTATAAATGTCTTGAATATTTGCTAAGATTTTGACCAAGTGCCAAGACTTTCTATAATTTGGTTTAATTTAGTTATTGCTTTGGTTAATGCTAGTCCCAATTGATTCAGAATAATTTTGAGGACAGACAAGTTTGAATTTATGAAATTTCTGAATTATACATTAAAGTTTATTTTTGGCCTAAGGATGTAGCTCAGTGGTAGTCAAGTTCAGCCTAGAAAGTGCAAGGCCATGGGTTTGAATCCCCACAATAACAAAAAAAAGGTTTATGGGATGTCATTTTCACCCATCAGATAGTTACTGCACAATATTGTGCTAGGTACCTTATGTACCACAAAGTTGAGGAAGGTACTTCCCACTGTCTGTAAGCACTTTCTAGTTTCATGGTCATTTGGCTTGTGACCTTGTCTTTGCCACTAACTAAATGCATAACTAGAGACTGATGATTCAACCTTTCTGTACCTTCGATTCCCTGAATGTAATTACTGGCCTCATCAAGAACCTTATTTGTTTTTAGTTTCTTTTATGGACTATATGTCTTGAAAATTTTACATACTAACCTATCTACACAAATGTTGGACTTATTTTCCCTTTTTAATTAAAAATATTTTAAATTGGGCATTTTTGTTTGTGTCTTCAGGGTACATCATGGGTAAAGAATAACTTCTGTGTGCTTTTAGAACCACTTTTGTGGACCTTTATTCATAATTTCACAAACTTCTGGTTAACAGGAGCCCTGCAACTTTCAAACCACTGAAGAATCCCAGCTTTGATTTTAAAGTTGATTCTAGAGGTGTTTTTTTGTTTTTCTGGTAGTTGTAGATGGACAGCATGCCTTTATTTTATGTTTATTTTTGTGTGGTGCTGAGGATCGAACCCAGTGCCTCACATGTGCTAGGCAAGCACTCTACCACTGAGCTACAACCCCACCCCAGAGGCTTTTAAGACTAGAAAAATATTGTTAAGTAGGGAAGCTATACTATTTTTATACTGATTAGTATGTGAATGCTTTCGAAGAAATTCAAAGCACTTGATTCTTTTCAGGTGGTTGAACATTCTTCTTTAGGCAAATTTAATAAAACAAACCTAAAGTTGAATTAATATATGAATTAGTCAGCAAATAACACATATTTTATATTGTGACAAAGTAAAAATAAATATTAATCAGATTTTGAAAACGTTTTTACAGTACAAATTTTTGAAACTGATTTTCTTTCTGAAGGCAGTTACAAAATCTGACACTGGTTTTAGCTATTTTTTGTTCTAGGTCAAAAATTACTTAAGAGACCATAATGAACCCTTGCACCCTATCATTGATCCCATGAGAGACTTACTCTGGGTTAGACAAGAACTGTGTGCAAATTTCTTGGCTCTGCTTTTGTGTTATATTTTCAACTCCAACACATTTTACCAACTTTACTGTTGGTGTCAGCCTAAGCCACCATCACCTTTGCTTTGATTTTGTTATAGTCAGGATCCTAAGTGCTCATCTTTTTGCAGTATTCACTCCTCTGTAAACACACACACACACACACACACACACACACACACACACACAGTGAATTGTATGAACTGTGAATTTAATTCCAGAAAAGTGGAAAACATCCACAGAGTCTACTCTGGCTGTTATACATCACCATAATCAAGGATAGACCCTTCACCTCCCCAAAGTCTCTTGTAGTGAATTCTTTACTCCATCCTCATTTATCTATTTTTCAGTTCCTATAATACTTTATATTTTCTAGAATGTTACCAGTGGAATCACATAAGTACATGGCCTTTAAAGCAAGCCTTTTAAGACACCTAATCATTTTAGTCCCATGATTAAACTCTTCTAATGAGTTCCTATCACAATCCAGAATCAAATCTAGAATTCTTACCAATGTCTGTGAGGCACTTTGTGATCTGGGCCTCACTTCTTCAGCTTCATCTCCTCCCCTTCTCTGTCCTGGAATTCCAGGAGCACTGACCTGCTGGTTTTGGTACTCTTAAGTATGCTCACATCTTAGGGGCTTGCACTTGATTTTCTCTTTTCCTGGGATGTTCTTTTCTCAGATTTCTGCATGTCTCAGTCCTTTATTTCATTCCAATTTCCTATTAAATATCTCATCAGAAAAGTCTTCTGCTTCCATGCTACCCTGTCAGTTTTTAATCCTCATATTCTTTATTTTATTTTATTTTTGTGGTGCTGGGGATTGAACCCAGGGCCTTCTGCATGCGAGGCAAGTACTCTACCAACTAAGCTATACTCCCAGCCCCCCCAACCCATTTTTTATATTTTAGAGACAGAGTCTTGCTGAGTTGCTTAGGGCCTTGCTAAATTGCTGAGGCTGGTTTTGAACTTGGAAGTCTCCTGCCTCAGCCTCTCGAGTTACTGGGATTATAGGCGTGTGCCACTGTGCCCGGCTTCTTTTTTTTTCCTTTCTAACATTGATTTGCCTAACATTTTGTTCATTGTCTATATTCTTCTGTAATTGGGGAAACTTTATAAGAACAGAAATATTTTTGTTCATTGCATTTTCTTATGTGTAGATATTGAATAAATTAATGGTTAGGCACATGGCTGGGAGGGGTGAAGATTCGGAAGTAAATTTAGCCACTAAGATGAAACAGCCATTGGCAGAAGCAGCTCAGATCATAAGGTACAGACTGGTAGACAGAACAAGATCTTTCAACAGGTCACAACCTCAGCTGGTAAGAGAAGGTGTTTGGCTTGGCACAGAGGTAGATTGAAAAGATGGAAAGTTGGAAGTGAATAGGATTCCAGTACTCACTAAAGCTACGTAAATGAACCACTGGCATTGGGAAATCCTCTATGGAGTGGGGGCTCTTGCTGTCTTAAAGAACTAAATGGGAATGGCCAAAAGCAAGAGGAAGACAAGATGTCCATTGAGGGCAGTTCTGTGTGGAGTATCTGGTGTACGATCAGTTAAGGTCACAGTGTATGTGGCCATAGGCTAGGCAAATAGGGCAGGGGCCAGCAACCTGCACCAGGTGGTCATTGATAACCTCAGAAGTCAGACTCATTAAATCTGAGGCTAGAGGTCCCTGATTTGATCCTACCTAAGATCTGTGCTGACACTGAAGATTGCTGCTAAAGTAGATACTGAGCAGAGTACTGGTTGCTGGTAGTCACTCACTTATTAAAATAGTGACCATCATAGAACTAGACTTCAAGTGTTGGGCCAAAAAGAACCACGTAGCCTGGAGACACCTCTTTAAGGGAAAAAAAAATTGTTTTTGTGACATAAGATTCTATAATTATGTTATCAAATATTTGGGATTACTCAATCATCTTTTAGGCTTCTTAAATTTATGCTTTAATTTTATTTTTCCTGTTTTGAATGTATTTAATGCTAGTGATAGTTATTTGTCTTCAAATACTATTATCTATAAACTTTATATATTTAGTTATGGATTATTACTGAATTCATAGAATCAAAGGTGACATCAGTTATAAAAAACTGCTGTTTTATATGCTACTCAGAAAGAAAATATGTTGCCAGTGATTAAATGTTTTTATTTCACTTAGATTTTTTGTTTTAGAGTTACTAAAAGAGGCTTTTAAAGATCTATTCAGACATGGATTTTTATGTTATATGTCATTCCTGGTCTTAGCTGTATTTGGTATGTGAAAGACAGTATTTTGTACATAACTTCAGCTATAATGTATCATCATTCACTTTGTGGTTATTTCCCTTTCTCACTTCATTTTTGCTTTGAAAAACAAAGAGTTGTAGTCAGTTCTTCAATAGTACATATTTGCTTCTCTAACAATTTTATACTCTCCTACTCTTTATACCTTTCTGCATACACAAAAATTTTTCCTACACAAGTTGTACCAGCAGTGTATACACTAATTCAAAAATAATGCCAGCACAAAGAAGTATAATGGCTGTTGAGTGTATGTAGGCAGGGCCAACTGTAATGAACATTACCTGGTTGGCAGTTCATGTAAGATGCCAGCATTTATGACACTTCCCATTTACAGAGATATTAAAATGGACATTTTTGAATTGATAAAATATGATGTTAATAGCTAAACTGTGGAACCAACCTAGATGCCCTTCAGTAGATGAATGGATAAAGAAACTGTGGTATATATATGCAATGGAATATTACTCAGCATTAAAAGAGAATAAAATTATGGCATTTGCAAGTAAATGGATGGAATTGGGGAATATCATGCTAAGCAAAGTAAGCCAATCCCAAAAAACCAAAGACCAATGTTCTCTCTGAGTGGATGCTGATCCATAATGGGCATGGGAAAGAATGGAGGAATTTTGGTCAAAGGGGAGGGAGGGGAGGAGAGGGGATATAAATGCAGGAAAGATGGTGAAATGCGATGGACATTAATGCCCTGGATACACGTATGAATGCACATTTGGTGTGACTCTATATTGTGTACAACCAGAGAAGTGAAAAGTTGTGCTCATTTGTGTACAATGAATCAAAATGCATTCTACTGTCATGTATACCTAATTAGAATTAACAAATTTTAAAAATATGATGTTAGTTCTGGCGACTGTAAGAAAGTACCAAATACAAAGTAGCTTATAATCAACAGAAATTTATTTCTCAGTTCTGGATGGTGCTAGCATGGTTGGGTTCTGTTTGGGTTCTCTTCTGGATTATACCCTGCCAACCTCATTCTGTGTGGGGAGAGAGCTAGCTTTATGAGGTCTCACATAGAAGGGCATTAATTCCATTCATGAGGGATGAAACAGACTTTTAGTCTTTATCAGATGGTGGGCAGATGATAGAGTTAATGTTATTAACTGAAGAAAGCTAGTTATATCATCAGTTTCTCTCTTGTCCTTGTATCTCTTACCCCCTTGCCTACTCACTTAGTTTCAGCAGTTTTGTGTAGCTGTATCCTCATCATCCACTCTCTTTGTCTCCCTGCCCATGTAAATTGTTTTAAGGGTCTTCACTGGATTTCCAGGCCTGTGTCTCCATCCCCTTTATTCCTGTGCATCAGGTAGCTTTCCCAAAGCCCTCTACACATCTGTGTATCTCCAACTATGTATGCGCTAAACTGAATTCCTTAAAGTATCTTCTGAATCTGCTTCTGCTGTGTTCTCTGTATGAACAAATGGTATCATCATCTAATAGTCACCTAAACCAGAAACCCTAGAGGCACTTCCGAGTTTCACTACATCAGGGGAACCGTCATTCTGTCTAGGGACTGGAGGTGTAACTCCATGGAGCTTAAGGCCCTGGGTTGGGGAGGGTGGGGGAAGAAAAAAACAAAACTCTTCATTGCCTGTTAAATAAAAGTTTAAAATCTTTAACAGGATATTCAAAGTCATATGTACTCTGACTCTAAAGTTCCTACAGTTTACTTTTGTATTTCATCCACAATCATACCCAGTTATTTATTTACTGGACTTTTTCTCTTGTTTGTGCTGCTTCCTTTAGGCAAGAGTGATCTTCTCTATTACCCCACCATTTAAAAGTCTACTTACCCTTTAATCTCACAAATCAAAAATAATTAATTTTTATTTTGTATACCCATAGGAGATATTTACCTTGTCATTACTCAGTGTTCTCTGGACTATATTT
Organism: Xerus rutilus; assembly: GCA_028644305.1. NCBI lineage: Eukaryota > Metazoa > Chordata > Mammalia > Rodentia > Sciuridae > Xerus > Xerus rutilus. Next base: position 133,449,772 of record CM053402.1, on the reverse strand, counting down.
ATGTAGATTTTTTTTCTGTGTTTTTGCATACAAGAGTAAGTTCACATAGAACACAAATTTTTTCTTATGGTATAGTACTTACCAGAGTGTCTTTAAATGTGGGATAAAAATGTATGTTGAATTGATATGAACTGAGTAATTATATAGGCATACGTATATTTTAGGCATTTATAGAATATTAAGAATTTCACGAAAATTTTAAAGACAGTTGTTAAATTTTTTCCAGATAATCTCAATTGTTTAAATATAAAATTTATTTTAACTGGCACTTGTGAACATCAAAAATTTTACATGATAGTGAGATAGCATGATATTTCCACACATGTATACATTGTATAATGTTTGAATTGGGTTAAACTGTCTCCTCAAACATTTATCATTTCTTTATGGTAAAAACTTCAGGGTCGTTATTCTAGTTTTTTGAACTGCACAAAATGTTAATTGTTATCTGTAGTCACCTTGCTGTAGAGTAGCATACCAGGAGGGAGGGCTGGGTAGGGTGGGTCAGTGGGTAGTCTGAATTTAAAAACACAAAATTTTGTTTCTGTTCATTCCAAAGGATAATTTCTTGAGAGGAGATAACTCCCGTAAAGTTCAGCACCAGCAGCAGAGGAAACCCAGGAAAAAAACCAAGCCTCCTGCACTTACCAAAAAACATAAGAAGAAGAGAAGGCGTGGACCTCGCCGACCCCAAAAGCCCATCCCCCCAGCAGTCCCCCAAGGGAACCTCAGCATGCCCACCAGCGTCTCACTGCCAGTGGAGGCCTCTCAGATCCGGTGAGTGGTAGTCAGGATTTGCTTTTGCTGTTTCCTGAGTGTTCTCGGATCATCTGTTTTTGTGTGATTATCACAATGTTGGCACTAAACTACAGAGCCGTCCAGTGTATCAGTCTGTTCTTTTTGTGTGTGTGGTGCATTCTAGGCAAGTACGCTACCATGGAGCTATAGCCCCAGCCCCAGCCCCAGCCCCAGCCTCAGCCCCAGCCTCAGCCTCAGCCTAGGCATTTTGGGGTATATATTTTACCAATATCTGGCTGAGTTTAGAGTACACATTTTACCAATATCAAAGCTTTAGATTATAGCAAAGAGAGCAGATGCTGAAATTGAGAATTTAATTTTATACTCAATATTTTTTTTTTTTTTTTTTTTTGGAACTGGGGATTGAACCCAGGGCTTTGCAGAATGTGAGGCAAACACTTTGGCACTGAGGTACTTCCAGCCCAATACTCAGATTTCTTTTTTTTTTTTTTTTTTTTTTAATATTTATTTATTTATTTTTTAGTTTTAGGTGGACAGAATATCTTTGTTTTTATGTGGTGCTGAGGATCGAACCCAGTGCCTCATGCATGCTAGGCGAGCACGCTACAACTGCGCCACAATCCCAGCCCTCAGATTTCTTTTTTTTTAAACATTTTTTAGTTGTACATGGACATAATATCTTTATTTTATTTATTTTTATGTGGTGCTAAGGATTGAACCCAGTGCCTCACATGTGGGAGGCAAGCACTCTGCCACTGAGCCACAACCCCAGCCCCTCAGATTTCTTTAACAAAAATTTCATATATGTCAGAAATATTCCATCAGAATTATGACACATTATTAATTCTCTTTCAGCTCAACATTTCAGTTTAACCTGTTTACCTATTTCTCTTTTGTGGTACTATGGGTTGAACACAGTGGCTCATGCTTGCTTGGTAGGCACTCTACCATGCAGTTACATCCCTAGCTCTTTTTTGTTAATTTTTATTTTTCATAAGTCTTGCTAGGTTGCCCAGGCTGGCCTTGAACTTGCAATGCTCCTTACTCAGTCTCCTCACTGGCTAGGATTATAGGTGTGGGTCACCACGCCCAGCTATTTACTTCATTTTTTAAATTATTATTTTGACCAGATTTGAAATTCTACTAAAAAATATTAAGACATACTTGATACCTAATTGTGATTCATTCTAATAATCTGAAGTAAAAATACTAGCTAGTAATAATTTTCTTATCTCGATCATGGGTAAAGGATGCAGAAATATGTGACTGTATATGGCGAGGTGTGTATTTTTGCAATGTCTCTGCTTTGATTCTCTTTTCACAAAGTAGGGAAGGATACATTTTATGTTAGGATTTCCCATGTTTGTATTGAATATGTATTGAATATATATATATATATTACATATATATATAAAAGTATAGACATTAGCATCTTCTTATGTGGGGTAGACTTGAGTTGCTGACATTGGTGTGAAGGCAAAGGGTAAGTGCTGAGACCAAATGTCTTGTCTTCCCAGGAGCCCATCCACGCCAGAGCTGAGTGCTGACGAGTTGCCGGATGACATTGCCAACGAGATCACCGACATTCCACACGATTTGGAATTGAACCAGGAGGACTTTGCAGATGTCCTGCCACGGCTACCTGATGACTTGCAAGATTTTGATTTTTTTGAAGGTATGGTCAACGTCTTAATTAAGGAAACTGATTTGAAAAAATGAGTTTATAGTAAGGGAAGTAGTTTTTGAGATGTGTCTGAAATTTTCCTCAAGTAAAATATTTTTCACTCTGGACAGAAAATATAACACTGCCAAAGTTTTCAGTCCTTTTCAGAAGTAGATAATGTGTAATTTGTTTAACCCTATTTTAGGTTTAGTAGATTTGTACATTGATAGCTAGATTAATAACTTTGTTCCTTTAAAATGAGTAATTTTACTTTTTTTTTTGAACTCAGACATTTAAATCACAAGTTTACTGAAGCCTTGTAGAACTTTCCCTAATTTTAATATCCCACCCTGTAATTCAATTAAAGTGAACTTTTCCAAAACAAAGTTTGCTTAATCCCACCAGTTCCCCAGTGCTTTCATGAGGAAACTTTTATACTATTATGATTTTTTCACCAGTAAAAATTGAATATTTTCATGGTGATAAATCAAGTTCCTAACAATAGATTTTTTAAAATCAAAAGTGAAATCAGAGTGTGTTCATGGACTTCCATTTAGTGAAAATTCAATTAGAAATGGAAAAAGAATGAGGGGGAAGGATTAGGAAGTAAAGCAAAAGTGTTTAAAAAACCCCCAGAATGAACTGAGTGCTAGTGTTGTGCTCATGTATGCATAAGCTTCTGTGTTCTGGTCTTCTGTCTGCCTTCCAGCTGGAAGAAGCTAGGCATAGGCAAGGCTAGGTGCACTGGCTCTACACAGCCTGTTTTTTCTATCTTAAAAACATAAATATAATTTTGGGTAAAAATATGTACAACCAAATGGTTACAAGATTTTTAAATTGTCAATGCTTAGAGTTCCTAAGAACTGAACATCTGATAAGATGGCTTATGAGAGCACTGTAAATAGAAGTTGGTGGTTCAACTGACCTTTCAGACCCATCCTGCAGATTAACAGTTACTTTTTCCTTCCAATCCAGTTCTTAGAAGCTTCCCTTTTCCAGAGGGACTCTCTTTGAATAATTTAAATGTGTAAATGCTATGGTATGGATCACGTATGTGACCCACTGATTCTCAATGCCTTCTGTTGACTCAGGAAAGAATGGAGACCTCCTCCCAACAACCGAAGAGGCTGAGGAGCTTGAACGGGCCCTGCAGGCCGTAACTTCTCTTGAGTGCCTGAGTACCATTGGGGTACTTACCCAGTCAGACGGTGTATCAGTCCAGGAGCTGTCAGATAGAGGAATAGGGGTGTTCTCCACGGGTACTGGAGCTTCAGGAATCCAGTCCTTGAGTCGAGAAGTAAACACGGACCTAGGGGAGCTATTGAATGGGCGTATAGTACATGATAATTTTTCTAGTCTAGAGCTGGACGAGAACCTGCTCCGTTCTGCTACCTTGTCTAACCCACCTACACCCCTGGCAGGGCAGATCCAGGGGCAGTTCTCTGCCCCAGCCAACGTTGGCCTTACTTCTGCCACTCTGATCAGCCAGAGTGCACTTGGGGAGAGAGCCTTCCCAGGACAGTTTCATGGACTTCATGATGGCAGCCATGCCTCCCAGAGGCCACATCCTGCCCAGCTGCTGAGCAAGGCAGACGACCTAATCACCTCACGACAGCAATACAGCAGTGATCATTCACACTCCTCGCCCCATGGAAGCCATTATGATAGTGAGCACGTGCCGTCTCCTTACAGTGACCATATCACCTCTCCCCACACAACATCTTACTCTGGTGATAATATGGCAGCTACCTTTTCAGCAGAGATGCCCATCATGGCGCAGCACTTGCTCCCAACCCAACTTGAGGTGCCACTTGGAGGAGTGGTAAACCCTAGAACTCACTGGGGTAATCTCCCTGTCAACCTTGGTGATCCCTCTCCATTTAGCAACCTTCTCGGCGCAGATGGACATCTTCTTTCCACTTCCCTATCCACGCCACCCACCACTTCGAACTCAGAGACCACACAGCCTGCCTTCGCCACCGTGACCCCCAGCAGCTCCAGTGTGCTTCCGGGGTTACCGCAGACCAGCTTCAGTGGCATGGGGCCTTCTGCTGAACTAATGGCCTCCACCTCTCCCAAGCAGCAACTCCCTCAGTTCAGCGCAGCCTTCGGCCACCAGCTGAGTTCTCACAGTGGCATTCCTAAGGACCTGCAGCCCAGCCACAGCTCTATAGCCCCTCCTACAGGCTTCACAGTAACAGGTGCCACAGCTACAAGTACCAATAATGCATCTTCTCCCTTTCCCTCCCCTAACTGAGCGTGTCTGTGTGTTTGCAGGCAGGTGGGGAACCTGGTGTTTTCTATCTTTGTTTCCTCTTTAGCACCCCTTTCCCCTTTTCCAAAAGAAGACTTAAAAAATAGCAGATGGGAATTAGAAGGGCACCCCCTTCCCAGTTCAACAGGTGGCAGGCAGCGGACCTTGCTTCAGTGTTCACATGTGCTCTTAGCACTGGTGCTCATTCCCTCCTGGCAGGTCCACTCGGCCCCAGTGGTTTCCTTGGTGGTTCAGCACATTGACTGGATAGGATTGATTTTTAGCAGCAAGTCCTAGAAGTGGAAGATACCTCAGATTACCAGTGCCCTTTACTATTTCCTAGTATTCAGATCAGTGCTTTCCATTCTATAGCCAGGTTTTTACATAGGTGGTTCTAGACAGAATGATCCTATTAAGTGAGTTCCTGTGTAGGAGATAACTGGTGGTGTATAGAGGCAGGTCAAGGCTCTGACTCAGCACCAGCTGCCAAACACCACCCAAAGGCCAGGATGCCATTCCTAATTGTGATCATGGTTAACTAAAAAGAAAATAATTGTTTTTGACCACCTGTGAGTATGTGTGCACCCATGTGTGTGTTTTGTGCAGTGCAGGAAGTAGCTGTCCCATTGGTTTGTTAATTATTTTTTCACCCCTGTAAAGAGTATAAGGCTCTTTTCTCCTTTGTACATCTCACATCCTCGTAAGGTTGGTAATTCTGTCCCACTGAGTTAACTGAAGTTTCCTAAATAGGGAGGGGGGTGGCCTGCCCATGTGAATAGCACAACACTTTTCTGCTAAAAGTTAGCCCATGAAGAAGTGAGACACAAAAAGCTGAATTCATATCAGTGACTGGGGAGCGGGGGGGTCAAGCAAGACTTGCCTGGGGTGACTGCGGGGCTGCTGAGGCCACTTTGCCTTTTCAGATCTGCACTTTTAAACCCCTCACTCATGGGACACTTTTGTAAGATGTCATTGAAGAAAATATCTCGATGTGAAAAAGCAGGATAGGTCAGATAGATTTGAAAGATGAAATCTGTGAACTCCTTGATCCATCTTTTGCTTTTGAATTTTTCATGTTTACAGTAGTGATTCTTTGGTAAGATTTGTAAAATGTTGAAGACACTTGTAGAATCAGTGTACCAGTTGTGAAGTGATGTGTAATAACTGAAGGATACACATTTTAAAATTTTTTTCAAAGCAGAATATGGAAATTAGACATACATTTTACCTGCATTTGGTACTTTTAAAATAATTTAAGTACTTAAGTTTAAGTAAATTTGGAAATAGTTTTGGGGAATTCTTTTAAAGTACCAGGATTTTAGGGTACAAAATCATGTTGGATAGTTTAGTAAGTTGGTGACTATGAAATAAATATGTGAGGTTTCTTCTTGCCTGCCTTCCTTGCCCCCTGCCCCAGAGAAGGGTGGAGCTAGATTTTAAAGCATCTCTACTCCACTTTTGCTGAGAAGTTTCACTGTCCCTTAAGATACCATTGGCTATTTATACCTGAGTCCAGCCTAATTTACATATATATATATATTTTAAAAATGAGCAGAGAAAACATATCTATTAGTGAAGTGGTACAATAATTCATTTGTCAGGGAATATTTGATCTTAATTCCTTTCTAATAGGTAAAAGTTTGGATGTATTTTCCTATTTCCTATATGTATTATCTTTATGCCATGCTAGTTCTAACCAGTCCCTTCTTTTGGAAGCTTTTCTTTCTCTGCTTTTTAAAGGAATGATGGTGATCAGCAGGCATTATGCAGATACCACGTGCCTGGGATTATGGAGGGGAAATGTCACATGACTGTATGGAATCATGCTATGCCCTATTTTGTATTTATTGAAGTTTCTTTGGGGGCCAAAAATATGTATGTAATATATTTACTTTTTTTTTAAAATCATGTTAATTGATTGGAAGATTTATTTTTAATAGCTTTGCCTTTTTTGCAGATTGAGAAATTTCTAAATTATAAATTATGTCTCAAAGCAAAATTATATTTGGTATCACCATAAATTTCTATTCTGAGTGGTGAGAACAGATAATTTGCATTTTCTCACCTGTGAACCTGTGTCAGAAAGCTTTTTTACTTTAGTGCACTGTAATGAAATGATGAGTAGTTACCTCTGCTCAAGTGTCATTGAGTTTGCTGTGCTATTTCCACATCCCATTGTCGTCATCACTAGGTAACACTGAATTCCCAGCAATTTTATTTTGTCTCCATTGTGTACTAATTAAAGGTTGTAGCAGAGTAGCATATGGACTTTTTTATTAGCCCTTCTTTGACAGTGAAGGGCAGGTCATGGGTAGGTAATTTGAATTATTTCTGGCTTTTTGTCCCTTGTGTTAGCTGCTTAAAACTCTGTAGTTATCAAAACTGAGTTTGCAGTAAGTTGCACATTTTATTGTTTGCAATTTTCTGTTTTATGTGCATTTAAAAGCCCTTCTCTGCTTTCTAGTTGGGAGGCATGAAAATGATCAGGAATGTTGCCAGTTACAGCTTCACACCAAAAACATTGAGGAAATTCACTTTAGATGCCCACCATGATAGCTGAGGAAAGGGCACTTTTAGAAAGTACCAGTGTAGGGTTGAATAATTAGCAAAAACAAACTTTTCCTCTTTGCATCTACTACAAAACAAATATCCAAGCTTGTAATTTGCTTTGCTGTTTCTTGTGAATCCCTTTTTGGAAGAGAGAAGAACATCTATAAGCCCAGAGATATCCATTATGTTTTGTTCTAGTTTTCAGAGCAGTTCTAGTTTTATTAGTAGTAGCTTTGCTATTAATATGCAAAAAAAGAGAATGAAGTGTCTTTTACTCCAGAAATATGAAAATTAGTGTCTTTTAAAATAACATTTGTGTTATCATAAGGCAATACTGGAATCAAAAACAAATCTTATATAAGGTCCTAATTAGGTAGAAACTAGCTTTTATTCTAGTGTTCAATGTATGAGAGACGGTAGCAAAGAAGGTTCACTCTATTTCTGCAGTTCTTTGGGACCATTTATAAAGGCCAGTTAGATTGTGTTACTGTGATTTAATTTTCAAAGTTGCTGCAGTTAATGGATGCGTTCTGTGCTCTGAGGATCTGATACTCATGACTGTGATCTATAGCATCTGAAGAAAAGATGGGCTTTCTCTCCTTTAACTGTTAATATTATTTTAATAAAAATACTTAAGATGTTGTTTTTTCCTGTGTAAAAATGGCTTAGCAATGTTCATATCTCGGTAGGTTATGTAGCTAGTAAACAATTCAGGACAGTGAATAGCAATTACACTTTACCCACCAAGTGACAGACTATGCAATGAAAAAATTTTCTAATTATCGTCGCATAGCTTACACAGCAAAGGATTATTTTCTCTAGAAAACCTACCGTGTATAATATGCCTACTTTATAAATGACTTCCTGAACAATTTCATGTTGACAGGCAGTGTGCTGTGTCTAGTGTCCCTCTATGAGAAGATTGTAATGTAATGAGAAGCAAATAGTAGGTATGGAGATCAAGTTGGAAAGTAATTTTTTATTTTATTTTTGTTAAAATTGGTGTTATTATCTTTAGTGGTTTGAGATTAAAGAAAGCAAATACTTTATCTTTGCCAAATACTATTTATAAGATTTTTTTCTTAAATAAGCCCAATCTCTCAGCTGAAGTTAGAGATCATTGTTTTTTGACTAACACTAAAACTTTTCCTTATCAGGACTTGTCCTTAAAACATGATTACAATCCACAGTGGCAAAGGGAGTTCTTGGATTAGGAAGGAAACTGTGTCCGTGCTACACTCAGGTGCCCCTGTCCATCCAAGTTTCATCCTACATGGAAGAAGTTACATTTCCATTGACTTATAGCATGGACTTTTTATAAATTGGCATTAGAATTCGAGCACACATGTATACATCCCTTCCTATTGGTTCACCGATCCTGCCTGGGATCCTTTCTGTGCCCTTACACCATAGGGTTGCTGGTGATGGTTTATCAGCTTCATCAGCAATATCTGTATCAGGTCATTCCTTTTTTAAAAAATTTAGTTCAAAAAGTTGTGGATTGATATCTCAAAAAGATGAGGATATTAACACTAAACTATTTAAGAGTTTTAAAATTCATTAAAAAATTTTAGGTGTCTGGTTTTCAGTTTCTTCATCCTTTTTAGTCTTCTTTTAAAATTCTCCTAAATTCTGTTCTTTTTTTTAACGTATCTTTTTAGTTGTTGATGGATTTTTATTTTATTCATTTATTATTCATATGTGGTGCTGAGGCTCAAACTCAGTGCCTCACATATGCTAGGCAAGAGCTCTATCACTGAGCTACAGCCCCAGCCCCTAAATTCTGTTCTTCATCTGTCATATAGAGAATAATTGAAGAGAGTGGTCTGCTAAATGATCAACAGAACTCTCCAGTTTAATGAGGCAATTTAGAGGATTTCTTGGAAGAAAATTTAGTCATACTTCATTTGTATCTGTTTTATCACCCAAACCTACATTGTTCTAAAGATTTTTTTCCTGACAAAAAGTATAATCCTAGGGGGATATGTACACCTACACACGTATGTACATATGTGTGTGTATACATATATATACACACACGTGTATATATTCATTCAAGAATGACCATCTGGGGCTGGGGTTGTAGCTTAGTGGTAGAGCGCTTGCCTTGCAAGTGTGGGCACCTCTTGCCTTGCAAGAGGCACTGGGTTCAATCCTCAGCACCACATAAAAATAAATTAAAAATAAAGATGATGTGTCCATCTACAACTAAAAAAAAAAAAAGAATGAACATATATTTCCCCCCTCAATAAACTGAAAATAATTGAATCTTCCCTGGTGTTCTGTAGAAAAGTGAAACAATTTGGCAATTTCTTAATATCTTGGCCTTTATAAGCTTTCCTATATCTTATTCTAGAGTGAGCTAAAATCATATTTTGTAAATTAAATATCTGTGAGGAACATGTACTGATAATATGTTGAGCATTTTCCATTGACCAATGAGTTAGGAAGGAAAATATAAGCATGTATGAATAGTTGTGTCGCTTTGATAACCAGTATAATTAAAGCTGCAGTGTGGTTTAAACTTAGGAAGCCTTTTTTCACTCCAGTTCTTGTTTTTTGTTAACTTTTCTCTCTGGGCTTTGATACAGAATTAAGAAAAGATGTGTCATTTCAGAGAGAGAGCAAATTTGGTGCAACTTTCTTTACTCCAAGTTCCTGAATATCAGGAATGTTTGGGTAGCTTGAGGAGCAGAGTTTTGGGTGATCTAAAGCTTAGTCTGACACAGTCCCAGTAGAGAAAAATCTGAACTCTTAGTAAGCAGTGTTGGGCAGCACAGCTTTCCTTCCTCCCCTCTGCCTGCTTGCCTCTGCCCATCACCGGTACTAAAGTATGCACGTGCACACATACTCTGTACTGATCTTGGCCGAAGAGTAATTAGAATCCTCTTCTTTCACTTTTTTTTTGTTGTTGTTTTTGTTTGTTTGTTTTTCTTAAGCTGGGGACCACTGAAGTAAGCTCTATGTGCACCCAAAGTTCCCCATGGAAAACTTTTCAACACGCAGTGCAGAAGGCTCCAATGCAGCTAAATGTCACGCCTTTGCTTTTACTTGGGGAATAGACTGATTTGCCCTGAAATGACTCCAACCTGCATCATTAAGGTACAGTTGGCTCCAAGCGGCTTAGTGTTGAAATGAAGAAAAGCTTGACACTTGCTGACATTGTTTTCATCTGTTTGGAAGGGTTGAATCAGTTCCTCTCAACAGTGACAGTTCTTTCCACTGTATAGTATTGAGTATGTCTCAGGGATTCCTTGTGGAAATTAGGGCAGTTTTTAAAAATAAGAAAACAATTTTAAAAGAAACTAAAGGTGACTCATCATTGAAGAGAGCGCAAGAAAGAGAAAACATTTGGTTTAGTAGCCCACGGTGTCTCGCCTAGGACTTCTTTCCTTTCTACTTCAGGCTCTCATCTCAGCTTCAGCATACAGAATCCTTTCCCATCATGCACAGCTTTAAAACTTTTATTTAAAAATTTCCTTCCCCCATGAGCTTTCAGAATACTTATTGTAGATTTTAAGAGAAAAGGTATATTAATTTATGCTATTAACATCACCTCATAAATTATAAGTTTTATACTAAAGCTGTATTGAGTGTAATGAATTATGTTGCCTATGTGTTTAATAGCTAAAAATTATATATGAGCTTTTTTTTTTTTTTTTTTTTTTGACAAAACAAACTAGTGAAGCACCTTTTTACACTGGATTTCTGCCGTGTCAAGGTGTATAGCTATCCTTTGCTACCTTGCAGATATATAAAATAAAAAGGATATCCTGGGGCCTCAAAATGTAGAACACCTTTAGACCATTTATTATTGTTCATAGAACTGTTGAGAATCATGTTCTTTAGTAAATGATCTGTGGTTTACACTTAAGATGGCTAGAAGCTTAGTTACAGGGTAAATAGAAATACATAGATCAAGTAAAACTCCAACTACTGTAGCTGGAATTTGTAAACTAAGTTTTTACGACCTCTTTTATTTCCTATGGATTTATTCTTTAATTTACAGTTTATTCTGTAAGTTGAGAAGTAAAATAGAGAAAATAAGTCTAGATGTTCTCAGTGTCTTATTCAGGAACTTTTTTATCCCTCCTCACTAAGGAATTCCCACTGTGACTTAAAAATAGAATTAAATTACTTGTGTGCATGTATATGTCTGTTTTTACACACATGCAAAAATATTCATTGGGGCACGTGTGTGAGAGATATGAATGTGTGCTAATGTACAAATAGAGAAAGGTAACCGAATGTATTGTAGAAATATGATTTATTTAGTTGAGGGTATTAGAGTTAACTTTCTCATTGTCTCTGTTGTATAAATATACCAAATTCTTCATTATGTTATGTTAAAAGGCTAGCTCTGATATCATGTGCGTTTTATTTTAATTTTTGGGTTAACTTAAGTAACATGCGGAAACAGATTCTAAGACCAGCCTCTCACTTTTGAACATAAAACCAAGAGAGAGAGAGAGATACTGATAGAGCCAGACAGGAGCAGTGTTTATGTATTGGGGTGATGGGACCAGAGATCTGTTGAACCTCTTTTGTGTTAATAATAGATTTCTTAATATTCTGAGTAATAAAATATTATTGATCATCTTTTCATGGTGATATTAAAAATTAAGGCTTTTTATAAAACATTTTTTTGAAGAGGAGTTGTTGGGATCATTTCACCATGCATATTTCAAAGCTGGGGTGATTTCAGTTATTTACAAAACATTTTTTTAATTTATTCAGTTGTGCCATTGGGAAGTTAGAGGGCCCCTGCTCCCATCTTTTGGCTGTAGGAAAAATTATGCTATCCTTGACTTTCACCTGATTCATGTGGAATTAAAAATATGTGGAATTAAAAAACATTCCTTTGAGTTTTAATTATCATTTTGCTATACACTCTTTACTGGAGTATCTGGAGGTATAAAATAGTCAAAATTAGAGTTATTATGTGTTCCAGTCACATTTATTTTTAATATTAAAAATTCATGTGCTTTGAGATATGTCAAAACAACTTCTGATAGCACATCTGCATTTGTAGTCCTCTGAAGCTTCATTGACTTCACCTTGGATACAGTTAAGATCTAGGAAAGCTTTATATGTTGTTCGTTTACTGTTCGTTTACAGTTGTATCTTTATTTTTGTAGCACCTCCCAGTTCCATTCGCTCTTGCTTTTGGATTTTAAAAATCTGCATTTCTTGTACATATGCATGCAAATGAAAGAAGGGAGTTTGTATTGGTGCCATTTCTCCCTTCAGTTGCTGGTTAATGGAATTTGCTAGAATAAATTCCCCCTGATTGAAGGGTAAAAACAGACCCTTTTGTGTATATCTGTACAGAGATGTGTATATGGGATTTGGTGGCACTTTGCTGAATGTGAACTTGCCTTGTCAATGGAAAGACTGAAAAGTATTATGTTTATTTATACATTTGTATAAATCTATATATACACGTATGTATATGTGTGTGTATAGATAAAGCTATATACATATATTTCCCTTAAAAAAAAAGTGTGTGTATAATAGGTAACAGCCTTTATTAAGCAGGATTATACATCTATGGAAAATTCTGGATTATTTTGTAAGCCAGAGGAGGTAACCGTGTAGAGTACATCAACAGAGCATACTAAAATGCAAGTCCTTTGGATTGTAGTCTTACTTAAGGCTGTCAGAAATGATATCTAACTCTTTTTACTCACCATTTCCACTCTCTTCATTGTCTCTATCTTCTAGTTAATCTCTCATGACTTAAAATCACACATCAGTGTGTTTTTTAATTATGTCCTTTCAAGCTAGAAGCATTTGACTTAAACATATTTTGTTAACTTCTCAGTTTCTTTTAAAGATCTCTATTTCTGAATTTTCCTAGAAGATAGAAGTATTTTCTACAGTACTCTTGAGAATTGGGTAGTTATCTTTGCCTCAAAAACAGAAAAAAGGCAACATTCAAACAAAACTAAGTTAGAAAGTTTTACCTAGATAATATTTGGTTATTTTACTTTGAAAGAAACGCATGATTATTTTCTGATTGATATTAGTGTCAGGTTTACTTCCACACTTATTGTCATCAAGTAGTTGGATTTGCTTTGTGATTCAATCATAAATGTACCATTTGCAATTTAAAGGAAAGCATACAAAGTCACATGTAAGCCTCTTGAATTCTCTAACAACTCACTTTACTCATGATGAAACTGCTTTAATTGATTCTGCTATATTTCCTTTTGACTTATCTCAGTTGTGACATTCTGTTTTATCTTTGCTGCAGCTCTCTGGAAAACTCGCATCCCTATATATTGTGCCTTTAAAGCTCTTATGCACACACAGACAAAAGTGTATATATACATGTTGGAGCATGTGTACATATACTTTGGTACATACTCACACAGTATGTCTAGTATATATTGTGGGAGTGGACGTATAGATATTCAAAGGCAATGAAATGTTGCTCTTTAGATATATATGTATATAAATAGTGTTGATATAACTGTATATACACATGTATATGTATGAGTTTTAAATGGCAATCTTTTACATTTAGCAAAATGCTGCCCCTACTGGAATATTGTCACTGCGATGGCAGTTGTATGTAATGATTTAAAATACATTATCAAAAATTATTTAAAGAACATTTAAAAGTCTCATCTAAAGACATCACACATTATTTATTTATCTTTCTTTTCCTTTTATTGTTAGTTTGTTTAACTGAAAGGGAGACCATTTTTAAAAATGCCATCTGTCCCATGAGAGACAAGATTCACTTGAAGAACTTTGTGCATTTTTCTTCTCTCTGAGATGGAGATGTACCACAGCCAGCCTGTTTGTTTCAGTTATAAAATGACCCTAATATTTCCATTAGTGTGTGTCATTCACCATCTCCTAGATCAATTTAATTCACCAGTTTGCCTCTCCCTTTCATAAATAAATAATGATCATTGAGATCATTTTGCCTGGGGGTAGTTAACTACTCTCCTGCTACAGGGAAATAATATCACCTAATTGTTATTCTGCCTTGTTCAAAATTCAACTTTGAAGGAAGATAGGTCTCTCTCGGGAAGCTGTCTTAAGCACATTTTGCATTTATTTGGTTAAAGGTCTTCCCAGTCATTTTCTTAAAAAAAGAACTCCAAGTGCATGTACTTGTCATACATTTAATATCTATTCCCCACAGCTTCAGGTATTTTTCATTAGTAGATCAGCTTGACACACTGAATGCAAGAACATAAAGGAAAAAAAAAACCTGTTGAATATTATTTTATTTTCTGATGAGTTGGTAGCAGATTACATCTCAAGAATTTGCAGAGAGAGGAAGGTAGATGGACAATCCTAAACTGTAAGATGTTAGAGGGGGTAAAATTGGAGTACGAGAACCCTGGAAGACTAAATGGAGAGGTTGAGGTTTGAATGATTTTTACAGAGTAGCTTAGCTGGAACTTGATATCAGAAGCAGCCTTTAACAAAAAGCCTCTTGGCACTAACTACAGTACTGAAGCAGAAGTTGACACCCAAGTTGCAGTGGGAAATCAAAGGTGAGGTGGCTGATTTGAAACCAGTAAATGACAGATAGGTTGGACAGTTTTAAAATCTCTTCTAACAAAGTAACTGCACGGTAGCAAGGACTAGCAGTTCTCAAAGCCCTTTCTTTTTCAGTGTTCTCATTCACCTTGGCACACAAATATGTTTAATATGCCATACATTAAAAATATATACAAAACAAAACAAAAAAGCTGCTTAAAGGGAATTTACGAACCAAGAATCTTCTCCATGTTAATGGTGTGGCTATAAGCTTAGTCATATGCACAAAAACTAGGAGCCACTCGTTTCTGCAGACAGCAGAAGGAAGACAGGAGGTGGCAGGTTTATGTTGGGCCCACATGGGATGGAAAGGCATGTCTGTGGCATAGAGGGTGGTGTTGCTGGCAGAGAACACATTTTGGGAGATGATGGGTTTTGGGTTTGTAATTTCCCTTTAAACAAGAAGAGATGGCTCACATTTTCCATATATATCTCAATGAATGTACTGTATTACTGTTTTAAAAATTTGATGAAATAATAATGGATTGGTCTCCTTTTGTTATCTGGTCCTTGTTTAATTTGTTTAAGGGTTTTTGTATACAAAAGTTTACATTTTTATGTATATTTTTCTTGTGTAAAAACTGATGTAATATGTGTATAAAACACTGTATGTATTATCTGTATATAGTGTGACAAAATGATTTTTCTTTCTTTCTTTTGGATGTATTAATAAATCTTGCTGTGAAGTAGCCTTGGTTTTAGTATAATTTCCTTAGCCTGGATGTTGATGAAGCTGCTAATCTTGAGAGGGTTTTTAAAAAGTTCTCCTGTGCTATTAAATATAGTATTTTTCAATTCTTATGTTTTAGTAGCAACTCTTGGGAGATATTTTCATGGTCTTTATGGTTAGACTAACAGTGATTTAAAATTGTAATAGCTGTCGATCAATTAAATTCTATCCAAGATGACTTTAATTATAGTATCCAACCTTGAAGTTCCACCAGAAGTTGCATTGGAAATTGTTATGTGCTGTAATGGAGGTCTTACAAACCAGTCTCTATTTAACTTCCTCAGAAGCCCCTTAACACTTCATCAACACAAAAATTTCATGCTATGTAACCAAAGTTAAAGGGGAAAAAAAAAAACAGGCCTGTGGGTGTGGCAGAGTAGAGTGCTTGCCTATCACATATAGGGCCCTGGGTTTGATCCCCAGCGTTGCAAAAACGAAAACCACAAAACCTAAAGAAATACTTTTTTTCCCCTGTACTAGGGAATGGACCTGGGAGAACTTTATCTTTGAGCTACATACCCAGCCTATTTATTTACTTTAAAATTTATTTGTTTTTGTAGTGCTGGGATTGAACCCAGGGCCTCTAGCATGCAATGCTGGAGCTATATCCCCATCCTGTATTTTTTGTTTTGAAACAGGGACTAACTCAGTTTCCCAGGCTGTTCACGAATTTGCCATCTGACCTCGGCCTCCCAAATAAATGATATTATAGGCTTGCACCACCTGACCTCTGAAATACTTTTTTTTTTTTAGTTGTCAGTGGACCTTTATTTTATTTATTTATATACGGTGCTGAGAATCAACCCAGTGCCTCACACATGCTAGGCAAGCACTCTACCACTGAGCCACAGACTCAGCCCAAAATACTCTCTCTTTAAAGCATTGCCAGGGGCCTGCTTTATTTCACCTTGGAATTAAAGTGATCATTTTTTTTATAGATTGGAATTTTTTATTTCTTTTTTACTCTAATTAGGTGTACATGGCAACACAATGCATTTTGACTCATTGTACACAAGTGGAGCACAACTTTACATTTCTCTGGTTGTATATGATGCAGAGTCGCAACATATGTGCAGTCATACTTGGGAATTTTTTTATTACACTATCTTTTTTTTTTTTTTTTTTTTTTTAAAGATTTTTTTTAGTTGTAGATGAACACAATGTCTTTATTTTATTGCTTTGTATGTGGTGCTGAGGATCGAACCCAGGGCCTCACGCATGCGAGGCAAGCGCTCTACCGCTGAGCTACAATCCCAGCCCATTATTACACTATCTTTTGTTGCTTAGGGAAGATTTAGTGTAAACTATTTCGCAGTACACCTAAAGGTTAGGACAAAATTCCCAAACAAACTAACAACCACCTAACCAAATGCAACATTTATTGAGTCGCACTATTTGTGTTTGGGCGTTGGTGGGTGTGGGTGTGGCATTTGGATTAGTTTCATTTTCTTTGGTCTCTAATCCAGGCATGTTTAAGATGAATTCTCAAATCGTACTTCCTTTCCATCAATTAACTTTTTTTTCTTTTGTGACTCTGGGGATCGAACTAGGGCCTTGCTCACACTAGACAAGTGTTCTACAGCAGCGAGCTACATCCCCAGTCTAAGAGATGAACATTTTGAGACTAGAAGCATATCTCCACAGTAACAGTAAAACAGCTAACATTAACAAAACTACATCCATCCATTTCTCTTTTGAAACTGACAAGGCCTGGAGAGTTATGCTCAAAATTGATCTATGTCTTCAATTATATGGTAGTTGATTTTAAATTTCTGTTATTTTCTACCTAAGGATGCTTCTTTTCTAAATATTCATGCGAACCATTGAGATTAAGCCAGCAAAATTCTCGATTTTTGAACAAATAGTAGCCATAGGAGGCAAGCCTATCAGTGTAATATTTGTGTAGAGACTTTTTTTTTGGTGGTCTTCAGGATTGAACCCAGGGTTGCTCTACCACCAAGCTACAATCTCCAGCTCTTATTTTTTTTTATTTTGAGACAATCTCCATAAGTTTCCCAGGCTGGCCTTGAACTTGCCATCCTGCCTCTACCTCCTGAGTCACTGCGATTACACGTGTGTGCCACAGCACCCAGTTTGAGGCAACATCTTTAAAGGTGCGGTGCTGAGATCCCGTGGATTGTCAAGTAATGGCAAAAATTAGAGAATATATATTTATTAATGTATTCTTTAGCTTATCTCCACTTCCTTGATCTTCCCTTTGCCTCATTTATTTTTTTATATTTTTAACAAATTTTTAAAATTTTTTGTGGTGCTGGGGATTGAACCCAGAGCCTCATACATTTTATTTAGTAAGTTTATTTAGTAATCCAGTCCTAAATTTTTTAATTGGTTCTAATTAGTTATACATAACAGTAGAATGCATTTTGACATATTGTACACAAATGGAATCCCTTTGCCTCATTTAGATGAACGATAATTCTTTATAAATGGCTGGGGATGTAGCTCAATAGCACAGTACTTGCCTAGCATGCACAAGGCCCTGGGTTCAGTCCCCAGCACTGCCAAAAAAGAAGAGCACATGTTGTTTAAAATCTTCCTTACTTGGATTAATTTGTACCTCAGCAATATGTGGTTTTGAACACTAAAGTGATATTCTGTCTCATGGTATTGTCCTGGAAAATTCCTGGTTAACATGATGTGATTATAGTTAGTTATTTTCCTTCTCAAAATCCCTATGATGGAAAGGGATTCCTAATACTTCACACTCTGAAATTTCTGTCAGTCGCCTGGTATGTGCTATTGCTGTTTCCATTCCATTTTGCCAATCTTCTCTCCTTCCAGTCTTACATTCAATTTTTTTTTTATAAATTTTTTTTAGTTGTAAACGGACACAATATCTTTATTTTTTTTATTTTTATGTGGTGCTAAGGATCGAACACAGTGCCTCACGCATGCAAGGCAAGCACTTTACCACTAAGCCACAATCCCAGACCCCAGTCCATTTTTAAACACTTATATTTTTGAGCAGTTTGTGCTGGGAACAGTGAGTACGTGAGAATGAGTCACAGTTGGAGTCTACATACAAAGATTTTGCAGTGGGAGAGAGAAGATGCATTAAGTGCACAAGCTGCAGAAATAGTCAAGTGCTTGGAGGAGTGGCACTGCTGCCCACGTTGGGAGGTGGTTGCTGACCAAAGGATGGGGGAAATTTCCTACTGGAGAATGTCTGAACCGAGCATTCCAAGTTGGATTTTCAGAAATGGAGAACATGATCTAGATGCAGAGGACAGCATAAGCAGTCAGAATATCTCAGAGACTTGTGGGGAGAAGATAATGGGAGAGAGCATGAAGAGATCCGAGGGCCAGGAGTGGCCGGCCATCCACTGTGATTGAGGAAGACTGACCTGGCATCAGGATTTAAGAGACTGAGGTTCCATTGCATTGGGATGAGTTAGGAGGAGGCTACTGCAATAGGGGAGATGAAGTCAACCAAGTTAGAAGTGAAAATGGAAAGGAAAGGAGAATTCAAAAGGACTTCATAATAGACTGATATTAGATGTCAGGGGTAAGGGAGAGAAGATATTAGAAGAATTTTTATCCCTGGATTTCTGGAAGAATGGCGGTGCCAGCGGCAGAGGTGGGCAGCAGCACTCCAAACACTTGGCTGTCATGAAAGGCGGTGGGTTGCAGGTGTACAAAGTTTGTGTTGGCAGCAGGTGCCAGGTGCAGATGGCCAACTTGAGGGCTCCTAAGAGGGGGAGTTACTGGCATAGAGTCGAACCTTGAAGTTGGCTATAAATAATCAAAGAAGAAAGATAAGGACAGCTGTTTAGGGAGCCACCCTGTTATCTATTTTTATTTTACTTTGTTATTTATAGGACTTAAAAGAGAGCTTAAATCATTTGTTCAGTCTCCCAGCTAGGAAACTGTAGATGTGCTGTTCAGATTCTACTGTTTCCCTGGCCCGGCCAGCTCTCCCCTAGGAATTTTGATATTGAGGAAATCAACCCCTTCCCCAACCCTTGCCTAGGGAGGACCTAGGGAGCATTGTCTGCTCCCCACACTCCATTGCCATGACCTTGTGCTCGACCCCCCTGGATTGTGCTCCAGCGTCCACATCCTTAACTCCTGAAACCCTAACCCCTAGCACAGCGTGCCCGCCCATCTATGCACGGTAAATATTACTGAATGGAGGGTGCACCCTGAAGAGGTGGGTGAATGGAGGGACTGCAGATTTGAAGGGACAGAGATCTACTGAGAGGTAGTATAGTAGGAGCTGGTGAGGGCTGTGGACTCGGGGGCAAGACTTCCTTGGTTCTCAACTGGATTCTATTATTTATAAGCTGTGTGATCTCAGGCAAGTCATTTCCCTTTCTCTGATGTATCTACAAAACACATTGGAAGTGTTTCACGACACAACCACATGAAAGCCACTTAGAACAGCACACAGTAAATTTTAGTCTGTGTTCATTTTATATCGAGGGAAAGATTGACGATGAACAACAAACACTAAATGTAGGTGCCCTAAAGTAAATGTCTAGGGAAATGACAAGGGGATAGAGGTTAGCAGTATAGGAGGGAGTCTGGGCAAGAAGTTGCCAATAAAGAGTCTGCTACTGATTTTTGAAATACAAGAGAATATAGGTAGCCATTGCATGGACTTATTTCACCAAACCAAGTTCCAAAACATTTTAGGATGTATTCAGTTTCTGAAATTCTGTTAACTGATATACAAATTTTCCTTAGCTTTATAATTTCTAAAAATTCTCCTATCTTTTTCTTACATAATACAAAGCATCAATTTAATGGAACAAAATCTATCATTGGATCCTGGCTTGAAGAATATCCTTTGGGTTAAAAATTACATATGAAAACAAAAATGACTATAGTATAATTAGTATAGCATCTTCTGAAGATGTGCTTGTCACGTGCTACACTGAAAAACTAGACCATATATCACCTCCCCAGTACGGAGAAGCCAAATACCAGGCTCCACAGGTCTTACACTTTGTGCTGTGTATAGCCTTAAGGGTTGCCCCGCGTGGGTCCGCTCAAGGAGTTGGGGGGTCTTAAGAGATGGAAAAAGAAGGGGTCTTCGGGGAAGATGAAATGGAGTCTCTCAGGATGGTGGGGCCACTCTCCCCAGACCCCAGGGTGTAGGTAAAGAACTGCTCTGCAGGAGTGAGATGCAGAAACACCCGGAACACCGTTTATTCCAGAAAGTGCAGAAACTTATATGCACTCCTGGACCAATCAGGTCCAAAGTTACAAAGGGGTGCTTGCTGTCAAGAGCACAGTCTATTAGCATAGAATGGGGAAAGACGGAAGGGAGGGGTTGAAGGTATGGAGAGTGCTCCTACACTGTGTATTTTCTTTAGGACTAAAACCTTCATTTGATCCTCTCATCCTTTTAATTGCTGTCCTTTCTGTTTTCTACTCAACGTTATAATTGCTCTTTCCACTTAGCATTATTCTGTAACCCATGGGGGGGGGGGTTCCAGGGATTGAACTCAGGAGCACTCAACCACGAAGCCACATCCCCAGCCCTATTTTGTGTTTTATGTAGAGACAGGGTCTCACTGAGTTGCTTAGCGCCTCGCCATTGCTGAGGCTGGTTTTGGACTCCCGATCCTCCTATCTCAGCCTCTCTAGCCCCTGAGAATACAGGCATGTGCCACTGTGCCCAGCACTCCTGAGTATTTCTAAGGCCATCCATGACCTCTGCTGTCATTCTCTTTAACCTCTCCTGAATTAATCAACATTGGCACTTTTCTCCACTTCATTTCCAGATTATGCCTGCTCTGGGTTCTTTATCAATTCTACTCCTCTTCAACCTTCTCTTTTGTTTTTGGTTTATACATGAGTTCTGAGTTTAGGGCCTGTTATGGTCTGCATGTGAGGTGTCCCTCAAAAGCTCACATGAAGCCGGGTGTGGTAGCGCATGCCTGTAATCCCAGTGGCTAGGGAGGCTGAGATAGGATCGTAAGATCAAAGCCAGCCTCAGCAAAAGTGAGGTGCTAAGCAACTCAGTGAGACCCTGCCTTTGAATAAATAAAATACAAAATAGGGCTGAGGATGTGGCTCAGTGGTTGAGTGCCCTTGAGTTCAATCCCCCGTACCAAAAAAAAAAAAAAAAGCTCACATGAGAGACAATGCAGAGGGTTCAGAGGGGGAAAGGATTGGGTTGTGAGAGATCTTAACTGAATCAGTGAATCAATCCCCTGATGGGATTAATTGAGTGGTAACTAAAGGCAGGTGGGGTGTGGCTTGAGGAGGTGAGCATTGGGGGCGTGGCTTTGTATTTGGCAAGTGGAGACCTCTCCCTTTGCTCTCCGTGAGCTGCCTCCCTCTGCCACACTCTCCTGTCATGAGGCCTCATCTGGAGCCCTGAGGAATGGAGTCTGCTATTTATGGACTGAGACCTTTGAAACCATGAGCCCCAGATACACTTTCCCTTCTCTACAATTGTTCTGGTAGGTTCTTTTAGTCTTAGCAGGGAAAAGGCTGACTAAAATAGGGCCCTTTTACTACCCTGGCTCTACTCAAAAACCCTGTAGACTCCTCAGCCTTCAGTCTCAACATCAGTGTTCCTGAGGATCTCCACTTCCATGTTTAGCCATCACTATAAATTTAGCTTGGCTAAACCCAAACTTGCCATATTTCCCTTAAAACCAGCTCTCACCGCGAACTTTTGCCCTTGTTCATTTGTTCTTTGTTTTGTTTTAGTTTTGGTACCAGGGATTGAATCCAAGGGCACTGAGCCACATCTCCAGCCCTTTTTATTTTTTTTATTTTGAGGCAGGATCTCACTAGGTTGCTTACAGCCTCACTAAATTGCTGAGGCTGGCTTTGAACCTTTGATCCTCCCACCTCAGCCTCCTGAGCAGCTGGGATTACAGGTGTGCATCTACACCTGGCTCATTTGTTCTTTTGATCATTCATTCATTCAGTACATATAAATTCACTCACGCTACTATCTTGAGTCATTTTGATTTTTCCTGGTCTCCTGTTTTCACCACTTGCTGATGGAACTAGGATGATAGTTTCCTGTTACCCCTGCCTCTAATCTCTCTCCCCTCAATTCCTTTACAAACACTCCTATTGAACTGGCCTCCCCGAGGCACTCTAAAATTGGGCAAAAATAATTTCTGGTTTCCTAGCTGAACATCCCCTCTATTCATTCTCCTTCCCTTCCCTGTCAGAAGGTCCCAACACAGTGTGACTTTCAGGGCTCCTCCTTATTACCTGCTTGAGCCAAGTTTCATTGTGTGACCATTGTCAACTACAAATGTGCTCCCCTTAACACTTCCCATCTTCCAGATGCACTGTCTACACATACTTCTGTGCACACACCCACATTCAGTGGGTTCCGGGAGGGATCCTTCTCTGAACACCTTCTCTTTGCTCATCTAAGAAACACCTTCTTTCAAGCCCGTCTATTCTCAACAAGACTTTCTCTCTGGTAAAATCCTTCGTCATTTTTCTCTGCAGCACTCATTACCTATAACACTAATGTGAAGCGAAATATACTACCCTAACTTTTCTTTCTTCCTTATAGATCAAGGAAGAAATCAAAAAGGGCCTTTTAAAAATTCTTGCAAATGGAGATAGAACATACCAAAATCTGTGGGCTACAGCAAAAGCAGTACCAAGAGAAAGGTTTACAGCAATCAATACCAACATCCAAAAAGCAGAAAGATCTCAAATAAACAACCTACCCCTGCAACTCAAGGAATAGAGAAACAGGAACAAAGTTAATCAAAGGGAAGAAGTAATGAAGATTAGAGCAGAAATAAAATGAAATAGAGACTAAAAAATAATACAAAAGATCAATGAAACAACAAGCTGGTTCTTCAAAAAGATAAAATTAACAAAGCCTTAGCTAGACTAAGAAAAAGAGAAGACTCAAATGAAAAGGGAGCTATTACAACCAGCAGCACAGAAATGCAAAGGATCATTAGAGATTATTAGGAGCATCTATCCATCAACAAATGTGATAACCCAGAAGTGGACAAATTCCTGGATACATACACCTTACCAAGGTTGAATTATGAAGAAATACCCATGGGACATATCTTTTTAAAATCCTTATTGCTAACTAGGCATGGAGGTTCACACCTGTAATCCCAATGACTCAGGAGGCTGAGGCAGGAGGATTGCAGGTTTGAGGCCAGTCTCAGCAACTTAGAGATATCCTGTCTCAAAATAAAAAAAGGCCTGGGAATGTACTCAGGGGTAATGCACCACTGGGTAGTTCAGTCCCCAGTACCAAAAAATAAAATGAAATCTTATTGCTTAAGATAATGGCCTAATGCATGTAACAGAACCTGGATAAATTGTCACTCACTGCAATGCTAGCAGAAGCCAAATAGTACATCTGACTCCTTGGGTGGGGGAAGATAAGGGACCTTTCAATATATCTTGAGATACTCACAATTGGTGATCTTGTCTAAAACACTGATTTGTCAGTGTGTGCTAGACTCTCAGCATTTCATTGATCTGTCACTTATCTCTCCCCAAAGTCTGCTCAGAATATTAATTAAAAATGTGCATCCAAGCCAGGTGAGGTGCTCATGCATATAATCCCAGCTACTCAGGAGGCTGAGGCAGAAGGATCACAAGTTTGAGGCCTATCTCAGCAACTGAATGAGACCCTGCCTCAAAATAAGATGAAAAGGGCTGGGGATGTGGCTCACTGATAAATTCTTGTTTACCATGTGTGAGGCCGTGGATTTAATCCTCAGTACTGAAAAAAAAAATGTGCATTCAGTGTCATTTTTGTTTTTAATTTTTTATGTACTGATGGAATAGCACTGCCCAAATTGTGTTTGAATTTTGATATTGAAGTATAACATGATTTTCTCTTTGTAGCTATTACCTACATTTATCTCTGAAAATAATACGAAGCTTGGAGCTCTAATTTACTTGTGTTATTATCATTTGTTTCTCTTATCATATTCCAGCTTAATTAACAGGCTACTTGACAAAATAACCTTATTGCTGAAAAGTTGGTAGTAAATTTGATTTATATGAATTAGTCATACTTTCTTATTGTCATAAATTACCAAATTAGAGATGCTGTATTTGGGGAAGTATTTTGTTTCTAAGACCAAATAATAATGTTGCTAGAAAATGCAATAAAACATTAAAATCATGCATTCTTAGATATCTGATCAAACAATGTTTAAAATAAGTTGCTAAGAATGGAAGTTATTCTCTTTTTTAAAAATATTTTTTAGTTGTCAGTGGACCTTAATTTTATTTATTTATATGTGGTGCTGAAGATAGAACCCAGTGCCTCATACAGGCTGGGCAAGTGCTCTACCACTGAGCCACAACCCCAGCTGAAAGCTATTCTTGATATTATTAAGCTAGTCTGTTAGGGAAAAAATGATTTTTTAAAAAAAATATTTTTCTAGTTGTTGATGGACCTTTATTTTATTCATTTATTTATATGTGGTGCTGAGAATCGAACTCAGGGTCTCACGCATGCAAGGCAAGTGCTCTACCACTGAGCCACAACCCCAGCCAGAAAAAATGATTCTTAAAGGTAGAATTTTATTGCTGGAACAGTAGAATTCTCAATAGAAGTGTCAGTTTTGCTTTGGGACAATTTTTAACTGTTGTGATTTTTTTTTTGGTACTAAGGATTGAACTCAGTGGTACTCAACCACTGAGCCACATCCCCAGCCCTATTTTGTGTTTTATTTAGAGACAGGTCTCACTGAGTTGCTTAATGCCTCACCATTGCTGAGGATGGCTTTGAACTCACGATTCCCTTGTCTCAGTCTCCCAAAGTGCTGGGATTACAGGCCTGCACCACCACACCCAGCTTAGCACCTTACTTTTGCTGAGACTGGCTTTGAACTCGTGATCCTCCTGCCTCAACCTCCGGAGCCCCTGAGATTACAGGCGTGTGCTACCGCACCTGGCCTGGTATGATATTTGTAAACCCAAAGATTTAGAAATAAACAGCCTACTAAAATAGCACTGGGCAGTGTAGAAATGCTCAGAATTCAAACTGTTTGGGAGAATAACTTCACCTTTCTGGCCTTGGTTTTCTCATCTGTAATTAAGAGAATTCAGCCAGATCCGTCATTGCTAAACTTTGCTCTGTGAGCATCCTCAAGGTCCCTGAGAATGGCAGGTGGGATTAGAATATGATGGGGTGGGAATGAACTGTGAAGCTTCACGTTCCCTCTTCTTTTTTAATGTGCTTTTGTTTCTACAATGAGTTCTGGAGCTAAAGATCAAAAATGTCTGGGTGCAACAGTAGCACATCTGATTCCAGATCAGAAGATTACGTGTTCAAATTAAAAATGACTGAAAATCAAAGTTGTCAAATCTCCAAGTTTCCTTCCAATTCCAGAAGTCTAATTCTAACTTTTATTTTGAAATAGTCTCCATATTTTGAAATATAGACTGCTAGGTAAACAGCTGTTTTGGACCCACTTTTTTTCCCCCCTAAATCATACTTTCTCCTGTCTTTCCACCAGGTTGTAGCTTTGTAGCAATTTAGGGATTAGGAAAATCTGAATTCTAACAAGATTTGTTAGGGAGAGTTATGGTCTAACAGATGCTTTCCAAATGCACATTTAAGCAACAATTGTTTTTTTTTTTTTTTGCTGGGGATGGAACCCAGGGCCTTGTGCAGGAGAGGCAAGCACTCTGCCAACTGAGCTATATCCCCAGTCCCTATAACGTACAGTAACACCCACTGCTTGCAGTTTTGTTAATCTCAAGCAGTGTTCTCGCATCTGTGTGTTAGGAGGCTCTGGCCTCTGTTAGGTGCAAAGGGCTTCTTCATCAGCCTCTGGGCCATGACAGATTTCTACCTCTGTGAACCGATACTGCCTGTGTGACCTCTTTCCCTTGCCCTCCCAGGACTCAGCTTCCTAATCAGAGACCTTTGTCTATATTTACTGGTTTCTACATGTCACTCCTTCCTGTCTTTCATAATGTTTCCCAAGAGACCCTTTGAGTCTATCATGGTATAGGGGCATAGCTACCCCATGACACCCTAGTGATCTGGACAAATCCTCATTTTGGCAGGATGTCCTGTGATTGTCCCAGAACACAGCAGCTTGTGAGGAGATGCTGTAAGGCCATTTCCCACTCCCCCCGCCCACCTGCCATCGTCAGGCAGTTTCTCAGGGCTTCCTGACATTTTTTGTGGTACTGGAGATTGAACCCAGGGCTTTGCGCATATAAGGCAAGTGCTCTGCCACTGAGCCACCTCCTCAGCCCTTTTTATTTTATTTGAGACAGGATCTCACCAAGTTGCTGAGGCTGGCCTGCCTCAGCCTCTTGAGCCGCTGAGATTACAGGCTGTGCCACACACCTGGCTTCTTTGTGACTTCTGATAAGGTCTGAGGTCTTGCCCTACCTTGAGAATCTAGTTGAGGTTAGAAAACTGCTCAGCTGCAGCCTGGCCTTGGCTCCTCAGCTACAGTGGCCTGTCATGCTTGTCCTTGGTCCCTTTCAGTCAAGCAATCTGCCAGCCTTGCTTGACACATGGCAATCACATCTGTCCTTGACATTCCCCTAATTCTTTTCCTAGTATGCTGTAGAAAAGTCAAGAACAAACTAGAATGGAGAGCGCTTTCCCAGAAGGTACTGTAAAGGCACCTTCTGGGCTGCAGCCATTCCTATTTATTGGATCTTACTCATCATTTCTGTGCTGTGTTTTCTTTGGAGAAAACTTATAATCCAGCCACTGGCTGGCATCAGGAAAATGTTGAGATCAGTTTGAGTACCATTAAGAATGTTTGTGGAATAATAGCCTTGGAGCCTATGTTAATTAATTATTCAAGGACTAATTATCTGCTGTTTATTACCCAAGCTCCTAGGTCTCCTACTCTTCCTCTGGCTACTTGTCTTCTGGACGTTTCATGCTGTATAAGCACAGGTACCTCAGGGAGTAGGGAAAGAAGACTTCCTCCCCTGCAGTCAGTTCACAAGCTGTAACTGAAGAATGAAGGAGAGGAGGCTTTTTAAGGGATCTGTGGCCCTTAGTTATTCTAGCAGTCCTGACACTGCCTCTACTACTACTTTTAATTTTTTTATTTTACTTTATTTTATTTATTTATTTTTAGTACCAAGGATTGAACTCAGGGCATTTAACCACTGAACCACATCCCTAGCCCTTTTTAATATTTTATTTAGAGAGAGGGTCTTGCTGAGTTGCTTAAGTTGCTGAGGCTGGCTTTGAACTTTTGATCCTCCTGCCTCAGCCTCCCAAGCTGTAAGGATTACAGGTATTCACCACTATGTCTGGCTTACTATAAGAGTGTACAATATTCCTTCCTTCCTTCCTTCCTTCTTGGCCCTGGCACATGTACACAATATTCACAAACCAATTTAACTCTATTTTGAAGTGTAGAATATCAGAGTTGGAAAGGTAATTTATTTTTTAATTTTGGGAGGCTCTGGGGACTGAACCCAGGGCCTCAGACTTGGTAGGCAAGTGCTCTCTCACTGAGCTGTACCCAGTCCTGGAGCCATCCTTCACAGGTGAAATCCCCAGCCACACTCCCTTTGAGGTAGTCCATTCATTACTGCACATCTCTATTAAGAACACTTTATACGTAGCTGAAATCTATAAATTCTAGCCATGGGTGCACAGTCTGCATCTGGAGAACGCACATTACGTGTAAGTTCTCCTCCCCCAAGAAAGATCTAGGTTCTGCTACTAACTTGTTGAGGGACACTGTTTAGCAAGATTCTTAACTTCATTGGGCTTTTATTTCTTTCTCTATAAAAGGAAGAAGTTGAATGACAGTATTTAAAGTACCTTATAGAGGCCCTGGATTTTATCCCTGGTATTGGGGGGAAAAAAAAGAATAGTAAAATGTGAATTTGGGGAGTGAAGTCACTGTTCCAATTTATTGATTCCTAGTTGTTCTTAAAAATGGAATTATAAACAGGGGGTCTTAAACAGGATTTTATGGTCAGTTGTACCATTAATGCTGCTTTAAACACCCCTTATTTGCTGTTTCTTCTCCTATGTGCTGATCGACACTCTCCCTTATTTTCTGCGACCTCACCTTCCACCAGTTCTCACCTTCAGCAGATGTCCTTGCTTCCTGCTTCACTAAAGCAGCTGCAGCGAAGTTCTCCATTTCCTACGACATGTCTGGCAGCGTCAGATGCACCTGTTCTCATTTACTCCCTTTCCTTCTTGTTACTGTGGACAATGCCGCTGTACTGCCACCTGTGCAGGAATCCCATACCCTTTCATTTACCCAGAGACACTGCTATGGTCTGAATGCTATGTTCCCACTCAATTCACATGTTGAAGCCCCCTGCCAAGGTGATGGTATTAGGAAGCGGGGCTTTGGGGAGGTGATCCAATCATGAGTGAGTTCTTACGATGGAATTAGTGCCCTTAGGAAAGAAGCCCAAGGGTGCTTGTTTATCCCTTCCACCACGTAAATACCATCTGTGAACCAAAAAATGAGTTGTCATCAGACACCGAATCTGCCACCCTCTTTGTTTTTCTTTCTTTCCTTGTTTCTTTTCATTATAGTGGAGATTAAACCCAGGGATCCTCTACCACTGAGTTACAGTCCTAGTTCTTTCTAAGTTTTCATTTTGAGACAGGATCTTGCTAAATTATGGAGGGTGGTTAGCCTCTACAGCGGCTAGGATCACAGGTTTACACGACCTCACTTGTCTGCAAGCCTCTTGATCTTGGACTTTCCAGTCTCCAGAACTGTGAGAAGTAAATTTCTGTTCCTAAGTCATTCAGGTTATGGAATTTGTTACAGCAGCCTGCATGAACTGAGACATACTATATTGCTCCAGTAATTCTCTCTTCTCTTCTGCACCATGTTCCCTTACCTAAAGTATCATTTCCACATACAAATATGCTATTATGTTTCACATTTTAAAAACAAAAATATGACTTTTCATTGATTCTTCCTTTCTAGCTCTCACCCCAGTTTTCTTCTCTTTAGAGCAAAACCCCTTGAAAGAATTGTTTGTGTTTGCTGTCTCTGATTTCTCACCTCCTATTCTCTCTTGAATCCACTCCTATGAGGCTTTCACTCCCCACTATTGCTCCAGAACTTGTCAAGGTCACCTACACCTCTGTGTTGCTAAGTTCCAAGGTCAGCTCTTTGTCCTCACCCTCCAGCGGCAATCCATGCACTCCATCTTGAAATGTTCCTCACTTTTCTTTTATGATGTCAGATTCTCCTAGTCCTTTCTTCCACCTCACCAGCTGCTTCTTGGTTTTTCTCTCTCTGGAGCTTCCTTTCCTCTCCAACATGTAACGGTGAATGCCTCAGGGCTCAGACTTTGTAGCTCTTTCTTCTGCATTCACAGCCTTGTGACCTCCTTCCATGGATGACTTTAAGTACCATTGATAGGTCCTGACTAATATCTCTATCCAGTATTTTTTTATATAACTTTATTTTTATCTATTAATTTGTATGTGGTGCTGAGAATCAAACCCAGCGCCTCACCCGCGGTAGGCAAGTGCTCTACCACTGAGCTACAACCCCATCCCCCAGTATTTTTATTCTTATCTTTACACACATATGTCTGTCTTCTTGACATCTCCACTTGCTCATCCAAGAGGTTTTCAAATGAAATGTTCAAAGCTGAGCTTCAGCCTCATGCCTGATGCCTGCACCGTCTTCCCCATCTCAGTGAACACCAGTACAATCATTGTACCATCATTCTAATTCTCTGGTCTGAAACCTTAGTGTTATCCTTTAATCATCTCTTTCTTTCATACTCCACATCTAGTTTATCAACTCTATTCTCATCAGATACTCTGCTCACTAATGACTGGTTGATTCTGATTAACCACCCCCACTGGTTCCCACAGTGGTCCACGCCGCTGTCATCTCTCACTTGGATTCTTACAGTGACTGCTTGGTCATCTTGCTTTTGCCCTTACCCCAGTCTATTCTCAACACAGCAGTCAGTGATTCTGTTAAAACATAAGTCAGGCCATGTGAGTCCTCTACTGAGGAGCATGCATGATCTTCCCGACGTCCAGCGCTGCAGGAGATCTGCTCTTGGTTTCTTCTCTGATCTTTTCTCTTTCTCTCTGCACTGACTCCACTCCAGTCCTGCTGGACTCTGTGCTATTCTCAAACATGGGCCATGCTCCTGCTTTGACATCTTTACCTTCTTTACATTTCCCTTGGGTTGGTATGCTCTTTCCTATGATAACTACATATGACTCGTCCCTGGACCTACTTGGGGGTCTTTATTTGGATTGCTCTTCCCAGTGAAGCTTTCCCTGACAATTTTATCTAAAGCTCCAAACTTCCTCAATATGTACTGCCTTTTTTTCCTATCACTTGTCACTACTAATATACTATACATTTGATTTCTACATATGGGTGCTGGGATCGAACCCAGGACCTTGCACATACTGAGCCAGTGCTCTACCAGGGAGCTGCATCCCAACTGCTGATTTCTTTTTTAATATCTATTTCTTCATGGGAATCTAAGTTCCAGAAGAACAATGGTTTTTGTCTGTATCATTCACTGCAGTGTTCCCGATACCTACAACAGTGCCTGGCATGTAATAGGGGCTCATTCATTTAATACATGAATGAATAATGAGTGAATGACTTCTCATCAGTTCTTATCTGTTATGGACACTGGTTACAATTTACATGGATTTATGAAAATTTATTTAACTGTATTATACAAGTACCACTTGTTCTTTTTTTTCTTTTTTACCACTTGTTCTTATAGAAGAATTAGAAAATGTAGTTAAGCAAAAAGACAAAATATCTATAATGCCTTTTACCCATATTCAACCTCTGTGACATCTTAGTCTATATTCTTCTAGACTTTTCTCTTTGCATCTCTCTAATTACATGTTTTTATTCATTTGTTTATTCTAATTAGGTTTACATGACCACAGAATGCATTTTGTTTCATTGTACACAAATGGAGCGCAATTTTTCACTTCCACCATTTTTTTCCATCACATTCCACCATTTTTTTCCATCCCCTTCTTTCCCTCCCCTTTGACCAAAGTTTCTCCATTCTTCCCATGCCCCCTCCTCCATTATGGATCAGCATCCACTTATCAACGAGTACATTCAGCATTTGGTTTTCTGAGATTGGCTTACTTCACTTAGCATGATATTCTCCAACTCCATCCATTTACCTGCAAATGCCATAATTTTATTCTCTCTTATTGCTGAGTAATATTCCATTGTGTATATATACCACAGCTTCTTTATCCAGTCATCTATTGAAGGGCATCTAGGTTGGTTCCGCAGTTTAGCTATTGTGAATTGAGCTGCTGTAAACATTGAAGTGGCTGCATCACTGTAGTAGGCTGTTTTTAAGTCCTTTGGGTATAGACCAAGGAGTTGGATGGCTGGGTCAAATGGTGGTTCTGTTCCAAGTTTTCTAAGGAATCTCCATACTGCTTTCCAGACTGGTTGCACCAATTTGCAGTCCCACCAGCAATGTGTGAGTGTGCCTTTTCCTCCATATCCTTGCCAACATTTGTTGTTTGTATTCTTGATAACTGCCATTCTGACTGGCGTGAGATGAAATCTTAGAATAGTTTTGATTTGCATTTCTCTAATTGCTGGAGATGTGGAATATTTTTCATATATTTGTTGATCAATTGTATATCTTCTGAGAAGTGTCTGTTCAGCTCCTTAGCCCATTTATTGATTGGGGTGTTTGTGTTTTTGTGGTTAAGTTTTCTGAGTTCTTTATATATCCTGGAGTTCAGTGCTCTATCTGCTGTGCATGTGGCAAAAATTTGTTTCCAGAATGTAGGCTTTCTGTTCACCTCATTGATTGTTTCTTTTGCTGAGAAGAAGCTTTTTAGTTTGAATCCATCTCATTTATTGATTCTTGCTTTTATTTCTTGCACTTTAGGAGACTTGTTAAGAAAGTTGGGACCTAATCTGACATGATAAAGATTTGGGTCTACTTTCTCCTCAATTAGGTGCAGAGTGTCTGGTCTAATTCCCAGGCCCTTGATCCTCTTTGAGTTGAGTTTTGGGCATGGTGAATGATAGGGGTTTAGTTTCATTTTGCTGCATATGGATTTCCAATTTTCCCAGCACCATTTGTTGAAGAGGCTATCTTTTCTACAGAGTATGTTTTTGGTACTTTTGTCTAGTATGAGATAACTGTACTTATGTGGGTTTGTCTCTGTGTCTTATATTCTATACCATTGATCTACATGTCTATTTTGGTGCCAATATCATGCTGTTTTTGTTATTATAGCTCTGTAATATAGTTTAAGGACTGGTATTGTGATGCCTTGTGCTTTGCTCTTCTTGCTAAGGATTGTTTTGGCTATTCTAGGTCTCTTATTTTTCCAAATGAATTTCATGATTGCTTTTTCTATTTCTATAAAGAATGATGTTGGCATTTTAATTGGAATCACAATGAATCTGTATAGCATTTTGGGTAGTATGGCCATTTTGACATTATTGATTCTGCCTATCCAAGAGCATGGGAGATCTTTCCATCTTCTAAGGTCTTTTTCAATTTCTTTCTTTAGTGTTCTGTAGTTTTCATTGTAAAGGTCTTTCACCTCTTTGTTAGATTGATTCCCAAGTATTTCATTTTTTTTTGAGGCTACTGTGAATGGGGTAGTTTTCCTAATTTCTCTTTTAGAGGATTTATCACTGATGTGTAGAAATGCATTTGATTTTATGGCTATTGGTTTTATAACCTGCTTCTTTACTGAATTCATTTATTATAGAAGTTTTCTGGTGGAATTTTTTGGATCCTCTAAGAATCATGTTGTTGGCAAATAATGATAGCTTAACTTCTTCTTTTCCTATTCGTATTCCTTTAATTTCTTCTGTCTGTCTAACTGCTCTGGCTAGAGTTTCAGGGACTATGTTGAATAGAAGTGATGAAAGAGGACATCCCTGTCTTGTTCCCATTTTTAGAGGGAATTCTTCCAATTTTTCCCCACTGATGATGATGTTGGCTTTTGGTTTTGCATAGATAGCTTTTATGATGTTGAGGTATGTTCCTACTATCCCAAGTTTTTCTAGTGTTTTGACCATGAAGAGGTACTGTATTTTGTCAAATGCTTTCTCAGCATCTATGGAGATAATCATGATTCTTGACTTTAAGTCTATTGAGGTGATGAATTACGTTTACTGATTTCCCTATGTTGAACCAACTTTGCATACCTGGGATGAAACCCACTTGATCATGGTGCACTATCCTTTTTATTTTTTTAAATTTTTTTTTAGTTGTAGATGGACACAATATTTTTATTTTATTTATTTAATTTTTATGTGGTGCTGAGCATCAAGCCCGGGGCCTCATGCATGCAAGGCAAGCACTCTACTACTGAGCCACAATCCCAGCCCAATGGTGCACTATCTTTTAAATATGTTTTTGTATATGATATGCCAGAATTTTATTGAGAATTTTTGTATCAATGTTCATCAGGGATATTGGTCTGAAGTTTTCTTTCTTTCATGTGTCTTTGTCTGGTTTTGGAATCAGGGTGATACTAGCCTTATAGAATGAATTTGGAAGAGTTCCCTCCTTTTCTATTTCATGGAATATTTTGGGAGTATTGATATTAATTCTTCTTTGAAGTTCTTATAGAACTTGGTTGGGCATCCATCTGGTCCTGGGCTCTTCTTGGTTGGTAAGGTTTTGATGGCATCTTCTATTTCCTTGCTTAAACTTGATCTGGCAGGTCCTCCTGATTCAGTTTGGGCAGATCATATGCCCCTAGAAATTTGTTAGTGTCTTTGGGATTTTGTATTTTACTGGAGTATAGATTTTCAAAATAGTTTCTAATTATCTTCTGTATTTCAACAGTGTCTGTTGTGATATTTCCCTGTTCATTTCAAATTTTAGTAATTTGAGTTTTCTCTCTCCTTCTTTTCATTAGGGTACCTAAGGGTTTATCAATTTTATTTATTTTTTCAAAGAATCAGCTTTTTGTTTTGTCAATTTTTTTTGGATTGTTTCCTTTGTTTCAATTTCATTGATTTCAGCCCTGATTTTAATTATTTCCTGTCTTCTACTTCTTTGGGTGTTGCTTTGTTCTTCTTTTTCTAGAGCTTTGAGATGTAATGTTAGGTCTTTTTTTTTTTTAAATATTTTTTTGGTTGTAGATGGACACAGTGTCTTTATTTATTTTTATGTGGTGCTGAGGATCGAACCCAGTGCCTCATGCATGTGAGGCAAGCGCTCTACCACTGAGCCACAGCCCTAGCCCTTTTTTTTTTTTTTTTGGCTACAAGGGATTGAACTCAGGAGTACTCAACCACTGAGCCACATTTCCAGCCATATTTTGTGTTTTATGTAGAGACAGGGTCTCACTGAGTTGCTTAACACCTGGCTATTGCTGAGGCTGGCTTTGAACTTGCAATTCTCCTGTCTCAGCCTCCCAAAGTGCTGGGATTACAGGTGTGCGCCACTGCACTCAGCTTGACAGGTTGTTTATTTGTTGACTTTTTCTTCTTTTAATGAATGAGCTCAATGCAATGAGCTCTTTTTTTTTTTTTTTTTTTTTTTTAAAATGTTTATTTTTTAGTTGTAGGTGACAGAATATCTTTATTTTATTTTTATGTGGTGCTGAGGATCGAACCCAGTGCCTTATGCGTGCTAGGCGAGCACGCTACCACTGCGCCATAATCCCAGCCCCCAATGAGCTCTTAATGAGCTCTTTCCTCTTAACACAGCCTTCATAGTGTCCCAGAGAATTTGATATGTTGTATCAGAGTTCTCATTTACCTCTAAGAATTTTTTTATTTATTTTTTTGATGTCTTCTGTTATCCATGCATCATTCAATAGCATATTATTTAGTCTCCAGGTGATGGAGTAGCTTCTGTTTTTTATTTTATCATTGATTTCTAATTTTATTCCATTATGGTCTGATAGAATGCAGAATAGTATCTCTATTTTTTGTAGTTGCTAAGAGTTCCTTTGTGGCATAACATATGGTCTATTTCAGAGAAGGATCCATGAGCCACTGAGAAAAAAGTGTATTCATTGTTGATGGATGAAATATTCTGAATATGTCTGTTAATTCTAAATTATTGATTGTATTATTGAGTTCTATGGTTTCTTTGTTTAGTTTTTGTTTGGAAGATCTGTCCAATGGTGAGAGAGGTGTGTTAAAGTCACCCAGTATTATTGTGTTGTGGTCTGTTTGATTCTTGAAATTGAGAAGGATTTGTTTGATATACATGGCTGCCCCATTGTTCGGGGCATAGATATTTATGATTGTTATGTCTTCTTGATGTATGGTTCCCTTAAGCAGTATGAAATGTCCTTCTTTATCCCTTCTGACTATCTTTGGTTTGAAGTTTACTTTATCTGAAATGAGGATGGAAAGAACCCCCTGCTTGTTTACATGGTCCATTTGAGTGGCATGTTTTTTACTATCTTTTCACCTTCAGTCTTTTGATGCCTTTTTCTGTGAGATGAGTCTCTTGAAGACAACATATTGTTGGGTCTTTTATTAAAATCCAATCTGCCAGTCTATGTCTTTTGATTGATAAGTTTAGGCCATTAACATTCAGGGTTATTTTTGAAATATGGTTTGTATTCCTAGTCATTTTGGTTTATTTTTTGTATTTAACTTGACTTGGTTTCTCTTTTGGTTGGCTTTTCCTTTAGTGTAGTCCCTCCCTTTGCTGATTTTCATTGTTATTTTTCATTTCCTCCCCATGAAATATTTTGCCGAGAATGTTCTCTAGTGCAGGCTTTCTCATTGCAAATTCGTTTAACTTTTGTTTATCATAGAAGGTTTTTATTTTGTCATCAAATCAGAGGCTTAATTTTGGTGGATATAAGATTCTTGGTTGGCATCCATTTTGTTTTAGAGCTTGGTATATGTTGTTCCAGTTTCTCCTGGCTTTGAGGGTCTGGGTTGAGAAATCTGCTGAATTCCAAATTGGTTTCCCCCTGTATGTAATCTGTACCTCTCTCTTGCAGCTTTTAATGTTCTATCCTTATTGTGCATGGTAGGCATTTTCATTATACTATGCCTTGGTGTGGATCTGTTGTAGTTTTGTACATATGGTGTCCTGTAAATCTCTTGTATTGATTTTCCAATTCATTCTTCATGTTTGGGAAATTTTCTAATATTATTTCATTGAAGAGATTGTGCATTCCTTTGGTTTGTATCTCTGTGCCTTTCTCTATCCTGATAATTCTTAGATTTGGTCTTTTGATGTTATCACATAATTCTTGGATGTTTTGTTCATGGTTTCTTACCATCTTCATTGTGTGGTCAATTTTATTTTCAAGGTTATATATTTTGTCTTCATTGTCTAAGGTTCTGTCTTCCAAGTTCTGTAGTCTGTTGGTGATGCTTTCTATTGAATGTTTTATTTGGTTTATTGTTTCCTTCATTTCAAGCATTTCTGCTTGTTTTTTTTTTTTTTTCAAAGTCTCTATCTCTTTCTTGAAGTAATATTTTGCTCCCTATATTTGCTCTCTTATCTCTTTGTTGGAGTGGTCAATGGTTGCCTGTATTTGCTCTCTAATCTCTTTCTTAGATTGATCAATTGTTGCTTGTAATTGCTCTCTCATATTATTTTGTACTTCACAGATCATTTTAATTTGTATGTTCTGAACTCCTTCTTTGACATTTCATCTACTGTGCTGTCAATGGATTCTATTATTGTAGCATCTTGGTTTGTTTGGGGCATTTTCTTCCCTTGTTTTTTCATGTTATTCATGTGTCTTCCTCTCTAGCAGTGCTGATCTAAGGTATTATAATTTCTACCCTATAATCTTGTAGTGTCCCTACAAGTTACCAATACCTCACCTTTGGTACAACCAGGCCTGCAGGGACCTTGAGGATGATCTTCCTGGTCTTGGCTGTTGACTCTAGATGGAAGTAGGCAGGGACAGCCACTGGATGGTAGATTGGGGGCCGCAGTACATTGCGGTCGGTCTCCTCTTCTGCACCTGCCTGGTTAGTCCACAGTCTTTATCCTATAGGCGTATAGATTCCCTATAGGGTTCCAATACTTCTCCTTTAAGGCGGAGACCAATATTAACAGATCTCAATACAAACAATATATAGTTTTAAACCAAGTAATTCCTAATAGGACATTTATGGCTTTGTCACAATATACAGAAGTTATGAGTTCAATTAGTATCTACTATATAAATAATAGGTTTGCAAAAGGGTCTACAGTTTCTGCTGGTGGACTAAAGAGAACTGGGTGTGGGGTGTAGGATGAGATGTTAGGGAGGTAGGAAGTGAAGATATAGAGTTATTAGATCCTAGAAAGTGTGAAAGAAGAATACAAAAGAAGTTGGCTAGTAGTAGAAAAGAGAGAAGGAGATTTGGGGAAGACAAGTAAGTAGGGAGAAAATAGAGTACAACAAACAAGGAAGCATAAAAATTAAGAAAAATAAAACATATAAAAATAGAAGATATGAGACTATATAACTGTAATATACTAATCAGATATCCCAAATCCTCAGTAGCCTAATGCATAAAAAATACTTGATTTCACAAATCTTGGGGATGTGAGGGCAGGAAAAGAGTGAGAGAGAGAAAAGAAGAAAAATAAAGGAATAAAATAAAAAAAGGGACAATAGAGGGACAAAAAAAGTTCTCAATGTAAATAAAAAGGATTGCTTCCCTTCTCATCCAGTAGGTGGGGTTGTCTGTTGATTACTGTTATCTCCCTGCTGAAGTCCAAGATGGAGACAAAGGAGTCCACAATGGAGGCATCTGCTTTCAGAGATAAGGCCGGGCTGGGCAGTGGCATTGGGCTACGTGTTTGGAGATGCTCCTCTGTGGCGTGCTGTGTGTAAGTAGAAAGTTGTCTCCAGATCCTGCCCAGTGTCCCCAGGTATAGGCACATGGGGGAGTTCCATGCTGGTAGATGGAGGACCACACAGGAGCAGCAGCCAGGGGTCCTGTGTGGGTGGACACCAGAGGACCTGCGTGGTGTGTGGGCACTGGAGCTGGGGAGCCCGTGTGGGATGGGGTCCTGCACAAAGGCCAGGGCCTGGCGCCCCACAGCACAAAAGCGACTGGAATTCCTGCATGGAGGTAGCTGTCGGGGTCCTCTAATAACTCATAGATAAATAGTATTTCCCCTGCTTTAACCTCAGGTCCTAAAGAGACTAGGAATGCAGCATCCGTCTAGGCCGCCATCTTGGATCCCACCCAGATTAAATTTTTTCCTTACATATTTTAAAAATGAGAATCATATATATATATTTCTACCACGGAGCTACATCCCCAGCCCTTTTTATTTTTTATTTTGAGACCAAGTCTCGCTATGTTGCCAAGGCTGGCCTTGACCTTGAGCTCCTCCTTTCTTAGTCTCCTGAGTCACTAGGATTACTGATGAGTCAGTTTGGCTTCACTTTTGATACTAAATTCAGGCCACAGAAATGGTGAGTTTGGCTGTGAACTGAGGGCCTGGGGCATGGATCCAGGCATTTCCCAGTCAGCGAAGGGCTGTGAGGAATCAGGCATGGAGAAGCCTTCCAGGAGCTTGGGGACCTCTTCCTTGTGCTTCTCACTCTCGGCCACAGCACTTGGCCACCCTTCATTTCCTGATGATGTCCTCCTTCCCTTCTTGGAATCATGGCCTTCCCTGTTTATGACAAGTAGACGTCAAAAGACAGGACGGTTTTCACCTTCCTTTTTGAGTCTCCATGACCTCTTTAGCAGACTAAGTGGGGATGAGCAGAATAGAATAAAAACAATTCCCCCTCCTGTTGACTGCTGTGTGTTGTGCCTGTTAGGGATCCCAGAGCCATCTGGGGAGGCCCAGAGATGTGCTATTCTTCAGATAGCCGTGGGCTTGAGGAGACAGAGCAGCCATAAACATGGCTTGCTTGAACCAAATGCACCATGCTGGTAAAATACTTAGTATGAAAAAATAATTGTAAAATACCACATGAATAAATTTTTACATGGATTCCATATTGAAATAACATTTAGAACTATTGGATTGAAGAAAAAAAACATTTTAAATTAATTTTTCCTGTTTATTTTTTACTTTTGAAATTTAAAATTATGAGTGCCATTTACATTTTTGCCTTGCCTGATGCTTCTGTGGAAAAAGTGCAGTGCTGGAACTTTGTGTGTGTTTGTGTTTTCTCTTTTGCGTACTAGGGATTGAAGTCACGGCCTTCATTTGTACTCTACCCCTGAGCTACAGCCCAGAGGTTTTTTTTTTTTTTTTTTTTTAATATTTATTTTTTAGTTGTAAGCAGGCAGAATATCTTTATTTTATTTTTACGTGGTGCTGAGGATCGAACCCAGTGCCTCACGCATGCTAGGCGAGCACGCTACCACTGCGCCACAACCCCAGCCCCAGCCCAGAGCTTTTTAAATTTTATTTTGGGGTAGGGTCTTGCTAAGTTGCTGGGGTGGCCTTGAACTTGGGATCCTCTTGTGTATCTGGGATTACAGACACGAGCAACTGCGCCTGATTTAGAACTTTGTTTCTTCATGTGTGCTTTCTGCACTTGAGGCTGCAGCAGCCCTTCCTGAAAGGCAGAATCTCAGAGGTTAAAATGCCGAGCAGAATCTGCCTTTTCACCAACTTCCCAGTCGTTTCAGATGCGAATACAAGTTTGAGAAGGCCTCAGTGGAGGACTTCCTGTAGATTCAGCCATTCCATCTGCTAACAAAAATGCATTCTATCATGGCCACTGCCCAGAGGCATGCTAAACAACCTGTAAAGGGTTTTCAAATGTTGACACTCCCTGCCTCCCCAACTCCATCTCCCAGTACCGTTTGCTTTTGAATTGAACTTCTAGAGGGAGGCCAGGGCATTGAGCATGTTGGGTTGGGCAGTGGGAGCTGGGAGAAAAGAGTGTGTCGTAGGAGATAGGGAAGCATCAGGGAAGAAGACAAAGTCCTTGTTTGTGCACTCCAGTTAATGGTTAACTTTATGTGGAAAAAGCAGCGGTTGAAACTGTGGACTTTAGTTTCTGGCTCTTCTCAAAAATCATGTGGACTCAGTTTAATTACCCTCCTGTCTTGGAGAATTGCAGACGTTAGGAATAGATTGGGCCCTGTATAGCCAAGCCTCATCAACTAGGGGATCAGCCACACAGTAAGGTCTGGACTTTTCATTGGTGGCCTGGTTTTTTCCCCCTTCTCTGGATAAGTAGATAAGTCATTTAGCTGCATAGAACTGCAGTAAAATACCCCACCTATAAATTATAGATTCATGTTTTGGAAATAGTAATGAATAAATGACTCAAGTAGAATGTTTAACAGCTTTATTGAGCTATATTTTGCATGCCGTAAAATTCATCCATTTTAAGTGCACAATTTGAGTAGAATTTTTATTATAACCAAGTAGAAAAAGTAATGATGCTTTCTCGGTCCTTTTATATTAGATTGAAATTGTGGATGTTTAACTGTTTCTTGACCTACAAAGTGATTCAGCCTTAACGTA
Organism: Xerus rutilus; assembly: GCA_028644305.1. Lineage (NCBI taxonomy): Eukaryota > Metazoa > Chordata > Mammalia > Rodentia > Sciuridae > Xerus > Xerus rutilus. Next base: position 133,408,909 of record CM053402.1, on the reverse strand, counting down.
AAAGGCTGTTTTTCAGCATTCTTTCAGAGCAGAAAAATATTTACCCAAAGAATTTTTCAGTTAATGAGATGTCATTCCATATTTTCTATCTCCTTTTAGAGTAAATTATAGTAGAAGATATATATGTTACACAATTCTAGATTTGATCATTCTATTTTTTCAACTAACTCTTCATACTATAATTCATTTTACACTCGGAAAATAGATTTTTCATTGAATAAAGAAATCTAATCAACCTTTTCTGACAAAAATATTTGTCAATATTTACAAAAAAAATAATTAAGAGACCTGAAGGAGAACTAAACATAATATTTTATTAGTGCATAAAATTATAACTTTTATAAGGAAAATATGCCTGCAGTAAATACCAGAAATGCAAATGGAGAAATGAATAATAAACATGAGGAAACAGACCCATGCTTGTACATGCCCAACAAGCATTTCAAACTGAAAATGAAATGTGACTAACACTTTTTTTTTAAATCTCCTATGCTTGATTTCTTCATAATGTAACCGAGAAATACACGCTTGACGGATGCAAATACTCGTTTAATTTATATATGTGTATGTGTTCTCTTCTGAGTTAGATAGAAATGTCTTGTTCTGCTCTCAGTAATTTCCTGACAGGACTTTTGGTCTCACTTTTATAAGCTACAATGCAGCTAGAAAAGCACAAAGGAAAGGTTAGTAATGTGCCTTCTGTGACCCAATGTCTGCCGGATATTTGGTCAGCATCCTGGAAGTACTGTGGAGTTCTAAATCCCAGCCTTGGACTTCCCCACACTCTATCAGGAAATCACAGTTTTTCCTCTGCCTTTTTTCTTTTTCTTCCTCCTCTTCCTTCTCCTCTTCTCCCTCCTCCTCCTCCTGTTTCTCCTCCTCCTCCTTTTTTTCTTCCTATATTAGGAATTAAACCCAAGGATACTCTACCATTGAGCTACTTCCCCAGTCCTTTTCATTTTTTATTTTGAGACAAGTTCTCACTAAGTTGCTGAGGCTGGCCTCAACCTTTTGATCCTCCTACCTTAGCCTCCTGAGCTACTGGGATCACAGGTGTGCACCACTGTGCCTGGCTTCACCTGCTATTTCTGATCCACCACTCATTGTTCTTTTCTTGTTATTATTGCAAAGTAAGTTTGGGCAGGTCTGTATCCCAGAGACAAGTGCCTCTGTCAGGTATGTAGATAGGTGTACCACGCAGGTGTTTGGAAGGAATACTGAAAGAACTTTTTGAACCAAACATGCATTGTTTAGGAAAATTGAAAAGCTTTAAAAATAGTTATCAGGTAGAAATATTTTTTTCAAGAAAGTAGGATGAAAGATCTCCCAAATCTTAGAGAACTCCATAGTATGGGTGAATCAGCCTCACTGGAGAACTCTGGAACAGGGGCGGCAGAACTGCTTGCTTTTCCTCTGGGTCAAATGCTTCATTCCTTCTAGGACTGCTCTCCCCTCAGAGAACTGCCTTGAATGAAGAATTGGTGTTTAAGTTTCCTAAGGTTCACTCTAGGGAGCTGATCCTAGGTAGAAGAGGAGGAAGCCTCAGAGATTTCCCATGAAGATTTCATAGGTTCTGAAGATTCGCCTTTCATAGATACTCAAGATTAAGTTATTTTTCCTTTTCTTCCTCATCAGTCAAGCTGAGGGAAGTCCTTACTACTGAATGTTTACTGGTCTGAGCCAAAGAGATTTTCACTGTGGCTCTGGTGAACCTTCTCCTAGAGCCCCTCTGGGCTTCACTGCTGTTGAAATCACTAAAAGTTTGTGGAATTCTTGCTCAAGGCTTTTTGGGGTGGGGTGGGCATTCATATCCAATAAGACAGATCCTGTTGTGTCTTTAGCCTTTTTTATTTTTTTTGGTACTGAGGATCGAACTCAGGGGTACTTGACCAATGAGCCACATCCCCAGCCCTCTTTTGTGTTTTATGTAGAGACAGGGTCTCACTGAGTTGCTTAGCGTCTCGCCATTGCTGAGGCTGGCTTTGAACTCGTGATTCTCCTGTCTCAGCCTCCCAAAGTGCTGGGATTACAGGCGTGTGCCACCGTGCCAGGCTTGTCTTTAGCCTTTGGATGCATGCTGTAACATGCATCCAAATAGGTAGCTTTCCCCTTGGTTTTTGGAAATAATGCACATTTTCAATAAAAAATTATTCTTTATTAATTATTCTTATTTAATTTTTCCCAAGAGGAGCAGCGCCATTCCTCTGCAGGCTTTGACCAAAAGAAGTGTAAAAGGAAGATTCAGTTTAGAAATAATTCTCCATATTCCTTTCTCTGAACACTCCTTTACTCTCTCTCCTCTGACCTTTTCCCAACCACCGCCTCACTGTCACTGCCAGGAGTATAAACCCAACTGTTCACCCACACCTGCACACGTGTCTAGACACACATATGTGCATGTGTGCACACACGTGCCATGGAAGTGTGCAGAGATTTGCCATGTCACCTTCTGCCTTGGCACTCTAGGTTGGGAGATCTGAGGATAGGGTGAAGTCATCTCTGGAGACCTGAGGAAGCCGCTCTTACCTTGACATATGCAAATGTCCACCTGCAGTGCCCCTGCAGGGCAGAGCTTGACTTCTGAGTTCCACTTTTGATAGAAAGAATCAACAATGGCTGGTAGGGAGGGCTTGGGAGGGCTTCCGTTTCTCATCTCAGGTTTAATTTGGGCAGGTTGGTGTTTTCCTTTAATTGGTAATAAATTTTCATTTTATCACTTGAAGCCACCATTTAGCACTAACCCATTTGAATTTAATGTCAGCAGTTGTGGTGGCTTCAAGGATTTTCTTCGATTTCTATTCTTTGGTTTCTTTCTGTACCAGGGTACTTTGAATCTCCTCAACTGCTCCTGCTTTCTTCAGGCGTCAAGGCCTCCTCATGTTTCCACTTTCCTAATCAGTTTTTTTAAAAAATTGTTTTCAAGTTGTTGATTGACCTTTATTTATTCATTTATTTACATGTGGTGCTGAGGATTGAACCCAGTGCCTCCCACGTGTGAGGCAAGTGCTCTACCACTGAGCCACAATCCCAGCCCATCCTAATCAGTTTTGAAAATACTCTCAGGATAGATAGTCTTATGCCCAGATCACTGACTTTTTTTGGTGCCTTCCCAGCTTCCTTTTCTCTTCCCCCACGAAATTCCAGTCCCACAGCCTGAGTAATTTCTCTTTTCCCCACCTGTTCCTTCCAGAAGCTTGACTTTGGAGTCCAAGAGAATCTTATTTTTGTGTGTGTGTGTGCCAGGGATTGAACTCAAAGGCACTTAACCGCTGAGCCACATCCTCAGCCCTTTTTAAAATTTTGAGACATGGTCTCACTACGTTGCTTACAGCCTTGCTAAGGTGCTGAGACTGGCTTTAAACCTGTGATCCTCCTGCCTCAGCCTCCCAAGCCACTGGGATTACGGGCATGAGCCACCACACCAGGCTAGTTCAAGGTCCTTCACAGACTAATCAAGGCCTTATGCAAGATTTTTATCCTCAACTCTCTTTCTCTTTCCTATATATAATGCAATGTATGTATATGTATGTATATGGATATATACAAACACATTAATATTCATATAAATGAATATTTTATCTATTCATATAAATTGTGTATGGGGTGTGTGTGTGTGTGTGTGTGTGTGTGTGTGTGTGTGTGAATCTATCTCTAGCTTCTCTGAAAAAAATCTCGATTAAGGCAAACTTAGGGCCAAGCTGGACAGTGGCTATTCCCTTTGGGTAACATGATATCACCAACCCATGTCATTATTGTAGTTTTCAATTACTGAATTATCTGAGTAGTTCAGATGACTCTCAGAGCCCGGCTCTTCCCTGACTCGGCTGACCCTCAGTCTTGAATTTCTGAGTGTAGAATGCACAGGCCAGGAGGTGGGAGCCATGTCCCTGAGGAGCACCACATTTGTTAAAGCTCATTTTCCCTGGCTTGTCATTTCATATCTTGGACCTTTCCTCATGTTGCACTTTCTCCCTGGACTGTCCATTCTCAGTTCTTTAAAAGTCATTCTTCCTTCAAGACCCAGTGTCAGGGATGCCCTTCACCCACCTTGGGGCCTTTTCCTGTTCTGTAGCACTCAGGATAAGTCCCTTTGCCTGGGGCCTCTATGGAGCACTGATTCAGTCCTTTCCTGGTTTCTCCAAGGCAAGGGCCCTCTCTGAATCACCATTAAGAGTCCATCCTTCTTCCTCTGTAGTCACTGATCCCAGAACAGCCTTCCTGGCATCAAGCTCCGGGCCGGGTAGAAGTTGGTGGAATTGAATTGCACTCTTTAGAGAAATTCAAATTTCTATTTTGAGGTCTCATAGTGGGCAAAAGAAATTGAGTTCAACTCAGAATACAGCATGGACAAGTGAGAATTATAGCCAGGGATCAGGGAGGGGGCAGAGGATGTGTAATTACCAAGAGGAAACACCAGGGGCAAGGGAGATTCTAGCTAAACTGATCTGATAGGTTTTCTGGTGAAGACAGGCCAGAATGATCAGATGCCATTCGGGGGATGGTGAAGGTTAAGGAGTTTAGTCAGATATTGAAGGTAATAAGATTTTGTGGGAGTTTTGCTAAACTTACTAAACAGGGTTTGTGCTAAAACTGGATTTTAGAAGGAAGTGCACAGATTTTAGGAGAAAATTCCAGGCCTAACAAAAGTTTGTCCAAGCAGAGAATCTTTCTCAGAGAACATCATGAATATGAAACATGAAACAGAACGAGGAATGGCAAATTGCCAGCAACCACCAGGAACCAGGTGAGGGGCGCGGGACAGATCCTCCCTCACTGCCAACAGAGTGAACTCTGCTGGCACTTTGATCTTGGACTTGAGGCCTCCAGGACTGTGAAATAGTAAATTTCTGCTTGTGGTACTTTGTTATGGCATCCCTAGAAAACAAACACATTTCCCTTTGCACCTTCTTTCCTAAACAGACTAGATTGCAAATTTGAGGTACTGACCCCAAACTTGACAGGTGAATTCATGAGGGAAAGAAAATTCTCTTTTCTCTGTTCCTAGTTTGGTTTTCTTTGCCTGCAGCAGAGAAGGTTAGGTTGTGGTCACTTGACCTGGACTTAAAAAAAAAGTTTGGTTTATTTATTATTTTATTATAGTTATTAACATATATTTATTGTACAAACTGGTAAGACTCAATGTGACATTTTTATACATGCATCTATAGTGCATTGGTCACAGCCACCCACCCTTCTACCTGTCTCCTCTCTTCTCCCTTCTTCTGACTCCCTTCCCAGTCCCCAATACTCCCTTTTCTACTTTCAGGTCTTTCCTTCTTTTATTTTGTGGTGCTGGGGATCGAACTGGGGACCTTGCATATGCTTGATAAGTGCTCTACACTGACCTACTCACAGCTCGCACCAGCTTCCTTCCTCCCTCCCTTCCTTTCTTCCTTTCTCCCTCCCCGACATACCTCTATCTCTCCCCACCTCTCTCTCCATGTATGAGGGAAAACATGCAATACTTACCTTTCTGTTTTGGCTTGTTTAACATGATGTCCTCCAGTTCCATCCATTTTCCTATAAATGACATCATTTCATTCTTCTTTGTGGTTGAATAATACTCTATTGTGTATAAATGCCATACTTTCTTTTTTCATTCATTTGTTGACAGACACCATGGCTGATTCCATATCTTGGTCATTATGAATAGAGCCTCAGTGACCATGGATATGTGAGTATCTTTTTCATATGTCCACTTCATTTCCTCTGGTTGTATACCCAGGAGTGGGATTGCTAGATCATACGGTAGCTCTAGTTTTAGTTTTTTGAAGAACCTCCATATTGTTTTCCATAGTGACTGTACCAATTTACATTCCCATCAACAGTGTAGAAGGGCTTCTTTTTCTCCACATCCTCATCAGTGTTTGTTAATACTATTATTTTTGGTAATAGCCATTCTGACTGGGGTGAAATGTAAACTCATTATAGTTCTGATTTGCATTTCCCTGATGGCTAAAGACAATATTTCTTCATGTATTTATTGGTGATTTGTATTTCTACTTCTGAGAGTGTCTATCCAGATCATTTGCCCATTTTTTGACTGGATTACTTGTTCTTTTGTTGTGAAGTTTTTTTGGTTCATTTTAAAAATTTGTTCCAGTTAGTTATACATGACAGCAGAATGTTCTTCGATTCATTGTACACAAATGGAGCACAATTTTTTATTTCTCTGGTTGTACATGAAGTAGGGTCACACCATTTGTGCAATCATACATGTACCTAGGGTAATGATGGTCGTCTCATTCCACCATCTTTCTTACCTCCATACCCCTCTCCTCCCCTCTCTTCCCTTTGCCCCATCCAAAGTTCCTCTACTGGTCCCATGTGTCCCCACAATTATGGATTAGCATCCACTTATCATTTTTTGGCTTTTGATATTCTGGATATTAATCCTTGGTCAGGTGAATAGTTGGCAGATTTTGTTCCCTTCTGTGATTGTTTCTTCACTCTCTTGATTGTTTCCTTTGCTGTGCAAAAGCTTTCTCATCTGACGTAATCCCATTTGTCTATGCTTGTTCTGTTTCCTGTGCTTTTGGAGTCCTGTCCAGGAACTCATTGCTTGTGCCAATATCTTGACATGCTTACCCTATGTTTTCCTCTAGTAGTTTCTGAATTTTAGGTCGTTCATTAAGGCCTTTGATCTACTCGAGCTGATTTTTATACAGGGTGAAAGATAGGGGTTTAATTTCATCTTTTGCATGTGGATATCCAGTTTTCCCAGCACCATTTGTTGAAGAGGCTGCTCTTTCTCCAGTGTATATTTTTGGCAACTTTGTCAAAAATCAGTTGGCTGAAGATGTATGGATTCACTTCTCTTTCTTCTACCCTGTTTTCTTGCTCAATGTGTCTGTTCTTATGCCAATACCTTGTTGTCTTTGTTACTACAACTACCTGAGTGGGACTTGGGTCTTGGCACCATCTAGGTACTTGCCTTCCATGTGCTGCTTTGATTTTTCTATCTATGTAAACTAGGGGTACTGCAGCCCCACTCCATAGGGTCACGTGTGACTTAGATGAAATAAATTGTAAAGCACTTAGAGTGGGCTTAGCACATTGTAAATGCTCACTAAATGTTAGCTGCTATTCTTCTACTACATGTGTTTTTCTTTTCTTCTTTTTTTTTTGGTACTGGAGATTGAACTGAGGGGCACTCGACCACTGAGCCACATCCCCAGCGCTATTTTGTGTTTTATGTAGAGACAGGGTCTCAATGAATTGCTTAGCGCCTCACCGTTGCTGAGGCTGGCTTTGAACTCATGATTCTCCTGTCTCAGCCTCCCAAAGTGCTGGGATTACAGGCGTGCGCCACCGCGCCCGGCTCCTACATATGTTTTTCAATGAGATTGCTTTCCATGTTTCTCTCCTAGTCATCCTATTAATTCTGAGCCCTTCCTTTGGGGTCTCAGTGTGCATATTCTTCCTGTGGCCCATCTCTTCAGTGACCTTCGAAAACAGGTGATACAGTTTACCTAAAATACAGGTCCTTAAAATCTGGTTGTCTAGTTGGTGTTTCTGCATCAGTACCACCTGGCAACTGTTAAAAAGTTGGAAGATGAGCTGGGCACAGTGGCACACATCTGTAATTCCAGCTATTTGGGAGGTTGAGGCAGGAGGATTGCAAGTTCAAGGTCAGCCTTGCTGACTGAAGGCACTGCAGGGTGGCCCAGGCACCTGTGTTTTAACAAGTCTTCTGGTGAGAACCACTGATACAGGATGCTGATCCTGTTTCTTCAACCAGCAGCTTCCTCAGATATGCTTTCCTTTCTTCCTGTATCCCATTTCTCCAGGGCTGTCAGATCGCCTCTTCTCACAAAGTAGAAGGTGTGGGGTGGGAGGTGAGGGTAAGGGGAGGTGCACTGTTCATGCCTCTGAAGCAGTGCTGCCCCATTGGGTCTAAAAAGAGAACATCTTTCTCTGGCAGAGACTACAGCATGAGCAGCATTTCTCTCTTTCTGACTATGGATGTATCTCCCATTCTAATCCAGGACCAAGTCTTAGTCTGTCCAGTGTCTGGGACAGGGCTGGTGTCAGGTAGACCCTCAGTAACGTTTACTGACACAAAGAAGGAATGGCAATTCATGGATCATGACCAGATGACTTGGTACAAACACCATTTACTGCAGCAAGTGAGGATGGCCGTGGTATTTACCTCACTGAGTTCAGTTTGTGTAGAGTCAAGGCAGGGGGAGACTTGGCTCATCTCTCTCTCCCTGGTGCCTCATCCCTGGTCCTCAGTATTACTGAATCCAGGTTTGGAAGCTCATCTCATGGAAAAACCAGTGCCCAAGAGACAGATATGAGGGAGGGCTTTATTCAGTGGCTCAGGAAAGGAGAAGTGGGATCTCTTTTCAAATCAACTCCTCAATTCTAGGGAGTTGAGGGATTACAGATTTATAGAATCAGATTTATAGAATCGGAGTAATGACAGGAAGGGATTGGCTAATGAAGGGGAGGAATATTCACATCCTTTCTGGGAATAGATTAAAAATCTTCCAGGAACTTGGCTCCCACCTCATTTTGCTCTTCTCGTGGTCTAGAGTTTCTGCGAAGCTGCTGGGAGGTGTGTCTTCAGCCTTTAAGGGGGAGGAAGGGCGCTACGCAAGTCTAGGTCGAGGTAACCCTGTACTACAGTTGTGCACAAAATATTTCTCCAATGTTCAACACGTCTACATGCAGAGCCAAATAGTAATCTAAGCCCAAGGTTACGGCAGCAGAAGAGACAGACGTAATATGAAGGCAGAGATGCCAAGGCTTCCCATTCCATAGCAGTCTCCCATCCAGCATCCGCAGGCCCAGGACTCAGTGTTTTCAGCAAAAGCAGCTTTCAAGTCCCTAGAAAGTAACCTAGGCAACCTTTATCAGCATAACCCACACGTCAGAGGTGTTATCTACAGCAAAGCTAGTGGAAGACTAATAATGTATTGTCCAGCTGTGTGACCTCCCAAATTGGTGATTTCTAAGTCACCTAAGGGCAAGTGAAACTAGTGGGCTAATTTAGATTTTTTTCCTTGGTGACAGTAGCAGCCTCTTCCTTTGGATGTGAGGTCCCTTGGGTTCCTGGCATGCCTTGTTGGCCTGTGACTGTGTTTTTTTTTTTTTTTCCCCATATTATGTCCTACTCTGTTCACCTTGAACACTGTGGGGTCTTTTCCCAGTTTGTGTCTTGATCCCATCCTGAAGTGGGTAGCTTCACTGGTATGACAAAGAGAGCCTTGGGACTTCAGAATGTGGTCTGCAGGCTGGCTTCTCCACTCTGCCTTCACCTTCTGGGCCTTGCTGAAGAACCTCATCTCTTACCTAGCTCCATGTCCTCTTCCCTGGGTGTGGTGGTACATGCCATCCAGCGACTGGAGAGGCTGAGGCAGGAAGATCTCAAGTTCAAGGCCAATCTTGAGCAACTTAGTGAGATTCTGTCTGAAAATAAAAAAGTAGGAGGACTGGGGCTGTTGCTCAGTGGTAGAGCACCCCTGAGCTTAATTTCCAGTACTGAGGAAAAAAAAAATAGAAAAGAAAATAAAAACGAGAGAGAACCATGAATACCTAACAAACTATCATTTCAATGGCCATCCACTCCTCATCTGTTGACCTTACCATACCTAAACAATGACGAAACCTAACAGAACACCTTGCCCTCACACACTCCCAGATCTTTCTGCTGTGATATCTTGATTATATGCAACTTCCATTCATTGCAACAAAGTCACGCTGATAACTTGAACTTGCTGTACAATATCTTAGATTTTCCTTAGTACTAGGAAATTAACGATTCTTTGTTTTTTTAGCACTGGGCATCGTTTGTCAAATTGTTTTTCTCACTAGTTTTATATATAGATTTTATTTTCTTAGCATCTCCAACTTCCGGTAGGTAATAGACGTAAGGGAAAAGCCTATCATGCTGAGTATTGCTTTTTATGAGATTACGTATGTACCTGCCCAGGAGAGGTGGCGATGGTGTATGTTGAACTCATTTGGGAAGGGCTCATGGGGGTTCTTGCAAATGCACCTGTCTGTAAATGGTCCCCACTCCTGCCTACAGCACATTCCATCAAGCTGAGTATTTATAGATAATAGAGCTTTATTGTGGCTAAAGCAGAGGACAGCTCTTCTCTTTGTCTCATTTGAATAATTGTATCACAGGTTCTAACACATGGCTTGTCAAGCTCAGCACTATTAACATTTTGGATTGGATCATTCTTTAATGGAGCTGAGGGGTGGGGAAAGCTGCTCTGAGCATTGTAGGATTTCGAGCAGTTTGCTTGGCCTCTGCCCACTTGATTCCTGTGGCACCTCACCCTCCAGTCCCCAATTAAAACACAAAAACGTTTCCAAACATAGTTAACTATCTGGGGGCAGGAGGAGTTGGTTGAGTGGGAAAATGGTGGCAAAGTCTCTCTGGGCAACATCATTCTAGCAATACAAGGAACCTTGAAATCCAGCCGTCTCCTGGCCTTTGGAAGCCCTCTGTGCCAGCCCCTCCGTGGTTGTGGTGGACATCAGTGAATGGTGTATGAACATTTTCAGTTTGTTTCACTTGAACTTTTCTTTTCTTTTCTTTTTTCTTTCTTTTTTTTTTTTTTAAGTTGTAGATGGACACAATGTCTTTATTTTATTGCTTTGTATGTGGTGCTGAGGATCGAACCCAGGGCCTCAAGCATGCGAGGCAAGCGCTCTACCGCTGAGCTACAATCCCAGCCCTCACTTGAACTTTTCCTTGGTTGAGTTTGTTGGTTGCTGCTTGCTGTCAGCTAAATTCTACTTTCTGGGAAATCGTCAAGTATCTCTCTTACCCCTGTGGTTGCAGTGTGGCCCCAGAGCTGTGGGTGGAGGTGGGAGCTGGATCTAGAGTGGACTAAAGGTACAAGGAGCAGGCTGGGGGAGCTCGGACCTGGGAAATGGAGTCATGTTTTCCACATCACCTGGGGAGTGTGTTGTAAGTGCAGATCTGTGTCCCCCAGGTGTGACTAGGTGGGATGAGTCCCTAGTCAGGGCTGGCACCTACTTAAAGCTCTAGCAGTGCAGAGGCACATGTAGCCACACACACACAAACACACGCACACACACACACACACACACACACACACACACACACACATATATATATATATATGTACACCTGCTAGAAAATGGCCCAGTGCAGAAAGATGACTATTTTTTTTAAATATTTTTTTAGTTGTAGATGGACACAATGTCTTTATTTTATTGCTTTGTATGTGGTGCTGAGGATCGAACCCAGGGCCTCACGCATGCGAGGCAAGCGCTCTACTGCTGAGCTACACTCCCAGCCCCAGAAAGACGACTAAACTTCATATCCACTGCATATTTATCACATATTGGCTAACTAGGGAAGTTAAAAAAAATCACTTTTTGATTTTGTATAGCCTAATAATTTGAGTTATATGAGGGATGAAACACTATAACATTTCTGGTGGATCACTTCTGATCCTCTAAAAAGGTCCTGAATCTGAGTGGGTAAGGCCTGGGGCTCCGCATTTTAAGTAACTCCCCCGGTAATTCTTATACATATCAATGTTTTGGGGCTTACACTTAACATAAATGATTGATTGTAAATATGTTCTTAAAATTTTTATTGGGAAATTTTGCACTGAAAATGGATTATATTTTTATTATAGAAAATTTGGAAAATGTGAAAAAGAAGGAAGGCAGAATTATGTCCAGAATCTTACCAACTGACACTGTCACATCATCTTAAACATCTCTTTCCCACTGGGCGCAGTGGCAGGAGGATAGTGAGTTCAAATCCAGCCTCAGCAAAAGTGAGGTGCTAAGCAACTCAGTGAGATGCTGTCTCTAAATAAAATACAAAATAGGGCTGGGGATGTGGCTCAGTGGTTGAGCACCCCTGAGTTTAATCCCTAGTACCACCCCCCCAAAAAAACCTCCAAACTGAAAAACAACAAAAAACTCTTTCTTTCTAATCTATTTCTTTTCCTTTTAAAATGTATTTAAAAAAATATAAAAAACATACATACACACATAGTTGAAAGATTCATGGATACCAAAGGCTTATTTATAAAGGAAAGTATTCATCTTCTTCCCACTTCTCCATTCTGCTTCCCAGAAGCTCTGGTTTAGAATATTATGGTTGTTTTATCTCTATTAAGCTTATAATATTATTATACATTTAGTTATCTATTTTGGACGTGTCTCTTGGTTTTTCATTGTGATTGAAGATTTAGCTTATTTATTTATTTTTGGTACTGGGGATTGGACCCAGGGGTGCTCAACCACTGAGCTAGATCCTCAGCCCTTTTTATTTTTTATTTTGAGACAGGGTCTTGCTAAGTTGCTTAGGGCCTCCCAAAGTTGCTGAGGCTGGTTTTGAACTTGTGATCCTCCTGCCTTAGCCTCCTGAGCCGTGTATCACCTCCATGGTGTATCACCATGCCTGGCAGGTTAGCTCCTTTTCTACCACTCCTCTGTACTCTCTGTCTTCCTCTTTCTGATCTTTCCACCATGGGGGTTAAATGATAGTCATAAGTTGTTAGTGCTAGGTCAAATTGTACAATTTTTTTGCTTTTCCTAAAGTTAATACTTACATGAATTTTTAATTTTTGTCATTTTCTATGCACCTACCAGTTGTGAACGTTGTCAGAATCAGCATAAAGACCTTGCCTGACACGTATAAGGCCCTGGGTTCAATCTCCAGTCTTCAGTACTGAAGGAAAAAAGAAAAAAAAAAAAGAGGAAAAAAGAAAAAGAAAACAATAACAATAAAATGAGTTGTCAAACTCAAAGCGAAGTCACTGTGTCAAACTCTGAAAAAAAAATGAAGTCAAGATTATAAAGGAGTGAATTTCATATACATAAGCCTGATAAAAATAACTATCACAAAGACTCTACCAAGGCCACAGCTTTTCACAGAAAATACTTCTGCAGGGAAGTATCTGCCCAACAACTGCCAGTTCAACCTTGGACTTTGGCCACCTTTGATATTAATTCTTGTAGCCAAGGGTTATTGTTCTGAACAACTTGTATAATCCTCCATATTCTGCTTTAAAAATGTCCCACTGACACAAATGCCTGGAATATGCACTGAGTTTCCTATGGATGTCATATTCCCATTACAATATCTATTCTTGAATGAATTTGCTTTGAAAAAACTCTGTTAGCTTGACCTACTATACAAAAAGATTTTCTCTTTTAAATACTTCAACAGATCTTTTCAATAAAGCCTTACAATTGCTTCCAAACACTCAAGAACGTCACACATCCCATCGGTCCTTTGCTGCCTTTGAGATTCCCTGCCCCCATACTGCTTCTGTTGGGGTCCAGGTTTCTCTGGCTTGGTGTACACTCATCTTCCTGTATTTATTTTCATTGCTCATCTATATTTCATTTTTTTCTTCTTCTTTTGCAATGCTAGGGACCAAACCCAGGACCTTGTGCATACTAGGCAAGAACTCTAGTCCACCCTATTTGTTCTTGTCTGCCCAGCTCCTTCTAATCCGTTACCTTTTAATTTTTGTTGCATGGATGCTATGTATCTCTTTGAGGGTGTTAGTTAACATTTGTGGAATTTTATTCTGTTCCTTGCATTGATTACTTCCCCTCCTATTTTTTCTGATTATCTTAGTCATCAAATACTTATTGAGTTCCTTTAGTGTGCCAAGCATTATTCTTCATGTTGGGGATACATATTGTGCTAAACAAAATAAAGTTCCCTGCACTTAAAAATATTATATTCTAGCTGGGCGCAGTGGTGCATGCCTGTAATCCCAGCACTTTGGGAAGCTGAGACAGTAGAATCACGAGTTCAAAGCCACCCTCAGCAACAGCAAGGCACTAAGCAACTCAGTGAGACCCTGTCTCTACATAAAACACAAAATAGGGCTGGGATGTGGCTTAGTGCTTGAGTGCCTTTGAATTCAATCCCTGGTACCAATATATATAATATATATATATACATTATATATATATATTATATTCTAGCAAGGGAAGATAGCAAACAAATGAATTTTATTATGGCTATGAGTAAAAATAAAGCAGAATGAGTGGACTCTTTTGGTAAGGTGCTCAAGGAAGACATCTCTGTCTGAGTTGTCTTGAGGTTCTAGCAGGAAAGTGCAGCTAATAGTATGCCCTTGATCAAAGAATGGTCCTCCTCTACTGGAGAAGGTCATCCTCTTGGATGGAGCATGGAGCTTTAGGAGGGATGCACATGGAGCAGTGAGGAAGGAAGGGGACACTTGCTTAGCCAGCCAGATCAACAGAATCAACCCTGGTGATCAATGGGGTAACAGATGTCACAGCCAGATTGCCCTCACATCCTGTCTTTTCTTTATTCCCTTGTCTGCTCCTTGGGCTGAGATGATTCAAAGGCTATGTTCAGCTGGGTCTGTGGACTAGAGCACCTGTACATAGCTGCTTCACATGGCTTGGGCTTCCTCACAGCATGGCAGCTGGGATTCAAGAATGTTCTGAGGACAAGTTTTCCAAGAACCAAGGAAGAAATGGTAGGACTTCTATGGATTATAGGGAAGTTATTAAGGCTGACCCAGATTCAAGTGGGGAGGAAATGAACTACATTTTGGGGGCGGGTACTGAGGATTGAACCAGGGGTGCTTTACCACTGAGCTGCACACCCAGCTCTTTTTGTGTTTTTATTTTAAGACAGGGTCTCACTAGGTTGCTGAGGCTGGCCTCAAAATCAAAATCCTCCTGCCTCAGTCTCCCAAGTTGCTGGGAATGCAGGCATGTCCCACTACGCCCAGCCTGGACTACATTTTTTGACCGGATAGTATCAAAGGCACATTGCAGAAAACATGAATGGGCAAAAGTGCTTTGGCTATCTTTGGAAAACACCATCTGTCTTAGTTTGTAACTTCCTTCATTTTGTTACATTGGTATTTTTCATCTACTTTGTCTTTAAACATTGTTTGAAGTTGAGTGTCTCTGGCTGTTCCTTCTCTCATTCTTTTTTTTTTTTTTTAATATTTTTTTTTTTTTAGTTGTAGATGGCCACAATGTTTTTATTTTATTGCTTTATATGTGGTGCTGAGGATCGAACCCAGGGCCCCATGCATGTGAGGCTAGGGCTCTACCACTGAGCTACAATCCCAGCCCCTCTCTCATTCTTTTTGTCCTTAGGAGTTAATATCCTTTTTTTTTTTGGTACTGGAGATTGAACTCAGTGGCACTCAACCACTTAGTCACATCCCCAGCCCTATTTTGTGTTTTATGTAGAGACAGGATCTCACTGAGTTGCTTAGTGCCCCGCCATTGCTGAGGGTGGCTTTGGACTCGGGATTCTCCTGTGTCAATCTCCCTAAATTCTGGGATTACAGGCTTGCGCCACTACGCCCGGTTTACCCTTTTATTATTCTTTCACAGCCTCCTTGGGTTTAAGGAGGGGAAGGAAATAAGTGTGTGCCATCCTTGGCTATATTTTGGGGGTAGTCCAGATGAACGGTCTTGGATAATCTACAGTGCAAAGTTGTTGAAAATTGGGTATGGGGAACAATAACAGAGCTTAGAAACGCCTGAAGTAAAATATTTTTTTTTCTCTCTACCCTCTTTGGTTTTAGTTTACATCTGAAGAAATTAAGACACATAGAGGTTATAAAACATCACCCAGCTAGCTGTAGAACAAAAAATGCATTTGCACTTAAATTTGTGTTTTATAAATTCTCTGGATTATATTTTTTTAAAAATCCATCAAACAACAAATTTTTTTTTTTTTTAAATTCCAAGAACAAGAATAACAACAACAAAAAACCATTGGGGGAAAAAAGCAAAACAAAACCTACTCAGAGGTCAAAGAAATTTGGAAGATGCTGAGTTAAGTAGTTAAAATACTTTCTGTACTGCAATTCTTAAATATGCTGAAGTGCAGTTTGATTCTCCATGGAAGGAGAAAGGAAAGTTGTGCTTGTGAGGCAAGGGGGGGTTTGATTTTCCCAACTCCCATGACCACTTTTGCACGGTGACTCATGTAGGCCATAATTATTTAAATATGTTCACAGCAGCTCTCAGAGTGACCTGGTCCTGCTTCCCTTCCTCATCTTGTAATTGTTTCACCAACAGAGAGATGCATAGCATGGAGGGGTGTTCAGTACTTTTTTTTTTTTTAATGATCAAAGAGGTTTGCATACTTAATACCTGCTGTTTTTATGTACTTCTGCTTGGTAACCAGACAGGCTCATTTAAGTAAGCAATTTAAAAGCCTTTCATTCATGCCTTTGAGGCTTAATGAAGAAGATTCTTCAAAACTGGGTTAGTTTTTTCAGGATTCCTACTTTCACAAAACTGTTTTGTTAAAGGTTACTGGACTCTAACCTGTGACTCATCTATTTTCCATCTTTTGACGGATCATTCACTTTTGGCCACCAGATGGCAGAGCACTGCCATGCTTCCATCCTTGGACTTGGTCTGAGGTGAGCTGTGCACCGGCTGTAGGAAGAGTAGCTATAGAGTGGGCCTTTGGGAAAGCAGTTGTGTTTTTGGAACACTGTGGACATTAGGTTCTCTCTATCTCATTTTAATGATTCCTGGATTTAATTCTGACTATGTTGATACTTAGGATAGTATAATTAAGCCACAGACAAGACTTTTATAGAAAATGCTTTTCCTAAAAAAAAATTTTAAATTTGTTTTAATTAGTTATATATGACAGTAGAATGCACCTTGAAATATCATATATAATGGAATATGATTTTTCATTCTTCTGGTTATACATGATGTAGAATTCTTTTTTAAAATAATAACTAAATAGTGGCTGGCATTTGTTATTTTAGGGTCAGTTTTCTGATTGCATAGAAAGAACATATTTTTTTAATTGAAAGAATAAAGTGAAGGTATTTGTCAAATTTTACAACTCTTTCAATTCCGGATGCTCATTTTGGATACTATGCTAAGTTCTGAAACACCAGAAGACAACTGTGTTAGGGTACCAGCCAGCCATACACTGACACACCTCATACAGCCAGGAGATCTTTATTCACGGGGTGGGCGCCCAGGAGGAAGAAGGAAGAAAAGGGCAGAAGGGACATGGGGCATGGAATTTATAGGGCCCGTTACAAAACGCGTGGCAAGCTATGGATTGGTCACTTCAAAACTGGCGTGATAGATAAGCAGTGGTGGTCTTTGATGGAGTAACCTGAGCGGCCAGGCTTTGTTCTCCCTGGTGGAAGATTCCGGAGAGGAACCACCTGGGGCAGGGGCTGCTTTAGGCTTTTAGGGAAGGGATGCTAAAACTGAGTACAAAAGGGCTGTTCTTTACCTTACAGCCTGTACTTCTTTTATTTGGATCTCAAGAACAAGGGTATTACTAAGGATCTGTGTGGATGAGGAATAGGTTCAGTTTTTCTTTTCTTTTTTGGGGTGGGGGGTATAGCGATTGAACTCAGGGGCACCTGACCACTGAACCACATCGCCAGCCCTATTTTGTATTTTATTTAGACACAAGGTCTCACTGTGTTGCTTAGCACCTCGATTTTGCTGAGGCTGGTTTTTTTTTTTTTTTTTTTTTTTTTTTTGGTACTGGGGATTGAACTCAGGGGCACTTGACCACTGAGCCACATCCCCAGCCCTATTTTGTGTTTGATGTAGAGACAGGTTCTCACTGAGTTGCTTAGTGCCTCGCCATTGCTGAGGCTGGCTTTGAACTTGTGATTCTCCTGTCTCAGCCTCCCTAAGTGCTGGGATTACAAGTGTAAGCCACCGTGCCCGGCTTGAGGCTGGTTTTGAACTCACGATCCTCCTACCTCAGCCTACCGAGCCGCTGGGATTACAGGCGTGTGCCACAGCACCTGGCTAGTTTCAGCTTTTCTAATCAAGACAAGCTTATCTTTATCAAAGGAGATGAGCCTGAAGATGGAAATAAGATTCATGGGAGCTCCCCTGAGGAAAGGGAGAGGTGCTGGCATAGGAAACGTGAGTCTTCCCCTGAGGAGGCAGGGAACTCCAGAGACGCCTAGAACCTTTTGAAATGAGAAAAAGTCAAATAATATATCTGTATCTGGTTTGCAAGACATTCATCTGAAACTCGTTCTTGAGGACTGGAAATGGAAGGAAGAGGGAAATTGAAAGGAAACTTCATTTCCTTTCCTCACTGCCTCTAGCCTTTTGCCCAGCACAGAGGGTAGGGCCCTCTTTCTCTCTCTGTCCACATCTGGAGAGTCTGGTACACTCTCCTACATTAAATGCTCTGTCATGCCGCTGGAAGGTGGAAGATGAGATGAGCGGCCACTGGCTATCTCATGCCAGGTCCCATCTTAATCTCTAAGAGCCCAGGAGGAGGAATCAACATGTAAGAAGTCCTGGCCTGACTGACCTCTTAGAGGCAGGCCCTAGGCAATGCAAATTCCTGGAGAGAACAGGACAGCCAGGGTCATGCATGCTGCAATTCGTCTATGTCAGCGTAGGTTCCTCATCTGCTCCTTCTGGTGGCCAGAACTGGTGCTTCCCTGCCAGGATGGTGCTCAGAGAGCCAGCTGCTCCCTCCTGTATCCAACCTGCCCTGGCTACTTCTCTTCAGCTTACTCGACTCGATTCACCAGGAAGGCTCTGGAAGTCAATGCATCCTCTTTCCAGAAATCTTGAAGTTTCCATTACTCCTGGGGCAATGAAGAAGTCACCTCCCATGTCCAGGGCTGCACCAGAGTGTGTTCTCACCAGGAAGGCAGCAGTCAGGGGCCAAGGGCTCATGAGGGTGTCTCATTTAGTCTGAGCTGTGAATTAGACATTGGAAGGATGGACGAGATGCCCTTTCCCAATAATTCTAAGTTTCTACTGTGTTTTGAGACCCTTGAATTGTCAAGGCCACGAAAGTGAAAAGCATTAGGATTATTTATTGTCACAATTGCCATCTGTCTGGTTCTGTGCTGACACCCAAGGTCCCTCATCCATCTCTATGAGCATCAAACAGATTACCCACTGCTTAAGAAAAGAATTGCTCTCATGAAAGATTCATAAAAAGACACAGCTCCTGGGGACCACCTCCTTGGTATCTAATACCATGGAGGAGACTGACAAAGCAAGTTGTCCTGGAGCACTCGGAGGTGAGGTTGAACTTGAGCATACTTCCTTTGAAAGGTGGGCCTTTTCTTTTCAGAAGAGATTGTCTTGGAGGAGACATGCCGGCTTTGTCTTCTGACACCTTGTGTCGTCCTGCAAGGCACATCGGTTATGCTTCTCCCAACATCAGAGAATGTTTTAAAGCCTGGTTGAAAAGAATCATAATAAAAATCTATAAGCACCAGGCTTTTATGTATTTCACTTTTATTGAATTCCTTTAAGTAGAAAAGCAGCCTATTTTGTGGCATTCAGTACAATGTCCATCCACGGATAGAATGACTGACTGAGAGCCGAGGGGCTGCGGCAGATAAGGGAGAGAACTGGGCCGCGCCGGGTGGAGGTGGAGACGTTATTGCTTTCTGAGGGAAGGCCTTTCCTGCAGCTCTCATTTCCCTTTTGGTTTCCTTTTTGTGTTTGTGTTTTTCTCTAGGTTGGGGTGGCTTCCTGATACAGCCGAAGGGTATCCACTAACTTTTATCTTTTTTATTTTTCAAATCCCCTCAGGTTAATAATCGAATAAATGACAAAAAATGGCACCACATGAATATAGCATCGAGGCAAATTTATGTTAGGCTGCTTTTGGATAAAACCTTCATATTTCCTTATAGTTTTCCTCAGACATACAAACGTGGGGGCAAATTGCAAATGCCTGTTAGCTAGTAACTTATTTGAAGTTCTACTTGCTGTCCTCTCTCAGTGGAGGTTTTATACCAGTTCCCTTGTCTTCTAGTAACTGACTTTAAGTTACTCATTCTCTTCTTTTCTAGCATGTTCTCCACTATGGCTGTCAAGGTGCTGGGAGGTGCTCTCCTGCTCCATGTGGTGTTGGTGACCAGTGGTAACTGAGTCACAGTATCAGTCAATGTGCAGCTGTACGTCCATCCAGGCCAGGCCAGGGCTGTGTGCCTCATCCCACCACAGAGGAGCAGGAGCAAGTGATGGGGTAGTTGGGGTGGGCCAGGATCACTGCATGCCTGCAGGATCTCCATGCGTCCCCTGAAGTTCCCAACCCTGAGTGTGCTGATCCTATTTTATCTTCTTTTCCATGTCTGGTTTTCTGCCTGTGAGTTCTCCCAGGCCAGTCTGTCTGTTTGGGGCAATGGCTCCCACAGAATGTGTTCTCACTCTGAGAGGAAGTGGGTCAGCCTAGCAGCTGGCAGATGGGGGAATGTGGGGCAAACCTGCCAGCTAGTGATTCTGGATCTGTTCTCAGTTGGCCTGACTTGAATGGCCCATTTTACAGATGGAGAAACAAAGTCAGGGCTTTCTTTGAGGTCATAGAATTTACACTTTTTTTTTTTGTACCAGGGATTCAACACAGGGTGTTTAACCACTGAGCCATATCCCCAGCTCTTTTTATTATTTTTTAAAATTTTGAGACAGGGTCTTGCTTAGTTGCTGAGACTGGCCTTGAACTTGCGATCCGCCTGCCTTAGTCTCCCAAGTTGCTTGGATTACAGCTGTGTGCCACAGCACCCACTATTTTTGTTTTTTTAAATACTGGATCTAGAACCCAGGGGTGTCTTATCACTGAGCTACATCCCCAGTCCTTTTTACTTATTTATTTATTTTTAGTTTGAGACAGAGTCTGGCTAAGTTTCTGAGAGTCTCACTAAATGGCTGAGGCTGGCCTCAAGTTCATGATCCTCATGTCTCAGCCTCTGGAGTGGCTGGGATTTCAGGGGTACACCATCATGTTGGCTGAGTTTTTGCATCTTTATAACAGAGCTTGGGCTTGCCTCAGTATCACACCTGAGGGGACTCTGGAAAGTGTGGTGAAGTGCGTCTTTCCCAGTGACAGAGCTTTATATCCTTGGTTGTTCTTGGGCAAGAGTTTGCCTGTTTTGTGCCTGGGGTCCTACCGGGGCTGACTTCTGGCTACACTGCAGAAAGGGTGGGCTGGTTATGGTCATGACCATGGGTGTCTGCAGTTTTTCACCCCTCAGCCAGAGGGCCCTATAGCAATGTGAAGGTGTCGGTGTGCTCAGGTTTGCGGGCCTGGACTATCTTCTTCACTCTCAGAATAATGCATGTCAAACAGTCTCTCTGGGATCTCCCTAAATTTGATATTTTGGTACAACCTGTTTCTACTGCTTAAAAAAATACACGTCTTCTACATTGGTTCATTATCATTTAGGGAATTGCGTGTTCTCAATTATCCTGACAACTCAGAAGCTCATAGCCCTAGATTTTCTGTTTAAATCTCCATCTAGATTAAAAAAAAAATTTCTGCAGCATGTCGATACAATAGCTCCTTTGTCTTTCTCCTTCCCTGCACCTTGTAAGTTTTCAGGATGCAGTGTTATCTTTCTCACCAGAACTAGAATTTGTTCAAATAGGCCCCACTGGACTCTTCACTTCGCCTAGGACGACTTCCAGCCCTTTTCAGTGAAAGATGATACAATGAATGGCAGAGAGAGACCAAGGCCAAGGAGTGTGACTTTTTGACTCTTTAAGTTTTGATTTAAATGAACGCCATAGACGTCAAATCCTTTACCCCCCAGGATGAAAAAATATTGCTAAAAATACTCTTTAACTAGGGCCAAAATACGATTTAACTGTTTCATCAGTAGGATGAAATTAAACATTAAATAAGATATTAAGACATTCATCTTTACTGCAGTAAAGCAGGCAAGAGTCTTACACACATTTTCTAATGCCCTTAGACAGGAGGTGGAAGCTTCTCGGAGGATGAAGTTCATCTGAGGTCATCTGATAAAGACAGCCTTATCTAGCGGCTGTGATGGATTACCAGGATGGTCCTGCATGTGGATTGACCTTGGCCAAAAGGAAGTCAGCAAACACATGTGACACAACCGGAAGCTTGAAAAGGGCTTGCTCTTTCTTGCTCCCCTGCCACCATCTTGAGAACAAGTCTGGGTCAGAGGGGAGGGACACAGGCTGCACAGCTGAGCTGTTCCCATTGAGCAGGTCTAAATGAGTTCCAGTTGGACTCCAAATGCGTAAGTGAATCCCAATGAGATTTGTGAATCTTGTAGGTGTGTGAGAAGTGTTTGTTTGTTGTTTATCTCCAAGTTTTTGTGGCCCGTTATTTTGTGGTATGTGGTCATATCATGGGTTGAATGCTGATAGCCCTCCCTCATATGCATATGTAAAATCTTAACCTCCAATGTGATGGTATTTGGAGGTGAAATCTTGGAGGTAATCATAGTTGGAGGTGAAATCTTGGAGATAATCAAGGTCAAGCGGGTGGGCCCTGGTCTGGTGGGATTAGTGTCTTTAGAGGAGGGATTTGGGAGAGCTCCCTTTCTCTAACATCAGTAGAGGCCATGTGAGTACACAGGGATAAACGGACTACAAGTAAGGAAACCTCACCAGAAACCAACCATGTTGACAACCTGACCATGGACTTCCAGACTCCAGAATTGTGAAAAATAAACTTTCATGGATTAGCCTCTTGTTCTGTTGTGTTTTGTTACAGCAGCCTGAGCAGACTGACCCGGGTGGCAGTGGAGAACTCATGAGTGGCTGAGTGGAGAAGGCCCCAGACAACTCACTGGAGTTTGTGCTTTTTCCACATTTTATGTACCTCCTTTAGCCCTTTTTATGAATGCACGTATGAAAATTGGCAAAGTATCTCTTCTTCCATGTTCTTCACTGGGTTCTCTTATACCAGGGACGTCAGAATCTATAGATTATGCACTGCGAACTTTTATGAGGTACTCTTTCAGTGCCCTGAAGCAGCACCTAGAAGTCTCTAGTCATTGCCCCAAATCTGAAGGCCTAACTCCTCCATCTTGCCTTTCAGATTAGAGTCACTCTCAGCTGCTGTCACCTTGGATTATAGAAACAACTGGTCTGATAGATGAACATTTTGTGAGGAGTCAAAACTATCCCCACCCAGGCAGGAGCCACTTTCTTATTCCTAACAAGGCCTCACCTGTCCATCCTGAGATAATGATCATTCAGACCATGGCCTGACCAAGATCACCAGTGCGCAAGCCCCTGACCCTTGCCGTATGATCTCAAGGCTGTTGTTAGTTCCTCAGAGAGACAAACTTTCAGTCACAAGGCTGCTGCTTTTCTCCCCAGTGTGGCCACATTGAAAATAAATTCTTTTCCTGTCTTTACGACTATTTGTCTCCTCAGCTGATCTTTTGGGATGGTGGCTGGACGTGGTTCACCAGAACCTGCAGAGTTAGGCCTCTGGCCTGGGACTCCGGATCTGCCCCCTCCTTGTTCATGGGCTCCGGGCCCAGGCTGGCTAGCTCACATCAGCCTGGGCTTTCTACTTTCTGACAACCCCTCTCATTGTTGGGTGTAACACACTCTCCCAAACTTCTGCATGTCTCACTTTCAACTCAGGACAATTTTTTTTCTCTTTTCTTTGCCCATTTAAAATGAGCTTGATAGAAAGGGAAGAGTGTGAGATGTAGTCACAGTACAGGTTGAGCGTCATACAATCTGAAATACTTAGGATCAGAAGGACTTCAGATTTTGGATATATTTTTTTTTTTTTCAGTTTTGGGAATATTCACATACACTTTAGTAGTTGCGCATCCTAGCCCAAACATCCTCATTCCTAAATGCTACAAAACATGTCTCTTTTGTATTCAAAAACTTTGAGATTTGGAGGCATTTCAAAATTTGAATTTTTGTATTTTCTGACTTCTTCCTCTAGTAGGTAGATACACTTTTTTGAGCAATTTTGTTTAAACAGAACTAAAACTAATGCTAGAGACTAGTAATAATTTGATAGAAACTGGTTAAGATGATCAGAACAAAGGACTTCCTGAGTAGCTAACTTTACATTTCAGGCATTGGGCTGGAGGTATAGCTTAGTGGTAGAGTATTTGCCTAGCAGTGTGGAACCGTGGGTTTGATCTCCAGCACCACAAAAACAAACAATAAAAATTTTGTCACCACATTATTTTTAGTGTTATAGGCTTAGGATTCACAAAAAGGAACAAGAGGATATGGTCCCTGAATTCTGACAAGAAAATTTACCCTATTGCTCAGAAAATACTAACCTTATTTACAACCAATTTGAAAAAAATTAAATTTCATCTTGTACTATTAAAATTATGCACATAGGGCTGGGGATGTAGCTCAGTGTTAGAAAACTTGCCTAGTGTATGTGAGGTCCTGAGTTTTATCCACAGCATGACAGCAAAAAAGATAATGCATAAAAATTCGTACAATTAGGGAATTATGTAATTATATTTGTTTCATTATTCAATGTATTTTAAATGATGATACCAAAAAAATATATATTTTAAAAATATTAAAATACAGTGAATGGAATTGAAGAGGAAGGGGATTAAATAGTATGCCCACAGTGTCCAACGCCACTTGAGATTTTGTATTGGGGGTGTAGCTGGAAGGCCAGGGTGACCAATTCTAGAATACCAGAAAGGATAAGTGGAGGGTCAAAAGCTTGTTATTATTATCTCTGAAATATATTTATGCCACTCTTACCCCAAAAGGATTCAAGATGGTTTATTTCATTTTTTCTTTGGATTTTGCAGAAATGGTGCCCCCAAAGAAGCAAATGGTTGAAAATAAAGGTGAAGTTTGGACACCATAAAGGGCATTTGGGTGCGTTCAGCGCACATGGGTGATCCTGAGCCATTCTGTGCTGTTCAGACTCTCAGATCAAAGGGCTTTCATCTACCCCAGTCCTTTAATCTCCTCCACCTCCCACCATCAAGGGGGAAGGGGCTGGACCTTCCCCAGACAGGGTGGGAAGGGGTCTCCTGGAAGCAACAGAAAAATGTCAACAGAAAACCCTTTCATGCATTCAGCCCACTTGAGTAACAACTGCTGGGCTCCACCATCGATGAACCTGACCTTAGACACAGGAGCAGAGCAGCAGCTGTCCAAGCAGGACCATCTAAGCCTCTCCGTGAAATTCGTGCATCTCCTCAAACATAAGAAACAAGACAATGATTTAGTCACACAGGGAACCCATTAGGCTTGGCAATTTAATTTCTACTTCCTTGAGATCTTTTCTTGAGGGGTTGGGGGCAGGAGTGTCCTCCTACTTGGCAAAATAGATCTGATTAGATTCCCCAGGGATTCCTGACTTTGGGCCATTTTAAGAATGTGACTTTCTTTTCTTTTTTTTTAATGTCAGTCCTGTCTGAAAAGAAAATAGGTTATGAGCTTTGATCACTTATCATTTCAGATTAACATTGCAGTGCTCGAGGTTGGAGATCTGTCAAATGGGGCAGCAGAAAATATGGTTATCTCTGAACAGGGGAAGTGTAGATTAACAAATTTCATATTCAATAATACTTATTGAGCGTTTGCTTTGCTAAACGGAAAATTCTCCATTCCGAGTCAGTGAGTGTTCAAAGCTTCACAGAATAAATCTGTATTAAATGAAAAATAAATCAATTGTCACGGTCGTATAGCCCAGAAAATTTGCAGCCGAAGTAAGACAGAGAAAAGTGACCCCCACCTTCCTCTTTCCTTCTTGCCCCACCCCACCCCCATCACTTCACACCTATCAGCAAATCTCCTGGCTACAGAAAAGTCATTCCGCCCAGGATTATGTGGATTCATATGAAAACCATGGTAAAAGTGCCTGCTTAGCTTGTTTTATCAGGCGGGCTTCTGATGCTGGGTGCTAGAATCAGAGGCTCCCTTGCTCATCCAGCCACTGCCTGAACTGCCTCTCTTGCCCAAATCTCAGCCATATACTTAGAAACACAGGACAATCAAACAATAGTCTTTATTTTTTCAAGTGCTTTAAGTAATTCCATTTAAAATTTAAAAGAAGAGGTCACAGGGAATTCTTGACAGCACCAATCTCATCTGCATTTCAAAGGGAAAAAAGATGATTTCCTAGTCTACTGTTGGGAGGGCATTTTATTTTCATAACCGAAACAAAAAAATTGTATTACTGAAGAACTAAAGGATTTTGCTACCAACGGTCACAAGGTGTAGGAAGCAGGACATTGACTTAAGGGCTGGACAGGCTGCCTATGACCAAGAATGACAACACAGGTAAATACAGTTTTTTTTTTTCTTTCCAGTTTTCCCAGTGTATCTTTAGATGTTCTGCTCTCTGGGTGCCCTGCTAGCTCTATAGTTATATAAATGGCACTGTTTCCATATTCAATAGCTGAACGGTAGCTAATTCTATCAGGAAGTTGGCGCTAGTCTTAGTCTGTTTTCTGTTGCTGTAAGACAATACCCCAAATTGGATAATTTATAAAGAACAGAAGTTTATGTCATTCATGGTTCAGGAGGTTGGGAAGTCCAAAGATGTGGAGCAGTTTCAGGTGAAGGCGTTTGCATAGTTATAACATGGTAGAAAAGGAGAAGAACAAGTGGGTGCTTGTGGAAGAGACAAAACAGATGACAACCTGCTCTTTTAATAACTAATCCAGGCAAGAAAGGCCTTAATCCTTCTTAAGGATTTCAACATGAGTTCTAGAGAGAGCAAATTATACTCAAACTCCAGCTGAGCCAGTTGAGGTTTCTGTTGGGGAGCTGAGTACTGCAGAGACCTCAAAGCTCCAGATAGTTTCTTTTATGGATCCTTTTTAGGGGCTATCTGGAAGAATGTTTCAATGTCACAGAATTTGAGGATTTTCCTCTCTGAGTCTTAGCACCTTCCTTTTGAAATTCATGGATCCTGCAAGACTTCACTAACTTCGGGTCATAGGATAGTCTTTGGACTAGAAGAATTGAGCCTGAAAATCTTAATTCTTATTTGATCTATCTACCTACCTACCTACCTACCTACCTACCTACCTAGGTATGTATTTTTTCGGTGCTGGGGATTGAACCCTGTGCCTTGTGCATGTTAGTTAAGTACTCTACCACTGAGCCATATCCCCAGCCCTTAATTCTCATTTTGACATCATGACTTTGTGTTTCAGTCAACTTTTTCATTGCTGTGACCAAAGG
>CM053402.1:133093273-133381890 GCA_028644305.1 Xerus rutilus | reverse complement strand
AAAGTAACATAGGACACTCCACCAGGAAGACGAGAGAGAGAGAGAGAGAGAGAGAGAGAGAGAGGGGGGGGGGGGAGGGGGGAGGGAGAAGGGGGGGCAGGGAGAGCAGATGAGAGGACAGGATTGGAGAAAAGAGGAGAGGAGAGAGGAGAGGCTAAGTTCAGTTCACAAAATATACACCCCAAAGGCATGCCCCGGCCCTAACCTAACCTACCTGTCTATAGTCACAATCAGTTAATCCCTATCGGGGGATTAACACACTGATTAGGTTAAGGCTCACATAACCCAATTATTTCACCTCTAAACTTTTTTGCATCATCCCACACATAAGCTTTTGTGGGACAACCAATATTGAAACTGTAACACTGTATTTTTCAAACCAAATCAGTAGGGAAACAAGAATTGTCCCAACACATTGAGGGGAGTTTTGGGGGAAAAATGAGTTTCTTTTTTCTGTTATTTGCCAATGCTGGCTCCAGCAAGACAACCTAATATTGTAACATGAAGTGCTGGGGACACTCTCATATAAAGAGAGGCACATAAAGCAGGGCGCGGTGGCGCAAGCCTGTAATCCCAGCACTTAGGGAGGCGGAGACAGGAGAATTGCAAGTTCAAAACCAGCCTCAGCAACGGCGAGGCGCTAAGCAACTCAGTGTGACCCTGTCTCTACATAAAACACAAAATAGGGCTGGGGATGTGGCTCAGTGGTCGAGTGCCCCTGAGTTCAATCCCCGGTACCAAAAAAAAAAAAAAAAAAAAGAGGCACATAAACTCCAGAACTTACCTCTGAAAGACACAGATTTTGTCTGGCATTAACAGGTCCAGTAGAAACTCTTGAATTAATTTTATAGGTAACAGTGACTAGTGAGTAGTTAGTTAAACAGAAAAGCTGGTTAAAGTGGGAAGAGCATTAAAAATACTACATGCATACCATAAGCATATGTTGTAACTTAAAACATGTCCCATATTTCATGGATGACAAGATGTGCATTTTTAAAATATTTACATTAACATCTTTGAAATTGACATTGTTTTGTAATCACTGTCTGCCAGGCAAAATTCAAGATGTACTTGTTATTGCCAGCGTGGGCATTTTAGTTTGCTCTCTTGGTGGCAGGACTGGGCAACTGTCAATACTCATATTTTTTTTTTCCCCAGGGCTGTGGCTCAAACCCAGGGTCTCACATATGGTAGGCAAGTGCTTTACCACTGAGCTACATCCCTAGCCCCTAAATCCTCAGTGTTTGAAGCCACAAACCCTTAAAGGATTCTTTGTGGAAGGAGTATGAGTCCTGGCTGTCTTTAGAAAACATTCCCTTGACACTTTCCAGTACTATCAAGAAAAAGGCAGCGTCAAAACTTGCTGAAAGAGTGTCAGGGGCAGGGGAGACTCTGGGACACAGTTACGGCACACTCAAGACACGCTGCATCGTTACTGCTCTTGATGGTGCAGAGGCTGTGGTGTTGACAGTCGCAGGCTTTCACGACTTTAGAGGGAAAATCATGTATGAATTGGACTCCACGTGTCAAGGAGTTTTAGAAAACATTAACCTATGGTGTGTGTCTGTGTGTGTGTGTGTATTTGGCACGGACTGAAAAATAACAAAAATCAATGCTGTCTACATCTAAAATAGTTCTTTCAAGAATTATAAAATAAAAATTCCAAGTGGTAAGAAAGCTTTGAGTATAGTTTTGGCAGCATTTTTCTTTCTTAGTGGTACGTATAAAATAATGCAACATCTTACAATCAGTGATATCTTGGATTTGATGAAATGCAGTAAGCGTTTTTTTCTTTAATCCTTTGATATATGAATAATTTTCTTTGAAAATTATTGATCTTACTGGAAGGGTGCCATTTCCCATTGTCTTTCTGTGTCTTCTATAGTAATTTGTAGTTGTAATTTCTTTAAAGTGGAGTAAGACTTAGGTGGATTTCAGAAATATTTAAGAGGTTGGCTGACTCATCTACTGAATGGACATATGGGGAGAAAGAAAGAAAGAAACTTGGATTCTTTCTTGGGTTCCCAGGTTTCGAGTGGCATGAGTTGAATAAAGTTATAATGCTAGAGCCAAATCTGAGCTGCTATCATGAAATACCATGGATCATGGACTGCAAAGTTTATGAACAGCAGAAATTTATTTCTCACAGTTCTGGAGTCTGAAATGAAGACGCTGGTTGACTTGGTGTCTGCTGAGGCCTTCTCACTGTGTTCTCACTTCATGGAAGGGCGAGGGATCTCTTTTATAGGGACACTAATCCATTCCTCATGACCTAACCCTTCCTAAAAGCCCCACCTCCTAATCCCATCACCTTGGGGGTTAGGATTTCCACATGTGAATTTTGAGGGGACAGAAGCATTCAGTCCATTGCACACTTGTTTTTGTAAATACATTTAAATTTTTTTTTTCAGTTGTCAATGGACCTATATTTAGTTTATTTATTTATATGTGGTGCTGAGACATGAACCCAGTACCTCACACATGCTAGGCAAGCACTTTACCACTGAGCTAGAACTGTAAATACATTTTTTTAAAAATATTTATTTTTTAGTTGTAGGTGGACACAATATCTTTATTTTATTTTTATGTGGTGCTGAGGATCGAACCCAGTGCCTCCCGCGTGCTAGGCGAGCACGCTACCACTGCGCCACAACCCCAGCCCCTCTGTAAATACATTTTTATTGGAATGGGCCACATATTCATTTATGTGTCATCTATCACTGCTTTTGTTCTATAACAGCAGAGATGAGTACCAGTGACAGAGACTATATGACCCCAAAGCCTAAAATATTCTCTGGCCTTTTACAGAAAGAGTTTGCCAACCCTTGGACTGGGGGAATGCTAGTGTCCCTGGGTTAGTATAAAGAACATGATAGCAGGGCGTGGTGGCGCACGCCTGTAATCCTAGCACTTTGGGAGGCTGAGACAGGAGAATTGTGAGTTCAAAGCCAGCCTCAGCAAAGGCGAGGTGCTAAGCAACTCAGTGAGACCCTGTCTCTATATAAAACAAAAAATAGGGCTGAGGATGTGGCTCAGTGGTTGAGTTCCCCTGAGTTCAATCCCTGGCACCAAAAAAACCCCAAAAACCAAAAACAAAAGAACATGAGAAGAAGAGTAGATTTACAGGGAAAGGTGATGAGTTTGCTATACTGGCCTTCTCTTATGGATCTGTCTACAAATTAGCAAGGTGTTTGTTTAATGAGAAGTCTTGAACTCAGGAGAACAAAGAATGGAGAAGGCAAAGATGTTTTCAGTGGTCCTGCAGAGGATGTTAACACAGAGACCTTGACCCCGTTCTGGCAGCTTAAGACAGAGAGAAGCTTGTATTCCAGGAGTTTCATCCTGAGCCCCATGAGGCTTAAAGTGTACTGAAAACATACAGAAGACTTCCGCCAGCAGCTCTGAAGGCACAAGAGACACAGATTTGTGCATATATGGAAACCGGGAACTTGGTTTTATTACCATCAACTATTGGGGGTGATTCTGTGTGAACAGGAGGCTGAGCAGAGCTCTCCAATTAAACGTTATCTTGATGAATTTGATCTCGTCAACTCCTGGAAAATAAAATCTGAAACTTGGTTTCATTTCTATTTTATCCTCTGAAGGTGAAAGCAGAAGCTATGTTTTAGTTTGTTTTATGTGGAATCTGAAAAAAGGGAAAATTTGGAAAAAAAACAACATGGGAAAATTTGTAAGGAGTAGGATGCTCACTCAGTTCCAGGGATTCTTTTGCCTTAGGGTCCCTCCAGCGAGGTTGTAGGAGTGGATTTTACGCATGACAAAAGGTCAATCATTTCTGGGCTCCAGAAGGATTAGAGAGTTGTCTGATGACGTCAGCCCCCCTCCTGCCTGCTGGCCGTGGCTTCGTTCTGACAGAAAACCCGGATGTCTGGAGGAAGAGCAGACAGATGGGGTGGGGGGTGGTGGTTGGGCGGGGGAACGGAGAGTCAGAAACGCAGAGTTTTAATCTCAGTTTGGAAATAGCGTGGAATGTCCGGGGAGGAGAGACCAGTTGGAAAACTAAATAAACTGGCAATTGAAATTCATTAGGGCAACTTGAGTGAGTTCTGATCAAACAGAGTAGAATTACCTGCATTGTGAAAAATCAAAGAACACCGGGACAAAAGAAAATACAGATGAGATAAAGAGATCAACATTAGCCCTTTTCTGGCAAGACTTGCTAGGATATTAATAATCTGCTTGAGCTTTTGATTTTTGCGACTGTCTCCAAAATGAACAATCTGTTCACTGTGGAATGAGGCTCTGCGGAACCGAGTTCACCAATTCACCCCAGATAAGTGGCTCCATGCAGGTGCAGGAGACTCTCAGGCTCTCTGCTGCTGGGATGGGCCTGACCTGACAGGGAGTATCTGGATGCACATGGTAGTTTCTTAAGCCCCTTGTAGGTTTGGGATAAAGAAGGAGGTGCTTGGGATAGACTTGATATCATGACTGCCCTGTTTCCATGAGCACAAGGGGGAACCTAGCAGCTCTCAGCTGTGGCCACTTATTGCTTGAACTGGGTCTCAAAGACAGTTGCAAATATTTGAAATGGGAAGGAGATAGGTAGAAAATAAAGTGCTTAAGCCAGACATCTTTGTTAGACTCACAGGCGGCTGCAATCCCCTCTTCAAGGTGACTTTGGACATAGCTTTATGGAAGTGTGGTGAAATTTCGGGGAGTCAGGAAGCCCCCATGCCTATGTATGCATGGCAGGTTGGCGGGCAATTACTGAGCGAAGGGAAAGGGATTCCATTATTAATATATGAATTATTAATTATTATAATTGCACTTGTCATTTATTGAGCACCAGCCATGCACTAGAAGCTGAGCAGACTTTAAGAGTCCCTGCCCAGTGGGGAGTGACAGAGGTAATTACATTTGGAATAGCTGCAATCACAGGCCTACAGTATAACTTGGGGCGTATACTAAGTGCACAGTGTAATTCATGTATTTTTACTCTGTATAGAGCCATTTATCCTCATATGATTTTTCTAATTTGTTTATGTAAAGATAGGGGATGAGCCATTTGTCAAGATAAAAAATGCAACATCAGGTTATTTTAATTAGTATTTATTATATGTTTCTACTAGCAATAAGAAGCCAGATGAGAAAATGAGTTCATGCCAAAACATATGCAATCCTTTTTTTTTTTTTTTTCCTGGTTGGCCAACTCTTGAATGAGTATTGAGGGACAAAAAGAGTTCATATAAAGGTGGGTTTTCCACCCCATCGAAAGCCACTTTGGGCTCAGTTGTCATAAGTATCCTAATTGCCTAGTATTGCAGTACATCTTACTAGTTAATATTGAATTCTTAAGATGTAGAGTTCTAGAATGTTAAGGCAGAAAGTGATTTTAGAAATCATCTTGTCCAACCTCATTTTGCAGATTTGGAAACTGAGGCTTGAGATGTCATACAATCTGTATGAGGCTATATGTTTAAAGCAGAGTTCAGACTACAACTGGGTAGGGTCTATCCTCTGGTCAAGGACCTCACTACTAGACCACGTTTACTCTCTTTGGAGAAGGAGCTAACATAGCATTGGACCTATGAATTCCAGAGGAGAAAAGCCAAGTTCAAGTCCTGCAGGTCGACTGTGTGTTTTCTACACAGCTCCCCCACCCCCCCTGCTTTCACTCTGTTCACCTGGGAAAAGACTCCATCGAAAACATTATTCATTACATTTGATGATTCTTTACGAGTGGGAGAATACCTCCACATCTTTAGTCAAGGGCCTCATCTTCATTTCTTAGTGTCAGTCTGGGAAAGGGCGTGTGGGCATTTATGGGAGGATGGTCAGGATGGTTGGTCATCAGGGTTCCATTGTGTGGCTTTAGTTGGACTGCAACTTGGGCAAATTTCCCAAAGTTTCAGGGAAGTCCATGGAAACCAGCCACATTTTTGTTTGAAGCTCTGCACATCATTCTGAGCGCTGCAAGCTGGATGCCTCACAGGGTGAATTTGTCCTTTTGTCCAGGTGTGGGTGGGACCTGCCTCTGTGCTTTACCTACTCCCCTGCCTAAAGGAGGCTTAGCTGCCCCTTGGCTGGCATGGAAGGACTTAAAACGATATTCTTCAGCCAAGGGATGTTGTTTTTTGTAATTTTTAGCAATGTAGACGTTATGTGTTTCCATTAGTCATAATAAGCTGTCTGCTGGGGACGGTGGACAGCCCGCGGGGAAACATTTACCTATTTTGTCTTCCTAAAGGACCAGAGTGGGGCATTTTAATTAAACATACACAACCCTTAGTAAATGAGATATTTATTTACAATGAAAGTCATAATGTGGGGCTATCACCTACACTAGGCCTTTACCATTAGTTTCTATGTATTTCTGAGACTACTCTGCATGTTTCTAGATTCTTCTTCTACCAGGTAAAGAATATTCCCAGAATCTCTGCATCAACCTGCTCATGTAATCTGGAAATGTTTATGTTAGAGGTTTTGATCCAAATCCAAGCCGTCAATTTCTTTTCATTTACTATTTTTTTTTCTTTTCTCCCAAAAAGACTTTAAAAATCTTAGCTTGCCAGAATACCAGACACAGGTCTGCCATTTAAAAAAAATTTTTTAATATCTTTATTTATTTATTTTATGTGGTGCTGAGGATCAAACTCAGTGCCTCACACATGCAAGGCAAGTGCTCTACCACTGAGCCACAATCCCAGCCCCACAGGTCTGCCATTTTGAAGGTCTGCTTCTGAAGCTGCATTGTGACCAGTGCCAGAGAGACTCTCCTCACACAGTTGTATAAATGACCACATTCCCATCCACTTTGTAAATGCTTTTGGCATTCAGAATGCATATACATTTTATTGAATTTCCCTGTATTATGGCTTTTCCACTGGGGGATTAAGAGGCTAATTCAGAGCCGTGTGATTACAGGAAGATGTGTGAGGAAAGCAACAGGGATACTATTCTATAAGGTCCACTGGGCCCAAACAAGGAATCCATATGTTTCCATTTCCCTAATAGGCAGGGAAAATAAAAAACAAAGGGGCCTAGAGACACACACCTGCATAAGCAGCAGAGCAGAAGTAACCTATAAACACATGAAAAGCAGCTCTCCAACAATTCCATCTGCATTTCATTGAAAAGAACCTTTGAAAAGGAAAGAGGGAAGGTACAATTTACAGGAACCGTGGTATAAATCCTGCCACAGTGCCAATTGCTAAAAGCATTGGAGCCTGGGAAGGAGGGAGAAATCCATTCATTCATTGCCCCTAGAAAATAGGCATCCAGGCTAGCCGCATGCTTCATGCGCCCCACGGGATTTACACCTCTGACTGACTGATTGCATGAATCACCTTGGATTGATTGCTTCTATATCGAATGTTCCTTTATAGCGTATGTGCTTCTTCATTGCGACTCAGCTCAATTCCATTCTGCTGAGGCTCTTTGGGACACTTTGCATGAGAGATGCGGGAGGAGGTAATGTTGTGTTTGTTGGTTTCTCTGGTACATTTCAGGACTGATTTACTCTTAAGCTGGGTGCAGAGGGAAATTCCATCATCCCCACCTCAAGTGAATCCCAAGTCAAGCAGCCCTTTCCCCATTTCTATAAAGGACCTTGCACTTCTCTCTTTTCCATATAACCCTTTTTTAAAAGCGCTCATGGGCATATAGATTTTTTTCTTTTTTTTCTTTCCTCTCCCTTCACCCTTTTTCATGGGAAAATAATTTTGTCCACTCGATGTTATTTCTCAGCAAGGCTGGTGTTAATGGTGTGCTCAAGGCAGCTGAGTTTCAATGTGTGTTTTTTTCCCCCCTATATCCTTTGCTTAGCTTTTCTTGAGATACTGGGTTTCTTTTCTAGGGCTGCCCAGCCATTTAAGGGTTTTTTTTTTTTAATCACCCTTGCAGTCGTTGGCTTGTTGTGGTCCTAATTCCCAGGGAACGTGTTCAGTCCACCGAATACCTCTTTGGAAAACCGTTAAGATCATCTGAACTGACTACAGAGAATTGAAGATTTAAAAGCGACAGGGGCTTGAAAACGCTCCAGGGTCTCCTTCGAAACCACCACCCACCGAGCATACCGGTAGCCCAGCTGCGCTCCCAGGGAGATGTTGGTGCTAACGATATACACTAGATGGCGCTCCAGGCTCATGCTCTAGTGGGAGGACTCCAGATCGCCTTCCGCAGGCAGCTTTGGGAAGCGGAGCTGGGAAGGCGCCCAGCCCCCAGCCTCTACCAACGGGACCCCCACCGCACATCCAGGGCTGAGTGTCTCACCAGCTACCTGGTTTCCATCCCTTTTTCTCAGACTCTAGCTCCTGTGGACCTGACAGGGGACCCTTCAGGCTTCTGGAGGGCGATCCTCCCCAGTCACTGGGATTACAGGTGTGAGCCACAGCAGCTGGCTTGGCATGAAAGATTTTAACAAATGTTGGCCTTGCCTGAAGACCTGAAGAATGTGTCTGCAGCTGATCAACACGCCAGTGTGGAACACTTTCCCCCCTCCCCAATTACTTACTTGACCACTGTGAAGTAGTTAAAAGTTTCCATGAATGAATGCATCCAACAGCCTGCTCTAGGGCAGGCAGCCATGGGAGGATGAGGCAAGAGCGAGGCTCACACTCCAGGACTTGGATTTGAGCCTGTTGTCTGAACTAACAGACTTGGACAGTCTCAACCTCTCTGAACCTCAATTTCCCTCTCTGTAAAATGGGTATCTAATGCTTCTGTAAAGAAGAAATCCAACCCAAAGTCCTTGACCTCCCCAACTTCTATATTTTCACAGCATCACTTTATTCTGTTTTCTTCTTTTTCTCAGGCTTTTATAAAGTATCCTTGGTGGGGTTTCCCCTTTCTCTACTTTTTCCTGGGTTCTAGCCACTTATTCTTTTGCTGTGATTGTTTAAAATAATCCACTGTGCTTTCCCTGGCAGCACCAACTCCCAGGAGTCAGCTTCCCCTTTTGATTCCCAGGTCCCCGGCTCCACTTTCAGGCTGTGTCCAGGACTCGGGATCCAGGGGTCAGCACCCTGTGTGCACTTTTCCACACAGACCTCTTAAGGCTATTTTAGACTCAACATGCTCCAACCGTATTAATTGCCATTTCCTTCCCTAAACTCCTGCTTCTGAATTTCCTGTGTCACCAAAACATCATTTGCTACCAGGCTTCTAAGACCAACCCTGGGAATCATCCTGGCCTCCTCTTTCTTCTCTCCCCATAGCCAGTGGGCCTCCAAGAGCTGTTCATTTTCCTGGCCATCTCTCCATAAATGTCCCTATCCACCTCCCTGCAGCCACCAGGGGTGCTCTGCCCTCTTCTACCAGCTTTCCTTGCCTCCAGCTCCCCATTTCTGCCACACTCTGCCCCTTCTCCAGCTGCAGTCAGAAAGAACTTTCTAGAATGTGGATGTGATATTGTCACTCCTCTGCTTCAAGTCCTGCTGTGATTTTTGT
Source organism: Xerus rutilus (assembly GCA_028644305.1). NCBI lineage: Eukaryota > Metazoa > Chordata > Mammalia > Rodentia > Sciuridae > Xerus > Xerus rutilus. The sequence continues at coordinate 133,372,479 of CM053402.1, read as the reverse complement.
GATAAAAGCCAAGCTCCTTGCCTGGGGCACAAGTCCTATGAGCTTGAACCCCTGTGATTTAGTCCTCCCCGATCCCCCAAGCCCAGCAGCTGGCTCACTCTTCTGGGCCCAGCTGTCCTCCATGTGTAGAGGACAGAGACCCACCAGAAGCTTCCTCAACCAACTTCTCTCTCTGACTGGGCCTTGAGTGGTGGCTCTTTTGTCACTGTGTCTGTCACTCTGAATTGTCATTTTCCCCTCCATCTTCACACTGTTATGGTTATTCTTCCTCTGCAGGGCAGGAACTCTGAGGCCTTTCCTCCCGTGGCCCAGCACAGTGCCTGGCACATACTAGGTGCTCAGGGGGTGTTGGCTGAAAGCCACCTGTGACTCACAGTGTGAGTGCAGCCTGTTGTTAGGGGTAGTACCTGCTGTGGGGACTGAAAGGTGGATTAGACACGGAGCCTGCCCTCAGTGGAAGCGCATCCTGGAAACCGCCCGTCACGGTATGCAGCGAACGGTTGGCAGGCTGTCATTCAGGCTGTGGAGCTATGTCCCATTACTGCTCCCCTTGTTACTTCTGCTCAGCTCTTTTTCATGCCTGGAAGCCATTGAAGGGCCCTTCTGTTTCTCATGGATCAGCCTTGAGTCTCAAAAGACCCGAGTGACCCCCCTTACTGTGAATGGCGAGATTGCCTTGTGCAAGAACACCTGACATGGGGGAGAGGAGAGCATGCTAAGTGGCGGAGAAGTTAAGTCCTTGGAGATTTAGCGCGGGTGGGAGATGTGGAGAGATCCAGACCTGAAGGTGTCTTTTCTGTGCAGCCACAGAGTCAGGGGGGAGGTGCTGGGAAGCCTATGCAATAGGCCATGCTGTCACCACAGCCCATTCTGCTTTTGGATTTGTGGATTTATGGGGGCTGGTTTGTTCTTGCTAAAGCGATGTAGTGCAAGGTCGCCATGCAGAAGGCTCAGTGGGCTGTCCTCTTCCCACACATGGACACAGGGACTCAAGGTCTATAGAACATGTGAACAGGACTTCCTGACTATGGAACTCATGCATCTTACAGATGTGTGGAAAGAACCTCCTCTTGTCCTCTCCCTGGATGCTTAAGGTCTTGATCACATTCCATTAGAGCAGTTTGGAGTTGATTTTCTGGCAACTTCTCCCAAGTGACATGGTATCATCTATAGTGCAAGACTTCTTTAGGCTTAGGTTCATTTAATCATAGCCAAGTGTCCCCTACTTTGCCAGGATCAATATCTTGATGGGATGCAATCCGTCAGCTTGGGCAGCCTGCCGAGAGGTGGGCTCTGAGTGCCTGGGGTGACCCCACATGTGCCAGGCAGAAGCCTGTGTACCTTATCCTGCCTCAATCAGCATGGTCTTCCACACGGTGAGGAGCCAGGTGTGGCTTCAAGTGCTTCCCCATCTCCAAGCTTGTCAGAGCTCAGGCCCCTTCCTTGGCATCTGCAGGGTGAGAAGTGTCCCCTCCATGCTATGTGTGTTGAATCAGAGATGTGAATCACTCAGCACCCTGGGGTCATCTCATCTTCTCTCCCCTGGGCAGAATGTTCCCTAGAGTGTCTTTCCTCATCTCTGTCCAGCCAGTTATATGAATCTCAGGCGACAGGGCTTCGGCCACTTTCCTTGAGGGAACAGTCACACACACACACACACACACACACACACACTCTATGGCTTCAGAAAATGTGTAGCATCAGATGATGGATGATGTGCAGGGTAGGGAGCATTCCCTGCTTGAGTACTTTGCTCTTCAGAAACAAAAAACCTTAAGTTTCTTTTTATATTTTCTTTCCTTTAAAATTTTTTTTTAAAAATTGAATTGCCTGCACAACTGCTGGCTCATTCCTAAATATCATTTCCCTTTAGCGTCTCTTGTCTCTGTTTTCCACTAAATTCTGGGTCTGCCATTTCAGGCCCCCTTTTGAAGTGCTTTCCTTAATCCCTTACAGGTTGTGTTACTGTGAATCTAGCAAAAACAGTTTTTTTTTTTTTTTTTAAATCTGTAGCTCAGTTGATCTAAATGTATAGTTACTTGAAATTAGATTGAATTGGGCTGGAATCCTCAGACACTTTATTTTCACTGGCTGTGTGATCTTGAGGCTCTTGCTTAACTTCCCTGAGAATCAAGTTCTCCATGCGTAATGTGGGTTGACATTATTTCATGGTTGATTGTCAATATTCAGTTTTCTCTGCTCTTGTGAGCAGTGTGCTTTCCTGAGTGCCGGGCACACCACAAGGACACTTCTCATTAGTACTTACTTGATATAAAAATGGTCGCAGGAGGGAGAGCCAGAAAGCATCTGCTTGCTGCTCTGGGGTGACTGATGTGATTCAAGGGGTGAGAGATTCAGAAGTGAGAGAGTCCTAGTTCTGCTCCTTCCTTCCCTTGCAATCTTGGCAAGTTCACTGAAGTCAAGTCCATGGGGTAGGTGACTCTGTGCCTGGTACTCAGTGAGCACTTCATTTATAAGATGAAGAAAAAGCTCTTCAACTAGCTTCTGGCACCTTCCCTCAACTCCTCCTACACCCACTGTCATCCACCCCCTCCCCCACCAGTCCCCAGTGCCTGCTGAGTAGCAGCAGCAGCAGCAGCAGAGCACACTGACTCTGTGCTGAGCTCTTTTTAGGTGACATCATACTTCAGTCTCTGCTTTCAGTTTATGGATGAGGACAATGCCCTGAGCCTCTATGCAGTGTTGTGCCTGTGGGTCTCTCCACCATGTATCATGCTTCTCAGATGCAAGGTAGCTGGTTTTGGCAGAAGGACCTTGAGAGTTTTAAGCACTTGGGAGGTATGTGGAGGAAGAGGTCTTTTAAATCTGAGAAAGGAGATTTAAAAGGTACCACCCTTTCTATGGAAGATGCTTGGCTGAAGAAAACTGGCCCCGTGGCAGATCCCAGTCTTGGTGGAATAGGGACCATTTGGATCAATTTGAGTCCAACCCATGGCTACTACGGTATTTGTAAAAATGATATGTTTAGATAGCATGTCTAGGGGGTTGTGATTTGCTTTTGAGAACTGACTTGCTCATTAACATTCATAGTAATGCTGTGTATAGTCCTCTCAGTATCCATGGGGTATGGGTTCCAGGACCTCCTCAGATGCTCAAGTTCCTTACATAAAATGGTATGATATTTGTATATAACCTATGTGACTCCTCCTGTATACTTTTTTTTGGTGGAGGGGGCTGATGATCAAACCCAAGGCTTCATGCATGCTAGGCAAGGGCTCTCCTTCTGAACGACCCCCATCCCCATCCCATATGCTTTAAATCATCTCTAGATTATTTATAATACCTAATATAAATGCTGTGCAAATAGTCTTTATACTGTGTTGCTTAGGGAATAATGACAAGAAAAAAAGTCTGTACATATTAAGTATAAACAGTTTTGTTTATGTCCTGATCCATGGTTGGATCTATAGTTGGATCAAAAATATTTTTGATCCATTGTTGGCTAAATCCATGGATTTGAAATCCCCAGATATGGAGGGCTAATTGTACTTTTTTTTTTTCTGTACTGGGGATCGAACTCAGGGGCACTCAACCAGTGAGTCACATCCCCACCTCTATTTTGTATTTTATTTAGAGACAGGGTTTCACTGAATTGCTTAGTGCCTCATGGTTGCTGAAGCTGGCTTTGAACTTGCGACCAATCCTCTTGCTAAGCTTCCCAAGCTGCTGTGATTACAGGTGTGGACCACTGCGCCAGGCCCTAGAGAAGCAAGGTTGTGCCTTGGGGAGGCGCAGAGCTGAAATGATCTGGGGATGGTAATTACCATCTTGATTTTAGAACAACTCTGAGCTTGGTTCTGGGCACAGCAGTGCATGCTTGTAATCCTAGCGGCTCAGGAGGCTGAGGCAGGAGGATCGTGAGTTTAAAGCCAGCCTCAGCAAAAGTGAGGTGCTAAGCAACTCAGTGAGACCCTGTCTCTAAATAAAATACAAAATAGCACTGGGGATATGGCTCAGTGGTTGAGTGCCCCTGAGTTCAATCCCCAGTACCAAAAAAAAAAAAAGAACAACTCTGAGCTTGGAGACCACTTGTGGGTAGTAAGCTGGTGGCCACTGAGGATTGTGGGTGGTTTCTAAGTGTGTCCATTTTAGCCACTCTCAAAATACAGTGATTGACTTTTATGCCCTTTTAATGTGAGTCTATAAATTGCTATTAGGATGTTTTCACCACTTCTGTAGCTACCTTGTGTTACCATGATGCCAAGTAGCCAGAGGTCTTTTGGATGACTCCGAATGATAATAAAACCCTGAGAGACTATACGACTGTATGGGGTGTTCTACATGAACAGCATCATTTAAGCCTCACCACAAACGATGTGGGGGGTGCTTTTTTGATCTCCATTTTTTAGTTCAGGAAATGGGCACTGAGAGGTTGGCTTATCAACTCAGTGGTCGAGCTGGGGTGCAGACCCCCACAGATCTTACTGCAGAAGGATGCTCTAACCACTGTGCTGGGTTGCCACACAGGAGGTATCATTTGTGTTTTGGAGAAAGCCAACCCAGAAGACTCACCCTGCCTAGCAAAGCCATTCTGGCTGCTTCCCTGGCCATTCTGCAAAGGATGAGTTTTTCTCATTTGGATGGGGCAAGTGTATATCTGGATGGTGATATCACAGTGAACAGAGATCCCATTTATCCTATAGGTTGGCCTTTTTTTTGGTGGGGGGGTACTAGGGATTGAACTCAGGGGTACTTGACCACTGAGCCACATCCCCAGCCCTATTTTGTGTTTTATGTAGAGACAGGGTCTCACTGAGTTGCTTAGCGCCTCTCCCTTGCTGAGGCTGGCTTTGAACTCTCGATTCTCCTATCTCAGCCTCCCAAAGTGCTGGGATTACAGGTGTGTGCCACCGCGCCTGGCAAGGTTGGCCTTTTCATTCCCAATTCATTTCCATCCATTTTACCAGCTGAACTGTTTCCTCGGCACTTTTCAGCTTCCAGATCCTTCATTTCTTTCATGGAATTAATGGGCACTAAGCTGAACCGTGTATTCAGAAAGGACTCCACATAAAGAGGCCCCCCAACCCCTGAGCTGTGTCCTCAGCTGAGTGGACCAGGGCAGTCTGTCTGGAAGGACAGCTGGGACTTCAGACTCTGTTGCAACTTCTGTCTGATCTGCAGAGTGAGTCCTGGCATCCCCAGCACTAATTCATTTCTTTTTCTAATTTGGATCTTTCTTCGGTTGACTTTCTCCAAAAAGCCTGTCCTGGATTTATGAAATACCAATATTTATCATTTCCCAGCATTTTTGTTGAAGCCTTAAGAAAATGCATTGTATGTATATCTATAAGGCCAGTTTGGAACAGCTAGTGTGACTAATGGGCTGACATAATACCTCCGTCACTGGATAATACTTAAAATCTTCTTGTTAGGGAGTCACTTCTTTCAGAAACTTCTTTCAGATGTTAAAATGAAAATTTCTGTAGAATGGTTTATGCATTAAATGATGTTGGCTGTTTGTATCTTTGTGTGAATGAGTTTTAGTCTTTCCTCAGCCAGCTTTTGAGAGGTTGCCAGTAAAGAGAAAGAACGTGAATATGGAGTGAGGACTTGCCCCTGACCTCTCCCTGGCCAAGTGCCTTTCCCACGAGAGAGGCCTACTAAAGCCACAGCACATGGCTGGGGGTCTGTCTTCTGGGTCCCTCTCTCACCAGCTCCACCTGTCTTGTGTCCTTGCCAAGAGCCTCTTTGTCTGATCCCAATTCTTCTTCCACTTTGACTTCTTATTATAATGACATGGTTTAGATAAACATGACATGTGAAGTTGTGCAAAAAAGCAAATGCTTTCATTATCTTGAAAATTAAATGCTTTAGAAAAATTTCTATTGATTTAAATGTGGGTGGTGCACCTATTAAGAGATTATATTGGGAAAAAAATAACCAAACTCTAGCAGGGCTCTGTGCTCAGACCACTTCCTGAGTGTCTTTAAGTTTCTGTTCTATTTTAGAAAAACAGAAGCAAGAAATCATGGAAGACATCTTATGGGCAGAGCTTATGAAGAAAGATTTCCAAGACCCACCCCAGTGGATCCATAAAAGTTCCTACAAAAAAATGCAATGAAAAGTAAATGAGGCTTTATATTAAATATAATGTACAAGTCCTGGCTCTCCAAAATGTGGTACCTGGCCCAGTGGCACTGGCCTCATTTGCATGCTCATCTCTGACCCAGGCCTAGATGGACTGAATCAGAATTTGTGTTCTGACAGTTTCCCCACATGATCTGCATGCACATTAAGGTTTGAAAAGGTCTGGTCTAAGCTATGTAGACATCACTGATTTTCTTTTTCTTTTAAAGAGCAGTTTTAAGTTCATAGTGAAACCGAGGGGAAAGGACAGAACAGTTCCTATATATCTCCTATCTCCCCCATCCCTGACCTCCCCACCAGCAACTGGAGTAGCACATTTGTTTCAACTTGAGCCTCCATCATCCAGAGTCCACAGATTGCATTAGGGTTCTTTCTTAGTGTTCTATATTCAATGGGTTTGGACAGATATGAAATGACATGTCATTATAGGGTCATGTAAAATAGTTTTACTGCCTTAGATATTCTCTGTGCTCTGCCTATTACATCCCTTTTTATTCCTTAGTTGTTTGTTTGTTTTGTTGTTGTTTTGCTTTGTTTTGGGTACTGAGGCTGGGATCTGGGGGTGCTTTACCCCTGAACCACATCCCCAGCCCTTTTTGAGTCAGGGTCTCGCTAAGTTGTTGAGGGTCTCTCTAAAATGCTGAGGCTGTAATCCTCTTATCCCAGGTGGGGATTACATATGTGCGCCATTGAGCCTGGCACTAGGTATCATTTTTTAATGTCACAACTTTAACTTGCTTTTATGTTTAGTCAGTTATCCTCTGTTGTGTCAGAAAAAGGCCTTCTGCTGTCTTATACCCTTGAGTGCAGAATTACTGAGGGGAGAATAAAGTGGAGAAAAGGGCCAGTGAAGATACACTGTGGTTGGCAGAATAACCACTCCTTCATCTCATGCCACGGTGTCTTTAACTAATCCCTGGGAACTACAACTCTGCTGTGACATAACACGTGGAGGCAAGGTCACAGATGGAATTAAGGTTGCTAATCAGCTGACCTGGGTGTACGGAGAGCATCTTGGATTATCTAGACAGGCCCAGGGTGATTACCAAAGTCCTTGAAATGTGGAAGAGGGAGGCTAAAGTTGAGGGTCAGAAAGAGATTTCGAGATGCTACACTGCTGGTTCCGGAGATTGAGGAAGGGGAATGAGCCAGGAAATGTCCTCTGCAGGTAAGACAAGGCAATAGATTCTCTTTTAGGGCCTCAGAAAGTAATGAGGCCCTACTGACAGACACCTGACTGTAGCCCAGTGAGCCCCATCTCAAACTTCTGACCTCCAGAGCTGTAAGGGACTACATTTGATATTTCAAACTTTAAGGAAACACACAACACTAAAACAAAGCCATAGTTAATATTCTTCGTGAATTCGGAAGGCATCGACTGATCCTAGATGTCCCTGGATCCCCATTAAAAACATTGAAAGCCATTGGAGAAGCCTGCCACAAATTTCTGTTTGAAAGGATGCCAGAGGGACAGACATGCATGCCACAGACTTGGCCTTCCACATGATATAGCTGTAAAGGTAGAGAGAAGGTGGACGTGGGTCTCTGTCTTTAGACTATAAGCTCTGGGAAGGCAAGTCCATTGTCTTTTGTAGCTCTTGGGCCATGCTAAGTGCAGCTATGCTTATTAAACTGTCCATCAAGCTATCCAGGAGATCACTGCTTCCAGATGCAGGCCTCTGAAGGGCTTCAATTCCATAGGTATCCGGTGATTCATGGAAGAGAAAGGCAGACATTAATTGGGGCTGAAGCTGAGGTCACCTCCTACTCAACCCTGTGCTAATGTTCTTTCATGGGCTCAAAGAGCAGCTGCAAAGCCATCATCTGCCTGTGGCACACACTCAGCCCTGTGTTTTAAACACACATTTCCTCCTGTGTTAGTGCATTATCTGGCTGACCTGTTAATTAGTCCTCTGGTCCTGGTAAGTCTGTTTTACTTACAGGCTAGAATCTCTATTAACACTCCCGTAATGGTGGTCCTCCCTTTTCCTATTACATTTTTGCTATGGAAGAAAAAGCATAGGTTTTTACCATTTCTTTTTAAAGGAAAAAAAAACACAAATACAAAGAGTGTAGCTCTGGGTGTCAGCTATGGGCCATGTCTTGGAAAACTTGATTAGGTCCAGTGGATGAGTGACTTTGTCTCATGAAGTGACTGTAAAACCTTCTTTCTTCTGCTAGAGCTTCCCTCCGGGGACTTGTTGGCAGAGAGAATGGAGTCTCTCAGCAATAATACATTTCCAAGTTATTATGCCAGTGGAGTTCTGAGAAATACTGGGTTTTGAGAGAATGTTTTTTATGACGGGCCAAAGTGCTAAAAAATAACTAAACTAGTGCAATCTCCAGACACAATCAACATTTCAGTCTGCTAAAATTTGATTGACTGCAAATGACTTGCTTATTTAGGTTGTATCTCAAGATAAAGGTAATAAATGATGCACTTTCACATCCAAAGACAGGTGGAGTAGATAGAACCTTCTCTCTCAGGGAAATGTGGTTTCCTATGATTTATAGAAAGTTTTTTCATATTTATTGCTCATTGGCATCTGGTTAGTGTTTTTTTTTTTTCCCTCCCAAGGACATGATTAATTGTCAAATCAGGGAGTCCATGTGTGGGCTTATTAAGTGTTTCTTTAAGCAGAGGAAAGGAAGCCATGGAAAGACACTCTCACGTCTCAGCTGGCCAAACTTACTAGAGGTGGCATGAGCATCTGATTTGGAAAATGGATGTGTATGCCAGTCCATGGGGCATGAAATCAATCAAAACAAGTGACGGCTGAGTGGGAAGTATAGAGGGTGCTGTGTGGCCGAGTCTTGTCAAAGGTCTCCCAAGGGAAGCTCTTGTGGGACTTTGCTACTTGGTTGTGGAGTTGGGTCATTGAATCATTTGACCTTTTTCTGCGGTCAGGATGTAAGGTTGGTTAGTTTTATTGAACAGTTCATTAGTTATCATTGAGGACTTAATTAGTGCTAAGTTATAGCTATGCTTAACCAAAGGATTAAAACAGTTGAAGGATATTGTCATTCTGACTTTTTTGGGGGACCAGAAAAATCAGTCCTTTTTGGCTCTCTGTTCTCTGTTTGTGCGCTCATGTATTCACCCGTGCATGCCTGTGTGTGTTCATTCAACAGACATTTAATTTTCCACTATAAATCTTGGGTCACTGGGGCACTCAATGGCTGAGCCGTCCAAACCCTTCAGAAAATTGACTTGCTGGTGAATTAGGTACAAGAGCTCCTGATAGGAGCAGGAAGAAGCCATTACAAAAGACGTGGAATGGTTTGACTGGTCTCCATTATGTAGGTGCAAAGCTTCAGATGGGATTTCAATTAGCAGCGTTGCCAGTGATACTCTGCACTGAACCTTGTCCCAAGCACTTTGGGTGAACAAAAAAGTTATTGTGACCTAACGAATAGGAACAAGATGTTTCCCTCAGCACTGAGGAATGTGATTAAACCATCATCATCATTAATAAGGGATGCAAGGATCAGGGAGTGGGCGGGCACCTTCTTGCTGGGGGTTGAAGTATATTTCTTTTCTCCAGGGTATTTTAATATTTCATTGCACCTGTTACTTGAGCATGTACAGATTTTTCAATTTATTATTATTATTTATTTTGGTAGGGGATAGGATGAGGGCATAAGTATGTTTATAGTAATGCACTTCTCAGGGATTGGATATAACACTGAAATTTAACATTTGTTAAAGTTGTATTAGGTGCTTGGGACTGTATCAAGTGATTAGCCATCTTCCACCTGGGATGTGTGCACCCGTGGGAGCACATAAAACTGCAGGGTGTGAGAAGTGCTAAGGAACTAGATTTTTGCCTCAACTTTCATTTCTACCCTGTGCTAAACTGTCTGACCAGGTGTGTCCATGGTCTGCCAGGTTCTCCTTGACTTTTCTTTCCTAATCGCTGCTTTACTACTTGACAAAAGAAAACAATTCCTCTCACCAACTTTAGTACTTTTCCTTGCAAGAATACTGTCAAGACATCCCTAAAAGGGAGAGTGTGCTAATGCATTTCTGTTGAGGATGGGATCCCATGAGACCAGTGCAAAAAAGAACTTCAAGAAGTATCGAGAGAGATGACATCTTATTTCATTCAAGTGACAAACTCATGGCAAGGATCTGAGCCATTCATCCATCCATCCATTTATCTATTTAAGAATTAGAATCCAGAATAAAGGAAATTGTCATGGGCACTTGTATTATACATGTGTCAATTAACAAGGAAAATTAGAGTGTTTTTTCTGACTTAAGTAAGTTTGATTTGGTAATTGGTTTGACAATCAGCTTTGATTTTTTTCAAACTTTATTTTCTAAATAGGCTATGTGAGAGACGTGTTCCACAATTTGGAGCTGAATCTTCAGTTTCAGGATTAGGATAAAATATATATTTAAACTATACATCTCATCTGCTGGAAAATTATTCACAACTATTTAACTTATGGTAGAACTGTGGGCATTAACTTGATGATGATGTATAACAGGAAAATAAAATATAAGACATGAGTGAGAGGAGAAATGCATCATAGGTCATTCTAATGCTCTTCCTCTTTACTTAGTAATTTAACAGAGAGTTGGGAGAAACTTTTTAAGCCTGTAAGACTTTTCCAAGAATCTCTTACCCATGAACAACCTTTCCAAGCACAATAACAATGATTTGAGCTTTAATTTATATCGCTTTGATCAACAGAAAATTCTTCGTAGCCCCTTGTATTTTCTTTTATTTTTTAAAAATATTTTTTAGTTGTTGATGGACCTTTATTTTACTCATTTATTTATATGTGGTGCTGAGAATCTAACCCAGGGCCTCACACATGCTAAGCAAGTGCTCTACTATTGAGCCACCACCTCAGCCCGTAGCCCCTTGTATTTTCAATGGAGAAAGTATAAAACTCTTTTTGTCCCTCCTCCCAGTCTCTGGTTATCATGTTTGGCAAGGACAACCCAGTAAGCTGCTTATATTTGTCTGCCTTAGCCTGAGAGCTCATCCTTTTGCCCATGAAATGTGAAGCCAGGCCTGAGGGTGTCTGGCCACTCAGTTGCCTCTGTGTTCAGTCACTTTGGTCCTGGATGAATGGTGGTGGCTACTCTTTTTGTACCTACTGTCTTACCTGACCATGCATGGTGACTCGCTGGCATGGTCTCCACTTGGAAGATTGCTTACACAGCACTGAAATAACATTCTCAGAGTCAAGAAATCAGAGGCTAAATCTGCAAGACAGAATCTAAACCTACAGGAGGATTCCTTGACTTCCTAGTTCCATGGCTTTCTTACTTACTGCAAGGTGGTCTTGGACACTGGGGCTCTTGAGTCAGGATCTTGGTGTGACTACTTCTTACCTGTGTACTCACCTGGCTATAATTGATTTTGCCCTCATTGCATGGAAATCGGTATGCATGAGACTAGACTCTGGGACAGCCAGAATTTTTTTAAAGATGTAGGCAAAGGGTCTTTTCCAGGTTTAAAATGATCAAGGATCTTAAAATATTTCTTTAACCATGGTCTAGCAATACAAATACCACAAATACATCCACCATCTCATTCCTCATTTATGTCAGAGGAACAGAGAAATGAGGGCAGATAGGGACCTGGGACAGTTGGAGATCCCAGGTATGGAGAAATTTCTGAGACAGTTACTGTGAGAGTAAACTTGTTCATTAGAGAACAGGAACAGACACTTAGGATACTTAGAGCCCAAAATGAAGGAAACTTCCTAAGAGTGTGGATTCAGCTAATAATAAAAATAAGAATGTCAGTGGCCCCAAGGTCTTTTTCTCTTTTGTCTCTTCATGGAAAATTGCTTTGTTAGGGCCAGTCCCTAAGGGAAGCTGTGAGGTAGAGGTTTGGTCTTCCTTGCTAGAGCCATGGCACATGGTGGTGTGTCTGTGTTTTCCATAAAGGGGCCTGGATGAGGAGAAAACTGGGAGCCAGTCTGGGTGCTGCTGTGGGGCCCAGTGTACCAGGAGGAAGGGTTACTTCCTCCAGCTCACCAAAGCGCCTCCTCCTCTCCCATCTTAGCTCACTGTGCTGGATCCTGAGCACAGGGCTCCATAGGGCTGGAGCCTCCACACAGTGCAGTGGGGATCCTGCTTCTGACTTCCATTCTGTTGCCCTTGGTCCACTTTGTGGCCTCAAATCTTTCTTGATTTTTCCTTTGCTGAAGAATTTGACAGTATCAAATGCTAACAAGGTAGTGATTAGACATGGGACTTCTTTTAGGAGGGACACATATTTAAAAGAATGCCTGAGAAGGCCATTATCAACACAGAGAAATAAGTTGGTGCTGTTGGATCATCAGGCCTTGGTAGGTGTGTGGTGTGTGTGTGTGTGTGTGTGTGTATGTGTGTTTCAAGGGGGCAGATCTGCCTTTTCTTCATCCTATTTTTACCAGTTGGTGGTTTACAGAAGACTAGTGCTGTCTCATGGTCTTAAAATGGTGTTTTTCTGGATACTTGGGCAAAGATTTAGGATAAGAAAAATTATCTAACAAAGGCCAATGAATTTAATCCATAGCTCCCAGAGGACTCTGGATCTCTCCTTCCCTCTGTCACTTTTCACTTTTCCATATCTTTTTCTTTTCTCTTCTTCCTACAGGTTCCCGCATGAATTTTATAAGCAGGATAAGCATTGACATCTCTCACTCTTGGCAAAATGAATGGCTTTTTAAAATTTTTAATTTTAATTTTTTTTATCATGATGAGTAGATGTGACCAAGAAGAAACCAAATAGTTTCTTATTCTCTATGACGTGGTTGAAATCCCCTCTCTTTTCCAGTTTCAGTAAGAGAAGAAATTAATGTCAACAAATAAAATTCTGAATTTCACATCATATTGTTGAACTGCTAGAAACATTGCCTGTGTATGATCTGGTTCCCTATTAGAGATTTGTTCAAGGAATCCAAAGGAAAGAATTTGGCATCCCTGAACTTGTGAGTTTTGATAGAATGGACTGTCTAATCCACCTTTTCTTTGCTTTCTCTTGTTTGTGCAAAGATTGAATTGTGTCACTGTCTGAACACCAGGTCCTGGAGTACTGTGACTCTACGTTGCACGCTGGAGAAGGAAAGAAATGCTAACATGCCCATGGTCTAAACTATAGCTGTATGTTAACTGGAACTTTCTTGAGATGCATAGATAAAGGGTTTGGGAGAAATGCACTGTGCTGTTTCAGACTTTCAGGCAAATCTGTGTCTGTGTAAGGGTCGGATGACAGCATCCCAAGAGGGGTTTCAAGGCTGCTGAGCCTCCCCCCAGAGTGACATTGGAAGAGAACCCGAGCCTGGCTCTTGACCAAAATGGCCATCCAGCCAGCAACCACTGAAATGCGCTTCTGGAGGAGACTTCCTGCCTGACCCGAGGGTCCTGAGAGAGCAGCTGCTGCAGGCTCAGGGCGCCTTCTCGGGGCTGCGTTGACGCAGACTTCCTGGACTGTGAGTAATAAACTTGGTTAACAACCTGGCTGGCAAATTATTGCCAACTCAGCAGAAATAAAACAGAGTAGGTTGAACTATCACCAGAAAAAAAAAGCTTTCTAATTCTATCAATTTTATTGAGCTGTTTGAAACAGAGAATGGATCAGAAAGAGATCCCCTGCCCCCACCTTTGGCCGTATGTCAGTGCAGAGCCAGCTCGTGTGGCCCATATAAGCGATGGAGCCTGTCACTGGAGGCCAGTTCCTGGTTGGGATTGGATTCTTAATGTTCAACAGAGGTGGAAAAATCATGATGTTTCTTCTCCATAATGGAGCCGTCAAACTACAGAGAGTGTGTTTATGTGCTGAGAGTTTTGGAGGGAGGGAGAGAGAATGCACGCATGACTTATATGGAGGCAGGAACGCAGGCCAGAGAGAGAAGCTTAATAGCTATTTAACCATTTTTAAACAAACCGTAAAATCATATTGACCGAAGGCCTACTGGGATTCTCCACGTCTGAACATCTTCTAGGAAGTTGTTTCTCAAATGGAGGATTTATTAGCCAAGACCCACGCACTGGGGTTGTCAAAGTGTCCAGTGGGCTCCGTGTCAGCGTGCAATTTCAGGTTGGCCCCTGTTAATATGCTTGTGTAACTCCCTCTGACAACAGCTGTCTGGGGCTCCTACCTCAGCACCTTGAAGTGTTTTGTGTTCTGTGCCCTGAGGTTCCCTGGGCCCCCGCCAGAGGAGTGGCTGGTTGCTCACTGGAGACTGATACACGACCCTGGTTGTTAGCCCAGGGAACCTTGAGATACGTGGGAAAGAATTTCTAGAGTCACCAGGGTAAGAGGACCAGCCGCACCACTTCTCATCTTGGCAGGGGAGTGTTTCTGAAGCAGTCTGGGCTGCACCAAAGTGTGGTTTATAGAGAGCATTTTGTTGGTTCAGCCACAAACACGTGACCTACACTGTGTGTTGAGGAGGATGTGCTGTTTCTTTTCAAATATTTTTCATGCTTGCATCCAGCTTCTCCTTAAGAAAAATCTCTATGAAATGCTGGTTGTTTTCATGTTTGTTTGTTTGTTTGTTGTTTTTGCATTTTGGGGGCTGAGGCAGTGGTTCCTATAAAAGTCATATTCTTCTGTTTGGCACATGTTGATTTAGAAGATCGACTGTTCACAGACACCTGTGATGTAGGGATAAGAACCAAGCATGGGTATTGTGCTTGGCAACACAGTGGCCTCAGATTCCAACCCTGAACCTGAAAAGGGTACTTTATTTGGAAAAAAGGTCTTTCCAGTGGTGATTAAGTGACATTATCCTGGATTATATGGTGGGTCCTAAATACGATGACAATAGTCCTTACTTGAGGGAGGTGAACAGGAAAACGATGGGTCACAAATCAAGGAATGCTAGCATGCAGCAGAAAGTGGAAGAGGCAAAGGTTCTCCATCAGCCTTTGGAGGGAGCGTGCCCCACCAGCACCTTGGTTTTGGCCTCATATTAGTGATTTCAGATTCCTGGCCTTGGGAACTGGGAGAGGATGAGTTTCTATTGTTTTAAGCTACCAAATTTGTGGTAACTTGTCACAGCATCCTTAGGAAGCTAATACAAGTGTTTTACTTATTCATTTTATGTGAGATAGATCTACATCTATATGTGTGTATATATGTACGTGCATTTGTGTATGTGAATATACACATACATGTTGAGTGTTCTTTATCTAAAATAATTGGAACTAGAGGTGTTTCAGATTTCAATAGTTTTTTGATTTTGGAATATTTGTCCCACTCCCCCCATGGAAATGTTGGTGATAGAACCAAAGCCTCAACATGAAATTCATTCATATTTCATATACACTTTATACACATAGCCTGAAGGTAATACCAAATCTATATCTATATCTATATCTATATCTATATCTATATCTCTCTCTATATCCCTTTAGTATTAGAGGTTAAACCCGGGGGTGCTCTACCAAGTAAACTACATGCCCAGTCCTTTTTATTTTTTATTTTGAGGCAGGATCTCACTAAGTTGCCCAAAGATACACTCGAACCTGCCATCCTCCTGCCTCAGTCTCCTGAGTAGCTGGGATTATAGGCGTGTACCACTGTGCCTGGCTTATATAATGATTTTGTGCATGAAACAAAATTTTATGGTATGAAATTTTCCACTTGTGGTGATGTCATGTTGGCACTGAAAGTTTTGGATTGAGGAGCATTTGGTATTTTGGATTTTCAGATCAGGGATGCTCACCTAAGTATACATACACTGTATTACAGAATGCTTACCACTGTATATACATAAACACAAGCGCTACTTATAGGAAGGCATACTCTACACTGCAGAGTTCTTCTTAAGGGTTATAGTCTAGTACCTTGGTTAAGTGAAAAGATTAGACTGTCTTAGGTTCAAATCCGTGATTTATTACTTCTGTGATCTTAGACGAGTCAAATAACTTCGTTAGGACTCAGTTCTTTGAGGATTAAGTTCTGAGTACAAGCAGCGGGCTTGTCCAGGAGAAGTCTTCTAAAATGTTGACCCTACAGTGATGGTGCTCCGGGCTGCTGCAGCTACCAGTGAGACAGAATCTGACAATTTCCATGTCTGTGGAATATACTAAGTGCTTTAAGAAGAGAAAGAGAAAGAAATTGCTTTCAGCTGGGGATTATGGAAACAGTAAGGATAAAATAGTACTCAGGTCCAAACTTTGAGAATGGACAAGATTCAGACAAGCAGAGGTGGTGAGGTGGGGACCAAGGGAGGACAATCCAGGTAAATGAGTATGGAAAAGGGGCAGAGGGAAGAAAAGACCATGCTGCTCCCATGGTCTGGAAGGAGGGGTTTGAGGGACACAGAAGATAGGGCAGAGAGACAGGCCGGGACCTGACAGAGAAGGGTCCTGAGAAGTTCCTTGTGAGGGTTGCAAATCTACACAGCTGAAGCATAGCCAATTAAGTCACAGGTAATTACACCTCCTGCTAGGAACAGGAACAAATTCTTGGCACAGGTTGCTTAGTGGAGTGGGAGGGAAAAGAGTCCTCCACTTGTGAAGTGTCGGGTAAAGGAGTGGCCAGACGCTTACCACCAGTCTGGATGAAGCATTACTCGGGGCCTGGCAATTTGTGGCCAGATTTTACAGTAATTGGAGTGGCGCCTTCCTTATCTGCAAGGGAATCGTTTCACCCTGCCTTCAGCCATAGCTTTGGAATCTGTGCTATTTAATGCATTAAAGCATGCCCATTAAATAGGTAAGTTATGCCAGCAGCTCTGGAACACACACAGAGGATAAGTGGGTTTTTACAAAGCAAGAAGCAAACCCAAAGTCTCTCACATGGCTTGTTGAAGTTGAAATTTGCACCGCAGTCAATCTTCTGGGATTTAGGTGCCTGCACTTGCAGAAGCCAGGGAGAAAAAGCTGTACCATTTAAAGATTTCCAAAGGCCAATTGGGGCATGAGAGCAAGGTACTCTAGGCTGAAAAGATTGAGGCTGGGAAAGTAGTAGTAGTGGCAGCCATAGCAGCAGCTGCAAGTTGACATGGTTTTTGTGCCCAGAGTTAGGTTGTTTTAATGAAGTACACCTGGGCAGATCTTCCACTGTAAAGAGGAAGACTCAAAAGAGTGACTCTTGGGTTTAACGTTTTTTTTTTTTTGGTACCAGGGATTGAACCCAGGGGGTCTTAACCACTGAGCTACATCCCCAGACCTTTTTATTTTTTATTTTCAGATAGGGTCTTGCTAAGTTGCGGAAGCTGGGCTTGAACTTGCGATCCTCCCATCTTAGCCTCCCGAGCTGTTGGGATTCTAGGTGTGTGCCACCATGTCTGGCTTAAAAGAGTAGATCTTGGGGAAGGACTATGGAAAGCAAAGTTGCAGACAGAAGAAAATCTGGAAAGAAAATCTGGAAGCTCCTTCTCTTTCTTCTTTAGCCATTCTTGTCACTTGCTCCTTTCCTGTTCTGGGTCTTTCTTTATTGGTGAGTTTTCTACTAATAACAGGATTGCTAATTCTAGAACAAATATACATGGCCTATGTTACACTATAGCTCAAGATCCAATCTTTTTCAATTTTTCGTATGCCCCCAAATTTTCAGCCTAGATTTATAAAAACCATAGCTTTAAACAAATTTAATGCTTACAACAACATGAGTGAAGATCGAAATAATTATGCAAGTGAAAGAAGTCAATCAAAATGAATGCTTCAGCATTCTGTTTCTGTAAAACTGGAAACTTCAGCATTCTGTTTCTGGAAAGTAGTCTGTAGAAATAAAAAGCAGCCAGCGATTAGCTGAGAAGTGGGGAGGCTGGGAGGAGGAGGGTCAAGGCGAGAGAGAGAGAGAGAGAGAGAGAGAGAGAGAGAGAGAGAGAGAGAGAGAGAGAGAGAGACAGGCATGGAGGGCATGAGGGGGTGGAGCCTGTTTGCTGTCTAGGCTATGGGGTAGTCTTATGGGTGTATAGGTTTATTGTCAAAACTTATCAAATTGTACACTTCAAATATGTATGATACTGTATGTCATTTATGCTTCAATAAGGCTATAAAAACTTTAGCTTGTTTTTGAGACAGGGTCTTGCTGTGTTTCCCAGGCTGGTCTTGAACTCCTGGTGGTCAAGTGATCTTCCCACCTCAGCTTCCCGAGCCCTGGAACTGCAGGCAACTGCCCTCTCCTCCAGCTCAACCCTAGCTTTGGATTATCAGCTGGATACATGGGGAGCCAGGCAAGGGAACATGTTGGGTGGTCAAAATGCAGTGTAATAGAGCAACTTTGCAGAGAAATGACCTCCATTCCATTGTGGGAGTGGAAGGTGTATCATCCCTAAAGAAAAGAGGAACAGTAAAACACCATGTTCCTGAATTCCACCTTTCTGTTTTTAAAGCCTAACCAAATTAAGGAAACAGAGCAAAGCTGAGCTGAAAGTCCAGATGCTTATCACCTTGAAGGATGCTAGCTTTCTTTTAGGCACACTGGGACCTAGGGCAAGTTGGCATTTTCTCTAGAAAGCTGCTTTCTTGCATGGATGCCAGGACCATTGCTCTGTGGGGTACTGGTCAAGCAAACTAAGCAAGCTCATGTTGGTGGGGTCACTGCTTCTGCAGCCTAAGTTATAAAACCACTCTCTGAATGGGGACAGGATGGAACTGAGGGTATTGTGGAAAGGACATGTATCACGCATCCAGCTGGCCACCACTGGACAAAACACCATGAGGGAGAGGAGACACTACTTGGCAAGACACCGTGAATAGACAGAGGTTCTATCCAATCAGCGCGTTACCCCTCAACTCTTCCTGGACCAACTACTGATCTCTTGTAAGCTTCACCCAATAAATCATCTGTCTTGTATGCTGTCTCTGGCTACTTTTTTCTTTAGCCTTTCTACAACCTGTCCCACTGCCTTGGCAAAACTGGGCTCTGCATGTGGCAGAAGGTCAAGTTATATATGTCACTGTGCCTGTGAGGTAGAATGATTTCTCACCTTCTTGCTGACCTTGTTGTTCTCTTTGGCCAGGTCCACATCTCCATGGAAACAAGGGGAAAATTCATGAGCAAGAAAGCAGTATCCACTGGTCTAGAACTAGTCAGCCTTACAGACTGTCTCCTTCCATGTGGCTTGTTAAGGCTCATACCTCACATGCTCCAGAGACAGTGAACAGGCCTGAGACTCTGGATCCCTGATGTAGTCCTTACGTTTTGCTGAGTCTCTGCTGTTCATACTTTGAGCAATGGGGGAAAATGGCCAAGTTCTGAAGTTCTTAATCCAAAGGTAAGAAACCAGAGTAGAAAAATATGAGCATAGATATTTTCTATTCTATTATATTCTTATTCCCCAAATACTTGGTGAGCAGAACAAGCAGGACCCAGGTTTATAATTAGTAATAAGATAGTGAACAAGAAAGACATCTCTCTATCAGCCCTCACTTTTGGGGGCTAGAGGGATGACAAAGAACCAGGCGATTTCATTGTGAGCTCTCTGTGTTTATAAGGGGCTATGCAAGAACAGAGGAGACACCCAAGATTTGAGGGATTAGGGGAAGTTTCCTAGTGTAACTCTCTGAGAAAAGATTTGAATTTCTTTGTATGAGAATATGGGGGACAACCTTTTATAGGGAAGGAAACAGAGTGCTCTAAAATCATGGAGTATGGTGGAGCTCAAAGGACTCTGCAATGAGGTCCTGGGAAGACAGTGCCCCAAGTTAGAGCCTGTTGGAAGCACAGAATGGAGCAGTGTAAAGATGGTGGCATATTCAGGCTGGGGTCTGGTGACAGGCAGGACAAACATCCCTGTGTCTGGGACACAAGGGACATGAACACACTCTCCCTTCTCCATGTGAAATTGTGAAGCACTCTCAGGAAAAACAAGAGGTTTTGCCAAGAGAGCAAATCAACTGACAGCACAGGCCACAGGCTCAGAAGGGGGAAGCATTGCAACTTAGCTGGTTATTAGATTTGTAATTGAAGAAAGTTGGGCAGAGGAAATATATTCTCTAGGGTCCATCCTTGAAATATAACTGTAGTTCACAGAAATAATCACCTGGAGGAAGGGTCGTCGCCAGCAGAGGATAGGCAAAGAGACCACTCGAATGTGGTGTCTCTAAAGCTGCTGTGGCTTTCTGTGGACACCCAGGCTATTCAGCCTGATCCCTGCAGCCCAGGGAGGCTGCTCTGGATGCGCCTGAGGGGGCAGGTGTTTTACAATCTTCCACCCGCTACTGTTTCTGTTATCAGGATGGTCACTCTCTGGCTAATGAAAAACACTTCTCTAGTCCAAACATGACCTTGAGGTTTATCTAAATCGTTTGTTGCTCAGCAGAATGACAGAGATCAGAAGTGAAATATATGCCAAAAGACACTTCTAATGCGTTTCTCTTTTCTGTAATTGATTCTCATGCAGGACAAATGCCCTGTGGGGATTCTCAGAGGACTTAACACACTCTGCCATATGATGACATCATCTCACATAAAGCAACCCTTCTGGAAGCTTGACAGATGACTGGGTCTCTCTTCTAAGTTTGCACACAGTACCACAGAGAACCATGGGATTACAAGCAGCGACTGCTCTTACGATGCCTTCCACCCTTTATTTTCTGCCTGCACTGTCAAGGTAGTCCCACGCTCCAATCAAAATGATATTATTTCAAAATCTATACCCAATTGATTACTCTTGCCAGAAGAAAGTATGTAACAATACATATCCATCGACTTTCAGTTTTTGTCAGTGCTGAGATTTATTGTCTTTGGGCAAATATTGAGCTGGGTGAAGATTCGGTCAGTTGTGTCCCTCTCAGTCAATAAGTTGACTTTGGGAGGAGTTGATGGCCATTGCTTCATGGCTCATGATCAAGTATTTGTGTAAAGAGGTGCCTTTAAAGATTGCAAGCGGGGTGTGGAGCCACCAAACCTAGTTCAGAAACTTCTGGCACCCATGTGTTTCAAAGAAAGGACTTTAAAAGATAAAGACTAAAACCTACAATGTTGCTAAAGGATGCTTCTGAGTGTCAGGCAGGTAGAACAGGCAGCCACCTTACTTTGAAGAATAGCCTAGGAAGAAAAGGTCCCCACTGATAAAACCATTACATAGAGTTATACATCACTATGGTATTAATTACATAATCATTGCAAATGGCCCTCCAGGATGTCGTCCTCTGACCCGAGGGCTGCTCCATGCAAGGCAGTTTAGCAGTAATTGGTAGTTTCTCTAGATCTGTGAAACGAAAAGGGTGGGTAGCTGGAATCCTACTGCCAAGACTAATGTCTTGAAGTGGGCAGGGGGCCTGGAGAGAAGCTATCAGGCCTATTATACCAGCTGGGCATCATGGGTTCATTGCAAACTGCAAGAACATCGCTCAGATAAGCGTATTTGGTCCTTGAAACTTAAGCATATTCTTTCAGCCCTAAAGTTGCATTAAATTGTTCTTTTAGTTATAAAAAGGAGAGGGGAAAAGAGACATATTGCCAAAACATGCACAGATTCTCAGCAGAGCCAATTTCAGGTTTGTATTAGTCAGAACAGGATAAGCTATACCGCAGTAACAAGGCTCCAGACCTAAGGGACTTCATATAATTGTTTCATTCTCTTTCATGTTGCAGTCTGGTGTGATTTGAGTGACTTTTCTTGGTGGGCTTCTCCATGCAGTGATTTGGGGGATAAAAGGTCTGTCTTATGTTGCTATTGTCTTAAACACATGGCCTTCAAGTTGACCATTGAAGGGATGGAGAGAGCTGGAGGGTCACAAGACCTGGAAGTACTTTGATTGCTTCTGTCCATATTCTAGTGGGCAGAACTTAATCTGTTGGCAAGCCCTTCCCAATTTCACTGGGAATAAGATGGCTTAAACAGTGAGAATCAGAAACAAGCACCTGTCCCTTCTCTGGTCCTTAAACAACTCATGGGCAATGCCTTGTCTTTTCATCTGTTTCTTCCCAGCATCTAACAGACCACATCTGCTTAGTGAAGATGTTCTTAGCACTGGGAAATGGTACAGAAGAGCTAAGAAGTGATAAAAGTGTATTTAGTGGAAAATAATATTCATACCTTATTGGCTAGATTTTCTTTAAATTGGGCTCTATATTTTATCTTTTTGTTTAATCATTTATTAAGGAGATTCATTTAAAAACATTACAGGTATGACTTCACGTGACACTGTGAATGTATTTAATACTACTGAATTGTACACTTGAAAGTTGTTAAGATGGCCAATTTTATGTTATTAAAAAAATGGAAGTCTATATTTCATTCAACTAAGAGGCACTTTTATGTATCAGGAACTGCTCTGGATACAGGGATGTAAGGACAAATATGACGTGGTTCTGTCCATAGGGGCTTAAGATTTGCCAGCAGGGGAAACATGAGACACAGGGGCAATAAGCTGTCACCTGGGTCCAGGGAGAACTCTACTCAGCCTACACCATCTTGGTGACAGTGACAGCCACCAGATCTGAAGGCATTGGAGGTACTTGGAGCATCAGAGGGGAATGGCTCAGCCTTTATAGGCTCCTTTCGTATTGTCAAAAATACCAAGTAATGGAAACGTGAGGTAACATGCACAAGACAGGGCCCAAGGTCTCGGTTCCCTGGTAAACTGAGCCATCCAGCCAAGCTTAGTCCCCATATGGTAAAGTCCCAGGATGCCACGCACACTTTGAAGCATTTAAATGCTTCCTGTGCAGGCACCAGCACATTGCACTTATGAGAATTTAGGGATGAGGCAGCTACATTCAGAATTATCAGATCGACTATAGGTCAAGAAATGAATCGAGTAATTATCAAAACCATCGACACAGACATTTGACATGAGGCACAGGGAAGGCCCTAAGCCCCTGTATCCCAGAGACTGCCAGGTGTACCACGTGCTGCTCAGCCTCTCTGATGGCAACTGGAAGCCCTGCAGTGGACACGGAGTTGCTCTTGTCCAGTAGGGAGGTGGTGACATTGGTGTGGAAGGGGTGGTATGAGAGGTCCCCCTAAGAGTTTATATTGCCTGGGCAAGAAGAGAAAACCAGATTGAGGCCCTGTAGGGAACTGGCCTGCCTGGAAGTGAGGTAGCAGAGAGGGGACCTTTCTGAAACTACAGAGGGTGCCTCAACAGAAGACACTGGTCAGAGGCATCTGAGTTGAGTACTGCCCCCCAGCCCTCAATCCAAGAGATTCTGATGTGTGTATCTGGTTGGCCTCGTGATGCTCTTGTTTTTCTTTTTATATCAAAGGACTGTGGCAGGGCCATTTTCCCAGTGTGAAGCAGTTGGAAGGGTCCTATGAGGATACTTGGGAGTTTAGTTGGATGTTTGCTTCTATACTGTGTTCCTTTTTGATGACACTTGTGTGACAGGTCTGCTCTGAGGATGATTTCATATTGAGTACTGGCTCTTATAGTTTGAAGGAGTACATACCCTTGACCATGGGTTCTACTGAGGACAGTTTAATTTACATTCTCTGAAGAACTTATATAAAAAAGGCAGAGTCGTTTTAAAAAATTCCTTTGATCTCTCCCCATATTAGCTTAGCATTAGGTCCCCATGGCTAAGGGCAGATCCCTTAACCTGCCACATCTGTAAAATGGAACAGTTGATTCCTTGGGTGATTCTGGCTCTAACTTGGCTTTCAGCAATTTGTTCTATAGATCATCCCATCCACCCAATTACATACCCACTGGTAACTTGTGTCTATAATTACATTAATAAAGCCTCAGAGGCTGAGACAAACACTGAGAACACCAACCATGGGATCATTGGAACCAGGAAGATAATGATAGGTTGGACAGTTATGTTTTGTACACACCTACTGAGGCTGGAAATTTGTTCAAGTCGATGGCTGGATTATGAAGCTCTGATTTACTGCTAATGTTGATGATACAATCATATTAACTATTTCTAGTTTTGAAATAAATACTTTTGGTTTTACCATCGTCAACACTTTTTTGATTAACATTTATTTCTTCAACAAATATTTTTTGAGCACTTCCTGTGTATCAGGCACTAATCCAGGCCCTGGAAATAGTGTAGTGAATCCAGAAAGACAAAAACGCTTCATGGCAGTGGCATCATGGTGGAGAGATAGTTGTAGAGCTAGGTTGCTTCAAATTATCTATAACTGCTCTAATAAAAACTGAGCAGGAGTGAAATGGAATAAAATGAAAAGGACAGCTGTAATGAGGGAGGTAAACAATCAACAGGTGGGTCAGAAAAAACCTCTTTGAGGAGGTGACCTGTGAGTGGAAGCCCAAGTGGGGAAACGTCTCTAGGAAAAGGTCCCAGCTTGTTGGGAGCCTCCAGCGGGCTGGATAAAGATGGCGTCCTCACTTGACAGAAGAGGCTGAGGTGCCAATGGATCTCTGATTCCTTGCCTGTTCTTGTGACAGAGTTGTGTTGGTGAATGCAGATGTCCAGATATCAATACAAATGTGTATGGTTTTATTACAAGATAGGCTCTTTTTCCTGGGACACAGCTGGAATAAAACAGATGAAATTCCAATTCACATCAAGTTTATATTGCTTGAATTCAAGGGCAATGTGCACTGTAGAAATGTTTCCTGTAGGATCTTCCAGTTAGCATGCACAGGGAGGGTAAGCTATTTGGGTGGGCCACTTGGGAACTGGGCTCCCCTCTGTCACTGACCTGCTGTGGGGCTTGAGGTTAATGGAGAAATCTCTCTGGGACTCACTTTCCTCACTGAAAGCAGGGTGTTGAACTATCTAAAGGCCCATTTGCTTTTTTTTTTTCTTTTTTGGGGGCATACTGGGGATTGAACTCAGGAGCACTCAACTACTGAGTCACATCCTCAAACCTATTTTGTATTTTATTTAGACACAGGGTCTCACTGAGTTGCTTAGCACCTTGCTTTTGCTCAGGCTGGCTTTGAACTCACGATCCTCCTGCCTCAGCCTCTAAAGCCGCTGGGATTATAGGCGTGCGCCAACGCGCTCGGTCCACTTGGGACTTTTAACACTTGGATTGAGATGTAGTTTGGGGTAGGGAGGAAGTTTTTATGTGACTGAGGTTTGAGCGCAGTTTTCTTAATTGTGAATGGGAGACCCTCAGGATTGTCAGAACTGTCAGAACCATCAGAACTTGCTACCCCTGATTCATGCTGTGCCATTCCACTTAGGTAGGACATGTGCCCTTTATAGTCGAATGAAGGCAGTGCTTCCCTTGACCTGTCTGTCAGGATGCCTGGTTACTGCCGAAAAGGGCCAGCCACAAGCATTCAGACGGTTGAGATGTTTGCAGACAAGTCCCCCTAAGCAGAAGCTGCAAGTTTAATGAGTGGAATTAAAAATGCAAATGATGGTCACGATTATGGGCTAATGACATGACTCCCTCAGACTGTAGCTCCCAGGGCCTGTTTGTGGCTCTGTGTCCTGTTTATGTCTAGGCAAGGAGCTCAAGGCCCCCTCTTGCCTTGGGGTTGCCATGCAGAGGGACCCACTCACCACCTACCTCCTTCCCAGGGGGCTGTGGGGACTAATGAGGGAGCCTTTGAGAATCCCTGATGAAAGGTGCTGTAAAAGAACAAAGTCCTATTAGGCTATTATGAAACCACACTGCGGCATCTGTTACCCACCAACACCGGAGTGAAACTTGACAGCCTCTCAGCACATTTGTGAAGTTCCGGCAGCTCCTCTTTCGGCACAGGTGAAACAATAATAAATAGAAATTGAATGTGGATCCCAGGTATTTTAATAAAGTCGATAAAACACAGTTGCGCTGCCCCTTTGGCTCTTGCCAACTCTTGTTCATAAACAGAAACCCCCGTGGGGATATTCACTGACTGGGGTGGGTGCGTGCAAGGTGCAAGCTCAGAGCCCGAGTTTGCTACTTCATCTGGAGTAAAGTGCTTGGTGGATGCGCTTGAGTTACCATGGCGACCGGGGGGACAATGCTCTTGGGCGTGCAGACCCCATGTTTGCAGCATTATGCTTCAGAAGGAGGATTTAGAGATGCAGAACAAAACATAATAAAGAAGCATCAAGCCTAATAAGACTAGGGACTGAAAGAAAGCCAGGGACTTCTGTTTAGACACCACAGCGTTCTCGCGTTGTGGGTCTGGGAACCGATCCAAGACTGAGGCTTGTTCATTATACCTCCCAGGCCGCAGGCATTCAGAAGGGCTCTCTGCATTGAAATTGCAACTTTTTCTCACCTGGCTGCAAAGAGAACCCACTGAGTTTAGAACAGTACACGAAGGAAGAGATTTTCTCATTTAAACAACATCCTTTTGTACCTGGTCGATAAGATACAAGGAAAAAAAAAGCCCAGCTTGAATATTGCTCAAGTTGCCAAAATTGAGCCGGAACAACCCCATGGCGTCTTTATTGGGTAACACGAATATCATTCTTGGATATAGCCTCATTAATCAAAGCCTCAAATGTTCCAAGAGTTCAGATGTAAAGGATGTAGCAAAAGACGGTTTTCATCATTTACATAATTAAAAAAAACGCTGGAGTCTCTTCCCTTGTTTGGTGCCTCTGGTTATGGACAGCTGACACCTGCTTTCTGGGGGCCTGTTGTTCTTTCCTACCAGTTCCCTTCCATCATCAAAGAGTTGGCCCCGCATTGCCTTGTTGTTGAGAAGGACAAGGTAATGCAATGTGAGATCAAGAAAGGAACTTGAATGGAAGGTTACATTAATTAAAGAAGCGTATGGCACAGAGGAAAGAGATTTGGAATCAAGATACCAGATTTCCAGTCCCTTTGTGGTCACTGACTTGGTGTGTGCAACTTTGACCAAATCATGGAAACTTGGAGTCTCAGTTTTGCTCATTAAATAAGACTGGGAGGCTGATTTTACTCAGCTGCAAGTTCTCAAGAGTGAGGTCTGTTTTTTACTCATCTTTGGGTCTCATGTCGCACACAATAGTTGTGATATTTCTTTCTTTTTTTGCGTACTGGGGATTGAACTCACGGGTACTCACCACTGAGCCACATCCCCAGCCCTATTTTCCGTTTTATGTAGAGACAGGGTCTCACTGAGTTGCTTAGCGCCTTGCCATTGCTGAGGCTGGCTTTGAACTCACGATTCTCCAGTCTCATCCTCCCAAAGTGCTAGGATCACAGGTGTGTGCCCCCATGCCTGGCTGTGGTATTTCTTGAATAGTTGAATTCCCAAGCTTCTGTGCAGTTCTGTTGGACTCTTATCTCTGAGTTCATCAATAGAAGTCATTTCACACCACCTTTTTGCAGATGCTGCAAAGGCATCTCCCGTGGACCTACATCATCTGAAGCTATAACAGGCTCTCTAGGGCAGATACAAATGGGAACAACTTAAGTTTGCCTTTTAAGAAATTTTTTAAAAATTTATTTGTTCTAATCAGTTATACATGACAGCACAATGCTCTTTGATTGATTGTACACAAATGGAGCACACTTTTCACTTCTCTGGTTGTACACGAAGTAGGGTCACACCATTCGTGCACTCATACATGTACCTAAGGTAATGATGCCCATCTCATTTTGGCCTTTAAAACTAATATTCATCCCTGGTTCATGTAACAAATTACCTATGGAACTCAGGTGGAGCAATAGGTATGCCTTCCAACTGGATTTTCAATTTATCTCCTCTAGCAGGAGTCTCCCAAGGTTTGGAGTATAAGAGCATTACTGCCAGAGTTCCACCTTTAGTATTTGATGATAGAAAAAAAATTACAAAGTGGTAGATTGTATTGTAGTTCTTGATTATTTGTTCTTTCCCAGGAGGAGGCTTATGCATCCCTGTTCTTCTGGTGCCTTGTAGTGGATAAAGTGGAGGTCCACTTCCCATTGTCAGGATGCAACAGGGCAGTGCCTTTCAATGATTGTGTGGCTCATTTATGTTGTGGCATGTCATAGTCAGGGGCTGCCCCTTCAGCCCGAGTCCCAGAATGCAGAAGTACAGGGAGGAGAGTAGAACTCAGTCTCTGCCAGCCTGTAACCTACATGAACTCCAAGTGAGAAATAAATATTGGTTAATAAAAGCTACTGGATTTGAGGGTTGCTGTTTCTATAGCAACCAGGCAACAACAGCAGGCAACAGTGCAATGAAAGGCATCTGAATCATCCTAACAATATCTACAGGTGTTTGAGAACTAGTGTTCCGTAGCAATTGGCTGATGAATAAATGAATAATTGCGTAAGACACACTTTTTTCTTTTCTCTGACTCCTCCTCCTTCTTTTTTGAAGTTTGTGGACTGTGCTTGGTGTCACATTTGAATCAGCAACTTCTTTGCCAAAGCTTGGCATATCTAAGAGTTTCTGCCCAGCTTACACATCTCGATTTTAGAATGATTCACTTCAGATCTGTGGCAATTTGGAGAGAAAATGGGATTCTGAAATATCAGATGTGAGTCTGACTCTCGCACATATTTCCTATGTGAACTTGGGCATGCCCTGTAGCTTTTTTGAACCATCTACTAACTTATAAATGGCTATAACTCTTACACATTGGGCTGTTTGGAGCATTAAATGAAATGAGCCACGTAGATGTTTCAGACATGAGTTGTAGTTGTTCTTGGAGTAACTAACTCAAGAGGAAAGTAGTTTTGACAGTCTCACTCCTCCTGTCCCCAATCTTCCTTCTCAATGAGCCCCTGCCCATCAGCTGAGTGTTTACATAGACCTGAGTTCAAAGATGCACTGAGAAAACCCAAAGTCCTTCTCAAAGGGAGGACCTTGGAGCTTTCATTTCAGATGCAGGGGGCTCCTGATGCAATGGAACTTACAGTGACTGGGTTAATGAGGAGCAGAGGGAGCATAATCAGGCTGCTTACGTCAGGGCTTCCTACCTTCCCCAGGACAGGGGAGGCATGGATGGCCACCTTGCCACATGCCAGCAAATTGTGCCTAGGGATAGAGGGTAGAGGGAGGGTTCAGTGTCTCTGTTGTGGTGTCAGCTCTCTGGGGTCAAGAGATGAGTCCCACAGAGATCCAGCTGGGGGAGAAGTCTGCTAGGTGGAAATAACTTTAATGAGGTCAGGAGGGTAAGGGGTATTTGCGTGTGTGTATGTGTGTGTGTAGGGGCAGGGTGTGGGTAAGAGGTGGCTTTAAAGTGACAAGAGGAGGACTTTGACAATGCTGCATTCTAAGAGCTCCAGCTGACAGTTTGAGACCTCTTCTTCCTTCCCGCAGTCTTCCTCACAGCTCCTGTTCTTTCTGCTGCCCTACTCCTCCCACTTTCTACCCTTATAACTGATCCATGAAATGGGGACAAGTAAGTTTGAGGACCAGTGACTAGTGCTGATGGATGCTTTACATGCATTGATGAGACCACCAGAAACTTCCTATTTTCGATCCACAAAAATAGCAATCTCATACGCAGCGTAGCTATCACATTTAATTTCTTGGCCATCTTTTTTCTCTTCCATATTTTTTTGATTGATGCATTATAGTTGGAAATAATGTTGGTATTTGTTGTTACATATTCACACACACACACACACACACATACAATCTAACATTAGAATTTGGCCAATATCACTCCTCCGTGTTTCCCTCTTTCCCTTTCCGCCTCCCTTTGGGTCTCTTTCCTCTATTCTATTGATCTCCCTTCTATTTTCATGAGATCCTCATCTCACCTTTCTTTTCAGTCTTTTTTTTTTTTTTTGTACCAAGGATTGAACCCAGGGATGCTTAACTACCAAGCCACATCCTCAGCCACAATGTTTATTTTTTATTTTGAGACAGGGTCTTGCTAAGTTGCTGAAGCTGGCTTTGAACTTGTGATCCTCCTGCTTCAGCCTCCCAAGCCATGGGGATTACAGGCATGCTCCACTGTGCCTGGCTTTTCAGCCATTTCAAGAGGAGTAATTATTACACTCCACTTTTCAGACAAGGAAACTGAGAAGTTAAGTCATTTGCTTCACATTGCATGAGAGGAAATAAAAGAATGAGAATTTATGTTCAGGATCCTGACGCCACGCCCAGTTCAGAACCATTACACTGCTTTGATGAAACCATCTATACTGATGTATAAATAATCAATAATGGCCTCAAATGTTTCCTCTTCAGTGTGGGGAGGTGGAACAATTGGGGTTTCACTTAGGTGCTGGCATTAGATGCTACTGGATGTGAGGAGTACTTTTTCAATCACCTAAACTTCTCAGGATGTCTCTGGTCCATGTTAAGAGGGTCTGTGGTTCACCTGGCGTGTGAGACAGGGGTTAAGAATGGAAGGGAGAGGGGCTGGGGTTGTGGCGCAGTGGTAGCGTGCTCACCTAGCACGCGGGAGGCACTGGGTTCGATTCTCAGCACCACATAAAAATAAAATAAAGATATTCTGTCCACCTACAATTAAAAATAAATATTAAAAAAAAGAATGGAAGGGAGGATGAGTTAGTGCCCAAACTCATTTTAGAAGTAATATCTATTCAGTGTAGAAAATTAAGACAAAAATAGGTTTAAAAAGTGACTAGCAATATTTAGCTAGAGTTAATGTGTTTATAATATGTGTATTATCTCTCTCTTCTCTCTCTGGCTATTTTCCACCTGCATACGTAAATTTTGGAGAAGGGATCTATTGAATGCATTATTTTCTGTAGCTATTAATTCTCCATTTTATTTCAGAAAGGATTTAATGTTTTACAAGGCATATAAAATATGACGTAACATAAAAGTGGAGTTAAAAAAGAAAAATCCACATCATAACAACATATTCAGATTTGTGTTTTTAAAATTTAACACTGGGGATTACACTGGGGATATTTGACCAAGCCATGAAAGAGATAGCATCATTTAAACACGTGGTCATTTTTTAAGGAAATAAAAACACACAGATTAGAAATGAATCGCTAGACCCAGCATCATTTTTAGTGGCTCTATACTGTTCCACTGGTTGGTGGCGTCATTCTTTATTTGACTAACTTCCATCGACCAAAGTTTCAGGACTGTAAACAAAGTACAGGAGCCTTTGTGCACATCTTCCACGGTGTGAATTCACCTGTCTCTGCCCCTCTTTACGAGGAAGAACACTGAACCAATCAAGTCGCCTCCCACCTGTCCCCAGGCTGTCTGCCAGCCCCGGGCTCTGCCATACTACTCTCTGCATGGTGGGTGTGCAGTGAGGGGTTGCTACAGGGGACCCTGAGTGTTGGGGTGACAGCCACGGAAGCTGGGCATTAGGAAGGGAAATGGAGTCAGACACTTGCAGGAGGTGAATGATAGCGGTAGGGAAATCGCCAGGCCTCGTTTTAATTTTCTTTGATCCTTTCCAAGTTTTCTAAGACGAAGATGCTTCTGATAATGCTTCTTTTTGGTTGCTATAAAGAAAGGTGTGTCCCAGGTAGTGAAAAAGCAACGGGACTCAAAAGGTCTCCTGCGCCAGGAACGAAATAAGCCACGAGATGGCGCTGTCCCCACACCGAAAAGGCCTGCGGCAGGTCCCCGGGCAGCGCTCCGGGGCCAGGCAGAGTAGAGAAGGGATACAAAGTGGGTAGAAGGAGTTGTTTGTCTTCTCTGTTCTCAGGGGCTACGCCTTTAAGTAACCCCATACACACCTCTGTCTTCCTAGGTGTCTCTTGGATGCTTCCACAGTCAGCCTGTGCCCCTCTCCTGGCTCCATCTCTGTCCTGGGGTGTCTCTCCTTTCCAATGGATTTTTTTCCCCTCTCTCATCCTTAACTGGCTATAATTTTAAAAAGCAAGCTGTAGCTATTCTTATTTTTGTATTTAATAAAATTTTAGATACATTTTAATAATTTTAAAGGTATAAGAATTGATCTTTGTTTGTATTCCTTTATTAGTTTTTCTCTAAAAAAAAAAAAAAAGCCCAAAAAACCAAAATTAAGTTATTTCCCCCCTTACGCTGAGATCCCTTGTTGCATGTTATTTTCGTATTTATTTTTTATGGATCAGTGGACCTGAGGAGAAAAATGAGCACAGCTATAACTAACAGTTATTAGGTTCTTGGTGTTTGATTTCTTTGTATTGATAGTTATAAACAAATCTGCCTCTGGGGGTGGAAATAAGGGAGTGGATAATACACAAAAAATAGTTACTATGTATTGAGCTATGACTGATTTCTTTCTTTCTTTTTTTTTTTGGTACCGGAGATTGAACTCAGGGGCACTCGACCACTGAGCCACATCCCCAGTCCTATTTTGTGTTTTATGTAGAGACAGGGTCTCACTGAGTTGCTTAGCGCCTCCCCGTTGCTGAGGCTGGCTTTGTACTTGCGATCCTCCTGTCTCAGCCTCCCTAAGTGCTGGGATTACAGGCTTGAGCCACTGCGCCCGGCTATGACTGATTTCTTATGTGGACCTTCCTACCAGTGTGGAACCTCAGGTTGGCGAATGTGAAGAATTTGGCAAAGGTGACCTGGATAAGAAAGGAGTACAGCTGGGATTTTAAGCCCTACCTTGGTGACTTCAAAACCTGCCCTTTGGGCTGGTCCATTAACAGGAGGCCATTCAAGAAGGCCTAGGCAGTGTGTCTGGCTTTGGGGTTCCTACTGAAGGATGTTAAGGCCCACTTGAACTTGGGCCTTCAGTTCCTTTCTGAGGATGTGGAACAGGGAGAATTCAGATTCAGAGAGCCAGGTGAGCTGACCCAGGATAGTTTATGGGCAGAGCAATCCCACATAATGGCATCCTTTGTGTTAAGTGGAAGGCATTGCCCTCGCCCACCCTGACACGGTAGCTGGGCACTTACTTTTCACTTAGTGACCCAAAAATAGGGGAGAGCAGAGTCACTCCACAGGGCCTAGAGGGTTGTCTGTGGGTCAGGAATTAGGTGAGGAGGTAGACCCATAAGTAAAAAGCCCATTCCCAAGGGTTAGCCCAGTAAAGCATTATCAGGCATTTACACCACAGTGTAAGTGACTTTGAATTTTAAGTGTAAATGACTTTATACTTTAAGCTTTATTCCATTGAAATCAAAGTCCCAGTTCTCAGGAAAAGTATTTTAGGCAACCACAGGAGACAGAGGAGCTCTCTCCAGGGCACTGAAACCAGTTCATGGAGGTAGCTGGAGCGGTCACCTCGCACTGCTCTTAGAAAAAGTAGCCTGGTCACACAAGTAATCCATATGCATTGTAGAAAATTTGGAAAATGTAGAAAAGCACAGAAGGAAATACATTGTAACTCTTCTCAGCTTAACACCTTTAATTTATTTCTCCAAAACAGAGAGTACAGAAAAAAAGGCGTTAAGCTAAAGGCTATTAACATCACAAAAAGGCTTCCAGCCCCTTCCCTGGAATGGGCTCAGATCTGATCTGAGTCTCACTTTCTTCATGCCTGCCCCTTGAAACGTCGCTTTCGCCCACGGGTGACATTTTCTGAGATTAAAAAAAAAAGTATTACCTTATTGGCACATGCTGTAGGAAGGTAGGAAGAGAAGCATGGAAGCACAAAAATAGAAACATCTTTGTTTCTGCCACTATGCTCAACATTTTTAAAAAATGATATTCCATTTGTTTCCAAAAATAGTGTTTTCCTGCTTTGCTGTACTTGGTAAAGTACAAATCACATGTGGAAAAAAAAAATCTCTTTTTATAGGCATTTTCATGGGTGGTTATATAAACATTCCCTGGAACCTATCTTTCTAAGCCCTTACTCCAAGGACAGTGGGGAATCCAGAAGCAGAGAGGCTAAGCTGGGGTGTGGATGCTGAGCCCAGTGCTGGGCTGGCCCCAGAGGAGCAGGTGGCCTTGCTGAGCTAAGTGAGGGCTTCCTGTTCATTATTCCTAAAAGTTGCTCAGCAGTTGGGAAAAATAGCAAAAGTTCTCTCAAGGCACTATTGCAAAATATGGAAATCCAATTTATTAATCAAGGGACGATTGTAGTTATTCCCACCGCCTAAGGATGATTGAGAATAATATTTTAGTACACCCACCTCATCATTTTCATATAGAGTATTAACATTTCCCCTCTGCTCTGAAACCAGCTTCTTAAACTTTAAAATATGTTGTAAAAAGTTTATTTCATTAAATAAGTCCTTCCAGTTCACTGGCAATGCTTTCCAAGTATTCTGTCAACATTTCTTTAATCCCCTTTGTTGAGTATTCAGGTCTCCTTCCCACCGTCCCCTCAACTTTTGCTAATCATTCACAATGCTGCAGCAAACATACTTGGTTGTATGTCTTGGCACACATCCATGATTATTTCCTTCGATAAACTCTTGTAAGTAAAATTTCTGGGTCCAAAGGTATGTATACTATTAAGGCTATCAACATGAATTGCCATAATTTATTTCATAAGGTTTGTATTAATTTGCATTCCTAGTCTCCCTATTGCACGAAAAAGTCTCCTTTCCCCCATATTCTTACCAAAAAGTTATTAATTGGTTTTATTTATTTATTTATTTATTTATTTATTTATGGTACTGGGAATTGAACCCAGGGGTGGGGGTCACTTTAAGTCCCCAGTCTTTTTTTATATCTTATTTTGAGACAGGCTCTCCACAAGTTGCTTAGGGCCTTGCTAAGGTGCTGAGGCTGGCCTTGAGCATGCAAATCTCCTGCCTCATAACCCTCCTCCCCCCATTTGCTGGGATTACAGGTGTGTGCCACCACCTCCAGTGGTATTAGCTGTTAGTAATGTTTGTTAGTGGCAGGCAAAAAAATATCCTATTGGTTCAGGTTTGATTTTTGGATTGGAATATTGCTTCTATTTCTAAGGTAATCTCTGCACCATCTTCAACCCCTGGGGGGCACCGTCCTCATTGCTAATGTTTATTGAACACTTATCTTGTACCAAGCACTTGGCATTTATTTCCTCAATTATTTCTCATACTAATCCTTGTGTAAATTGCCCCAAATTACACAGAGAGTAAGACATAAAACTGAGGATTGAACCCATACTTTGTCTGATACCAACATCTTTTTTTTACATTTATTTTTTAGTTGTAGGTGGACAGAATATCTTTATTTTATTTTTATGTGGTGCTGAGGATCGAACCCAGTGCCTCACGCGTGCTAGGGAAGCACGCTACCACTGCGCCATAACCCGACCCCTGATACCAATATCTTGACTCGTACTCTTTTTTATTTACCTATACCTAGTATCCTTGGTCTTGTATTCCTGATTTAACTATCTAGCTGTACTGTCTCCCATTGCTTTTGGGCCCATGGGAGGCTGCACGGCATGACTAGGAACACGTAATTGAGGAAGCCCTCACCTCATGCTGGGAAGTAAAAAGAGAGCAAGAGGCTGTTGTCCCACAATCCCCTTGGAGGGCACGCCTCCCGCTAGGCTCCACCCATTAAAGGTTTACCCCCCTCCAATAGCAGTAAGCTCAAGTCCAAGCCTTTTTAAAGCATGGTCCTTTGGAGCACATTCCAGATGCAAACTATAGCAAATGGTACTTAAAATTTGAATAATTTCTGTTTGTTCTTGGCATTTAGAAATGCAATTTTTGTACTTTGATTTGTGTCTCCCTCCTAAATGTTCTTGCTTTAATATTTTTAATAATCCAAATTATTGTAATGAAGAAATTTTAATACTTGTGTAATATCTCTTGGGATTTTTTGTCAACAGTTATATTGCCTGTGAGTAGTGACAGTTTAATTTCTTCTTTTTTTGTGTGCTATAATAACAAATGGTGGCTTTTTATTTTCCCTGTACAGTGGACTGAACACTCAGGGGTTCTACCACTAATCTATATCCCCAGCTCTTCTTAATTTTTTAATTTTTTTTTTTTTTGAGACAGCGTCTTGTCAAGTTGCCCAGGCTGACCTTGAACTTGCAACCTTCCTGCCTCAGCCTCTGAGTTGCTAGGATTGCAAGTGTGTAGTGCTTTTGTTGGGAATTTCAATGCAATATTGAATAAACTTTGTAATAATGAACATGTTGTTATCACTCCACTCTTTTTTTGTGTGTGTGGGTATGTGGTGCTGGGGATTGAACCCAGGGCCTTGTGTATGTGAGGCAAGCACTGTACCGACTGAACTATATCACCAGCCCCCATTCCACTCTTGTTTTTTTTTTTTTTTGGTGCTGGAGATTGAACTCAGGGGCACTCGACCACTGAGCCACATCCCCAGTCCTATTTTGTGTTTTATTTAGAGACAGGGTCTCACTGAATTGCTTAGCGCCTCCCCGTTGTTGAGGCTGGCTTTGAACTTGAGATTCTCTTGTCTCAGCCTCCCTAAGTGCTGGGATTACAGGCTTGTGCCACTGCACCAGGCTCACTCTTGTTTAAAAACGTTTTTTAGTTGTAGATGGACACAATACCTTTATTTATTTATTTATTTATTTTTGTGGTGCTGAGGATCGAACCCTGTGCCTCACACATGCTAGGCAAGTGCTCTACCACTGAGCCACAACCCCAGCCCTACCATTTCACTCTTAAGCATGAAGTTTACTGCAATTTATTGTGGCTACCTTTTGTCCAAAGAAGTTCACTTCTATTTCTAGTTTGCTTTATGTTTTTGTGAGGAATGATGTTAAATTTTATTAAAATATTATCTTATTTAGATGATCACATGTTTTTTTTTCTCCTTTGTTGATGTGGTGACTTGTAATGTTTTCCAAACGTTTATTTTCTTCTTTAAGTTCTCCATCTTTTTTTGGGGGGGGGAGTTACCAGGGATTGAACTCAGGGTACTTGACCACTGAACTACATCCCCAGCCCTATTTTGTGTTTTATGTAGAGACAGGGTCTCACTGAGTTGCTTAGCGCTTCACTGATGTTGCTGAGGCTGGCTTTGAACTCGCGATTCTTCTGTCTCCGTCTCCTAAAGTGTTAGGATAACAGGCATGCGCCACCGTGCCCAGCTTAAGTTTTCCATCTTTTTGAAGATGGATATCAACCTTGTTTTGCAGATGAGAAAGTAGAGATTCAGAGAGGTTAACTCGTTTCCCCAAAGGCACAAGGCTATAAGTGTTGGGTTTAGATTTGGGGTCCAGCCCTGAGTCACTCCTGAGGGCTGGCCCTTTACAGTACATCATGTAGTATATGTGCCCTTCCAGCAGAAGTCCACTGGCATTGTCCCAGGATCAGAGGAGATGCCAGTGTGGGGTGGATGGTGGGGTAAGAAAGCGTCAGAGGTTTCAAAGCTATTGGACTGGCAGTGGCTGCCAGATGGGTGGGAAGAGAAAACAGGATTTGAAAATGTTAAAAAAGAGAAAAGCAGAAATGGCAAGCAAAGGAAAAAAACAAAGCCTGGGCTGCACACGGCTCTCCAGGGCGACTTTCCAGGCAGCAGAAGTGTTAGAGTGTTGAGCGGTTCCAGGTGTCAGATCGCTCTGTGGCTGAGTTGACTAGCTCTGTGTTTGCCACTGTGCATTCTCTACACACGGAGCCAGGCAACTGAATGTCTAACTCTAACCTTCACAAGCACCGGGAGTTTTTTTTTTTTTTTGTGTGTGTGTGTGTACAATATTCTGAACCGCAGTAAGACATTTATTTGAGATAGGTTGGGGGTGGGGCTATATTAGGGTTTTCCAGAGAAATAGAACCAATAGAATGGTCCCTTTTTCCCTCTTCTTCCTGTTGGTCACACACACACCCACACACCCAGGGAGACTTATTATATAGCATTGGCTCATGCAGTTATGGAGGACGTCTGCCATCTGTACACTAGAGACCCAAGAAAGCTAGTGGTGAAATACAGTCAGAGTCTGAAGGCCTGGAAACCAGGGCAGCCCATGCTTAAACCCCAGCTGAGAAGTGTCAGTTCAAGAAGAGGTCGTGGTGTGTGTATGTGTGTGTGTGTGTGAATTTTTCCTTCCTCCGCCATTTGTATTTAGACCCTCAATGGATTACATGGTGCCCACCCACATGGGAGATGGCAATTCAAATGCTAATGACATTTGCAAACACCCTAACAGACTCACCAGGAAACAATGTTTAATTTCACTCAAGTGACCATCAAAAAAGCCTTCAATAATTAAGCAAGTACCTGGCCACAGGTTCTCCATCATGGGAGACAAGCAGAGACAGGAAGAGGCTCCACTGGGGAAAGGTGATGTGAACGCATTGAATAAAAGGTTGGACTGGTTCATTTCTGAGGATCTGCTATAGTTTGGAGATGAAGTGTCCCCCAAGGAACTCTTGTGTTAGGCAATGCGGCAATGTTTAGAGGTGAAAATATTGGATTAAGAGGGCTGTGATTGCATCAGTGGATTAATCCATTTGATTAGTTAATAAAATTTGAATGGGCTATTGAGAGCTAACTGTAGGCAGGTGAGGAAAGGCTGGAGGAAGTAGGTCACGGGGGGGTGTGGCTTTGGGATGATGTCTTCTCCCTGATCCCTTTTCCCCTCTTCTTCCTGGCTGCCATGAGCTGAGCAGCTTTCCTTTTCCTTGCTCTTTTGCCAAGATATTCTGCCTCACCTCAGGCCCAGAGCAATGGAGTTAGCCATAGACTGAGTCTATGAAACTGTGAGCCAAAATAAACTTTTCCTCCTCTAAGTTGTTCTTGGCAGGTATTTGAATCACAGTGACAAAAAACTGACCAACACAGGACCTTCCAAAGTGAAGATTTTCAGATTTCAGTGAGAATTGATAGCATTTTCTTTCTATTTTCAATAAAAAGATACAAACTTTTGAGACAACATGATTTAAGCATTTTCCCAAAGTGTGTGTGTGTGAGCATACACGTTAGCCATAAACTAACAATGTGAGGCTGGCCCTAGCCTTGAAGGCCATGTCCATATAGGTGTAAGACAGGGAGGCTTGCTGGGCACGGAGGTGCACACCTGTAATCCCAGCGGCTCTGGAGGCTGAGACAGGAGAATTTCGAGTTCAAAGCCAGCCTCAGCAATGGTGAGGTGCTAAGCAACTCAGTGAGACCCTGTCTCTACATAAAATACAAAATAGGGCTGGGGATGTGACTCAGTTGTCGAGTACCCTTGAGTTCAATCCACAGTACCCACCCCCCATCCCCCAAAAGAAAAGAAGGGGAGGCTTGGCCATGAGAGAACACATACTGTCAGTTCAGCCCTGAGAACAATTAACCACACTCATTCAGGTACCAAGCAGTTGAGAAAACTCAGCTGAACAATTAACATGAAATGGAAAGCTGAGGTGGCGCACCAGTGCAGAGAGGCCCTTACCAACAGGTCAGTGCCAAGCATCCCTTTGTCTCAGTCCTAATGGCCTAGTTGCCCCACGAGTTGGAGAAGCTGGTGGTGGTGGCCGGGATGGGGTGGGGGTAGGGGAGCTGACCAGACAGAATGTCGCAACCAGAATCTATTTTCTTCCTTCTCCATTGGTGCCTGTTCTCTGTAGCCTGACGATTTGACAGCAGCTGCCTGTGAACCCTACCAATCTCAAATTTGCTAGTAAGCAAGATAAATATATAAATAAATATAAATTCCATCATCAGCTCCTGGCCTCCTGACCCAATCATGAAATGTGTTGCAGATATGCTGACACCAGGGTTGCTATTCAATAGCAAGCGGCGTCACACTCCAGCTCACACCTGGGCTGGGCCGGCCTCCACGTTGTGCTTCCGCACTGTCCTTAGACTCCAGACCTCATGACACCCTCAGAATGATAAATCCAGGACCTGGAGTCTGAGTGCGAGGAACAAAGGTCTGTCTCGGTGTTCTAATTCCTACTTTAAACCTGAAGTAATGATAATAACAAGGCCTAATTATATCTTGAGCTTCCCTTCCTCTATCAGGATCTCAGAGAATGTACCAGATGCCATTATCTCATTAATCTTGATCTGTGGCTGATGGGCATTCAATTTTAATTTAGAAAGGCAGCCAGGAGAGGAGATCACTTATTCAAGACTTAAGACAAGATGACCGGGTGGGAAAACTTGCTTTCAGTACTGGCTGCATATTAGAACCACCTTGGGACACTTTTGAAAAAAATGCCTGGGTATTACCCCAGACCAAGCATTCTGAATGTATTCAAAAGTTTTCCAGTAACAAATTAAAAATTTTAAAGTCAGAATCTCTAGAAATGGGATTTACTCATTCGTATCCTTAAAAAGCTTTCCAAGGTAATTGTATTACCTGAATCTTGCTTGTAGCCTCAGTTGCATGATAGACACCTTTGCAGACAGGCCGAGTGCCAGATGTTGACCAGGTGATATCACAGCAGAATGGAGGAAATATCCTATTCACCCTAATGTACTTATTTTATGACAGGTACTGAAATGAAGTAGCTCATGTTGGTCTTCATGTAATT
Organism: Xerus rutilus; assembly: GCA_028644305.1. NCBI lineage: Eukaryota > Metazoa > Chordata > Mammalia > Rodentia > Sciuridae > Xerus > Xerus rutilus. Next base: position 133,332,402 of record CM053402.1, on the reverse strand, counting down.
GGATGATTATATGAAGATGGATATAATTAATCTAATTTTACATGTGGGAAAAAACAAAGGTGGGGGATTAATTTATCAAAGGCACAGGGAGAAGCGCTGGAATTTGACCTCAGTTCAGACAGTCCATTGAAATAAATTTGTATATGTGTACTGTTGTCCACTTCATGGGAATGTGGGTTGCCTCTGATCCTCTTTTCCAATAAGGATGAGAAAGAACTCGTGTTAAATCAAGGGCCACAGAACATGGATTAAAGACACTCTTAATCTGCTCTAGGAAAGAAATCGTATCTGTCATGGTGGCTGAAATGGGAGTTTCTACCTGTTGAGTTTGTGGTAATCTGAAGCTATTCTGTAGGATCTGCCTGGTTTTGGCAGGGACCAATTGGTGAATGAAAAGGAGATACAATTGGAACCACAATCGCTGATTATTTAGACGAGTGTGTTCCACTTTATATACAATGCAAGTCACATGTGTAATTTAAAAATGCTTAATAGCCATGCTAAAAAAGTAAAAACAGACAGGAAATTAATTTTAGTAATGTTATGGTTTAGATATGAGGTGTCCCTCAAAAGCTCACATGTGAGACAATGCAAGAAGGTTCAGAGGAGAAATGCTTGAGTTGTGAGACTCTTCACCTAATCAGTGCATCAATCCCTGATGGGATTAACTGAGTGGTAACTGGAGGCAGGTGGGGTGTGGCTGGAGAAAGTGGTTCTTTAGGGGCAGGGCTATGGGGTATATATTTGCGTTTGGCAAGTGGAGACCTCTCTCCCTCTCTGTTTCTGATCGTGATGTGAGTAAGCTGCTTTCCTCTACCACATTCTCCCGCCATGATGTCCTGCCTTACTTCAAGCCCAGAGGAATGGAGCCAGTCTTCTATGGACTAAGACTTCTGAAACCGTGAGCCCACAAATAAACTTTTCCTCCCTTAAAATTGTTCTGGTCAGATCCTTTAGTCATAGCAGTGAAAAAGCTGACTAACACAAGTATATTTTATTTAACTCAATTTATTAATTTTATTTATTTATTTGTTTTTTGAGATTGGGTCTCCCTATGCTTCCCAGGCTGGTCTTGAATTCCTGGGCTCAACAATCCTCCTGCCTTATCCTCTCAAGTACCTGACTGTAGGCATGTGCCTCACGCCTGGCTCTATTAAATTATTTTAAATATGTAATAAACATAAAAGTTTATTGACATTTTATAGTCCTCTTTTGGATAATAGATCTATTAATACTTATGGCATATTCCAATACAGATGTTAAATTTTATCTGAAATATTTGATATATATTTAAGTTTTATAAAATTTACAATTGAAAAGGTAGACATACATTCAAATTGTTTCAAACGTATTAAAAGTTTTTCAGTACCTAAATTGCATGTATGTTTTAAAATTTTATTAGTTAAAATTAAAAAAACTCAGTCCCTCATTGCACTAATAACATTTCAAGTCCTCAATAATCGCATGTGTTTAGGGCTACAATTGGACAGTGCAGCTCTGGATCTTTGAGAGAGGCTATATTTTTTTTAATCACACTCTCTTGGGTATTATTTTATTTTTTTAATATATTCTCAGGGAGGTGGCAGGTAGAAGTTTCCCCTTCAGACTAAGGTCAGTGTAGGAGTTGTGCTGTCCATCAAGCAGGCCTGCTCTGATTATACACCTGGGGAAACGACCACCAGATGGGTCCATGGTCTCAGACTTTGGCCAGGATGCCATTTAGACTCCAGCTCCCAAGGGACCTACCATACAGAACCTCTGCATATCAGTGTTGTCATGGTTTGGATGTGAGGTGTCCCCCAAAAGCTCACGTGTGAGACATGCAAGAAGGTCCAGAGGAGAAATGATTGGGTTGTGAGAGTCTTAACCCAATCAGTGAATTAATCCCTGATAGAGATTAGCTGAGTGATAACTGCAGTGGTGGGGTGTGGCTGGAGGTAATGGTTAATTGGGGGCATGGCTATGGGGTATATATTTTGTAGCTGGAGATTGGAGTCTCTCTTTCTGCTTATTGATCACCATGTGAGCTAGTGCTCTGCCACACTCTTCTGCCATGATGTTCTGCCTCATCTTGAGCCCTGAGGAATGGACCCGGCCTTCTGTGGACTGAGACCTCTAAAACCGTGGGCCCTTAAATAAGCCTTTTCTCCTCTATGATTGTTCTGGTCAGATCTTTTAGTCACAGCAGTGAAAAAGCTGACGAAAACAAGTGTCAGGGTACATCCTCTCTCCATCAGTCCTCAAAATGTCTGCATATTCTCTCTCTCCAGTTCAGTTGCCTGAGTAAATGGTCAAAAATCCCTTTGGGGATAAACTGGGGGAATCAGAAATGTGGATACCTGCAGTGGCATTGTGGTCTCCTGGGGACCTGATTGCTTCTTCAGTTAATGGGCTCTGGGTCATAAAAATGGACAAACAATCATATTGGAATAACTGCCCTTGGTCTCTGGATCATTCATTTCTGATTTCTTTAGTTAGTACAAATTGAATAGTACCTTTGCTGGCTGTCAGTCTATGTTGTCGCTGAATACTTTATGTTCTAAAAATCCACTCTATGATCTCTTTGCTGGTCGATGCCTCCCCTCTCCTGTCGTGCATTATGATAATGGAATCCACCTGTCTCCTGATGGGTCTACCTTGCTAACTTGCCTCTATTGTTTTGGAGTCTTTTCATCCCATTACAATCAGGAAAGCCTAGTTCTGAAATGGTCTTTCCTCCTGTCAGCCTTGGGGCCTGGAAAACCCACCTGACACTGGATATCAGTGTCACTGGTGCTTTTCTCTCTTCAATTCTTTAAGGTCTTCCCTTGAGACAAAGTCATCTTTTAGATTTTTCTGTCTTTTTTTACCCTAGCATCTCCAATTGACTGAAACTTTTAATCCTTCCACCATCAGCCATGGCAACTTTAGCATCTCACTTAACACGAGCTTTGCTTTTTCCATTCTTCTAGAAGCCATCTGGTTGTGAGCTTGCACCCTCTTCTAGGATTCTTGCCAAGGTATTACATCTTTTTTCCTGGGAGAGGGCTCTCAAATGAACAAACTCTTATTTATCCAGCCTTATATTACAACCTCCTAATTAAGCACCTTCAAAATATAATTCCATGTGTACTCTGTTAGTGCTGCTGGTATGTACTGGGTAGGTTTTGAAGATCCTTAGGAATATAATTTCCTTTTTCCCTTATCAGGCATAGCATGTTCTGGGCTGGGTTGTAACTTAACGTAGTTATGGAATTAGTGGAAAAGAAGAAAGGTAAGGGATCTTTCATGGGGCATTTGTGGCCTTGCAGGGAGGACTCACATAATTTCCAGTCAATGACAATGTGCTACTTCTTAATAGGGAGGGTAGACAGTGTGGATCACTTCTGTAGACTCAGAAAATTTGGATAGGGAGAGATTAACCTAGCTGTTCCTATCCCTTTTTTTAGGATCCCATTTTATCCAAATGACTGCCCTGACCTTAGCAGAACAGATCTTCTTTGACTGGGAATTCACACTTTGGGCTCATCTACTCTGAAAGTTATATCCCTGCCCTGATCTTCAGCTTCTCTACTCTCCCACTGCAGAAGATGAGAACTCTTTCCCATGCTACTGAGAAGGCCTTCTGATTTTCACAGCTAACTTTTGGTTGAGATGAATCTTCCCAGCTTTTTCTTACCTGTCCCTCAGAGTCTTAGTGAAGCTTGGTAATAGCTACCCCATTGTCCTCGTGATTTCTGTTGCTGCCTTATTTCGCAAATACCTGATACACTGCAACAGCACATGTGCCCCCTTCCACTAGTATATATACAAGGACTCTACCACTGCTGCTTTTACAACTGGACTGGACTGCCCCACCGTGCCAGGGCCTAGCAGAGTTCCAGCTTCCACCAGTGAATATGAGGGTCATCTGATCAGCCAGATGGAAGTGACTAGCTCAGAAACCTCATATATTCCCCCACTTTTTCTTGCCACTTGTAGTACCAATTGCTGCAGATTGGGCTACCTGGGAAACAGATTCTGAGATGGAGTTTGGTGTGTAGGATATTTATTAAAGGACGGCCATTGGGCAGGCCAGAGGAAGGGAGCAGAAATGGTTAGATGGAGAAATGGAGCTATGAGGCAGGTTCAAGGACAGTCTTAGCTGAACTCTTGGAGCTAAGATGACTCTTCAGAGTTATCAAGACCTGGGATGAGGTGGCCAGGCTTTCTACTCCTGCCTTGCCAAGTAATTGAATGAAGACTAGTCAACAGCACTTCTAGTAGCAAGTCCTTCATCAAAGGAGGTTCAGTGTGGTGCAATCCAATGTCCACCACCATATCCAACCCAGACACTGTTCTAAATTAAGAGCTATTGTATGCCACCTTCTATTGGAGTAGGTGGCTTCTAGAATTAGCATTAGTTGTATGACTGTTTCCTGTAAGCTATGTATTCTTTGAGGGAAGGGACTTTGTCTTATGTATTCTGCTTTACTAGATCTTGAATATATGGCTAAATGACTTAGATTAGATACTTGGAAGGTATTTAAGACTTGTATATTGTTGGTTGAGTGAGGTTTTAGGATTGACCATCTTGGATGGCCAGATAGGCTTTTAGGAGTGAAGTTGTTGGTTGTGAGAGTCCATGCCTAGAGCTAGAATTCTCTTCTCCAATGGAAATTCTGGTAAATCAATGTAGTAAATGTTAATAAGCACTTGCTAAGTGCCAGGTTTGATTCTAGACATTAGGAGCAATGTGTGATGACTGAGATACCGTGATTGCCCTCAATGGGGTGACAACTTTGAGGATTCAAAGAGAGTTGGAGATGTAGAAGTTCAAACTTTGAGATTCTTCAGTTGATAGTGATCTCTTGTTTGGGCATTTATAGGCTGAGCCTCATAATTCTGTGTGAATTTGGGTTAGGTAGACTAATGCTCCAAAGCCAATGGAGCAGCTATAAGTAGTTGAGAAGTGAGAGAGTGTAGAACAGGACTCACTTCACCCATAGGTGTCTTTATCATGTGGACATGAGGATCTATGCAGTCCGAGCCTGTGTAGTAAGGCCTTTGATGGTGGTAAGTAGCATGATGGTCTACACCAGTGCTGTCTGGGATAGTAGCCACTAGCCATACATGGCTACTTAAACATAAAATTAAAATGAACTAATATGATGAATTCAGCTCCTCAGCTGCACTAGTCACATTTCCTGTACATAATAGAGACATGTGACTAATGGCTACCCTATTGGACAGGACACATTTTAGAACATTTCCATTCCTGCAGAAAGTTCTGTTGAATGTCAGTAGCTTAGACTATCACTGACTCAGACCATTAGAGCAAAAAATGCCTTTTTATTTATTAAATAGGGATACCAGGACCTATAAAGCTACTAGAACTGGGATCACTGGAGTCTCAGTCCAATGATTCTTTGTTTACAGATGTTTTTCAGTTCAAAGGCTTGTGAGACATTCTTTAATGGCCCAAGATACCTAATACATAAATTATCCATTAATCCATTCTCTTTCCATCCATCCGTCTATCTGTCCCTCCTCCCATCCTCTAACACACTGTACTTTTCCTCTGCTTATACTGGTTGCTGGGATGATAGCAGTCAATAGAACAATTACTGCTGAGACGATCACTCACAGTCTAACTGAGGACATCGAAATATGACGATGACACAATGTTATCAGTGCTGTAGTTGAGGTGGGAGCAAAGTGCACAGAGAGCCCAGAGGAGGCAAGATGAATTCTGCCAGAGGCAATACATAGGAGATGACATTTAAATTGGTCCTGAAGGATGAGCAAGCACTTAGGCAAAAGAAAGAGAAAGCATCCTAGGGAGAGGGGGCCCCACGAGCAAGGGTCAGAAGGCACGAAGGGCATTGGCCATGGGAATAGCAAGTAGCCTACTGTGGCCACAGTCTAGTGGTGGGAGGTGAAGGAGGAGGATTCGCGGTGGGAGACGAGGGTGGAAGAGGAGGCTGACCTGTGTGAAGACTGCCAGGCTGAGAGGTATGGGCTGAGAGGTAATGGGAGGCTTTGGAGGCATGTAAGGAGAAGAATATGAGTGGACTCTGTGTTTTATTTTTTTATTTTTTTTTGGTATTGGAGATTGAACTCAGGGGCACTAGACCACTGAGCCACATCCCCAGCCCTATTTTGTGTTTTATGTAGACACAGGGTCTCACTGAGTTGCTTAGCGCCTCGCCATTGCTGAGGCTGGCTTTGAACTCGCGATTCTCCTGTCTCAGCCTCCCTAAGTGCTGGGATTACAGGCTTGAGCCACTGCGCCCGGCTAGACTCTGTGTTTTAAAGAGATCAATTCGTGGGGGAGTAGGGAATAGTCTAGGGTTCAATTGGTCCAATTTGCTACATTTGTCCAGGATGGAGTAAAACTTCATTTTGGAGTTAAGCAATAGTTAATATCTCTCCAACTAAAAATGGAAACACTTCCACCCTACTTTTATTCCTTCTTTCTCATATTAACTCATCCCCCACCAGCCTCTCTCTAACCACATTTTCTCCAGCATCAGGTCACGTAGGAGACATGGGGGTGAGGGGTGCCCGGAAGCATCTGGCATTGTCATCTGAGCTACGTGGGGCCTCAGGAGCTCTAATGCCTCTGTGTCCCTGGTGTCCTCTATAAACCTCATTGAGAAATGCTGCTCAGCTTTCCCAGGCACTGCAGGATGCTGGGATGGGGGAGTGTACCCATCATTCCTGCCAGGAAAAGAGCTGACGTCATGCACAGAGACAGGACGACTTCCCTCAACTTGATTTTCTCCAAGAAAACTTAAGGAATGGAAGGGACTGAGAGAAAGCATTTACCCAATGGAAAAAAAACTAGACTGTGTCCCTGTTCTCTTCTCCCAAGGAGAGAACGCTTCGTTGGGCTACAGTTATGTTGGACTAAGTGCTATGACAATATGCAATTAATAGCGAGTTTCTTTGTAACAGATAATAGTCAAAACATCTTGAAGCCCATTCACAGAGACAACTTTGAAGGCAGCCTCTGCTGTCCACACACACATCGAACACTGTCATTAAGCCCTCCTGGGATGACAGCATCTACAGTTCATTATCCTGGGTGGTGGCGGTTGTGGGGGTACTCTATTCTTTAAGTCTTCTTTGGGGAAAAAATGCCTTTTAAAACTTAATTTGCAACACAACACAGGCAAATAAATGGAAAGGGATGTTGTCTGGTGATTCAATGAAGGAGCCCAAAGGATGAGAGGCTGTGCTCAATTTCTGACAGCAGAGTGATTTATTTAAAAAGAACCATTCCCTTGCCCACAATTGGATCCTTCCACTGGCCAGAGGAACATGTGAGTTTTTCAGAAGAATCTTACACAAATAAAATTAAGTCTTCTCTTTACCTGTGGATAGACATGCCAGAACACATCTTTTAAAAATCTAATTTTTTAAAAAATATTTTTTAGTTGTAGGTGGACACAATATCTTTATTGATTTATTTTTATGTGGTGCTGAGGATCGAACCCAGTACCTCACGCATGTGAGGCAAGCGCTCTACCACTGAGCCCTCTAATTTATTTTTTAGGAATAAAAACAAACCCAGTCTTTTCAGTTCAATCCACATCAGACACTGCAGCTACTGACTTGCCTCATCCATCTGTCCTTTCTTATTAAGGAATCCTATTTTGTTTAGGGCAACTATGAGCATAATTTAAAATTTCCCATTTCCTGCATGGATTTATTTACTTAGGGGTTGGCTAAATGATTCCTGGCCCATGAGCTGTAAGGGTAACTTGTCTAGTGAATTCTAGAAATGGTGGATACTGTTTTTTTCCCCTGGTAAATGGGGTTGGGCTTACCTGATGTGTACCTTTTGTTCTTTATCTTTTCTCCTTTCTCTTGCTTCAGCATGAAACACAGATGAACAGGTGAGACACCCAGGTGAGGCAGCCAACCAGCAGCTGTCTTCTGTGCTGGAGATTTAGGTGTGAGCAAGGGTCTAATGTCACTGTATTTTCAGTCCAGTGGAGGGTACCAATGTGTACATGTAAACTTGCAATCTGCTATCCAGAGTCCTATCATGGAAGTGGTGTTATAAATATTGGGTTTTCTTGAACCATGAATAAAACCCACAAAATGTCAAGTCAATGACCACTATAAGGGCACTCCTGTCCCTTTTAAATCCTGGCAATTGGGAATGTAGAAAAAAGTGGCCTGCTGGTCACTTGTAACTGGAATAAGACACTGGGAGTGGGAATGGTTCAAGTGTGAATTTACTCCTTGGAATTTCTAATTGTGCTCCAGAATGCATCAGACCAGCCTGAGCCCAGCTCAGGTGTGTTTCTAGGGAGCACAGGAACCTTGGTCTTATAGAAATATCTTTTTTTGAAGATGCCTGAGCTGCCACTACTGACGTAGCATTTGACATCTTAAACTGGGGGAAGAAACACTTGGACCAGGCTCAGACATTGTTGGGCACTTGGCCAACTGAAATGGGCATAACCAACCATGAAGCTCATTTGGTGGCATACAAGAGACAGTTCGATTGAGGTCAAGTGAGCTGTCTGGAGGATCTTCCCAGATGCATGCTTCCTAGAATCAAAGGCAAAATTATTGTTTACCCATGACAGGATGGTCTGCATGAGTGTTTCTGCCATCATTGGTTTCTTTTTTCCTCCCAATCTTTATAATCCCAGGGCTGTTAATAAGAACAATAGACCAGCAGTATGGTAATTATACTGGCCAATCAGAAGAGAAGCTAGGCGTAAGGTGGGATCTGGCTTTGCCTGTGTGCACCCACTGAACTTCAAGTCCACATTGTCCTCAGACTTCTTTCCAAAAGGCTTATGTTATGTTTGCAACCCCAGAGCTCACTGCTGTGTGCTGTGCTTCCAGAACAACATACACACATCTGCCTGCCGAATGGTTGTAAACCAAGATAGACACTCTGATGCCAGGCAGTGGCTTGGATGCTCGGTCCAAGGAGTGTCATTCTGTGAAACACTAATCCTGCAAAATGGCATGCTGGACATAGAAGCCTGTTTTACGGTCAGAGAGATTCAGGGAAATGCTTTGTATTCTGTTTTGTTCTTGGAGACTCACAGTGAACATTTGTATACTAATAGCTTTGGAGAGTCTTGCAAGAATGAAGCCTATTTAATTTTGATATGCCAGGTTTTTCTACCTTTTATTTCTCCCTAAACCATGGAACTTCCTGTCTTCCCTCCACGTCCATGAACCCCCAGTCCATGGAACAAACTTTGGCATTTGTCTTTGGATGTGTAAATAACAAAACAGTAAGACAAGATATGAACGCACAGCAAAAATATGTAGTGCAGATGTGTGTATGTGGTTCACAGCAGTGAGATCAGGAGTTGCACACATAATGTCAGCCTTTTGGAAAGAAGCCAGATGACAACGTGGTCTTGAAGTTCAGTGAGTGCACACAGACAAGGCCACATCTTACCTATGCCCAGCATCTGTTCTGAGTGGTCACTGTAATTCTCAGCAAGTTGAGAATAAGTCTATTTTTGTATTGGACCTAGGTGTATATTTAATGTACATGTGAATTCCTGCCCATCCAGGAAGCAATAAAATCTTAAGGCAATGTTTGAGTGGGGGAAGAGTTCTGGATATCAGTTTCAGAGGAATAAACCACACTAAAACTTGGTAGTATTAAATAATAGTTATGCTCAGGATTTTTGTGGGTCAGGAATTTGGACTGGGCTCATCTCTGCTCCATGAGGACTGAGATGACTCATATGGCTGGAGATGGTTGGGACCATATATTTGAGGCTGTGATTCTGACAGTAGTTGGGTTTCTGTTTTTCTCCACAGCATCTGCTGGGGCTAAAGGGTCCAAGATGGTTTCTTCTCTTCCCTGTCTGATCCCTGGTTTGCAGTGGCTGGAGCAGCTTGGGATGGCTGGTTGCTCTTGTCCCTCTGCATTGTGCTTTTCTCCTCTGGCATGTGCTGCCTCACAGCATGGAAGTCCCATGACTGTCAGCCAGGGCATCCGCTTCTCCTAGAGAAGAGCCATACGGAAGCTGCCAGGCCTCTATGACCTTGCTGTGGAGGCTCTAGAATATCACTGCTTCTGAATTCTATGGTTCAAGCAAGTCCTGGCCAGCTCAACTTCAGAGGATGGAACATACACCCTACCTTTTTGATGGGAGGAGAGGCAAAGAATTTGTGGTCATCTTTAATCTATCACAGGCGTCTTACTAGTCCGCTCTCTTAGGCATCAACTCTTAGCTGAAATCTTATTTAGGTCCCACCTGGACTCAGATTTATCTGACGCAATGCTTGGAAAAGTTCCTTTAGCTGAATGCCATTCAGAGAACATAAAAGATTAATTGAGATGACTGAACCCATCTAGATATGGAATTCAGAACAACAATTTACACAACAAACTACAATTATTATTGCATATGGTTCTGGTACTATGCTCATTATCCTATATGAAGGATATACTACTGTTGAGACCTTTCTTTGAAGTCTGGAAGAGGTCACAGGAAGTGGCTCCAATCTGGTTCTCTAGGCTCTTGTCTTCAACATCTTGCTCTGATGTCATTTGCTTTTCTGTGATTCTTGCAATTTTGGACTAAATAGGCCACTTTTTTTTTTTTTTAAACAAACTACCAAGAATGTTCAATTTCTGTCTAGGATTGCTTTAAGATCACACACACACACACACACACACACACACACACACACAGACTCTCTCTCTCTCTTAAGAAAAATAATATAGAAGTTTACAGAGATTTACAGAGACTATAGAACCAATATCTATATTCTTACTTCCCTAGAATTTACAAATATAACATGCTAATCTACTTTATGTGAGGTTTTTTTTTTTTTTTTAATAAAAGCATGACAGAGAAAGTTGAATTATTTTGGGGGTTGAATTGCCCCACATCCCAGAGGCAACCACTATCATGAATATCATGGGTAGGATGATATTTAAATAGGGTGCTTTATTCAACTCTTACAATTCTTTATTTCCCTGTTTCTAACTTCATTCTGCACAGATCTGCAACTAGAATTTAAGGAAGTTGACACTCCCCAAATTATTTATTGCTTTATTATTTGCAACTAGTTTTTCCTGATACATAGTACACTAGCCAGGAGATCATTTTCCAGGCTTTGATGGAAAATAATTACTTCTAGGATGAGGTGCTCTGAGGACATTGCCCTATTTGAGCAGAAACAATATTTTGTCCTTTTCTGTATTGCCCAACATCTCTACTATGAATGTCATTACCTGTGATTTTGTTGTGAACTGTTTTGAGGCATCCACACCTGTAACCTTTGAGCTATGGTACGAAAACTGATGCTTGGTCAGAAAAATATGTAAGAATATTCTGGTCTGCCCAGCACTTTAGGGTCAATGTCATCTTGCTTCTACAGATGCACAGAGCTGGCAAGGAGCTCAACACTCTTTGGTAGTAATTCTCAACTCTGTCAGACTTAACGCCTCCCTTTAAAAATATTTTTAATGCTCCTTATCCTCCAATGCATAGACAGTATAACCTACTTTCATAAATAAGTAAAAAAGTAATGTAATGACCAGGCTATAATGTAAAGGGGAAATAATCTTATAAAATAGTATTTTGAAGTATGTAAATTATTAGATGGACTGCCCATAGTCAGGTGATGGCCCTGCATGTCAATCATCTGGAGTGCCACAAACACAAATGGAGACTGATGTTAGCATACTCATCAACAAAATGTTTTCAGTAATAATGAACAATTTTTGGTAAAATTTCATACAAAACAAAGAACAGATTCCTCAAAAAGTTAAATATAGATTTTCAGTATGACTCAGCATTTCCATTCCTATGGTATAAGCCCCTCAAAATTGAAAACAGGTATTCAGCCAAATGTGTACACAAATGTTCATAGAAGTGCTATTTGCAATAGCCAAAAGTTGGACACAACCCAGCTGTCTGTCAGTAAACGAATGGATAAACAAAATGTGGAATATACATACAATGGAATATTATTCAGCCATAAAAAGGAATGGCGTTCTGATACGTGTTGCATCATGGATGAACCTTGAAGACATTAGGCTAAGTGAAAGAAGCCAGGCACAAAAAGTCACATATTGCTTTGTTTCCACTTGTATCAAACAAACAGCCTGAATAGGTAAACCACAAAGAAAGTAGATTGGCAGTTGCCAGGGGCTGAGTGATTAAGAAGTGACTGCTTAATGGGTACAAGTTTCTCTTGTTGAGATGATGGAAATGTTTTGAAACTAGATGAGGTTGTGGTAGCACAAAAGCATGAATGTGCATTCATGCCATTTAATTGTATGTTTCAAGACAGTTCATTTACACCAAGTGAATTTCCCTTTAATAAAAACAAACAAAAAAAGTACAATCTTCCCTAAGTTTACTGGTCAAGCGCATTTTCAGAATTTGATGTATATTTACAATGCCAAAAATGCTAGGTATTTATATGTAACTCCGACTTAGGGTCTAGGCTCAGATAAACTATCAACAAGTTTTCCTCCTACAAGATTGTCTGGCATGGGACCTTGAAAAGTTGGATCGTGTTCTGTCGTTTGGGACAGCCTCTTTCATCACAGCACGTCTGGAGTCCCCAAGATTCCAGCTTGTGCTCCAGAGGGGTGGGATGAAGTTGGCTCAGTAGAGAATCTTTGTCCTCCAGCTGCTGCACTTGTTGAGTCCTTGTATCCAGTGCCCACATGCTGTTCGCTGTCCCGCTCCAGGGATGGAGAAGACCCACCCCGAGACCTGTGGGATAATGTTCAAAACATTAAACTCTTTCTTCGTTCCAAAAGAGAACGCCTGGTACAATATTCCCAGGTTGACCATCTTAGAGCTGTTAGCAGACACCGGCTCCGGCATTGTTACATTTTGTTTTTGTTTTCTAAGGCACCAGCAGCCAAAGCCACAGTGCTTAAATCCGCTGCTTGCTTGGCTCTGCCTCTCCTTGATGCTCGGGGGATGCTGCTGCTAATGCTGTTTGGCGTGAACTGGCTGCATCGCCTCTTAGAAACCACTCTCCCTTTGCTGTTTCTGCTTCGCTTCCCTGGATGTACCTTTTTTGATAGCCTTACTCTGGTGTCAGCTGCAAGACATCCTTAGCCTCTGGTGATGTTACCTCTTTTCACCCACATGCTCTGGGGAAGAATGGCCTAGAGAGCTGCACTTTAGACCTTCCAAGACAGAGAAAGTGGGTGACAGCTGCCTGAAACATGGAGGGCACGACAAGGTAGGCCAGGGTACAACCACATGCTCTGTGCTTCCTTTAAGACCTACACAGTGTCTGAGCTGCATTCCCTGGTAAGGAACACCTGGGAAGAGCTGGACAAAGGAGCTGCCTCCTGAGGGCAGAGGCCTTGCGTTGCTGTCTTGGGACCAGGCTAAGGGCATCCTGGGAGGCGGGAAGGACTCAGGACAGGGAGGAGGGTGGGAAGAGAGGAGCTTAAGGCAGCCCTAGAGCCTTCCAGGGGAGTGTGAGGGAGGAACCTGGAGAAGAACATGCCCAGGCATCTGTGATCCATTTCCTCTGTCTGTCAAAACCAATGCATGTCTCAGATTTTTATGCTCTGAGCCCAACTTTCTGCCTCTTCCCATCATTTTCTTCAGATGTTTACCAGGAGCTTGAGGCCAGCCACGTGGCAGAAGCTTCATTTGTTTTTATTTAGTTTGTATGAATGTGAGCTGTTTTGCACATAAAAAGGACCAAAAAAACGTTAACCTCTAACCACGCATACCCTTCTGCGTGCCTGGCCAACCTTGACCCATGTACAGGGATGCCCTGTGGGACCACACAGTGATGGGTCCTGTTTCACTCATTTTGTGATGTTTTATGTTTGCCTGGCTCACAGATTTGCATGCTGGTGCCCAGGTAGTGTTCTTTCATGCAAAAACATCATGGGCAGCCTAGCCATCCTTTTATCATGGGAGGTCTATGGGATTCCAGATATTCTTTTATGCAAATAATTTTTCTAATAATACAATGAAATTTTTAAAACTTTTCTACCATATTTATTAATTTATATTCTTTCTGAAAGGAATTGCCAAGTTAAAAGGTATGAACTCTTGTTCTACTTATTCGTTCCTAGATTAACTGGAAAGATACTGCCCTTGGTGAGCCGGGATACTTCTTTTGCTATCATCATTCAGTCACTCATCCAGTTCAGGTATTTGCTGGGCATCTATATGTGCAAGTACTGTGTCAGGAGCTGGCAAGATGGTGACAAACCAGTCAGCTTGGCCCTGTGACACTCCAAGCTTGTGAGGCATTTTCACCAAATAAGGTTTTGGATCACCATATCAGAATCACCTGCATTACTTACTAAAAATGCAGATTCCTCGTGTTCACTTCAGTCTACTGGATCAGACTGTCTAGATCCAGAGCCCAGGAATCTGTATTCCCAGTACAATCTCTGATGCACAAGATGATTTGAGCACCATCAGGCAAATGGAAAGTCTTAAAGTCCCCTTTGCCCTGAAACCTGAAGGATTCAGGATGGAGTGTAGGATGCAGGTTTGATGGATCACCTGGAGCAGGAGATAACAGAGTTGTGCAGGTCTTCCTGCTAGAAATGTCACCTCCTAGAGGACACAGACAAAGCCACCAAACCCAGGATAGGCTGTGACTAACAAGCAAATAGGATGGATCATTTTTTGCTTTGGTTGAGCTGATCCTCCTGTAGGCGGAGAAGCCTGGGCCACAGAGCAGGATAAGAGCATTTTTCTGGTGTCAAGATCTCTGTTCCAAATTAGTTGAGTGAAGCTGAGCAGCACTGGGGAGGGGAACATGTGGCCCTGCTCAGGGAGGGAGCCACGTGTGAGGTGCAAGTGCCCACCCATTCTCTATGTACAGTCCAACCAGATGATGGGAGCTGGGATGGAGAGAGAAGTGGCACCGACTGAGGAAGCTCGGGCTGCTCTGCCAAGTTAGGGAAATGTCTAGATGAACCTGGGGAAGACGACTGGACCAGCTGCGTGGGAGTGGCTTGGACCTGCCACCAAGCCAACGAGCAGGGCTGATTGTAAGTTATGGCCTGGGGATGGAGGAGATAGAAACATGCAGGTGTCAGGTGTGTGGCCCAAGAATTCTCCCAGGCTTATGTCAGCCAGCATCCCCAACTGAGGTGTGCTTAGCATGCTAGCAAAGGAACTGACCCCCAAATGCTATGCTACTTGGAGGCTTGGTGGCTTCAATTGTGTTAGTTAGCTACTTCACCGCTGTGACCAAAAGACCCAACCAGAATGATCTCAGAGGAGGGAAAGTTTATTTGAGGGCTCGTGGTTTCAAAGGTCTTAGTCCATGGAAGACTGGCTCCATTCCTTGAGGCTTGAGGTGAGGCAGGACATCATGGCGGGAGAATGTGGTAGAGGAAAGCAGTTAACTTCATTATCAGAAAGCAGAGAGTGGGAGAGAGGTCTCCACTAGTCAAACACAAATATATATCCCATAGCCACACCCTCAATGAACCACTTCCTCTAGCCACAACCCCATCTGCCTCTAGTTACCACTCAGTTAATCCCATGAGGAATTAATTCACTGATTAGGTTAAAGCTATAACCCAATAATTTCTTCTCCAAACCTTCTTGCATTATCTCATGTGAGCTTTTGGGGGACACCACATCTAAACCATAACATTTTATCCATGACCCCCCAAAGCTCATAACCATCTCAGAATACAAAATACATTTTGTCCATTTCCAAGAATTCCCATAGTCTCAATAGTTCTGAGATTGCTCAGAGTTCAAGTCCAAAGTCTTCTCTGAGGCTCAAGGCAATCTTACATTGTGTGAGCCCCTGTGAAATTAAAAGCAATTAAAAGTATCCAATATATAAAGATACAGAGTGAACATTTCCATTCACAAAAATAGGGGCATAGAAAAAAGGGATGGGACCAAAGCAAGACCAAAATCCAGTGGGGCAAACAAGTCCTGTAGTTCTGTGTTCAGCATCAGGAGCATATGGCATGATGTCCTCTTCAAAGGGCCTATGTAGCTCCATCCCTGTGGCCTTGTTGGCTGCAGCCCAAGTGGCCTCTTGTTGGCTTGTCTCTGCCCAGTTCCTGCAGCTTTCCTAGGATGATGTCCCACATTACTGGCATTTTTTAATCTTGGGGATCTATACTGCAGCTTTGGCTTTGTCCTCAAATCTCCATGCCTTGCTTTCTTAGGGAGTACCCATAGAAACTCTGACCCTGCTGCACTTTGCCTGGCCTCCAAGACCTTCCTTTGAAATCTTGGTAGAAGCCTCCATGACCCCCTAACTCATCCTATATTCCTGGCATCCTATATTCCTGTAGAACCAGCACCACATGGTTGATGCCAAAGTCTGCCACTATCTCAAGCAGTAGCCAAGGCTCCAGGGACTCTGGCTGTGTCAGCCTCAGAGTGCCTGGATGGTCTAGCAGGTTGAAAAAACTTCCTAGGCCCCCTTGTGAAGGGATGCTCCACAGGTCTCTTCTCAAGAGAATTTTTACTTTTACTTCCTTGAGTCTGGGATGGGTGTGATCTCGCCAATTCCTGAGATGCCCTCAACCCATCTTTCTTATTGACTCTGGGCAAAGTCTTTAGCATTTCTTTAGTGGCAGTAATGTCTTTAAGAACTATAACTGTGTAGGCCCAGTTTTATTTCCACCTTTCAAGTCCAAGTTTTTCAAATATTTCTGCTTGGCTTTTTGCTCCTGATTATCACAATAAATTTGGCTGAAAGCTGCCAGCAATATCCATGCCACTGCATAAATGGTATGTTGCCTAGACATTTCTTCTGCCAGATTAAGAAGTCCATTGCTTTTAAAATTGGCCTCACAGAAAGTCTCAGGACATGGGCAAAATGCAGACAACTTCTTAGCCAGAAAGTAACAAGAATGGCCTCTGGTTCAATTACCAGTAGTGTCCTCCTTTTTCTCTAAACTCTCTTGAGCCCTGTCTTCACTGTCCACAGTCCTATTGGCATTCAGATCTCAGATCCCACCAGAATCAGCTATTAAGCTCTGTATACAACTTAAAGCATTTCCAGCTTGCACTGCTAAACATCTCAAAATACCTCCCACAGATTCCATAAGGCTCAAAAAGCTTCTGAACCACATGCTCAGGTTAGTCACAGCAATGACCCCATTTCTGGTACTAATTTTGGTTTTAGTTAGCTTTTTTGCCACTGTGACTAAAGGACCCAACCAGAACAACTATAGGGGAGCAAAAGTTTATTTGAGGGCTCACGATTTCAGAGGTCTTAGTCCATAGAAGGTTGGCTCCATTCCTCGGGGCTCCAGACGAAGCTGAACATCATGGTGGGAGAGTGCGGCAGAGGGAAGCAGCTCCCATCCTGATCAGCGAGCAGAGAGAGAGAGTCTACTCTCCAGATACAAAATATATACCCCATAGCCACACTCCCAGTAGCCATACTCCATCTGCCTCTAGTTACTACTCAGTTGATCCCATCAGGGATCAATTCACTGACTGGATTAAGACTCTTACAACCCAAATCATTTCTCCTCTGAACCTTCTTGCATTGTCTCACATGTGAGCTTTTGGGGGACATCACATCTAAACCATAACAATTCTGCACATCCTAGTTCTCTTTTTCACTGCTCTGCCACTGACCAGATGCACATGCTGAGATTTTTGAGCCTTTGTTTTGGTCACAGGTGGACTCAACTTTTGTTAATTTCCCTATTTGGAGGTGGTCTTGTGGTGGTACAGCCTTACACATTGAAAATCAAAGCAGGGGGGTGCTTGGTTGCATTGCTCTTGATAGATACCAATGTCCCCTTTGTATGGCTCTCCGCAAGCCAAGTTTCTGATTTTGCTCAGAGAGGCAGTCAGGCCAGCATCCATTTTCATTACGGTCTGCATCTCCACACACGCTACTGTTTCAGTTTGGAAATTCTCCACGTGTGGCTCTATTTCTTAATTTAGAAAAATGAGCATTAATCTTTTTTTTTTTTTTTCTGGCCCGACTCCCATAGTGCCTGTTCATTTAAGAGGAAAATAGTTAACCTAGAATAGGCTATAGTCTTTGGATAGCAAAGTGGTTTTGGATCCACGCACAGGTGAGGATGTCAGACCACTGTTCCACAAGTGCAATTCCCAGGACTTTCTGCCCACTGTGATCTGTCGTCCAGTCAAGGACTTATGTTTTCCAACGACCAAGAGTGGTGGTGAGGATTAGTGTAGCTACAGGAAGACCATGCTAGCATAGAAAAAAGTGTCTATGACCTCATTTATATGAACTCATACAGCATGCCATCTGTGCTGGAAAGTAGAGGGCATGTGTGTGTGCGTGCTCATGCACATGTGTGTATTTCCTCAAAGAGCACAATTGTAATATTTGTTTAAAAAGTAGAGAACTAAAACAGAAACAACTGTGGAAGAACATCTATTGATCAGCAGCAAAGCTGTATTTGGTATCTGCTTGAAAGGAATCATCCATCATAAGTAATCAAAAAGAGAACAGAGGAGAGGGCCAACACTTCCCGCCCTTAAATCTCTCACTGTTGCCTTTCATAGCAACACAGTTTCTCACGCAGAAAAATCTGTTTTCAGTTTGACTGAAAGACTGCCCCTTGAGTCATAAACATCTCTATATTTGTAAGGCTCTTCACAGTTGACAGAGCATTTTTGCAATGTTTTTTCATTTGATCCTATCCACAGGGTGGAGTGACTCACAAAGACCCCACAAGCTAGACCAACAAGCTGGGCTGGATTCGGGCTCTGGGGATTCCACATGCAGTTCAGGGGCAGCTGCTTCTCTAAAGACCAGGGTGTTACCATGGTGGAGTGCCTGTGGAACTCAGAGTGGGAAAGGTTGGTATTTTATGGCTTGCCTGTTGTTGACTCTAGGGAAAAATCTCAGCCACACTTTCTCTGCTGGACTGAGGTTGGTTAGTGACAGGGACCTCAGTCTCGGCAAACAAAAATGATCGAGTGGGCTTTTTTAATTCAATGGACAGAGGGATTGTGCAAATATTGCAACAACAAAAAATGGAGTCCTGAAATAGTGTTTAATTTTTAAAAAAATATATTTTAGTTGTAGATGGATACAATACCTTTATTTTATTTATTGATTTTTATGTGGTGCTAAGGATCAAACCCAGTGCCTCACATATGCCAGGCAAGTGCTCTACCACTGAGCCACAACCCCAGCCCTGTGTTTAATTTTGTTTTCAGTGCTGGGGATGGAATTCAGGGCCTTGTGCAAGCTGGGTAAGTGCACCACCACTGAGCTGCACCCCCAGTCCTGGAATATAGTTCAGTTATAACTATTCATCAGAATCACTACTCTCAGGAGCATTTCTGCTTCACCTCCCACAAAGATGAGTCACCCTCACAATACCTGTTAGCTGCACCCATGGAGGAAGGAGCCCCACTGAGCATCCAAAACCAAGAATCAGCAGATTAGCTTCAGTATGGAGGTTTTATGGCTTATAGGAGTTACTGGCATCTCTGGGACACAGGGTCATTTTGAGGCTCATAGAAGTTAATAATATTAATATTAATATGAAGCAAGAGGCTTTATAGACTCGATGTTTCATTGTTTCAATGCATTTTGATATTAAATGAATAAGTAATGTGAATTACATCTACATGACTGAAATATGCAAGTCAGCATCTGTTCTTTTAAGTCAACAACTTGAGCTTTTAAAAGAAATACACATTATTATTAAAAGCTACCAACATATTCTTTTCTTATGCTTCAATCAGAAATGCAATCTTAATCTGCCATTATCTTCCTACCCCCGAGCTGCATTATCGGTGTCCCTTTTATGTGTTTGTTCAGTCCCTATCATCCCTGAACATAGGTGAACAGCTAATAGTGCACAGAATATTACTCTGAGCAAACTAGCCATTGCTTTGTTTCCTTTGTAAATAAAAAGGCTAAATTTATGTCGGACATCTTCCCCTGAATTTCTATGTGCAGAACTGAATTGATTTAATAAAATAGACCAAAGAGGTGGGCACCTTTTTTTTCTTCTCCCTTGTCTAAATTTGCCACGGTGCACCTCAGAGGCAGCTAACCACGCAGCACGTGGAGCACT
The DNA here is from genome assembly GCA_028644305.1 of Xerus rutilus. Classification (NCBI taxonomy): domain Eukaryota; kingdom Metazoa; phylum Chordata; class Mammalia; order Rodentia; family Sciuridae; genus Xerus; species Xerus rutilus. Next base: position 133,312,430 of record CM053402.1, on the reverse strand, counting down.
TGACCTTACGATGTGCGAGCTGAAGTTTGTAGCGTTGACTTCCCCACTGTTACCACTGACAGTGAACTCCTCCGTGAGAGGAGCAGCCCCCTTCACACACAATCAGCACCAGCTGTAGTCCAATTAAACTCAACAGTGAACAGGTGTTCACAGTAATGACTTCCACACAAAAGCACGCTTCCATTTAATACTCTTTACATCGATACACTAACAGCCCCAATGAAAGGGAGTAGCAGAATAGGAGTTAGAATTCAGTGGAGGAAAAACAGCAACCCCTAAAACTCCTCCACAATCAGCATCAGAAGCCCCAATTAGCCTCAACATTTCACAGGTGTCCAAAGGAGAGTATTTTTTATTCAGAACCTACTTGAATCAATTGTCCCCTAAAAACTTATTTGAAAACCTTTTGTGCAGTTTTCCATTTCCAGGCAGCTCGCTCATACTACTACCCCAGGGCTGTTATTACCACTACTTAGTGGCTTTCAGGAGCCCACCCTGCCAGACACACATAGGCGGAAATCTCAATGAAACTCATGGAAATCCCAAAATGCCCTTGGCTCATTGTATCCCCTTTTCCCCCAGATTCTTTTACATCTCTTTCTGAAATAGAGGTACCTAGTTGGGAACAAATGCCCAGAGAATCACCCCTCTTACTATATCCTAATTAAACAGTTGATAAGGGGTCACCATGTTCATTTTTGTGAAGGAGGATTGTCAATGGGGACCTTTCATGTTACTGCATACAGCACCCCTTTAGGTTGACAGTTCAGAATCCAATCATACTCCCAGTGGCTCTCACTATCCAGTGGCTGGATAAATGGTGGTTAATTTGCAGGAGACTTTGATAAGTATGTAGGTGGCATTCTTTCCCCCTTGTCTCTCAGCCCATGGCTTGATGGCCACTAGCATCAACGGTTCTATGGGAAGAGCAAATTTTTGACTCTGTGTTTGGGAAGGTGTGCATTCCGCGCCCTCCTAAACTTTACAGCTCGTGGTGCAGATAGTCATTTGTCCTTTTTTGCAGGAGCAACTGGAGGATTCATACCAGAAGGAAACCTGTGTAAAACCCAATTCAAGATGTGGAGTGCATGCTAGTGGGAGTGTCAATTGACACCACCACATTGGAATACGAATGGGTTTCCAAACGCAAAGTAGAATCTGCAAACAGGCAATTCCATTCTCAGTGACACTCCCAACAGAACTTGGGGCAACCAGACTCAAAGGTGATCCCAAGGATCTCCACCTGCCCAGATTCATGCTCTTGTGTAATTCCCTATCCCTGAGTGTGGATGGGACCCATGACCTGCCTATAAACAGTGGAATACAGTAACTGTGATGGGATATGGCTTCCATGATCATGGCACATAAAACTGTCACTTCTTTTCATTAGCAGACTCTATTGCTTTTATGTTGGAGTCTACATGGTGGGGAAATGAGGGTCACATTTGACCAATAGCCAGCTTGGAACTGAAGTCTCAGTATAACAGTCTTGAATTCTGCCAACAACTATATGAAGCATGTGGGGGCTTGCCTTGAGATGGCGCCGATCAGCCAGCTCTGGACTGACCAGGCTGCCCTGAGAAAGCCACATCTCCTCACCCTTATTGGCTGATCTCTGCTTCTGTGCTCACGGACAAAGCATGGCTCTAACCTAAATGAATCTAAACCATTACACGTGGACAGTCCCCTTCCGCATTCTTAGCTTAGAAACAGGACACCGCTGGATCCCCTTCCCTATATAAGCTTGTAACCTCCCCTCAATAAAGTAGTTCTTGATTGAGACAAGACTCCCTGGCTCGTGCATGTGATTACTTGTGGGGTGGCTTACCTGCCTTGGCTTGCCCCCTCGACCCCCCACAGAAGCAAATCCTTCCCCAGTTGAGCTTTCAGATGAAATTCCAGCCCTAGCCAACACCTAATTGCAGTCTTCTGGAAGACCCTGCAGCAGATGACTCAGCTCATCTGTGTTTGGACTTCTGACCTACAGGAGCTGTGAGATAATAAATATGGATTATTTTAAGTGTGTGGCAGTGGTTACAGCAATGGATAACACAAAAAGGCTTGCCCATGTGTCCCCAAAGACAGGTGTGAGCATTTCCATAGCAACATTCTTTATAGTACCAAAATAAGGACTCAAAAATCCACGTAGAATAAGATGGATATTCATACAATGGAACACTACAAAGCAACAGGAAAATAACCAACCCTAGCTACGGGCAACAGCATGGGGGAGCCTCCCAGACAAATAATTGAGTAAACAAAGCCAGACACAAAAGAGTACATATTGTATGATTCAATTCCTATACAGTTCTAAAACAGACAACTAATCCTGCATCCTGTTTGAAGTTAGGAGGGTAGTCACTCCTGGGATGGGGGTAGTGACTGGGAAGGGATGTCAGGAAGCTATTGAGATGCTAGTAAGCGTCCTGTTTCTTATTCTGGGAGATGGTGGCAGGGATATTTTGCTCAGTTTTATGTATGTATGTTAAATGTTAAAAAGTAAAAACCGAAAAACCACTAAACATTTTTCTAGTCGGCTGATCTTTTCAGCATAGAACATGAATGGATGTGTATGTAGAGGGCTGCTTAATCCTTGTAGGAACAGTATCACTGTCCAACAGGAGAAGACCCCAGATAGCCCTGATTTTGAATTCCTCATTTAAGACTGGAGAAAAACCTTGTTTAAGGCTCAGAGAGTTAAAATGAGTTGCAGAAGTCAAGCTTCCAATTATGGTTGAACCACAAAGCAGGTTTTATATACCCTGGTTGCATGTGAGAACAATCTGGCTGTAGCTTGTCCTTGTTCTCCACGTTTGAGTCTCTTTCTTCACCATTCAATGTAATTGCCTGTTGATGTTATAAACTCAGTTAAAGAAAGTTGCTTCCCCAGATATCTTGGTACTTAGCTTAGTCTTGAGTTTTCTTTCTTTTTTTCAATATCGGAAATTGAACCCAGGGATGCTCTACCACTGAGTCATATCCTCAGTCCTTTTTAATTTTGAGACAGAGTCTAATTACCAAGGCTGGCCTTGAACTTACAATCCTCCTGCCTCAGCCTCCTGAGTTGCTGGGATTACACGTGTGTGCCACTTCACCTGGTGCAGTCTTGTGCTTTCAATGAACAAATACCCAATAAGAAAGAGCTCCCTGGTGCCCTTGGTTTAGTTCAAGGCTCTACCCTGTTTCATTTTACTTGAACCCTCATTGCCATTGGCTTCCAGTCTGTTTTTTGCACCGTGGCTGGTGACCTTTTTCTGATCCATCCACATTCTAGTTCTCACTCAGTGTAACTGAAACTCAATAGCTTTCTCTGGCACTGAGCTTGGCAACCCCTCTTGGCTTCGGTTAGGATTCATCCTTCAGTGTGCAATTGCTGCCAGCAGCTCTGGGTTACAACCTTGAATGGGAGCATTGCAGGCATCTTGCTGAGACTGCCTTGGCCCCACCAAAAGAGGAAAGCAATTTGTTTTCAATCAAGCACCTACAAATATTCAATCTTTCCCTGCTGAGAACTCCAAATAACTTTCATATAAATAAAAATAAAAGTTTCATTCTAGGACAACATCAGTTGATAATAGGTGGAGATAAGGGTGATATCTCTGTCCTTGCCTGCTCTTCCTTTTCCAAGCTCTGTGAGCTAGATTATAAAATTAACACAGTGGACAGGCCACCTGCACACAAACGTACCTTAGAGACCAAATGTCTGCCATGTTAGAAAAAGGCAGAGTACAGGTCTATCAGGAATTTTATCGATGGTATAGGTGTGTTCAAAGAAAGAATATGGCGGCTGGAAAGGGAGTTAGTGAACATGGAGTTAAGACAGAGAACATACCAGAGGGACCCCTGAAAAACTAGATGAATGTTCCAGGGGTGACAGCTTCATCAGGCTCGTCATCCAATGCCATTGAACTTTCATATCATCTAAGCAACACGAGCTCTGGTTCCACACTCACCAAGGACATTTTCCATTGTTATTTAACCCCTCAATAGATTGTTTTTCAGGGAGAAAAAGCACTGAGTAGAATACTTTGTTATTCCTGACATTTGCACATCCCCTTGTCAATACGGGTATTGACTTTTTGGTGAGTTTTGGTGTTTTGTGAGTTTAGTTTATATAAAATAACCCTCCTAAGTCAGGCAAATCCTGGAACATCAACAAGATTGAATTTTTGGACCTATAAGTCTTCTGGCCAGACCATGGACTGTGAAAAATTCATTAAGATAATGCCACTTTGGAAGGTCTCTTGGTGGATAGCCAGCCAGCCATTTCCTGACACTATTCAACATGGCTTCGGGCCCATTTTCAAAATTCTGATGGTATCCAACTGGATTGAGAGAGAGAGAAGAGATATCAGTGAAAGGAGGAGGTAAAACTGAATAGCCATTAAAATTGGTTTTCATTGAGGCTACAAATATAAATTGTCTTATTGAAAATGGACTGCCCACGTGTTTCTTAAATGGGGATAGATTGCCTCTGGGAGTAGATGGCACTGTACTTGGGATGAGTAAAGATGTGGGATAACTTAGCATCTCATTCTGGAAGATTAATTTTTCCCACAGATTTGGGATTAATGGATGGGAGTAAAGACTTACGAGTTACCCAAATGTTTCAATAGAGCTATGTGACAAGCTCTTGCTCATGGGAGCGTGGAAGAATGGCTGTCAATTCTAAGTCTAGGTTATTAAGAAGTGATCTCTTTCCTTGGGAGGCTGAGAGAGGAGAATCATGAGTTCAAAGCCAGCCTCAGTAAGGACGAGGCGCTAAGCAACTCAGTGAGACCCTGTCTCTACATAAAACACAAAATAGGGCTGGGGATGTGGCTCAGTGGTCAAGTACCCCTGAGTTCAATCCCTGGTGCCAAAAAAAAAGAAGTGATCTCTTTCCTTATCTGCTGGTTGAATTGAAAAGACTTAGATTTCTTTAATGAGAATGGAATCACAAGACCAAGGGGCAAGCTGTCCACTGCCAGACCACCCACATGGACTTTATGTTAGCAAAACATTAATTTCTAAAGTATGAATCCCTGAGGTTTTGAACTTGAACTGTTGTAGTAGATAACATTGCTCAACTAGAACTGATAAGTAATTTAAATATTTTTACATGAAAGTAAATAGTCATCTGATAGAATGTAAACTTGAAGGAAATTCTGAAGTTAAAATGAGGTTTTAAAGACAGATTTTGTTCATGGCAGCTGTTGGTACTATTCCTGGGTGTCCATGGAGTGATCCATTCTCTTTCCTCTGTTGTTAGGGTAACTTGACAGGAAAGTTTGACAAGAGCCAGAAAAATTCATAAAATGAGAGAGCAAGGGCTATGAGTACCCTCTAGACTGTGGAGTCAGTAGGAAGTGCTCACAAAAGACAAGGTTGAAGTAGGAAGTTAGATTTCTAAACTTTCTCCAGCCCCTACCACCAAACGCGCAGGACCTCCTAGTATCTTCATACTGCCTATCAGCTCTTTATTCTCTTGCATTGTCTTCAGTCAAAACTCTCATGTTCAGGACCCTTCCAGAATGTCTATCCCAGTTGACTTTCCCTTAGGGGGCTTGATCTTTGTGAGGGTTAATATATATAAATAATTAAGGCTAAGAGGCAGGGATGGCAAATACATGGCACTCCTCATACTGAACTCTTTTCCACATCCATCACAAATAGGACTGGTTTCCCAATAGTACTGCTTTCTTCCAGGCCAGTTGTGGCCTCTCAGGACAGAACCCCAGTGGCCCTGTGAGTCTGTCAGTGCTGGCTGTTGAGTTGAATTCCATCTGTGATGCTGGGTGACATAGTAGCTTCATCAGTTATCCCTCCTAGATAACATTTGCTTTTCAACAATGTTTTCATTACCCCATTAACCTAGAAAAGGAATCTGGAAATTTCCAGCCCTCTGGCAGTCCCACTCAGAGAGCAATTTGGGGCAAGGGACCATTTTTTTTTCCATTTCTTCTCAAATTACACCACTAACCCACTGCCTATTTCCATTCAATTCAGTTCAACAGGTATTTATTTCACTTAGGTAAAGCAGGCTTTACTAAGAAGTTACATTTAGTTCTACCACCAGCAGGTTTTTATTGAGCACCTGCTGTGTACATGGCAACACAACAGGTGCTCAGTTGTTTCAGCTGTGATTATGTTGACTTATAATTACCATACAAAGAAGCTCTGTTTTCTCTCTCCCTTGCTCCCTCTTCTCCTAGCTTTATTTTTCCTTCCTTGTGTTAGTTTGCTTTCTGTTGCTATAACAGAATACTTAATGTTGGGTAGTTTATAAAGAAAAATAGGTTTATTTAGCTCATAGTTTTTGAGGTTGAAAGTCCAATATTGAGCAATATTGTTTGGCCTCTGGTGAGTGTCCCTTGTCTGTGTCACAACATGATGAAGAAATGGAATGGGAATCAGCTGCATGCAGAAGGAGCCAAGTGTGAGCTGCATAGGAGTAGCAGTATGATTTAAGACAACCCAATTTCATGAAAATTAACTGGGGTCCCACAAGAACTACAGTATTGTCTTCTGAAATGCAGAGGAAAACTACAATGATCTCACCTCAGTCAGAATGGCTATTACCAAATAAAGCAAAAGATACAAATGCTGGTGGTATGTAGAGAGAGAGAACTCTTACACACTGCTAGTAGTATTGCCATCACGGAGAACATTATGGAGGTGCCTAAAAAAACTGAAAGTAGATCTACTGTATGATCTAACTATCCCACTTATGGATATAAGTCCACAGGAAATGAAATGTGCACACCCATGTTTATGGCAGCACTATTTACAATAGCCAAGTATGAATCAACCTAGCTGTCAATCCATGCATGAATGAATGAAGAGAATGTGGTACACACCCATACACACACAGCATTGAATATTATTCAGCTATTAAAAAAAAAAAAAGAAATCTTGCCATTGAGGTGAAATGGGTGGAACTGGAGGACATCATGTTAAGTGAAATAAGCTGGATCTAGAAGGTCAAATACTGAATGTTCTCTTTCATATATGGAAGACAAATATGCTGATTTCAAGGGAAAGGAAAGTAGAATAGTAACTGCTGCAGGATCAGAAGGGTGAGAGGAGGGAGAAAGAGGGATATAACATGTACTGAAATAGAGAGAAGGAATAAGTTCCAGAGCTCTAGAACACAGTAGGGTGACTTAGTTCACAAGGTTGTACATTTATGTACTACTATATATTTTATGAAGACCTGGAAGAACTCAATATCTCCAAATAGCAATTATGAGGAGATGGAGTGCTAATTACCTTTTGATCAGTGTGCATTGTGTATATGTATTGAAATATCACCTTGTACCCCACACATACTTAAAATTATACTAATTAAAGAGAAAAATTGGTCTTCTGAGAGTGATGCCCTCCATGACTTAATTCCCTCCCTCTAGCCCCCACCTCTTAATGTTCTGTCACCTCTCAATGTTATCCCAGTGGGGACCACATTTCCAGCACAGGAACGTTTAGGGGACACATTCAAACAATATTCAACCAGCACTCCCTAGTATTTCAGTTTCAGGAGCCAACTCCCTGGAGGAACTCTCTTGTCCTGCTCACTGGGCCCCCTGGGCTATATTAGCTGCAGACAAGACTCCTCTCACTGCCCTTCTCTGTGACATGCTGAGCACAGGGAGCATGTGTTGGCTTTGAGGAACAGGATTTGCTTTCACTCCTCCTTCCCTAATATTCGTCAGCTGTGGCATCCCAACAGGGTCCTGACTACAGGTCCCTGCGGCCACCTCAGAGTCTCTGTAGCAGTCTCTGTAGTGTCCCATGACACTTTCCTGTCACTGCCTTCTTCAGAGCTGCGCAGCAAAGTGCTGCTGAGGCAAAGAATCAAGTTTTAAAACCTGCTATGACAGCCATGGTCATCCAATTGGACACATTTGGCCAGGGGTAAGGGATGTAAAAATCCTCTTATTTTCTTTGAGGGACAGGGATTTCAATGGCAGTATTTCTCTTCCCCCTGCCCATTTTATATCTTCTTCTAAACAGATAAGGACAAATACATCCCTTACCCCTGGCCAAATGTGTCTAATTGGATGACCATGGCTGTCATAGCAGGGTTGCAGAAAAGTTGGGAGAATGGATGCTGCCAGGACTTGGGGTTGGAGATGTATCTCCAGGTGACCATTATATGTACCTTGTTGTTAATGCTCCCTGCCATTAAGCCTTGGGGATGGGCAAGAGACACCTGGCTAGGTGGGCAGTGGGCAAATCCCAGCTTCTCCAGTCTAGGGCTACCTGTTGGGTTCTGGGTCTCTGCTATGCTGGGCTGTCGGGGAAATGGGGCTTAAGTGCCCACCACACTGGCTGTGGGCACAGTGGGAAGGGTTGCAAATGTATGATTAGTTAATGAAAACTTAGATTTTGCAGAAAGCAGCCAAATCTGTGGAAGAACAGCAGCTGCTGCATTGAGCAGATGCCCTAGGAAAGTCCCCAAACATGCAGAATCTGCATAGTTTCCTCACCCCTGCCTGGGAGGCCAGTGCAGAGCAGTCATTACAGGACTTTCCTGGAGGCATCAGGAAGCCAGGGATGGTGATTTGTTTAGATTTGTCGGAATGGTTGTGGGCTGCCAGATCACACAGACAGCTGCAGTCCATTGCTCTCTTCATGCTGTTCAGTCCATGCCATGTCCTTTATCAGCCACATCTCTGCTCCACCCTGGGTGTCTTGGGAAATCATCGTGACTTCATGGAGAGTCAGAGCCCCGAGCATGTTCCTCTTCCCCAACATTGCGGTGTTCGTTCAACTGTATCATTAGTTGGGAGGTGATAACCTACCACGGTTTTATCCTCTTCCTGACTTTGGCAATTTGTCTTTTGAATCCATGATGAACAATAGGCTGTGTGTGCTGCCCTCTCTCTGGGAGTGGCAAAGAGCAATCCAATCAGGCATGGACTGGAAATTCACTGTGATGGGAATTCTGTGGGCAACCTGGCTGTACCTGTTAAGAATTCCTTTGGATAAAAGCATGGAAACTTTTTTCTCGAGTCAATTTTTTTTTTGAGTTTCCAGGTAAGGTAGGAGTAAATTTCAGAAGCTCTCCTTTGTTATCATCTTTCTGTTATTTATTTATTTATTTTTTTGGTACAGGGTTAATTCACAATGATCTTATTACTATTAATAGGAGACTTCAAAATTGGAACAAAGCAGAGTTTGAAAGTTAGGTTACAGGAATGAGCTTCAGGGATTTCCTCATTTGACTACCAACTCGGCTTAATCTTACCATAAAAGTGGAAACTTGGAAATAATCTCTCATCTTCGCCTTTTATGGACAAGGAAACTAAAGTACAGAGAGGTGATTGACAGTCTTAAAGACCCAGGTCAGTAGCAGCAGTCAATGAGTGCACTAATTACCAACTACATTAAGCATCCAGGTATGCCAGCCGTGTGCCCAGGCACCAAGCATATGGACACCTAGGTATGCTAGCTAGCTATCCTAATATACCATTAATGTTGTCTGGTTGCAAACAACAGAAACCAACCCTGAAAATCTTTTCTGGGAGTTTAGTGCAAATATTGGAAGAATATTGGAAGTTTCCAGAAATGGAGGAGAACCAGAAGAACTAGATCCGGAAGTGGACTAGAAACAAGAACTCTCTAGAAGGCCAGGAATGGGCTATGTAATCAGGATCTGCCACTGGGAGCAGTCTGGTTAGGGAAGAAATGGACCTCAACTTTTTCAGTCTCCATATCCCTCTGCTGACTCTTCAGTGTCCTGGGAGTGAGCATCTACATGGGTTAGCTTTGCTGTCTGTGTGCCAACCATGTCCCCTCAGTGGTCACATGCAGACAGTTCCCTTACCTGCTGATGGCTTCCTATACATCCCTGCCTGAGGACACTCTTTGTCCACAGGGCAAAATCAGCCTTTGGCAGGGCAGGTCTGAAGAGCTGAGGACTCAACTCCCCAAGAGCAGCCCTCAATGAGAGAGAGGCATCCATGGATAAATACCCCAGCTTCTGGTTTCTGGGAGTGTTCCCACACATTCCTTCAAAGGCTCCCAAATGGGGATGAGCTTCAGTTGCCCACAGCAGTAATGTGGTTGTTAGCTTGTGCATTCTTTCCCTGCAATTAAATGTGGCCCAGGGACAAAGTTTGAATCAATGGGATGCAAGTGATAATGCTTCTTCTAAGGCAAGTTCTTCCCAAAATAGTTGCTTGTCTCCTTTTTCTCCCTCCATTTCTCCTTCTTTCCTCCAACTCTCTTAGGTTCACATAGAATATTCATAATCCTTCATTGGCCTATATGGTCATCTATCCAACTATATTTACTTTGCATGTAATTAGTAACTTATTGCTCAATACAAAAACCAGAATTATGACAATAAGATACCTCTACTATGTGGTCCTTCCCCAGTCTAACCTGCTTCTTCCTACACCAAACAATCAGCATCCTGAATCCTATATCCACCATTCTCTTACTTTCCTTTTTAAAATTTAAAATTTAAATTTATCAGTTTTGGTTTGAGCATAGAAACAAACCATAGGAATGATATAAAAGTATGAAATTTATTAAAGAAATTTGAGTATCTGCAATTGCCAGAGTCAATTAAACCATTATTTTATGGTCGCTATTTTTGTATCTGGTACTGAGCCCAGCCCAGGAGTTGGAGGAGCTGAAGGAGGAGTTATTCAGCAGGAGCTGAGAAGATGTAGGCTCAGCTGCTACCCTAGGAGCTGCAGTCATTGGGTCTACATTCAGAGGAGCAGATGGAGAAAGTGGAATTATTGTGGACCCACCTACCGACTAAGCCAGTGTGTTGGCCAGCAGGGTGGTGACAATGTGCATGAGCTGCACTGGTGATAAGTACCCTGGAGCCCACCTTCTGAACACTTCCTGGGCTACCTTCCAAATATCATGCAAAATGTCTTATGACCCTTGCTAACCTAGAACTATGCAGGGAAAGGGAATTCTGAGCAATACAGTTCCAGTGTAGCTCAGCTGACACAACATAAACTCATCCACACTCATCCAAATATATTTATACAAAGTAAGTTTTTAAAAAAAGTTTAACTTCATAAAAAGCATATCATGCTATATGTATAAACTCAGGACTTATTTTTTTAAAATTTTTTTTTTAGTTGTAGTTGGACATAATTCTTTTATTTCATTTATTTTTACTTGGTGCTGAGGATCGAACCCAGTGCCTCGCACGTGCTAGGCAAGCGCTTTACCGCTGAGCCACAACCCCAGCCCTCAGGACTTATTTTTAAACTCAATTTTATATCATTAGGGCTTATTATATTGCTTTGTATAGTTGTAACTCATTCCTGTTGATTGCTTTATTATATTCCACTGTGTGAATATACCAGAGTTTGTTTAGCCACTCTCTTTAATGGGCATTTGTGTTGATTCCAGGCTTTTCTATTGTGAACAGAGTTCCTATGGACATTCTTGTAGATGTCTCCAGGTGTACCTTGGCAAAAATCTCTTGAAACTTTATGCCAGGAATAGAATTGCTGGCCCAAAGGTAGGTGACCTTTCATCCTGGTTTGCCTGGGACAGTCTCAGTTATGCCTATTGTCCAAGAAAATATATATATATTTACATTTATATATTTATATTTATATATATATTTATATTTATATACATATACATACATACACACATTATATACATATATTATATACAATATACTATATTTATTATATTATACATTATATGTATCCATATATGTACACACACACACATACACACACAGGGATATACATATATGTATATATCCCTGATCTCCCCGTTTGCAGTTTATTTTCACTTTCTTTTGGCCAAGAGAAATTCTTAATTTTAATACAGGAAAATTTTAATTTTAAAAACAGCACTTTTTGAGTATTGTTTAAGAAATCCTACTCTATTTCAAAGTCTAAAAGGCATTTGCCTATGATTTTTTGCTAAGAGTTTTAAAACTTTATTTTTTATTGTTAAACTTTCATCCATCTGGAATTAATCTGGTATATGGTGTGATGTAGGGATCCAATTTCATATTTTCCTGTATGGATAACCTCTTTTATCCAGCTGTATTTATTTTCCCACTGATCTGGCAGGCCACCTCTGTTCTATACCAAATTTCCATACATGTGTGTGTCTGTTTTTGAGCTCTTTATTCTATTCCATGGTCTATTTGTCCCAGTGCCAAAACCATCCTGTCTTAATTACTGTAGTTTCACAAAAGAACATGTTATCTGGTGGAACAAGTCTTCCCTTGGTGCTCATCTTCTTGATAAAAGTCTTAGCTGTTTTTTGTCTTTTACTATTTCATATAAATTTAGAATCAGCTTATCAAGTTCCATGAAAACACATGTTAGCAGTTTTGTTAAAACTTTATTGAAATGGGGAGATGAAAAATACTCTGCTGTCTTATTCACAATGTGGTATACCCTTCAAGTAATTTGGGTCACTTTACTGCCTATTAAGAAAGTGTTGTCATTCTCTCTGTAGAGGACTTGAATGTATTTTGTGGTTCTTTCTGGGTTCTTGGTATCTTTTTAAACTATTGTAAATGTTGATTTCTTTTTACTTTTTCTGGTTGTTTTATTTAAGGGTACAGTAATGCACCTGACTTTATGCTAAATTTTTTATTCATCCTAATAATTTGCTCAGAGATCCTTTTTGCTCTTTTGTGCAAATAATTAAAACATCTGAAAAAGTGACAGTTCTATTTCTTCTTTTCCAGTCCTTCTTTTTTTTGGGCTAGCCGGAACTATCAAGACCATGTGGAATAGAAGCAAGACTGGGCTATCTTGTCTCATTTTTTAATTGAAAAGGAATTATTCTAATCTTTTTCCATTTAGGATGATGTTTTAAAGTTGTTGTTTTATAAATACTCTTTATCAGACTAAAGAAATTTCCTCTATTCTTAATTTCTTAAATTTTTCCTTTTGAAAAATGCATTGTAACTAAATATATAAAACAGATTTGTCATTGTAACCATTTTGAAGAGTACAATTCAGTGGCAGTAAATCACCTTTACCATATTGTGCAAACATCACCACTATCTGTTTCCAAAAGTTTTTCATCACCCATAGAAAAACTCCATAGCTCAAAACCAGTATTACTCCATTTCCCTTTCCCTCCAGCCCTAGTAACCTCTTATCATTTTCTCTACTTTTTTATTAAAAACTTTTTTTAGATGTTGATGAACCATTATTTTATTCATTTATTTATATGCAGTGCTCAGAATCGAACCCAGTGCCTCACATGTGCTAAGCAAGTGCTCTATCACTGAGCCACAACCCTAGCCCCTCCTTCTTTACTAAGTTGCTTACTAGAGGCACATAGTGGATTTCATATAAGTGGAATCACACAACGTGTGACCTTTTGTGATGGGTTTCTTTCACTGAACATGTTTTCAAGGTTCATCCATGTTGTAGCAGAAATCAAAATTTCATTTACTTAATTTTATTCTTTTTTTGCTGTTATCTATTTCATATATATATATGCATGTGTGTGTGTGTGTGTGTATAAACCATATATATATCCCACATTTTGTTTATCCATTAGTCTGCTGATGGGGGGTTGGGTTGTTTCTACCTTTTGGCTATTGCGAATAATTCTGCAATGAGTTTATTTTCAAATCATGAATTTATGTTCAATTTCATAAATGCTTAGTTTTTATCTGCTGAAATGATTGTGTCTATATCTTCATTAAATCTGGTAATATGTGAATGACATTTTAAATCATGCCGTCTATCCATCATTTTACTTCCCATGCACTCTTTCTCAGGAAGTTGCTGAAGGTTGTACTTCACTGAACCTGGGCATAAACTAAGAAAGAGGAAGTTACAGGAGGCAGGAACAGGAGAGCTGATAAAGGAGAAGGGAGAAGGGATCTGTTGGGATCATGGTGATAGCCAGATGCCTATAACTGAGGAGTTGAAGCCAACCTGGAGCAGGTCAGGGGGAACCAGGAGGTATTTACTTAATAAATTAAAACAGAGAATCTTTCTATTGGATCCAAACATATTGAGAGGAGGGATGGAATTAGCAGCAACAATATTGATAAACAGAGAGCAAAATGAAATGACTATTAACTTCAGACAAAACAAAAAAATGTGTTCAGGCAAAGAAAAGTATACATATAAGAGTCCATAGCTCATCTGTAAATAGAATCTACTTAGAAATAGATACAAACACAGACTATTAATCTACCCAAAATATGATTAGCATCTTAGAGAATTGGTGGGCAGGAGCCGTGCTCGTGTGTGATAGGGGTGGAGCCATTTGGCAGAAAAGAGCTACATGCTCCTCTTCCCTACTGTGAAGTCCCTGGATAATGCCTAAAACAGACTAATCAGGAATTAGAAATGCACACATGTTACTTATTGATATGGACTTAAATACCAGAATACCTAATGGAAAGAATTGAAACTAGTTGCCTTGGGGGAAGGAAAGTATGGGCAGTCACTGCTATTTGTGGCATCAGTTTGTGTAACAAAACTATTTGACCCTTCCAATTATTTTCTTATGTAACTTTGCCAAAAACTTAATTAAACGATGAGCAACTTTCCTCTCTATCATGCCCCCATCTAATCTAATGTACTTCCAGAACATACCTCAAGTCCGTCCACTTCTTTTGCCTCTTTGCTTATGTGGCTCTCTTTAACCTTTGTCTATATCAGGGTAAGGTTGGAAGGGACTATTTGAAAAAACTATTTACAATTATGAGAAACCAAGGTCTAACACTATCTCACAGAGAAAAAATATGTGCCCATAGACAGGCACCTCAACTTCCTGCCACTGAACCTGAATCTATACTCTTTCCCCCTCCTTTCCTACTTCCATGACAAAGGCGGTGCTCCTCTTGCCTGAGGACCTGTGGTCATCCTCTACACCTGTGGTCATCCTCTCCAGACTCCTGAGGTAGTCCACCTTCTTGGTTATCTCATGGCCCTCTCTCCTGACCTATCCCTTCACATGAATATGAATCTGTCTCTATTTTTTTTAAAGCCCTCCCTTGATCCGTCTGCTCCTTTAAACTATTATCTTACCCTTTTATCACTCATTTATCCATTCAATGTTTGTTGAGTGCTTACCATGTGTCAGTCACTGTCTAGGTCTGGGGGTTGGGTCCCTGCCCTCATGGTACTTAGAGCTGGTGAGCAAGCAAGGGAATTGGGGAAGAGGATGAGGGGCTGGGCAGCCTTCACTGAAGATGTGCCAGTTAAGCTGAGCCTTGAAGGGTGAGTAGGAATTGACAGGGCTGGGGATTGAGATGGGGAGGGAAGAGTGAACTCTAGGCAGAAGGCACTGTAGGTGAGGTTCTTGAGTTTGGAAAGGGGCCTGAAAGAGGGACCATGTGGCTGAGCCACATTGAGCCAGAGGTTGATGGCACCAGGTGGGCTTGTGAAGAGAGAGAGTGGAGAAGGGGCCACTTTAGGCCTCAGTGGAAGTTGGGATTTTAGCCCAAGCTCTTGGACGGTTGTCAACATCCATTTTCTTACCCTATATTCATTCCCAGCCCACCAATCTGGCTCTCACCCCAGTGAAAGTTCTTTTTCTAGGCTACTAATGAGCTCTGTTGCTAAGTTCAGTGAACAAGTTTAAAAAAGAAGTAAGTCACTTCATTTAATTCAGCAACTGTTGAGTTCTAGGCACTGGGAATACTACTTCTGCCACCAGTTGACCCTATTGACTTTTCTCTTGAGTTATTTGCTTCTTCTGACTTTTGCGTTTTTCTCCTGTTTCTTTGGTTAGTCTTTGGTTTCCTTTTCAGACTTTTCTTCTGTGCACACTTAAATGTTGCTTGTTCCTATGAGACCTCTCGCATGCTGTCTTCTCGCTGTACAGAAGTTATTTTAGTTCCTCGAATTCTCAGTTTTGTTCCTTTGCATATGTTAAACCTTTTGTTTTAAGTGCTTTTCCTTCCCACCTTGCTACTTCACTTGTTATTTCTAAACATACTTCAGGTTCTGCTTGTCTATAACCTCCCTCAGGAAGGGGCCCCCCAAAGTGGATTTATTAGCAAGGGGTTGACTGTATCAGGCAGATTATTGCCTGCTATGGCTTCGAAAAGCCCATACATGTCTCGAATCCCAAATGTGGCTGCAGAGCCCAGATTTCTCTCCTGATGCACACGTCGAACTGCCTATGCAACAACCACACACGAGTGCTCTTCTGACACTTAACAAAACAACATGTGCCAAATGGAACTCATCTTTCTTTTATTCAGTTGTTTATTTATTTATTTTATTTGTTCTTTTTAGATACACATGATAGTAGAGTGTATTTTGACATTTTATACATACATGCAGTATAACTTCCCGTTATTGTGGCTGTACAGATGTGGAGTTACACTGGTGGTGTGTTCATATACAAACACAGGAAACTTATGTCTGATTCATTCTAGTGTCTTTCCCATTCCCATCTCCCTCTCCCCTTTGTCCAATACAGTGGACCCTCCCATTGTGAGTCAGCATCCACATATCAGAGAGAACATTTGGCCTTTGTTTTTTGGGAATTGGCTTACTTCACTTAGCATGATAGTCTCCAGTTCCATCCATTTATTAGCAAATGCCATAATTTCATTCTTCTTTATGGCTGAGTAGTATTCCACTGTGTACATATAACACATTTTTTTTTAACCATTCATCTGTTGAAGGGCACTTCGGTTAGTTCCATAGCTTAGCTATTGTAAATTGAGCCACTGTAAACACTGATGTGGTATGTCACTATAGTGTGCTGATTTTAAGTTCTCTGGATACGTGCCGAGGAGTGGGATAACTGGGTTAAATGGTGGTTCCATTCCAAGTTTTCTGAGGAATCTCCATACTGCTTTCCAGGGTAGTTGCACCAATTTGCAGTCCCACAAGCAATGTATGAGTGTACCTTTTTCCCCACATCCTCCTCAACATTTATTGTAACTTGTATTCTAGAGTGAGATGAAATCTCAGTGTAGTTTTAATTTACATTTCTCTAATTGCTAGTGATGTTGAACATTTTTTCATGTATTTACTGACTAATCATATTTCTTCTTCTGTTTAATTCATTTGCCCATTTATTGATTAGATTATTTGCTTTTTTGGTATTAAGTTTTTTGAGTTCTTTATATATCCTAGAGATGAATGCTCTATCTGAGGTGCAGGTGGCGAAGATTTGCTCTCATTCTGTAGGCTCCCTCTTCATATTCGTGAATGTTTCCTTTGTTGTGAAGAAGCTTTTTAGTTTTATACCATCTCATTTATTTATTCTTGATTTTACTTCTTGCACCTTAAGAGTGCTGTTGAGGAAGTCAGTTCCTAAGCTGACATGCTGGAGAGTTGGGCCTATTTTTCCTTCTATTAGGCACAGGGTCCCTAGGTCCTCGATCCACTTTGAGTTGAGTTTTGTGCAGCAAAATTAGACAGCAATCTAATTTAATTTTGTTACATATGGATTTCCAGTTTTCCCAGCATCATTAATTGGAGAGGCTGTCTTTTCTCCAATGTGTGTTTATGGCACTTTTGTCTATGCACTCCTCTTTCTTCCAAACCTGCCCCTCTTCCAGGGTTCATTGTCTCTGTGAGTCACCTGACCATCCACTTATCTACATGAGCTAGAGTGTCATCAGGATTCCTCTCCCTCAAACTCCCATCCATCCCATCACTAAGTCCTCTTGCTTCTAAACAACTGTCTTCTTTTCTCCATATCTTCTGGATTTTTTTTGAATAGCCTCTAGTTGGCCTCTACACCCATTATTACCCCCTCTAATACATTGTCCACAGTACAAAGATATCTTTGGAAAATGCAAATGTTTTCTCTCTCTTCTTTCAGATTCTGGTTTGGCTCCCCAATGCTCTTAGAATAAGTGTCCGATTTGCAATTTGTAAGGCTCAGCATGATCTGTCTTCTCTCTGCAGCATCATTTCTCCTACTCTTTTCCTAGAACCCAGTTTAAGGATCTTTGTGTTTCCTCACTTTCTTTTGCCACTGGTGAAAACCCATTAATACTGTTTCCTTTATCATGGTAATTTTTTTGTTTTACTCTGCCCTGTCTTATTCATTTGTTAAATCATATTTATCCGGGGCTGGGATTGTGGCTCAGCGGTAGAGCGCTTGCCTCGCATGTGTGAGGCACTGGGTTCGATCCTCAGCACCACATATAAATAAATGAATAAATAAAAGTCAATCAACAATTAAAAAAAAATTTAAAAAATTAAAAAAAAAATCATATTTATCCACATGCCTGCTATTATGGTGTGGATGTGAGGTGTCCCCTCAAAAGCTTCTGTGTTAATGCAAGAATGTTCATTAGATTATGAGAGCTGTAACCTAATCTGTCCCTCCTGGTTTGAATGACAGGGTGGCAATCCTAGGCAAGTGGGGCATCACCGGGGCATGCTCTAGAAGAGTGCTTTTCCCCTGTGCCCTTTCTCTTCCTTGCTGTCTTTGGGGGGAGTAGCTTCCCGCTGCCATGCCCTTCCCCCATGATGTGCTGCCTCATCTTGGGCTCAGAGCAATGGAGTCGCTGACTATGGACTGAGGCCTTTGAAACCATGAGCCCCAAATTTCCTTCTCTGTTGTTCTTTGTCACAGGGACAACAACAACAACAACAACAACAACAAAACTAACTAAAACACCTGCTTTAGATGGCACTTCCACCAGGCAGCCTTTTCCAACTCCCTTCTTTAAGACTTGATGCGTGGGTCTTCCTATGAGCTCCGAATGGATCCTTTACTTCCTTCATTGTAGCAATTACTAAATCATATTGTCAGTGACTTGTTTATTCCCAACTAGGCTATAAACTCCACCAGAACAAGACTGAGTCTGCCTAGTTCACCCTTGCATCCTCAGCCCCCAGTTCAGTGCCTGGCACTTGGTAATACTCAGCAACTATTTGTTTATGGGCTCGTTGAATGTCTAACTCAGTGTTCTTTGGGACTTGGAGCTCATGTTCAGGGGTGAGCAGTGGCGATGAATGTTAAAAGGCCCATTTTTGGTCTCTCATTGTTTTAAAAACCCACTTGTGGCCTTTGATGGTCTCTAAGCCCTGGAGCACTAGGACTGATGGACCTCGTTGGTTTGCTCCAGATGTGCTCAGACCAAGTCATGTGTAAATGGGGAACCACATCAAAAGAAGAGGAAGATGATGCCAGCTGACGGAGGCACCAAAGGCAGGGATGGCGGGGTGGCAATACAAAGTGGTGAGCTGCCCACAGCGAGGGTGGGGGGCTGGCTCTGTTAACTTAACTGGGTTTGGTCTCATCTGCAACCACAATAATATCATCAGGGAGGTTAGCAGGAAATTCCCAGATCTTCTCGGAGGGATGTTCTCGAGGTGTGGTCTAGGTTCCCTGGTGGTCTGCAAAGCTGGTCTCCTGCAGGGTGAGTGTTAATGTTCAGCTTCTGTTGCTGGCGTGAATTAGTGATTATTTAGGATGGTCTTCATTTGATGTCTCAGTCAAAGCAAAGCCATTCTCCTGAATTCTCTATTTCTTTTGGGATGGGGAGCAGAAGCTGCAAGGGAGTTTTTTTTTTGTTGTTGGTTTTTTTTTTTTTTTTTTTTTTTTTTTTATCTCACCAAAGAGCATTGTGTGGCGGGGAGTTTGAGAACCAATGCTCAAGGGGTGACTTGGCCAACAGAAGGACAGAAGCTGGGAAATTGTCCCACGGTCTCTCGGTGGCCCTGCAATCGTTCTTCATGGGGTCTGGCTGCTAGCCTTTAGCTTCCAGCTGCCTGGAGTGAAAATTGTAGGAGGAAAACTTGGAATTACTCAGAAAGTGTGTTTTTTCCTGAGGCTGCTGCAGTGCGGCCGCCATTAGGTCAGCAGGAAGCCTCTGTCGATGGCTGTGGTGATGATGAGGGTAAATGAGTGCTTACATCCATCTCCACGACTTTGGATTAGACTCTCTAATAGCAGGTGTCTGAGTTACTGTTGCCCCCTCTTTCTGCTCTGGAAAATTCCTTCATTTACTGGGTCATCAGTACTTTTTGAGAAACTATTATGTGCTAGGCAAAATGCTGGTCCTGAGACAACCCTGGCAAGGAAAGAGGTTTGGATCCCGACTTCACTGGGCTTACAGTCTAATGGGGAAGGCGAGCATTAAACACGAAGATCCAGACAGACTCTGAATGACAAGTTGCGACATGTTGCTCTGAATCTAAATAACAAGGTGCACCGAGCAAAAGCGGAACAAAATAATTTCGATTGAGGGGTCAGGAAGGGTTTCTCTGAAAAAGGCCGAGAGGAGGACAAAGAGCATTAGACACATGTGCACTGGCTCTACGGCTGGAAGAGGCTACGATACAGCTGAGAAGGATCAGTGGAGCTGGGACCAAGTGGCCAGGGGAGATGATGAGGAAGGTGGTGGTGGAGGGAGGGCAGAGGTCAGGCAGTGCAGGCTCTCCAAGGCCATGTGAAGAATTTTATGCTCTATCTCGTGAACAACGGGCAGCTGGCAGAATGTTTTAAGCAGGCAATAATGTGTTTTTAAAAAATATTACTTTGGAGGGGCTGGGGTTGTGGCTCAATGGTAGAGCGCTTGCCTCGTGTGCGTGAAGCACTGGGTTCGATCCTCAGCACCACATAAAAATAAACAAATAAATAAAGATATTTAAAAAAAAATTACTTTGGCATCTTTGTGAGAATAAATAGGAGGCAAAAGTGAAAGGGAGGAAGGAAAAAAGAAGCCTGCAACAAGAGGGACCTTGAAAACATTAGGAGAAAAAAAGGCCAGACACAACAGGTCACATATTGTGGGATTCCATTTATATGAAATGTCCAGAATAGCTAAATTTATAGAGACAGAAAACAGATTAGTGGTTTCCTGGCACTGGGAGACAGGAGAATGGAGAGCAATTGCTTCAGGAGTATGAGGTATCCTTTTGAGGGCAATAAAAATGTTCTAGGTCTAGATAGTGACGATAGTTGCACAATATTGTGAATGTACTAAATGCCATTGACTGTCCCTTTACAGTGGTTAAAATGCTGAATTTTATGTTATGTGGTTTTTTGTTGTTGTTGTTCATTTATTTGTCTTGTTTTTTTCCCACGATAAAGAAAGTACATGATAAAAGGGTGACAGCCAGGAGCCCAGTTTGGAAACCATTGCAAAGATTCTGCTCTCTGCAAGAGCTAAGAGTGGTACAGACTGGGAGGCGAGTGTGTGCATGGAGAGAAGTGAATGATTAGGGACATATTTGGGGACTTGTTTTAGTCAGATTTTTCACTGTTGTGACTAAAAGACCTGACAAAAACAATTTTAAGGAGGAAAGTTTATTTAGGGGTTCACAGTTTTAGCGGTCTCAGTCTATACACAGCTGGCTCCATTCCTCAGGGCTCGAGGTGAGGCAGAACATCATGGCAGAAGAATGTGCCAGAGGAAGGTGGCTCATATGATGATTAGGCAGGAGAGAGAGAGAGAGAGAGAGAGAGCTCGCCAAATATATACCCCAAAGGCACGACTCCAGTGATCTCCCACCTCCAGCTACACTCTACCTGCTTCAGTTACCACTCAGTTAATCCATACTGGGGGATTAATTCACTGATTGAGTTAAGGCTTTCACAACCCAATCATTTCTCCTCTAAACATTCTTTTGAATTGTCTCACACATTGGCTTTTGGGGGGCAAGGGGGAATGCTATGGTTTGGGTGTGAGGTGTCCCTCAAAAGCTCATGTGTGAAATAATATTAGAACATTCAGAGGTGAAATGATTGGGTTATGAGAGCATTAACCCAATGAGTGAATTAATCCCCCAATAGGGATTAACAGTGGTCCCTGAAGGTGGGTCACTGGGGCCATGCCTTGGGGTGTATATTTGGTGAGCTGAGCTTAGTCTCTCTCTGCTTCCCTCTGCCACACTTTCCTGCCATGATGTTCAGCCTCACCTTGAGCCCTGGGGAATGGAGCCAGCTGTCTATGGACTGAGACCTCTGAAATTGTAAACTTCTCCTCCTCTACAATCGATCTGGTCAGATCTTTTAGTCACAGCAGTGAAAACGCTGACTAAAACAGGGCTAGAGCTAAAAGTACTTGGTGATGGGTTGTTGGTGGTGGGGTGATGGAAAGAGACATTTAAAGAATTGTTTCCAAGGTTTGGGCTTGGGCGACTAACTGGGCTGGAGGGCAGGTAGATAGGAATTCGAGGAAGCACAGGTGTGAGCAGTGAATGAGGAGGACAGAGCCGCAGCCTGGATTTGGACACGTTAGTTTGAGAGACCCACGAACCCCAGATGTCAGTTGGCAGTGGGCCTATAGGCCTGGTGCTCAGGAAAGTGATCTGGGTGTGAGCCATTTATCTGAGAGCTGTTATATTTAAAGTGCTGAGAATAAGTCCAGTCACTCCGGAGGCTGTGGAGGTGAGAGAGAGGGGAGGGCCAAGTCTGAGCTGGAAGAAGCTAGAAGAGGGGGAAGAACTAATAAGGAGATTAGGAGAGGCCAGAGAGATTTGTAGGAAAGAAGCCAGGAGGAGAGAGAGGTGTGCTGGTGGGTCGGAAGATGGTTGTATTGGGAGCATGCAAAGCATTTTTGAGCAGAGATTATCAATGAGAACACTAATCCACATTTAAGGTTTTAGCAGCTAAAGGCTTTAGATAGATTTTCTTAGTCAGTTGTCACAAGAACTCTATAATATCCCACATTTTACAAATGAGGAAACTGAGACATAGAGGAGCGGGACTTCCCCAAGGTCACACAGCTGGTGAGTGGTGGAGCCAGGTCTCCTCCCTGGTTTTCTGCAGTTCTGGATGCTCTCCTCCTAATGGCTGCTCTCCCAACCTTGATTCTTGGTCCAGGTGGGCAAAGATAGATGTGGTTTAACCTTACTGTTGGTATACAGGAGCTTAGATGGGGCAATCTCACCTTATTGGCAAATAAACATGAAATGGCTTTGTTTTTCCAAGGACTTCTACCAGCTGTGCTCTGTTGGCCATGGCCCCTCCCTCCCTGCTGGGGCAACAAGCTCCCTGAGCAACTTCTCAGTTGGATTTCATAAATTTTTACTCATTTCTGCTTGTTAGAACAGTTTCATTCTGGTTATTGGAATTTAAGCTCATTTATTTTGCAATTTCAACTTCAACCTTAGATTCCGTCAGGGACTCTTTGCTCCCTTCCAGCACTGTCAGACTTCAGGGCCCTACTGACTTGGACATGAGATGAGATGTCTCTGCTTTCTCGTGTGCCCTCTCTTCTCTGCACTGTGTCTTCTTTGGTGAGAGCAGGGGGCAAGGCAGGGGAGAGGCCCTTCCTATGCGATTGCCATCAGACAGCTTCTTGTCTCTTTTCAGAAGGTCATTACGCTGGTTTAGCTTGCTGACCTTGGATCTGGTATGGAATGGAAACCCCACAAAACTCCCAAGGGCCTGTTAATGGGAACCTGGCGTCTTCCAAACTTTGCAGGCCTGGATCATATGTTCCAGACATCCCCCAGTTGAAGGCTCATTGCCACATTCCTCTGATGACTTCCTATGGGGAGATGAACGGGGTAAGCCACCTGAGAAATTCAAGTCTATTACAATTAGTGAAGAACAAAAGACAAAGTCAGAATTAAGTTGGAGCACCTCATAGTTCCAGTCCACGCAGGAAGTGAACTAGACAACAAGAAAATGGCTCCCATGGTTTATTTAAGTGGGTACATCAAAGGCAGGGGTAAAGTTTCAGGGGTGGAGTCTTACTTCATGATGTCTTGCAGTCAGCAGGTTGAGTGGCATCTTGGCAGGTCATACACATTTCAGAGGGACTATGTGGCTGTAGCAGGTCACCCCATCTCTGGTGCTGTGTGGAACCTGGCAGAGCTTGAATAGGGCTCACAATGTTTCTGGGCAGTCAACCAGAGGAAGTGTCCCCTGGAAGTTCCCAGACATTGGATTTCCCTATTCATTTAGGCTGTGATGCACGACAGTCCACACACTGCCCACGGATGGCTCGCGACATCTTCTCATGCCTCCGTACTGTCAGGCAAGCCTTTAGCCCCAACCACTGTGCTGTGCAGCGTCAAGGCAGCCCCACAGGCCGAGGTAGCTCCATCTCTAGTTCTTTTAGACTCTGACACTCTCAATTTGGCCATCTTTCCTCAGTCCTTGCTACCTGGGTAGGTTAGGAACTCCAATGGCTAAGAGGCCAGCCAAATAAACCTCAGCCTCCCTTTTTTGTTGACACCCTCAAATGTGAAGAGTGAGTCTCTGAGGATCCAGTCCCTGGGCCTGGGACCGCCCCCCCCTTCCCTGTTTTCTGAAAAGTTTTATTTATATATTTTTCTTTTTAAAATTTTTAAAAATTTGTTCTAATTAGTTATACATGTCAGTAGAATGCATTTTGATACATTATACACAAATGGAGCACAACTTCTCATTCTTCTGGCTGTACATGGTACAGAGGCACACCAGTAGTGTAATCATACATGTGTATAGGGTAATAATGTCTGTCTCATTCTACCATCCTTCCCATCCCCACAGCTCCACCCCCCTCCACACAATCTAAAGGTCCTTCATTCTTCCCTGCCTACCCCCCCACTATGGATCAGCATCTGCTTATCAGAGTAAACATTCGGCCTTTGGTTTTTTGGGATTGGTTTATTTCACTTAGCATGATATTCTCTAGTTCCATCCATTTACCTGAAAATGCCATAATTTCATTTTTCTTTAAGGCTTAGTAATACTCCACTGTGTATATATACCACAATTTCTTTATCCATTCATTTGTTGAAGGGCACCTAGGTTAGTTCCATAGTTTAGCTATTATGAATTGAGCTGTTATGAATATTGATGTGGCTGCGTCACTGTAGTATGCTGATTTGAAGTCCTTCAGGTATAAACCAAGGAGTGGGTAGCTGGGTCAAATGGTGGAACTCTCTCTTCTGATAGCCAGCCTCTCTGCATTCCATTGCTTCTTTCTTCTCCTTGTGATGAGACTGGCAGATAGTTCTATAGTTCTGCCCCTGAGCTTCAGAGCCTTCTTTGAGTCTGGCCTTGGGAAATGTAAATGTTCTTTTTCAACACAGATTGCTCTGGGTCTGGTGTCACTTCTGTAAGCTGCAAAAATTGGGAGGTCCCAGTCAGTGACTCACACCAGCAGGTTACAGGAGACTTGCAGAAAGCTGGTTGCCAAGGTGTCTCTGGGGTCCTTTTAACTTTTGGGTCCCAAACACCCATCAAGCATGGCAAGAGGCTGGGAGCTGCCTGGTTAGGCTGGCGTGGAGTGGAACAAGGGACTCGACTCTGGGCTTCTTTACCGTTTTGCACTCTGTTTGTTAGAGGCAGGGGGCATGGATGATGTGGCTGGCACTGGATACCGAGGGCTGCTTAGAGCAGTGGGCAGGAGCCTGGGGCCACCCTTCTTCAGCCACTTTGAGAAAGGCAAAGAACTGTAACATCTTCCTCTGACACAAATCCAACAACTCTATGTGCAAAGTGTCTGCCCCGACAGAAGCTTGTTTGATCCTGACAAGGACACAGTGAAGGACACAGAATATTTTACAAATATGGAACATCAGAGGGTTTAAGCCACTTACCAACCGTCCCCCCAGAGGGAAGTGGTACTGACTGCGACTTCACCTCTGACACTGCTGGCTGCCTTTGGAGGAAGGGATGAGTGTGAGAAGGAGGCTGGAGAAAGTGTAGCATGTGTGGTTGTGGGGACAGATGTCAGATGTGTTAGTGTATGTGCTGTTTCCTGTGTGTGCCTTTCTAGTCATTGCAGGAATGAAGCCTCATGTTGGAGTCCCTGGGGCTTGTAACAGATGTAATGACTTAGAGCTACCTTCAAAATACCAGAGAGGTGGTTAGAAACACGACCAGCATTTGAGTTTAAATTTTGTCCCTGACTAGCTGTGTGATATTGGGCAAATTACATAACATTTCTGAGTGTCTTCATTGTTGAAATGGTACCCTCCTTTTAATGTTTTGTGAGGACTGAAATAGCTAGTACATAAAGTTCTCAATAAGTGTTAGCTATTGTTATTATTAGCGGTCGCGTATTATTCCCATGCAAAGTAACATTATCAATCAACTGGTATTAATTTTAAAAGATTTCTTTTACATCTCCTCTGCAGAGTTGCTATCAAAATTAATACAACTGTATCTGGTCTCTATTTGCAAAGGGAAATGAATACATTTAAAATGCTAAGATTTGGAAAAATCCCAAAGAGTTGATCTGTAGAAAGCTATTTAAGGACCTATGTGTATGTTTTTAATACACTATTTACTTAAAAACCTTTCCTGGAAATCTTCTATTAAGATGACAAAGATTATAGATGCTACGACCATAGAAGCCAGTCTGAAAGTCAACCACCCGGAAAGTGGCTCTAGGACTAATCCTGAGCTGCAAGTTTTCCTTGGTGAGGCAGGTAAAGATGCGAGACAGCTTTGCTCTGTGGATCACACACCCGGAAACAATGTAAAATAATATCCCTAAAAACTCTTGTATTTGCAGCCCTTCCCCCACCCCATTTAATTTGGGCCTCTAATCTTTTCTCCTGCCACTAGAAGCCAGGTTTATGCATACAGTATGATGACGTGGAAAACTTGCAATGGAATTAGATGTCACAATTGTGCCAGGTCTAGTTATATGGTCATAAGGAGTAGATTTGTTAAAACCATAGAGAACTTCAGCTGGTGTTATTTTAGAAGATTTTTCAAGAGGTACCATCTGTGCGACTGGATATGCAATCATTTCCAGGGATCATAACAGATCTTTGCTAAGCTCAGAGGTTTACCACAAACTGTAAACAGTCTGAGTTACACTTTCTGCCTTATAGTGGAGCCACACCAACTGCCATACCCACATCTGCTGCCAGCGCCTTGGAATTCCTTCAGGGGCCACAACATACTAATCAATGGGTCCAGGTAAGGCTCGCCATTGTCCACGCAGACATGAGCTGACACCCAGGTTAGATCAGTGACAGCCTGTTCTCCAGGCCACAGCATTGGCTCCATGGTGGGCAAGTATCCCCGCCAGGCCACTAAGCACTACCCTGGGGGTTCTGTCGGTATGTCCTGGGGAGACACTTTCTAGGGAGTAGATGAAGTGGTGGACTATGAGACTGTAAGCCTGGAGTGGTCGTCCCGATGGAGCAGCCTGCCTGAGAACAGGGTGAAAAAAGAGAAAAGCAGACCTCAGAGATATATAGGCATCGAGAGAGATTGCTTATGACCTGATGGAAGTATTTGGATCCAGTCATCCTATAGGAGACTGTATACCAATGAACTTCCTTGGCCAACCATCCTGCATGTGAGGAGCTTCTGAGCTATCTGACTTGTTTTTTTTTTTTTAAATTTTTGTTTTAGTTGTAGATGAACACAATATCTTTATTTATTTTATGTGGTGCTGAGGATCGAACCCAGTGCCTCACGTATGCGAGGCAAGCGCTCAACCGCTGAGCCATAGCCCCAGCCCCCTGACTTGTTATTTTTTTTAAAAATATGTTTTTTAAAAATTTAAATGACACAAAATTATTGTACATATTTATGGGGTTCAGTGTGATAGTTCCATGTAGAGAGTGTGTAACTAATCAGGGTAACTGGCATGTTCATTACCTCAAGCATTTCTTTTTGTTGGGGAAATTCAAAACTCATTCTACTAGCTATTTTGAAATATTTAATTAATTGTTGTCAACTATAGTTATACTATCATGCTGCAGAATATAAGAAGTTATTCTTCCTATCTATGGTATCCCATACCTATAGCCATTCTCTCTCCATCTCCCCACCACCCACCCTTCCCAGCTGCTGTCTACTTCTATGAGAAGTACCAGGCTCTCTACTTCTATGAGATCAACTTTTTCAGCTTCACATATGAGTGAGAACATGTGCTATTTGTCTTTGTCTTTCTGTGCCTGACTTATTTCATTTAACATAATATCCTCCAGGCTCATCCACCACATTAAATTTTTAAGCGGCTTTAGTAAAATATAATTGACATCCATACAGTTCATCTGTTTAAAGTGTACAATTCAATGGTTTTAGTATATTCACGAAGTTTTGCAACAGTCACCACAATCTAATTTTAGAATATTTTCATCATCTCAAAAACCCTAGCATGCACAAAGCCCTGGGTTTGATCCACAGCAACACACACACACACACACACACACACACAATCCCTGTGTCCATTGAAACTCATTCTCTCTATACTACTAATCTACTTTCTGTCCCTATAGATTTGCTTGTTCTGACCATTTAATATAAATGAAATCACGTAATATATGGTCTTTTGTGACTAGGTTCTTTGACTTGGTATGTCTTCTAGGTTCATCCCTGTTGCAGCATGTATCACCATTTCATTTCTTTTTGTTATCTTAGTATAACATTCCATTCTATGGATATATCACACTTTATTCATCCATGTACAAGATGGCGGAATTTTGGATAGTGTGATTCATGCTACTACGAACATTTGTGTACAAATGTTTGTGTTGCAGAGACAAGCCCATATACCTATAGCCATCTGATATTTGACAAAGATGTCAAAAAATATGTTGGAGAAAAAACAATCTTTTAAACAAATGTGCTGGAAAAACTGGATAGCTGTATGAAGAAAAATGAAATTAGACACCCACCTCTCTCACTCCACATAAAACTCAAATCAAAATGTATCAGAGGCTTAGGAATTAGACCAGGAAATTTACAAATGCTAGAAGAAAACAGAGTCAACACTCCATCATTATAGGTGCTGGCACACACCTCCTTAACAAGGCCCCCAAAGCATAAGAAAGAAAACCAAGAATCAATAAGTGGGATCCATAAAACTATGAAGCTTCTGCACAGCAAGAGAAATGATTAAAAGCATGAAGAGAGAGCCTACAGAATGGGAAAAAATCTTGCCGGCTACCCCTCTGATAGGGAATTTGGATACACAAAGAACTCAAAAAACTTAGCACAAAAAAAGCAAAAAAAAAAAAAAAAAAAAAAATCACCAAATAACCCAATCAATAAATGGGCAAAAGAACTAAACAGAACTTCTCAAAATAAGAAACACAAATGGCCAACAAATACATGAAAAAATGTTCCACATTTCTAGAAGTCAGGGAAATAAAAATCAAAGTTGTACTTAGATTTCATCTCACTCCAGTGAGAACGGCAATGATCAAGAACATAAACAATAAGGCCGCGTGCTTTGGCGCACGCCTGTAATCCCAGTGTCTTGGGAGGCTGAGGCAGAAGGATCTAAGTTCAAA
This sequence comes from Xerus rutilus, assembly GCA_028644305.1. NCBI lineage: Eukaryota > Metazoa > Chordata > Mammalia > Rodentia > Sciuridae > Xerus > Xerus rutilus. The sequence continues at coordinate 133,283,340 of CM053402.1, read as the reverse complement.
GCCAGCCTCAGCAAAAGCAAGGCACTAAGCAACTCAGTGAGACCCTGTCTCTAAATAAAATACAATATAGGGCTGGGGATGTGGCTCAGTGGTCGAGCACCCCTGAGTTCAATCCCTGGTACCACCTCCCTCCAAAGAAGAATATAAATAATAATAAATGATGGCAAGGTTGTGGGGAGAAAGGAACACTCATACATTGTTGGTGGGACTGCAGACTAGTACAGCCACTCTGGAAAGCAGTATGGAGATTCCTAAAGACAAAAACAAACAAACAAACAAAACAAAATAGGATGTAACCACCATATGACCCAGCTATCTTGGTATTTCTGCAAAGATCTAAAATTGGCATACTACAAAGATACAGCGGCATCAGTGTTTATAGAAGTGTAATTCACAATAGCTAAATTATGGAATCAACCCAGATGCCCATCAATAGATGAATGGATTAAGAAGTTGTGGTGTGTGTGTGTGTGTGTATATAATTATTCCACATAAAGGAATTCTACTTAGCTATAAAAAAGAATGAAATTACTGCATTTGCCAGAAAATGGATGGAAATGGAGAATATCATGCTAAATGAAATAAGCCAAACTCAGAAACTCCAAGGCTGAATTTTTCTCTCATATGTCGAAGCTAGAATAAAATAAAGGGAGGAGGGAAGGCTAGGATAACATAAAGAACCAATCAAATATAAATTAATAGATTAACTATAGGAAGGCTAATCCAGGAAGGATAGTGGGAGAGGGAAAGGAGAACAGGAAGGAAAAGGGATTTTCATACTATGTATAACTATAAAACCCTAATAAAATTTTTTGTGTGTGTTACATAGGTTTTTATTTCTCTTGGGTATATACCTAGGGCTGGGATTCTTTGGCCATATGATAAATCTAATGTTAGGCTTTTTAAAGAACTACCAAATGGTTTTCCAAAATGGCTGTATTATTTTACATTCCTAGAAACAATGCACTGAGGGTTCTGATCCATGTACATTCTTGTCAATACTTGTTATGTCCTTTTTATTTTAGCCATCCTAGTGAGTGTGAAGAGGCATTTCATTATGGTGCTTATTTGCATTTTCCTATTGACTAATTATTTTGAGCATCTCTTTATGTTCCTGTTAGCCATTTGTAAATCTTCTTTGGAGAACTTTGCCTACTTCTTTTGGGGGTTTGAATTGAGTTGTAAGTGATCCTTCCTTTGATATTTTTTTTGAGTACAAGTCTTTTATCAGATGTATGATCCAAAAATATTTCTCCTATTCTGTGAATTGATGGTATTATTTGCAGCACAAAATTCGTAATTTTGATCAAGTCCAATTTGTCTAATTTTTTCTTTTTTTGTTGTCATATCTAAAAAGCTATTGCCCAATCTGAGGTCATGAAGATTTACTCCTGTGTGTTCTTCTAAGTATTTATAGTTTTAGCTCTTACATGTAGACCTATGATCCATATTCATATATGGTTTGAGGAAAGGGGCCAAGCTTATTCTTTTGCATGTGCATATCCTGTTGTCCCTAGACCATTTGCCGATCAAAGATTCCATCACTTTTTCTCCTGGTATCCTTGTTTAAAATCAATTAACTGTAAGTGTAAGGTTGAGGTCTCAACTCTCAATTCTATCTCATGGATCTTCCCATCTCTTCTTGAGCCAGTACCACATTCCTGATTACTACAGCTGTAGAAGGTTTGAGATGGGCAAGTGTCAGCCTTTCAAATGAGCTCTTCTTTTCCCAGGTAGTTTTGGCTATTCTAGGTCTTGGACATTTCCATATGAATTTTAGATAAGCTTTTCAACCACTCCCGCGACATAAAACAACAACAACAACAACAACAAAAAGCCAACTGGGATTTTGGGGTTTTGCTAGGGATTATGGTTATGGATCACTTTGGGGATATTGCCATCAATAATCCTTAATCTTTCAATCCACGAACAGGATGTTGCCCTATTTATTCAGATTTAAAAAAAATTTTTTTTGGTGGTTGTAGATGGATAGCATGCCTTTATTTTATTTGTTTATTTTTATGCAGTGCTGAGGATAGAACCAAGTGTCTCACACATGGTAGGCAAGTGCTCCACTGAGCCTGAGCCACAGTCCCAGCCCTTTTATTTAGATTTTCTTTCATTTCTTTCAACAATGTTTTGTAGTTTTCAGTGCTTATTATTCCTAAGTATTTTAGTTTTTTTAAAATGCCATTGTAAATGGAATTGTTTTCCTAATCCCATTTTGGATTTTTCATTGATAGTGTATAGAACTACAACTGATATTTGCATATTGATGTTGTATCCTGAAACTTTGTTGAATTCATTTATTATCAGTCCTAATGGTTTTTGATGGATTCTTTACATTTTCTATAGATGAGATCTTGTCCACCCGTGAAAAGAACTTTGCTTCTTTCTTTCCAATTTGGATGCCATTTGTTTCTTATTCTTACTGAATTTCTCTAGTTACTCCAGTGTGATGTTGAATAGAAATGGCAAGACTAGAGTCCTTGTCTTGTTCCTAGTCTTTTGGGGAAAGTAATCAATCTTTTATCATTAAATATGATGTTTCTTGTGGTTTTCTATGCTCTTTATTCTATTCCTAGTGTGCTGAGTGTTTTTATCATTAAGTGGTCTAGGGTTTTGTCAAATGCTTTTTCTGCATCTATTGAGATACTCATGTGGATTTTTGTCTTTTATTCTATTAATATGGTGTATTACATTGATTGATTTTCAGATGTTAAACAAACTTTGTATTCCTGGGATAAATCCCAGTTGGTCATGGTGTATCATTCTTTTTATATGAAGCTAGATTTGATTTGCTGGTATTTTGTTAAGGAGTCTCTATATTTATAAGAGATATTAATCTGTAGTTTTATTTTCTTCTGATATCTTTGTCTGGTTTTGAGTCAGGGCTAATACAAATGAATTGGAAAAGTTCTCTTCTATTTTTTGGAAGAGTTTTTCAAGAACTGGCATTAAATCTTTCTTTGGTAATCCCCAGTGAAGCCACATTGACTAAGCTTTTCTTTGTAGGAAGTTGAACAATTACTAATTCAATTTATCTACTTATAGGTCTATTCAGAGTATCTGTTTCTCTGAGTCAGTTTGGTAGTTTGTGTCTATCTAGGAAATGGTCCATTTTGTCTAGGTTGTCTAATTTGTTGGTATACAATTATAATATCCCCTTATGTCTTTCAGTTTTTGATCTGACATGCAAAGAGTTTAGAAGGTGTCACTGCCATCCTCAAACACTGAAAGAGCTGAGTAAACTGAAAATCAACAACCCTTTTTACATCTTTCAGAGAACTGAGAAAACAGGGCCAACCTAGAAAACTAGAAAGAGAGGTAGTTGTCATAGCCTACCAGGAGGGGTCCAGGAGCAGGACTAGTTACTGCAGCCAGCACTGGTAGAAAAGCTTAAAACTATAATCAAGGAATTGCTGCAGGTTCACTGTGGACAGTTTGAGACTTGAAAACTCCAGAGTCCCTTCTGGAGGAGGTCCTCACACTTTTATGAGTTTTACCTTCCAGAACCCACCAGTTTCTTTGGGTGACGAATAGAGGGTCTCTTTCTGCTTCAAGCAGGAGGAGGAGAAAGAGGAGGAGGAGGAGGAAAATAACCATTCCAAAAAATACCAAGGAATTCTGTTCTTAATGTCCCTCCCCAATGCCTAATGAACCAGGGGAAAGAGAAAAGCCCAACTTTAGTCCCCTGTAGCCATACCGTGTCACCTAAGCGGGTAAAAGGAACTGAGAAGCACCATGATGATCACAGCCCGGGGCACAAGCTCACTCAAGACTGGATTATCACTCAAGACTCTCAGGATTATAGCATGTATCCCCCTCACCAAAACTCAGCACTATGTTGGCCAGGTCACAGTGGATTGTAGGTAAAAGAATTGCAAGTCTCACTTTTTTTTTTTTATGGACACAATACCTTTATTTTATTGATTTATTTTTATGTGGTTCTGAGCCACTCTTAACTGAGGGAAACCCAAAGACTAAAGGGGAACAAATACCAGGATACTGAAGGAAGTTTGGCCTCTGATACCTGCAATGGCAGCCAACAGTAAAATACCTAGCCAGGTAAGCATAAAGCCTCACACTAAAGGCCTACTCACCTCAGTTACTTTTACCCAGTAGGTCGCGTGTGGCTCTTTCTTCAACAAAAAATGACTAGACGTTCTAGAAGAGGAAAACGCAGTTCAAAGAGACAATGCAAGCATCAGGATCAGACTCAGACATGGAAGAGATTTTGGAATTACCAGACTAGGAATAAACTGATTCATATGCCAAGGGTTCTAATGGAAAAAGTGGGCCACATGAAAGAACAGACGGGTAATATAAGCAGAGGAGATGGAAACTCTAAGAAAGAATCAAAAGAAAATACTAGAAATTAAAAAAAAACCAATCACCCCGAAGACAGCAATAAAGAATGCCTTTGATGAGTTCATCAGTAGACTGGACACAGCTGACACAGCTGAGGAAAAAATCAGTGAGTTAAAAAGAATCAGTGAGCTAGAAGGTAAGTCAGTGGAAATTTCTCAAACTGAAAAACAAAGATGAAAATGAATGAAAAAAAATGGGAACAGAATATCCAAGAACTGTGGTGGCACAATTACAAAAGGTATGATATCACATTCATTTATTATTACTTTTATTTTTGTAAGCTAACTAGTAATGCCCCTCTTTAGATCCTGATTATAGTAAGTTGAGTCTTCTCCCTTTTTCTTGGCATGTCTGGCTAAAGAGCTGTTAATTATGTTGTTCTTTTTTTTTCTTAATTTTTTTTTTTAGTTGTAGATGGACACAATATCTTTATTTATTTATTTTTATGTGGTGCTGAGGATCGAACCCAGTGCCTCATGCATGCAAGCAGGCGCTCTATCACTGAGCTACAATCCCAGCCCCAATTTTGTTGTTCTTTTCAATGAGCCAACTTGTGGTTCTGTTGATTTTTCTCTATTTTATTTATTTCTGCTTTATTCTTTGTTATTTCTCAACATTTGAGTGCTTTGGGTTTAGCTTTCTCTTTCTTTCTAGTTTCTTACTATAGAAGGCTATGATATTGAGATTGGTTTTCTTTTTAACGTAGGCATTCATAGCTACAAATTTATATTAAGCCCAGTGGTAGGTACACCCCATAAGCTTTGTGATGTGTTTTGATTTTCATTTTTCTCAAAGCATTTCCTTATTCCTGTTATGATTTATTTTTGATCCATTGATTATTTAGGATTGTGCATTTAATTTCCAAATATTTATACATTTTCCAACTTTTCTTATATTACTGCTCCGTAGTTTAATTCCATTGTGGTTGGAAAGCAATTTTGGGGGTGAGTCATGATGAGGCTTGAACCCAGGGCCCCATGCATGTTAGGCAAGTGCTCTACCACTGAGCCACATCCTCAACCCTGGAAAACAGTTTATATTATTTCAACTTCCTTCCATTTATTGGGATTTTGTTTATGGCCTAGCATATGGTTTATACTGGAGAATGTTCTGAGTGTACTAGAGAAGAATATTTTTCTGTGTTTGGATGACATATTTTTTTAGATGTCTTCTATATGCTTGTCAATCTTCTCCCTAGTTGTTCTATCCATTATCGAAGTTGAGGTATTGAAGTCGTAAACTAGTATTGTTGAATTGCTTTTCTCCCTTCAATTCTGTTAATTTTACTTCATGTGTTTTGAATCTTTGTTATTAGTTGCATGTAGATTTTAATTATGTTATATTCCTAATATACTGATAATTTTATCATTGAAACATGTTTTCATATTATTTATTTGCTTCATTGCATATTTTTTCTGATGTTACTATAGCTGCTCTAACACTTTTTTGGATGCTACTTGCATACTATATCTAGTTCCATTCTTTCACTTTCAACTTTTTTTTTCCCTTTGGTACCGAGGATTGAACCCAGGGGTGCTTAACCACTGGGCCACATCTCCAGCCCTTTTTCTATTTTTTATTTTGACATAGGGTTTCGCTAAGTTGCTTAGGGCCTTGTTAAGTTGCTGAGGCTGGCTTTGAACTTTCGATCCTCAGCCACCCAAGCCGCTGGGATTATAGGTGTGTGCCACAGCTCTTGGCTCAATTTATTTGTATATTTGAACCTAATATGTGTTTCATGTGAACAGCATTTAATTGGGTCCAGTTTTCAAATCCAGTCTGACAATCTTGCCTTTTGATTAACTTGTAAAATCCACTCACGTTTCATGTTTCTATTGGTATGATTGGATTTATGTCTTTATTCCTATATGTCTTATGCCTGTTTGTTCCTTTGTTTCTCCTTTGCTGTTTTCTCTTGCATTAAGTGAATTTTCTAGAGGAACATTTATATCCATAATAATTTTTTAACTATATTTTTTTGAATTGCTTTCTTAGTGGTTGCTCTAGGGTTTACAATACACATCTTTTTCTACTTATTTTTCTTCTATAAACTTCAGTAGTTAAATGGCATTTACATGGGGAGAGGCTTTGTCACCCTTCCCACATTACCATTCCATAGTCAGTCCCTGCCATATCACCTTTTAATCTGTTTCATGCAGCAACATCCAATCTGTGAACACCTTGGGAACAATTTGAACTAATCCCTGTCTAGAAAAAATACCAGGAAAGGTAAGTAATGTTTCACGCAGCAATCTCTCTTTATCTTGTGCCAGCCACTTCCAACAAAAATTTGGAACTACAGCCAAAACGACATGACGATGTGTTGATCTGAAAGCTGCTTTATGGTCATCGCCCTCCAACGTTACCTGTTCTTCCGTTTAGAGGCCCACTGACTTAGTTCTGCTTTGATCTTTAAAATTCATTTTAAAGAGCATTCTGTGCCTATTCCTAGCTCTGTGCGTGTTGAGAGGGCTTCTGTCCAGTTGCATTTGTGTTCAAGTTTATGACAAAATTCACATGCAAGGAACAATTAAATCAAGAACAAAAGCCGTCAGCACTGTGCTGAAGTGCAGTACAGGTTCAGATAAAGGGGACTTTGGTGTTGGTTGGCGATGCTGGTTGAGACACTAGAGGGACTCCAGCCAGGCCTTGAAGGATGGATAGAGTTAGATCAGCAGTGAGGGGGAAAGGTATGGCCCCCGCGGACCAGGATGCCTTTCTGCTTTCCTGGAGAAAATTAGTTTCCAATGCACATCCATCACTGACTCAATTGAAGAGAAAGACACAACTTCTCACCCTTTCCCATTAGCTCCTCCTTCCCAGGCAGTGCCCACCCAACATCATCCACAGACCCATGACACCAGCGTTCCACTGTTATTAGATACATGACTTGTTACTCCAGACTTACCAAATTGGAATCTTCAGGGGTGGGTCTGGGGAAATGCAGTTGACCAAGTTCATCAGGTGGTTCTCATGCAGGCTACAGATGGAGAACACCGTTCTCAGGTGTTTTATCTGGCCACCCTGGGCCCCCAGGGCACATTTGCAACAAAGTAGCCAAGGCCTGAGTCCAACCCTCTTCAAATGGACCAAGGCGGGGCAGGTACTGGTGTCCAAATAGCAGATCATGTAAATGGAAAACCATACAATGGCACCCAGGCCAGGAGAGTAGTTCAATAAATAAATAGAAAGGATGCCTGGCTCTCATCTCCCCCAGCTGCCTCACATTTTTTAAGCCCAAGCACTGGGCAGCAGCAGCAGTGGGGGTGGGGCTGGTTCCCTGGCATGAGGCAGCCGGGCTATCTGGGGAGCAGGAGCCCCCAGTTAAAGTGCCCTCATGAAAATAACTCTATCAGCATGGTTATTACTCAGCGTTCATTCCCCTGAAAGGAAAGCAAAGCAGTGCCATAACCGAGCTCCCCCCCTCCCCCCCGTCATCCTGTCAAATTCGTTTCATACTCTCCCCTTTTCTTTTTGTTAACATTAGTTTGGGAAAATGTTTTCCTGATTCATTGAACCTCCAAGCCCACAAATCATTGAGTTTTTGCTTTCACTCTGGAGAGTGTCTGCAGAGCATGATGATAACCACTCACGTATTCTCAAACTAATATTAATTTCTTGACAGTCTCTTTTAGCACAATAATGCTAGGAGGGGCTTAGGAGGGAGGGTCTCCAGGGGAGGCCAGGGTCCCTTTGAGTAAGGCCTGTCCAGATGGATGGGCTGGGCTTTCCAAAGCCCAGCAGTTTGGTTTCCAATGGTGGTTGGATTCAGCTGCCAAGAACCCAAATTAGGGAAAGGTTTGTTGACAGCTCATAAGAGGACACTCTGAAAGACTGATTAAAGGTTATTGCCAACCCTAGATAATAAATAGACATATATGCAGCCCAGAGAAAAAACATGTGCAAATATATATGTATAAATGTATATTTCTGTGTGTTACCAAAATAAATGTGTTTCTCACAGTCTTTGCCATGGACAGGATGATCAAAACCAGCTGTTCCATATAGCTCTTCATTGAAAGGAATAAGAGGGGTGGGGCTAGCTGTTGTGGGGGATCTGCAGACAACTTCAGCATCAGGCTGACTTATCACTCTGGAAATGGTTAACATGCCTGGCTCAAGCCACCCGTCATATGGATGTGATGTGCCTCTGAGCAGTCCCGAAGATGACAGGTATTTACTTCACCCCCAAATCTGAGAGGTGAGAGGTCACGTCACAGGGGGAGTCAGTTTACTTGTGAGCCAGTTCATTTGCATTTCTCATTAATCCAGGCTAGACCGTTTTTCAAGTTGCTACCACAATCTATTCAAAACAGTTTAAACATTTGACTTTGTTTTGGTTGAGTTTACTCTAATGTGGTTTCTGCATAGCTCTCTCTTTTATGGTAATCAAATGTTCTGCCAACATTTCTCCTGCTATGTGCACCAGCTAAGGAAACCAGATGCTTTTGGTTGGTCTTTTCAATGGGTCTGAGTGTTGTTTTTGTTTAGTATTTCAGAGGTTTGGCTAAAGAGCACTGTTTTATAAAATCTGACCTATTGCACCCCATTTCCCAACCTACTAATAGTTTTGGCTACTGTTCACATCTTGATTTTGAAATTGCTCCCCAACATCAGGCAGATTAGTATGTGGAAAGACAAGCTCATTTAGTTTATTTTGTGTGATTTGCTTAATTTTCCTGTTGATCATTAATTCAATTCTGTAGGTGAAAGGGGGCGGGTAGAAGGGCTGACCATGGCCACACCCTGTATCGTCTCTCGACCAATAATAGACATGAGTAGGTATTCTTTGATGTGTAGGGTGTTTTTTTCCCTTCACACCATCAGTGTGGGAAGGAAACAGGCCAGCTCTCGTGGGAGTGTTGGCTTATAATGCAGGCTGAAAGCGTTTCAGAAGAGTAACTTGGCATTGAATCAAACTAATAAGTAGAACTGCTTGTCTTTATGGATTGAAAGAAGACTTTCTAGGGCCTCAAGGGTTTGTGGGAAAGAGAAGAGGAGAGAAAGCAACAGTGAACTCTGTCAGAAGGAGCTTTGTAAAGTATGCAGCTTGAAGTCAACGTGCTAGGAAGTATCCAGTACAAATGGGAACATGTAAAAGAAAACAACTTGGGACTTTAACCCTCTAGGATCTGGATCCTACCCTCTTAGTTGGTGGTTTTGATTTGCCCATCTATTTGGCTTCATGCTGAAAATAGGAAAAGAAACCAAGAAGTCTATGACCTGATTCAGTAGCCAAAGAAAACCAAGGAAGATAAAGTGGTCCCCCAAGAATGGGTATGGGAACCCTAAAAGTGCAGAGATGGAGCCAGTATCTGAGATTGCATATGGCACTTAATGACAGAATCATGGAAAACAGAAGAGAAAGGGCTAGACCTTTAAAGGACCTTTAATGTTGACTCTGAGACCTGGAATTTAAAGCTCTAAAAGACAGAAGGTGAAGAAAGTGTAAAAGGGACCAATGTTCCAAAAACAAAAGCAAAAATAAAAACAAAAAAACAAAAAACAGAGGGCAACCATTAATGGGTTAAAGTCAGTTTAAGGCTGAAAGTTTAAAGTCCAAAGAAGAATGACTGGACGTTGGTTTTTCAAGAACAATAGCTACAACCACCCACAGACAAACTCCAAAGAAAGACAGGCTTGAAATCTCCAAGGAAGAGTGTTCAGACCAGAGTCTTGGCATTTATTCCAGATGTTCGAAAGACTGCACTTTTCTACTACCATTTTGTGCCTTTGTGAAGTCCACTAACAAAAGGGTGGTCCATTTGAAGTGGGACCCATACTACTACTGTGAAATGTAAACATTGTAAAATGTAAATATTGTATTCCAATGATGTGCCAAAGCAATGTGGGGAAGCTCGGAGAAGAAGAATAGAAACTGGTTAGAGCAACAAGGCAGAGCCATGGGCATTTTTGGCAGAATGGCAAGCGAAGATGAAGAGCTGCTATGGTTGAAATATGGTTTGTTTCCACCAAAACTTATGTTGAAATTTGATTCCCAATGTAATCATGTTGAGAGGCTGTGAGACCTTTAAGAGATACTTAGGTCATGGGGGACTCCACCTTTATGAATGGATTCATGTCTTTCTCAAGAGACTTGATTGGGTCTCTTGAGACTGAATTGGGTCTTAAGGGAGTGACTTTGGTCTTGTGGGACATTATATATACTAAAGTGCAGCCTTTAGTTCTAGAAATTATTGACTGAGTTTGGATTGCATCATTATTTTCAAACATACTTTTGAAAATCTAGGCATATTTTATTTTACTCATGGACTAAATATAACAAAGGGAAAACTATCTTGGTTGAGAAGAGATGATTAATTTTGACAGTAGCTATCAAGAAGACCTGGATTAATTAGCTTTCCAACAATTCTGTATGCTTATTATAAATAGTCAGAGATGGATGGATATACAGTGTAAATGAATGGATTGTGAAGAGATTAACGTCATTTTAAGAGTTTTCCAGGACTTGGCTCACTTACCTCTAAGTGATAAACTGGATTTCAACTATTGTGTCATTTAATTTTATTGTTTTTTTTTCATTTTTTTCTGTTACAAAAAAATCTTCTATTGATTCTCCCCTACTGTTAATTTTTAAGATGTAGCACATCAACCAGTTCATCTGTGTTTATGAAGAGACATGACCAGGAGCAGAGAGTTCCCCAAGAAGGGAAGAAGTTCAAGGCAACACTCCAGACAGAGAATGATGACTCGTAGGGAGTGACAGAGCCCTGGAAATGCAGATGTTTGTAAGGAAATGATTTCAAAAACTGAGGCAGAATGTGATATAGTCAGACAATGCTGATATTTTGAAGTACGTGAAGGAAGATTTTAAAATTCTATTCTTAGGGACCTTAGGAGTCTTAAAATGCTGATAGCACTGCCAACAAGGCTGGGGAAGGAGGTTAGCTTTTTTTTTTTTTTCCTTTACTAGGCTGTATATGATAGTGTGATATTTATACAGGGTCTTTTTGGTACAATGATTGGAAAAATTATCACAATCATTTCCTTACCTGAACCCATATTTCTTTTCTCTGTCTCTCTGTCTCTCTCTCTTTTTTTGTACTGGGAATTGAATCCAGGGGTGCTTTACCACTGAGCTATATTCTCAGCCCCTTTTTATTTTGACACAGGGTCTCACTAAGTTGCTGAGGCTGGCCTTGAACTTGTGATCCTGCTGCCTCAGCCTCCTGGGTTGCTGGGATTACAACCATGAGCTTATACCTGGCTTCATATTTCTTAAAATATGATTTTTCATCTCTTTCCATCAGGAGGAAAGACTTTTCTCCTACCCCTTGAATCTGAACTGGGCATGTGTCTTCCTTTGGTCAAGAAGATTGTGTGGTTGAAGTAACAGGGCTCCATTAAAGTACACAGGTCTTGAATGTACACAGGTCTTGGCTCCTGCAATCCTCCTATTACAAGGTGAGCAAGCCCAGGCTGGTCTGTTGGAGGATAAGAAGTCACACAAAGCCAAGTCATCCCAATTGTCCCTGCTAAGAGCATGTGAGATCACTGAACCCTTACCAGTCCACCGAATAATACAAATACATGAACACACCAAACTGAGGGGAGTCAAGTCAGGCTCAGATCACAAATCTACCCATAATATTCATAGACAAGCAGTTACTGTTTTAAACCACAAACTTTGAAGGTGGTTTGTTATGCATTATTTTTGTGATAACAGATAATTGATAAAGTATCTTGGACAGAATTCACATTGCATATGCAAAAAAGATAAGAATAGAAGCTAGAGAGTGTGCATATGATTGATAGGAATACTACATGATAAGACAAGTCACTTATTGGAAATACCACATGGAGAAGACTCAGAGGGAATGTTGTCAGGAAGGAAGAGAAATAAGAATCTTCTAAGGAGTTATCAGAAAGTTGCTGGTGATCTACTGCATGTCGGCATCTCTGAAGGCCACATATCACCCATCACAGCACTAGAACAGGTGAGGGAAAGAACATTCCTTTGTAGAAGGATTTGTACATAAGGGAATCATTGAGTTTGACAAAAACAAAATCATAAAGGGTGACAGACAGAAGCCAGGTTATAGGGTTAAGATGGGAGGAAGAGACAAGACAAAGTTAAGAAAATTTCTTACGCATTCCAGAGATCTGTGGGAGGGGCTTAAGGAGGGGGAGTGGACTGAAAGCTTTCCCAGGAGAGGGACAGAGAGTTCACACCAGAGGAGAGAGTGATGATATCTTGGTCTATTAGCAGCTCCTCCATAATAATAAGACTATGAAGTCAATGTCTTACAGGGTCCTCCAGCTTCTGCAGATATTCATTAATTCTGTGAAATTCCTCTGTGAGATTCAGTTACATATTCTAGGTTGGGAGCAGCCTGAGAGCCTAACATAACATGGCTATCATATTGTTTTACTCATGTTACAGATGAGTAACTTTAGATATCGAGTAGTTAAATAACTTGCCCAAAGTCAAACAGGAAGCCTGATATTGAGTTGCTGAAAGACCCTGGTTCTGCAAATAAACATCTAGTCCACTAGCTTTTCATCAAATGAGTTAGAAGTTAGAAGTCCATTTATCTACAGATCTATTGACTTAAGCCAAAAAGAAAAGTTCTTTCTTATGAGAGGTCCTAATTATCAGAATTTCCTTATATTTGAGGTGGTGTTTCCTTGCCCCTTTTTGAAATTTAATTTATGTTTTAATTCTTTATGCGTCCTTTACTTTTTGCATAGATATTTATTTTTTCTGTGTTTTTTTTTAAATATGTATTTTTTTAGTTGTTGATGGACACAATGTCTTTATTGCTTTGTATGTGGTGCTGAGGATTGAACCCAGGGCCTCACGCATGCGAGGCAAGCGCTCTACTCCTGAGCTACAATCCCAGCCCTTTTTCTGTGTTTTAAGATAGTGTATGCTGGATTTGAGCCACAATGGCCAGGTATTCTTGATTCATGTTGAATTTTTCTTTTTTGGGGCTACCAAGGATTGAACTCAGGGGCACTCGACCACTGAGCCACATCCCCAACTCTATTTTGTATTTTATTTAGATACACGGTCTCACTGAGTTGCTTAGTGCCTCACTTTTGCTGAGGTTGGCTTTGAACTCGCGATCCTCCTATCCCAGCCTCCCGAGCCGCTGGGATTACAGGAATGTGGCACTACATCTGGCCCACTTTGACTTTTTATAAGCAAGAGAAAACACTTTAAAGCACTTCCTGGGTTCCAGAGTCTAAGATTTTTAACTTTTCACGGAACAGTTGATCTACTTTGATCTCTTTTGATCTGCAGCTGAGTCTGGGGTGTGAAAGGTGGTCACCATCTCTGGGAAATCTGCTTAGGTGAATTTCCTCCTGGAGGTTATAATGATCCTTACCACTTTGAGGCTCAAATTTCTCCTAAAAGATCCTCTCTCCGCTTTGCTAATTTCCCTCTCCTTGGTTGGTCCCAGGAATGTTATCAACCACCCTGGAGCTTTCAGACCTCCCAGTTCTCTGCAGAATGAGAATTTGATACTTTTTAAAAGTAGAATCTGCTAATCAAACAGTCTGACACATGGAAAGGCAGCATATTTTGTTTTTCTTCTACTTTTTCCTAGAAGGAAGAAAGAGAGAGAGAGAGAGAGAGGGAGAGAGAGAGATATTAAAGTGCTATGAATATTAATGCCCATATGAACTCATCTGTGAAATGACCTTGCACTTGGTATGCTCTCTTTAGTTTCCAAAGCAAGTGGGAAAAGTGAGAAAGTAAGGTAGGTCAAAATAGCAGAAAAGAGAGAGAAGGGGCAAGCTGGGAAACAAGTGGACAGACATCTGATAAGAAGGGAAAAGCAACTAGGAAAAAAGAGGAAGAGCAGAAGGTAGAAAGCAAATGGAGTGGAAAGGAAGATGAGACATATGGAGAAGGTACACTGATTTCCATATTTCAAAAGACTGAACAGGTTGCACTTCATGAGTGGGTGTGTATATATGTAAAATATCATTACACCGTTGTTGATACGTTCATCTAGGTGGCTATACATGCCATTATCATTACATCAGCAGCTAGACTTAATCTCAAAGTTTTGAAATATACTCTATTTTAATTCAACGAATCCTCGCTCACAACTATGAAACAGATCTGCCAACTTCTTTTTCACTGGGGGAAACTGAGGCGGTGAAACCAATGTCTCACCCTAGGACACACAGGTGAAGTATTGATTTTCTGGCAATCAAAGTGATGCCTATGCTGTCCTTCTATCAGGGCCTGTCTAGAGGGGAAAGCCACTTGGCCTTGGTATTTTAACAAGTACCCCCAGGAGGCACTCTTGGAAGAAACAAAACCCAAAAGTACACAGAATAGGTGACTGAACGTGCAGAACAATCCAGCAAGTTCTTAGAGCCCAGGGTGGTGTTCTAACCATTGGAAGATGTGGCTTTTCCAAACTCTCCCTAGGGTCCCCTTCACAATCTTTCTTTGCGCTGGGCTACCTGGCTCTCCTTGTTGATCGTGGTTGCTTATGAGGTTACGTTGCATTCCATTTCATACATACAGCAAGAAGCAAGCATATCTTTTCTGTTTCCTTTCTTTGCAGATCAATTTCAAAGTCTCCCTCTTTCACCCTGCCCCGCGCCCCCAGCCAGGAGGGTGTAGCTGGTGTCTTTGTTGCTGGCCTCTGCTGGCCCCAGCCTGCTCCTTTCTCCCACCCCTGCGATCTGCTGCTCTTTTCATTCTTTATTTGAAGTCCCCAGTCCGCTTCTTCCCCACCATGCCTCT
Source organism: Xerus rutilus (assembly GCA_028644305.1). NCBI lineage: Eukaryota > Metazoa > Chordata > Mammalia > Rodentia > Sciuridae > Xerus > Xerus rutilus. Next base: position 133,268,237 of record CM053402.1, on the reverse strand, counting down.
GTGGCCTTGCCTCTCTTTTAAGTCCAGGTTGGAATCTTTTCATCATATAGCCTCAGCCAGAAAGGACGCCTATTTTTTTCCTCCTCCACGTTTAGATTTATGGCCCTTGTCTGGCCTTCCTGCCATGGCCTCTGACAGCCCCTGCCTCTTCTAACATCAGATTCATTGCTGTTCCTAAGGTCCTTTAAGATTTTAATGCTAAGTCTATAAATTTAGTTTCCTTTCTGCTTTAACCTTTCTTTAGACCTTCCCATTGTCTGATAGGATGTCCCAGGTGTTGATTTGCGACTGCATTTCTGCACTTTAGAACAGTCGAGGAGGAGGCGGAGTTGGTTTGAAGGGATAGAGGGGGAAATGAGGAAACCTACAGATGAATTTAGATTTCCATCAGCTCCAGCTATTCTTCAGGGTTTGATAGGGATTGACATTTTTCCTTCAAAGCTGTGATTTGCTGAGGGCTTGTGGTGGCTTTTCATTCAAATAGCATCTGAGGGTTAAGGGCAGGGTGGAGGGCAGTTGCTGAGCAGGTATTCAGCCTCCCTTAATGAATGCATCTGAGCTTACATTTTTCCTGTCTGATGTGTCAGCTGGGGATTCTCTTCCATTTCCAACACACATGGGTACTGCTTAAATCACTCTGAATTCTCTCCCAGGCAGACTTCTGCTGAAGAAACTTTACACACCTTAAGATAATAAAGCCCCCAGTTGAGAGGAGGTGGAAATGGCAACAAGCTTGAAAGTTCAGGAGAGAAGAGTAGGTCACTGCAGAGAAATAAAGAGCTTGCCAGCTCAGGGGAAGCACGGTGAGCACCTTGGAAGTGTGAGTTTTGACTTCATCTTCTTGTTAGCATTGGAGGTGTTAACAGCATCGTTAGTCTGGCTTTCTCTTTCCTTTGGTTCAGGGCAGCTGTAATGAGGGGGAAGGCTGGTGGAAGGAGTGGGGGAAAAAATGGGAAGGGGAACTTTTGTGTCCAAATCACTTTGGTTCCATTTGTTCTTTAGTTTTAAATTTGTTCAGGGTGACTGTCCCTGTTGAAGGAGCAAGCCATTGATAGGACACTGAAATACCTATGGAAGTCTTGCTTCCTCAGGCCAGACCTGACTGAGGTCATGGCTTTTTGTTATTTAATGTCATTTGTCTCTAAGGGAGGGTGTAGCTGGTGTCTTTGTTGCTGGCCTCAACAAAGACACCAGCTACTTGTTTGGATTCCCAGAAGTGGAACCGTGGGGTCATCGATGCTTTGCGTGCTTTTTCTTCAAGTTCATGTGTAGCCTTCCATTCCTTTCAGCCAGTTTTTGTTCCTGCTATTGTTGTCCCTATTTCTCCAGCTGTTGCTGCCTCCAGTGTCTTCAACCCTACTCCCAGGGCTCCACTCTATTCCTCCAGCCTTGAAGAAGTGCTTCCCCAAGTCCCCACCAACAAGTGATTAGCACTTTTTTAAAAGCCAACTTCAGATGTTTTGACATTCAAATAGAGACAGCTTAATATAGAATGTGACAGAAGCTGGCCAAGCATGAACTTCACTTTTCCTCTTGGGTACATGGCTGGATTGCCTTTCCATCTCTTTTGCAGCTATCAAATTCGTAACCATGTGATTGAGTTCTGGCCAATGTACTGTAGGTTGAAGTTATGTATGCTACTTCCAAGACAGACCCATAAAATGCCAGCACAATCCTCCATGTCCTCTTTTGTCTCTTGACTGATTCTGGTTTTAAAATCTGACACTAAATATGGCAAGGAGATCTAAAATCCCTGAAAATGGAGTATCAGATACTAAGGACTTTATAATTGCCTTGGAATCCATGCATCTCTTCGGCTAAGAATTAGAAAAGTCCAGCTAACTTTACAAACACTCATGCTGATTTGTGCTTCCTATAATATAATAAGAGTTACCTTGAGTGAATCTGTCACATTCCTTAGAAGAAGGACTTCTGCTCTAAAAACTCGTGAAAGCTGGTGGAAAAGATATGAAAGGTCAAGAATAAAGAGGTCGCCTGTGTCAAGGAGCAGCTCTGGCAGTTTGCATTGTAGGTCCCAATTCTTTACCTTTTTCCTTGTTCTCTGCTGTTCAACTTTGTAGTCCTTTCCCCAGTGATGGAGTGCCCTTCCGTCCTTTGTCCTGGAGCTCATCTGTGTGACTTGTTTTGGCCAATGGGCTTTTAGCAGACACAGTGCAAACTGAGGCTTTAAGTACATGTACAAGCTGGACTTGCCATCCTGTCCTGTTGCCACTGTGAGAAGAACAAGCCATATCTAGTCTACTGATCTGAGAAGGACAAGAGACAATGAGGCAGATCTGGCTCCTATCTGTAGCTTGGGTCCAAGCCTGGCCTGGCTGAGACTAACCCCACACTCAACCCACTGATTATGTGACCTAGAGTACTTTTTTTTTTTTTTTAAAGCCACGGAGGTTTTTTTAAATTGAGATAGATTTACATAGAATTCAGCATTTTAACCATTTCAAGGGTACAATACAGAGGCATTTAGTACATTTGCCATGTTGTGCAACTGTCACTACTATCTAGTTCTAGAACATTCCACCACCTTGGAAGGATACCCCTACTCATCAAGCAGCTGCTCTTCCTCCCTCTCTCCCCTCACCCCAACAACCATTAATCTGCTTTCTGTCTCTATGGATTTACTCATTCTGGATGTTTCATATAAGTAGAATCACACAACATGTGTCCTTTTGTGCATTGTTTAGCGCAGCGGTTTTGAGGTTCAACCATATTGTGGCATAAAGTACTTTATTCCTTTTTATGTCTAAATCATGTTCCATTATATGGATTTATCACATTTCATCATCCAAGCTGATGGTCATTTGGGTTGTTTCTACCTTTTGGCTATTGCGAATAGTGTTAGTATGGATATTTTTGCACAGATTTTGTTTGGACGTGTTTTCAGTTATTTGGGGTATTTACCTTGGAGTGACATTGTTGGGTCATATAATAATTTCTATATTTAATTTTTCAGGAGCTGACAAACAGTGGCTATACTATTTTATATTCCTACTAGTCATGTAGGAGGGCTCCAATTTCTCCACACCTTCACTAATTCTTACTTTCTTTTTTATTACCATAGTCGTCCTAATGGTTATGAAGTGGCATGTCACTGTGGTTTCAATTTGCACAAACTAAACACCAGGAAAATATTTGTTAACTAAGTTATTAAAAAAACTTGCTGTGCAGGGTCATTTGGATTGACATGCCTGGCTTGACCTGCTTTCTCCATCTCTAAACCTCTCCTAGAGTTGTCCTGAAGTGTTTCACCAGGAGTTGTAGCAGTGATTCTTTTCCTTATGACACTTTTACAGACCCATCTGGACTTGAGGTTGGTTGATCCATAAGGTTAGAGATTGGTGGTGTAGAATGAGCCTAGTGTTATTTGTGTCTTAGCCTTCCCTTCCTCCTCCCACTGAGTTTGCAGGGCCCAAGATGGCAGGATCTCCCTGTGGACCTTTTCTTGGAACCACCTGAGAAGGGGCCGCCATTACATCTGAGGACTGGTGTGTGGCATTGCTAGAACCCTTAATGTATGGATCAGATGCAGCCTGGAGATAAAGAGAGGAAAGATTTTCATCAGAAATGGAATCAAGTCACTAGTCTTTCCCCAGCTCATTCATTATGTAGTCTGTTGAGGGATCGACACGGAAGGAAAACAAATGTTTCATCCCTATTTTTTCTATTCCTTTCTTTCTAAATTGTCAAAGTTTAATACAGCTGCTTTGCTCTCCTATTCCAGTGCTGGCATTTGATAACAGCACAGCTGATTTACGGTGGGAGAGCCTCGAGGTGAATTATTTATTCTCCCTGTGTAAAGGATTAGCTATTTCTACTTTTAATGGATTTTCGTTGTGGTGTGTTTATGTATTTTTAGATGGATAGAGAAGTCCTCTGACCTCTAATATCATATCACACAAGGCTATTTGCAAATCGCATTAAATGTCTGAATTTAAACTGATGAAAGCAAAGAAATGGAGAGTTATAATATTGAGTCTGTGACCCAGGAGATTTTTCTTAGTTTCAACTCTCGAGTTCCAGAAGAAATACACACATGTGAGAATAGGGCCAGAGCCCAACAGACTGTACTAAGTCAGCCAGTCCAGGGGTCCTGCTCTAGGCACAGCTCTCCATCTCAAAGGCAGCAGCATCCCACAGTGGTAGGGAGGAAGCCTGGAGGAGGCAGGGTAGGAGGCTCAAGGTGTTGAAATTCCAGGGCATCAGCGTCAGCCGCAGAGCGCTGATGGTGGAGAAGCTCCTTGGGTAGTCAGAAGACCCAGAGTTTCTTTTTCTTTTTACTTGCAAGAAAGATGGGTATCCATCCAGCTTCTATCACATCTACCCCCACTTCTCTTTCCTCCCTCTATCCCTCCCTCCCTTTCTCTCTGTCATCTATTTTGAACAGACAAAAGTTTTACAGTAAAAATTTTTTCTTCAATCCTTGTCCCCCACTCTACCTGCTCAGCCTCATTTCCTCCTTCCTACCATGGAACCACTCCTAGTTTCCTCTATATCCTTCCCGAGCTTCTTAATGTAAACAAGTGAAAGTGCATTGTATCTCAGTATCCATGGGGGATGGTTCCAGGACCCCCTATAGATACCAAAAAATCTATGCTCAAGCACTTATATGAAATGATGTAGCATTTGCATATCACCTATGCAATGCTCTCCTACATTCTTTTTTATTTAAAAAAACTTTTTGGTGTGTGATTCAAAGAACTGAACCCAGGGGCACTGTACCACTGAACTAGATTCCCAGCCCTCTCCGTCCCCTTCATTTTTTTTTTTTTAACTTTGAAACAGAATCTTAACAAAGTTGCTGAGGCTGACCTTAAACTTGTCATCCTTCTGCCTCAGTTTCTGGAGCAGATGGAATTATAGATGTATACTGCCATGCACAACTTTTCATAGACTTTTTTTAAAAAAATTCTTTTTAGTTGTAGATGGACACAAATATATTTTTATTTATTTATTTTTATGTGGTGCTGAGGATTGAACTCAGTGCCTCCTGCATGCAAGACAAGCAGTCTACCACTGAGCTATAATTACCCGGCCCTTTTATAGACTTTCAGTCATCTCTGGACTACTTATACCTAATACAATGTAAGTGCTGTGCAAATAGTTGTTATATGGTATTGTTTACGGAATAATGACAAGAGAAAGAGTCTGTGCATGTTTAATATTTTCAGTCCTTGGTAGGTCTGAATCTATAGATATGACTATTTTTATCCCCTGCTCTTTTATACAAAATTTATGATGTTTTTTACACTGTCCTGTATCTGTGTTTTTTTTTTTTTTTTTTAACTTACCAATATGTTTCAGAGTCTCCTCACATAACTACATGGGATCTTTCTCATTCAAAATTTGGTTCTTTGCTCTATACTATCCTGTTCTATATTGTACCAAGGTTTCTTTAATGAGTTTCCTACTGATGGACACTTGGCTTATTTCTGTTTGGCTGTTTCAAACAAGACTGCAATGAATAACCTTGCACATATTGCTTGTCACGTGAATGCAAGTTAATCTGTGGGACAGACTCTCTAATGTGACCTGCTGTGCTGAAAAGTATATGTGTTTGTAATTTGGACAGATATTTTCAAATTGCCCTCTGTAGGAGCTTTGCTGATTTTCTTCAGCAATGCATGAGAGTGAGGCCATACTCTCTTACTTACTGTGGGTGTTTCAAATCTCTATAAAAGTTGTGATAGTATTTAAGTAAGAGGAATGGGGTGAGGAAGGCATGTGGGAGAGGCCATTCTGGATTCCTGGAATGTCAACAAGATGTAACAATAATTCTAGATAATGATAATAATAGCAATAGCTAATATTTATCTAGCACTTACTCTGTGCTTGGTGTTTGCTGCTTTACTTTATTAACTCATTATGAGATTAGACATGGCTCATTTTGATTTGATGTTCTTTGAATTTTTAAAAACAAGTATCAAGTATTTACTATGTGCCAGACACTCTGCTAAGTGTTAGTTGATATAATTTTTGTTGACAGAAGTCCTGCCAAATGTCAATAGAAAAGGACTTTTTGGGGCAAGCTCTTACACAAGTCAAGATTCTATTGAAAACACCAACAGAATTTTAGCTGTGATTTTGTTCCAAGTGCTGTGTAATGCTTCCTGAAGGATGTTTGCCTTGGATCCTGCAAAAACAAGGTAGGCGTGCGGTTGACTCACCTGGTATACACCGAAGCAGGAATAAGTTCCAATAGCTGATTTACCACACATGCATGCCTATGGTGTGCTGTTTCATGCCTCTTGGTTTAATAATTATAGCTTGATGTTAGAAGAGGTGTGTGTGTGGTAAAGAATTGTGTGTGTGTGTGTGTGTGTGTGTATGTGTGTGTGTATCTTAATATTAAGCTAAGAAATAGATCCAGTTCAACTACATATCAGATTTAGTCAATAGCTGGCAGCTATAATTAGTACATGCAATGTGCTACTGCAGAGGAATATTGAGAATGCCAAAAAAATCTGAATGTATGTAATGAAAAATATCGCCTAGGCCTTCAGGCAAATATACTGGTGCTAAGCAGGAAAAAAAAATATCAGAGGCCGGAATTCATTAACATTAACATTGCAAGCTAGTTTCTACTACTATTTCTATTTTTTCATACTTACTTTTTTCTGCCCTAGTCCATCTCCAAGACTGCTCCAGAATGCTATTATCCTTTGCTCAGTCAAGTGGTTTCTAAAGACTGTTCCTTGACCTCAAGTAGCCTACTCTCTAGGTTCCCACTTGTCTTGTGGTACCAGGAGATGATTACCCTCTGGTCCTTATGTCCCACACCAGAAGGCCAGAATTCCAATAGGTTCCTTTTCTTCAGGATGGATTTGAGTCATGGAAGGGATGTTAAGGTGGGCTAACTATGGTTAGAGTGTTAGACATTGGAAAAGAGTTTGGGGAGAATTAGAAACTAGGGAAAGTATTTGGAGGTAGAAAAGCAGCCTTTTCAGGTTATTAATGCTATTTAGAAATAGAAAAGATAAAGGAATTTAATACAGGAAATAATTTAAGACAATTGAAAATTATTTCCAAAAGTCAGAAGAAGAGAATTAGGCTCTGAGTCTATAAATCTTGTCAAGGTCCATTAACTATTGTCAAAACCACAATAGTTATCTCAAACAGTAGGGGCTTTAATAGAGGAATTTGGATACAGATATTATATCTAGTAATGCCTGCCTGAGCTTGGAATTTATGGCCCTCTTTAGACAGGACATGTGCTGTTCTGTGTGCCGCAGGCCCGGCTTGTCCCATTAACAGAGTAGTACACTGGTCAGGCCCTGAGTGTGTGATCCTTATTGTAGGGGACTTGCCTATTTGAGAACTAAGATAAGTTTCTTAGGTTAATGCCTTCCACCTTGTTTCCTAGCCAGATACTTCAGAACGAGTCCCACGTCATCTCTGGTTCTCAGTCTACACTCTGCCCTAAGAAATCTCATCGTCCCAGTGACTTAATTATGCAAGGACTCTCTTCTGTCTTCAGCCAGTCTTCTGTTCTGAATTGTAGGCTCTTAATGTGCAATCGTCTCATGGGTACATTGAAGGCAACTTATTGAACGTGTCTGAGGCTAAACTGACAACATCCCTACATCACTTGGCATTCTTCCAATGCTCCCTCAGGATGCACAACATCATCTATCCAGTGGCTTAAGTTAGAAACCCAAGAGTCATCTGTGGCCCCATCCTATCTTCTCTACATCTAATCCATTGCTAAATCCTCCTGACTTTACCTGCTAAGTATCTCCTGGGTCTCTTGTTTTCCCTGTATCACTATTTCTGACTCACTAGTCTAAGCTCCTGTTACTTCCTTTCTGAATTGCTAAAATTGCCTCCTACCAGGTTGCCTGCTGTTATTTTGACTTCCTTCAGGTTCCTTTTCTAACTGACTCTTGTGTGCTCTTTTCAAAGGCATCCCTCATACCAACACATCATTTCCTCAGGGAGACTTTCTCTGCCCTTCACATCACTTACGGTGGTGGCAGTTTTGCAGTTCTGTGTGTGATTCTCCAATGACTATCTGCCTTTCCCTGCAGACTGTGCGCTCTTGGGGGGAGTGGTCATGCCTAGCTTTGCTCATTTTTTTTTTCATCCCCAGCCCTCAGTATGATTGACACATAGCACATAGAAGGCACTTGGCTGGTATTTCCCTCAATATTTAGCACAAAGTTTTGCACAGGTAGTAGGCACTAAATAACACTAGATATTTATAAATATGAAATGTTAATGGAGTCCATTGACATTCAGTTTGAGAAATGGACTGATAATCAGTTATCAATGTATCTGTAAGTGTCAAAGGAAGTCTTTGAACCCCTATGTTTCATGGGATATAAAGGAAGACCTGCCAGGAATTCTGGCTACAATTGATAGAAGATAAGTCTGGCTGATTTTGGAGAGAAGTTTGTTCAAAAGAAATGGAGTTCACAGAATCATGGAGAGATTGAAGAACCAGGTTTAGAGGTTAAACTAGAAACATGCTAACAACTCTGATTTGGAAACCACTACTGTCAAAACCTTGAACCTGATATTATAATTTGTTCCACTTCAACCTCTATGCTAGTGATTAGATTGGCTGCTGTTACTAGTGCATCTGATTGGTGGGGCCCAGGTAGTATGTCTGCACTACAGTTGCAAGGGAGACTGGGAAAATGAGCTCCTCCCTAAATAGAGCAATTGATGAAAAATATGTCAGGCGGCCACCAACCTGACCAATCTCCTCTACAAATGGACAGCTATAAAGTCCACACTTGCTTCTAGCTCATAATTGTGCATCTCGTTATTGACATGGACTCAGTAAATATTGTTAGGTAGATAAAAGATTTGACCCTAAATCCTCTAAACTCTTTTCCTACCTTTGCAGCTGATTTTGCATTTCACCATTAGGTGCTTTAGATTACCCATCTAAAAAATTAATGTGATACTATCTACCAAATGCTAAGACTCAGCAATAATAGTAATATATTTTGAAGCCCTTGGATAAAAAGCAGTGCAACGATTCACTGTATCATTATTTAAAATTGATGATTTCTAATGAAAATGCTAAGTTCAAAGGGCTTGATGACTTCTCAGGATGCAAAATGGGCAATGCCTGGTATATTAGCTTAATAAACCAGTCCCGAAGATGTGTGCCTGACTCCTCTCTCAGCTCCTCTGTGGGCATTATGAGGCAGAAATATGCAGGCACGGTAATGGGTGTAATCAGTCACAACATGTGAGCTTATTATATCGGCTGCTTGCACAGTTGGAGCTTTCTGAAGCTAATCACAGCCCTTTTGCAAAGTTCATTGGGTTGGACTTTCTAATACATCCCCATCCCAAGTAGGTTGAGAAGCAGAGGAACCGAAGATGAGGATCCTGAGAGTACATTTACCCATGGGTTATTTAGTATGAGAGAATCCTGCAGACCTCTTCTTCCAGTTGTGGGATCTGCAATCTTTTCCAACAGAACAGTATTGACAAGTGATTTCTTTTTACAGATCTCCTTTCTTTTCTTTTCTTTTCTTTTTAAATGCAGTAGACTTAGCTCTCTTCTTCCCTAATGCTGCCAGTCTTTTATTTTATTTTTAATTACTGATTCTTCCACTAAGAAGCCCTAGCTCCGGCCTTTTGACCTCTCTGAACCTCTTGGAGCCTGTGTCTTCTCTCATGCTTATCTTTCCACTCCAGGAGTGCCTTCACAGATCCTCACCCTGCTCTTTAACCCCTTTCCTTCCTTTCCCACTCATCTGCCGAGGCTCTGGACTCCTGCCCTCTCAAGTGCACTTCCAGGGATCTCTAGGAGGAGGTCACAGTGCATCTATGTGCCTCTCTTCCTGGCTTGCAGTGAGCCCTTGTCACGTTTTCTTTCCCTTGTCTCTCATCAGCTCAAACAGACACACACCACTCTCCCTGTGATAGATCACGCTTCTGCGAGCAAAGTGACTGTCATGATGTGGCCTCCTCTCAGTGCTTCACATGGAGCACAGCAAGTGCTCTTTGCCTGCCAATGAAATGGGCACATGGAGGGACAAAGGCATTTTGGCCCTGTATCATGCTACACCAGCATATTTATTGGCCCCTGTATCATGCTACACCAGCCAGGCTGCACTTAGCCTAGGAATAATTTAGACAGATTTCTACCAACCCCAGGACATCCAAGCTTATTTGATGGAAAGCTTATTCAGAGGGAAAAAGGCATCAGAAGTTTCTTTTTTGAGGCAGTCACCGAATGCAGGTGCTCCAAAAGGTTTTTTCAGAGCTAAATCTGGTCTCTGATCAGCTGGTTATAGACGATGACAAGAGAGAGAAAGGCACAAAAGCTTCCCCAGACAGCATACAAATTATAGTGGGGTGGCCATAAACTGGGAGAGTGTTGGAGGAAGATTGAGTATTTATTAAAATATCTTTTGTCAGCCAGATTTATTTTCATCTTTCTTCATAAGATGTGATAGTTTTGCATCAGCGCATCTAAATGAAATAATTTGCTAAAGGTCAAATGCAATTCCCTCCAGCCAGCTTTCATTTACCTTCTAATTAATAACTAAATGTTCACACATACATTAGTCCAAGGCTCATGCATAAAATAATAACCACCATTTATTGAACACCTATTATGTCCCAGGCATTTTGCATACATTATCTCAAATTCTCTCAACCCCAGAAGGTAGGAATGCACCTTTAATAGAGTGGGAAAATGATGCCTAGAGAGCCTATGTAATTTGCCCTTGGTCATGCAAATTACTGTCTCAAGCCAAATGCTCTATGCTTTCTCATGCCATGCTGTAAGGCAGCTGCTTCCTGCAAGGGGTTTGATGCCTTGTGCCATCTGCCGTCGTCAATGAATGGAGAGATGAGAAGGTGGTGTGGAAGTCTCTGACTTTCCAAGTCAAACACCTCCCCAGTGGAGGAAGTTCAGACTTCCAAAGCTTGTACTTCCTGACTGTTGTTATGTGCATGTTTAGGAGGAGGCAAAATATTGTCCAGGACAGAACTCCTTTTCATATGACCTGATTTTCTTTCATATCTTCTTAAATGAGGGAGGGGTTGCAGTCAAAACATAAGAACATACTTTGAACTGGTGGGGAAGATTTGGACATCCCTAACCTGGAAAGGTAGGTGAATGGGGTAAAACAGATTTGAAGCTGCATGGTGACTTCTTGATTTAGTTATTGACTCGTTGGCCTGAAATTTATTTAAACTGGTATTGCTTCTAGAGAGATGCAAAAAGAATTGAAAAATAAGTAAAATATGTTTCTGTAGCTCTTATCAGCTTTGCTTCTGTGTTCCGTTTATGTGTACTGAACCCTACAATAAATTAGCCATTACACAAATCCAGGCTTATTTTTCTCTCACGTTCATTGGTATTCAATTCATAAACATTATCCAAACTTATTTTAATTCTCTAAATATTTTAAATTTGAACAAGTAAGTAAGATTTGAAACATTTATTGAGTGGTTATTTGACATCACAGTGTAAATCACCACGTGGACGCCTGAGTTGCCCTTTCCATTTTGCCTGTAATTTGGGTAAATTTCCATCAGGTGGTGCTTTTGAGCCAGCAGCGTACGTCTAGACATCATATGGGACAACTCATGAGTTGTGTCTCAAAGGGAGATTGGGATCACTTGCATCAAATTACCTGGGACCTATGACCTTTACCTTGTAAAGACAGATTCCAGAAGCCCAACCTTACACAGTGTTTTGGTTCAGGAATCTCCATTTTTAAAAAGATTTCTGGGTAATTCTACAGATTACATTTTGAGGATACAGATTACATTTTGAGAATCATTCATTGTGAGAGAGAAAAAATGCAAATCAAGTCTAAGTATAATTCTTAATAAAACCAGAATAGGTGATACCCAACTTAGAACAAACATTCAATGAAATAATATGTAAAAATCTACATACAAGTTAAGTTCCTTCTCCCACTAGCCTTTGATTATTATCAATCATTGTTTAAAGGTAACTCTATTTTTTCTTAAGTAGAAGCTCCAGATTTTAATTACTGTGAAGAGTGTTGAAAGTCCCCAATCCCTTGGTTTCAACCCCAGTTACTGGCAGCCTTTTTATCCTGAAGCCTTTGCTGGAAACCCTGAATACTTTGCCTGGTGGTATCTCATCACTTGGCCAAGGTTCAGTGAGTCTCTTTGCTAAGAAAGCATGGCTTTAGCAGTCTCATCTTGGTCTCCAAACTGTTTTCCCACTTCCTGTATTTGATCATTCTGAAAGAAGAAAGGAAGAAAGAGCAAAAGAGGAATTTTTAAAAAACCATGGCAATTTGCATGAAATTAAGATTTTTTTTCCGATAAGGAATGAAGCCACACCTTCTCTTCTACAACTGTTTCCTCCAGATGTGGCAGAGGAATTATTTTTGCTTAGATGGATGATTATTCTTCACCTAAATTAGCAACTACACAAATTCCAGCTGCTTTCATTTCCTTCCACACTACTTTGGCCATTTGAATTTGTAAAAAGCAAACTTATTTTCTTTCTCTTAATATTTTAATTTGAACAAGCCGAACAAGCTTTAAAGTATTTATTGAGGAGTTACTTGATAACATCACAGAGACACAGTCATTTGAAGGGCAACATATTAAGTGGATCTGAAAAACACTGTTTTTTATTGCATTCAAGTTGCTTTATTTTCTCTTTCCAGTATTTGATAAGGAAATTTGATATCGGTTTGGTTTCATTTCTAACTCCTGCCTACTGGGAATAGAATTTCTGGAAATAATCACAACATAGAATAAAGTTCACTTGAATATTTTATTGTAGGCTGCATGGAGGGATTGAATTGTCATAATGAGAATGACTTGCACTGCATGGCCATGAAGGGTTATGGTTGTGTATCAATGGATGGATGATTTGGTTATTCATTCATTCACCATTTCAACAAACACGTATTAAGAACCCATCTGTATCTTATAGTATTTTAGGTCCTAGGACAGAAAGATGCACACACAGTATTTGAAACTGATTTTCCTAATTTGGTAAAAGATGAGTGCAAACAATATAGGTGGCATGGGTATGTCCAATTCTTTCATATAGGTGCTTATTCTTGTTGTCCCAGGCGATTCAGAAGGGGAAAAATTCCCAAGGAAATGTTGAGGTTTAGATTCACCTTCATCATATTTCTATGGCCAATTTGAATCAAGTCCTGGAGCTTTTCCTTAGTCCAGGAATGTTAACAGCTGCACTGACCTTGACCTTCTGTGACTCTGGGTTACTTTCCTGACTTTTCTGTGCTCTTGGAAGTAAGCCCCCTCACTCTCCTTAACTATCTGAATCTCTTACATCCCTTAGAGAGCTTGTGGCACTCCCTTGGGAGTTGTTCCCAAGAGCTGTCAAATTGTCATAATTTTAGAAATGCTGCCAAGAAAAAGAGGGTCCAGGGCCATACAGAAGATTGATGTGAGCCTCAAACAATGGTGAACCCAGCATTCACTTGATTTGATGGCACAAAAGAATTCATGGCCATATCTACTCAAATGAAAATAGGCAGGCTACTTTCAAATTAGTTCCATTGTGTTCTAGAAAGTTGAAAATTCTGTGGAATGAAATGGATGAGAAATATTATGTGTTAGGTTGATATTCTATAGATCATTTGCTTTGACACCGGGGCATCCTTCTTTTGGGGTTAATGATTGAGAATGTGGGCTTAGGTACTAATTGTCCGTGTTCCATTCTGGCTTCATCTTCTACTCCCTGGGTAATGGTGGGCAAGTTTCTTTTTGTCTTTGGACTTATTTCCTTATCAATAGAATAAGAAAAATTGTGGAGCCTGCCCTACAAGGAATCATGAGCATTAAAGGAGTAATTCATTACCTCCTCCCCAGGTACTCTGATTATTGTGGTCCAGGAGCAGGGAGTGTTCTACTCCCCTTCTCTGGATTGCATTATCCTGGAGACACATGAGAGGATCTTGTTAGTTAAACTTATATAGTTTATTATTTCTGAAACATTCATCCAATCCATGCATTTAATGAGATTTGGAGTCACAAGAGTAGCATTTATTAACCTCTAAGGCAGCTGTAAAAATAGGCACTGGTCCATGTGCCTGAGGCCTAACAAATTTCAGAAGGGTAAGCAGAACCTAACAGAGATCACAGAGTGAAATAACACTTTATTTGGCTTTGTAGAAATCTATGGCCACTGACAGGTGAGTGGCCAGGTGGGAAAGAGGACAGTTGCTGCTTTGGTCATTATAACCTGATGCCTCTGTTCCCAGCTACTTCCCACCTACAGCACTCCATAGATCAATGTATCATCAGGGGTAAATGTGAATGGGAGCTCATGTATTGATTAGGGTCTCTGTGTGGGTTTCTGGAGCTTTGAGAACTTTTTTTTAATTATTTAATTTTTAATAGTTAATTCATTCATGTGGTTTAAATATTAAAATATATAAGTAGGCATCTAGTGGAAATTCTTCTCATTCCTCCTTTCTCCGAGTCTCCCCTCCCTCCCCATTGGTAAGCCTTATTATTAATTATATATACACCATGTCAGGTTCACAGCAATCATTGCTAGTAAGCAGAATGGGCTTTGTGGGAGTGTAGCATGCGAGTCATTAGGGGCTCTGAAATCAGAAGGGCCTTGCACTTGGTTTAAGGCATTGCAGTCACCATCCTGAAATTCTTAATAATTTTTAAAACCCATAATTTCATTTTGTACTGGACCCTGAAAATTATATACCCTATTCTTCACCTGGCTTTTTTGTTTACATATATGTCTTCAAGATCTTTTTGTATTTATATATAAAGGGCTTTCTCATTTAAAAAAAACAAAAACAAAAACAACTACCTAGTAGTCTATCCTTGAAATTTAAAAAAAAAAGCAAACCCCAAACAAACAAACACACAAAGCTATATCCATGGCTATGTTAGGAGTTCCTTCAGGGTTTCCTGTCCCAATTTTTCAGCACTTCATTGCTGTTAGTCTTGGGGGAGAGAAAGACTGAGATAAGCACCAGGGACTCTTTCCTCTGTCTGCATCCCTCATGCTGCCCATGGTTTCGGAAGCCCTTGGAAGTACTGCTCATTTCTTTAGCAGCTAACTGGCCACATCCCTGCTGCCCATGGCTCCACCTTTCAGCACACCTACTTCTTGTACTGAAAGGCTTGGCGAGGAATCATCTGGGCTCCATCAGTCACAGTGACTACACTGTCTTTGACTGAGTCTGAAGAAAAATACTTTGTGCTGAAAGACACCATGGCCACCAGAGATCCATTTTTAAAGCTCTCCTTCCATTCCATCTTCATTCCTACTAATCATCATTTTTGGAAAAATCAGTGGTCATGGCTCAACGATTTGGCTGCTTTTGAGACAATAATGGAAGCACCTCCCTCCTAAGTAGTCTCCTGACTGTTAGAAGGTACCAGAGAAGTGTTAGAAGCCTGTAACTCATTTTGAAGCAGCCAAAAGTTCTGGCTCCATTACAAGTCTATGTCCCTGAGGCCTCTCTTGGAGTTATAAAGGAATGCTCCTCACTCAGGAAACAACTCCCCACATTGGAAGTTGTCCTGTGCCATCGTGATCTGAGCAATGTCCCTTTGGAGAGGACAGAGCATGAAGTCCACGTTCTCTGAGAGGCTGGTGCTGCTGGCTTTGCACATGAGCACGTGCCCTGACAGTGTCCCTCCTTTTGCTGTGGCTTGCATTTGGGGGCATGGATGCAGGATCTTTGCTCTAAACTTAATTGTACAGTGTGAGCAGCAAGAGTGGAGACAGCCCTCCTGCTGAGGACAGTGAGATGCCGGCAGCTGAGGGCAAGTGGCTGCCACCAGGTCTGGCTGGTCCAACAGCTGGATCGTGTGTTCAGGGCACTTGTGCGGTGCAGACACGCATGTGAACAGAGGAGCAGAGGGAGTGGAGAGAGGACCCACGGCCTCATTATGTTATTGCTCTTGTTCCTTACCAGGCAAGAGAAACCACAAACCACCCAGTGGCTTACATTTCCTTGTTTCAATCAAGTCATGCCCTTGGCACCTGAAAGGAAGATTAACTAGATGCTAAAAATGCACTTTTGGAGGCCAGTTCTTCTGCCAGGGAAAGCTTCCAGGTACCCCGAGACACCACTGGTGGAAAACAGGCTCCAATTCCAATTAAACACCATATTGAGACTTTGGTCTCAGTACACTCTATTTGTTTAGTTTATTTGAATATTTGATAAGAGAAGTGCCGGGGTGGCAAAAAAATTAATTAAAATAAGGAAGAGTGATCTTAAGAGAGAAAGAGGGGGAACCTAAGAAGTCATACATAGTTTCTCCTTACACCTGCCTGCAATTAATTAATCGCTAATCTGTTCATTATTTCCAACTTAAGAATCTCTGTCCCCTAGACAAAAACAAAAAGTTTTTATTTTTGAAATGTCTAATTAACACGCATTGAAAGACAATCTCTAAAATGGGTTTGGCCAGTGCTATGCACATCGTGATATTGACAGAAGTTGCTGAAGGCAGGTTTGAGGCTCTCTGGAATTGGAGAAAATCTTTCTCATCAAAAGGCAGAGTCCTGTTTTCCTCAGAGCTCACTGTGTGCTGTACTTTCTCAGGCACCAGTGGGTAAGAACATGGCCAGAACATTGCAACCATCTTTTCTGGCCTCCATGGTGGGAGGTGGGAGGCTGGGAGACAGGGTTCCCTCCTCTGCCATCCTGGGCTTCTGGTTGGAATTCATATATTTAAAACAGCCATATTGGGATATAACTCATCTACTGTAGAATTCACCCTGGATTATATTTTAACCCTGTGCAATTAACTCGGGAACATGCCGTACCTCCCTTGGGCTGAGAATAGACTGAATTCTAACAGAGCCTGCCCTCCACCTAGGGCTGAGACCAAGCATCTTGTCCAGCCCACACAGCTGTGTCTCCCCCTGTTTTTCTATTACCTGCTTCCCCTTCTCCACTTCAGCAGCTGAGAATTTTTACCCAAAGTGATTTATGGCTGTGTCGTGTTGGGACGGGTCTGACACTGATTGAGTCCCTTATCTCCCTCCTGTGTCCTCCTAGATGACAGCTGCCCTCTCAGGTATCAATCAGTGCATCAGCTCTCTATTCCTGGGTGAGCCAGGGCCTGTCAGGGATGCCTTGTGACTGTCATCTTTATCCAAGATGCCACCTGCCCTGAGTGGCTTCAAGGGTCTTTTAAGGTACACAGGGGAGAAGTGCATAGAGTGCTCCCGAACATGCCTGCCACAGCTGGGGCCAATTCCCTGTGCTTTGGACGAATTTGGGGAATGTAGCTTTTAACAGGCAGCACAGGGGACATTCGCTTGTATCAACTGCTCAGCCTCCAAATCCCTGTCAGGAAGTTGATGGGTGTGGTGACAGCCCCACCTGGCAATCCTCCACTGGATTTCTGCCCCGGTAAACATCAGCTCTACGTCCTCTTAGCAGGTGCTGCAGTCACAAAGAACTTTGTGAAGAGGTGGATGAAGGACATGCAACCTGGGGCAGACAAAAAAACTCCAGATGAACGCAGGAATGGAGCGGGTGAGGTGTAGCCCCTGAAGGCTGCTCGGGAGATAAAAACATGGGGACCAGGGAGAACGAAACAGAACTTCTGTCTAAGCCTGGCTTTTGAATTGGCCCCAAATGCAGTGACATTTTCTTTTTTGGCTGCTTTGAAAAAGGAGAAGAGGAGAAAATGTAGACTGTGACATTAAAGATGGATGGGGCTTAGACAAATTGAACAGCTTTGAAGGTTTCCCCAGTGCTGGGAAGGCGGAGGGCAGGGCTCCACTGTGTGCTTCTGGGAGCGGCAGCCTCTCTTCTTAAGCCCAGTGAAAGCTGAATAAGGAAATGGCAGCCTTCAGTCTGGGCCGGCTACAGGGAGGTTTAATATTTAACATCCTGTTGGCTGGGGAGTGTTCTGGGCTCAGTTCCCCAACTTCCGGTTGACATTTGCAATGGAAGCTGTCAGGGCCCCTTGGAGGTGAGAGGTTGGGCCCAGGGGCAAGGCCATGTTCTGAGCTTTCTGGTCTCTTTTGGAAAGCACCTGTGGGAAGCCCCTGTCTAGGCAGAGCCCATCTGTCCTGGGCCTGGCTGTGCTTTTTTTTGGGTGCAGGAGCGGTGATTACCAGGGATTGAACTCAGGAGTACTCAACCACTGAGCCACATCCTCAGCCCTATTTTGCATTTTATTTAGAGACAGGGTCTCACTGAGTTGCTTAGCACCTTGCTTTTACTGAGGCTGGCTTTGAACTTGCAATCCTCCTGCCTCAGCCTCCTGAGCCACTGGGATTACGGGCGTGCATCACAATGCCTGGCGAATAGCTGTGCTTATAACTTTGAGACAGATTCCTTTGGCTGGCCCCTCTGCATGTGAATGGCATCCTGAAGGAGTAGAAATCCTGTTAAGGAAGAACTATTGACCCATTAGTCTCGCATTGTCTCTTAACTAATGCGCCATTTGTGGTCCATGATTCTTTAATGGGGGAGGTCATAGCTGGAGAAGAGAGATTAGAAAGAGGGATGAGACTGAGGCTGCATGTGACTCTGAATGGCAAGGACTTGAAGGCCACTTGAATCTATCAGTCACCCTCAAATGGAGACTCTGTTTCCATCATCCCGGAACTGGGTCCAGAGCTAATCTAAGCCATGTGTCTAATTCATCTTTGACATCCCACAGTCTCTAGCATAGATTCCACGCTGGCACCTTTTAAGATCTATGTCTACATAAGGAAAGGTTAAAAACCAAAGAGAACCTGGGTGCTGTCAGGGCTGAGGGCCAGGCTCGTCCACAGGAAAACAGATAGGAAGCACATTACATGAAGAACTAAAAACACCCACCCTGCTTGAATGCCACACGTAGGTGCCAGACCACAGTGGTCCTAGCTGGTGCTGACTGCAGAAAAAAATGTCAGGTAGCACACAGTTCGGATCGACTTTGAATGGCTTTGGTTCCCTTCTGATTAGTCTATCTGAATTAACTTCTCCCACTGTTGGGCTCTGCTCCCACCATGCAGCCCAAATTGGAAAAAGTGGGGTGGCAGGCGGTGGCAGTGGGGACCGTGTTGGGGAGGGAACTGTGGGGACCTTCCATCTTGTTAATGTAACACTTCCTCATGTGATGGGAGCTGAGAGCCGCCTGTAATGAATTGCTCCTCTGATAATCATTCACCAGTGCATGGTGACCCGAGTGTTTTTGCTGTGCTACACATTTCCAGACTTTCACAGTGACTTGTCAGCACCTAGTAAAAATGATCTGGATGCGACCCATCTCTTTGTGAGATGCCCTCCCCAGCTGCCTTTCGTCTCAGTTGAAAGGAGTAGGCGGGACCACCTGGAATGGCAATGGTAGATTCTGGGGCTGTGGTGTGATTCCAAGCCCATCTCACAGGCACATTAACGCAGGCCGTGCCAAGTCTGTGGCACTCTTGCTATGCTGAGCCACGTTCTTTGGTCCAAATGGCTCCAAAGTGGCCTTTGCCTGTTGCACCTGTTGTTCCTAGCTCTATGATGAGCTGTGCAGGCAGTTTCTTTCTTTGAGAAGGCATGGGTGCAAATGGTGGTAACAATTAGGCATCTGGGCACCCCATGGGTTCTTACCAACTCTGGTGTGAAGATCCATTGATGGCGGGGGACAAGGCTATCGTCTGAGTCACATGCGTGAGCGTCACCATCTGCAACTGTAATTCTAGCCACGTGGTCAATTGTAAGAAGGGGTTTATAACCAGCTTTTACTGCATTTGTGGGTCGTGATGATTAAACAACAGATGGGAAACCCAACCAAGATTTCTAATCTCTACCTCTCTGCTGATGGGGTGAGCCAGGGCTGGGGGAGTCACTTGGTGGCCTCTCTCTGTGGCGGAATCTATAATTAGGGCAGGCACTACTTTTCTGATTTTATGCCACTGTTTTGTACACTCATTGTTATCAGACTGTAGGCACTAATTTTGGGTTAGGAAAATATTACCTCTGCATCCTGGGACGGTCCTAGGGAGCCCACAGTGAAGATAAAGCTCCTAGCTAGGAATATCAGGAAAAAACCGGAACACCCAGTTAAGTTTGAAATTTCAGATAAACAATGAACATGTTTTTAGTTTATGTTCCAAGTACTACATGACACTTTAAAACAAGAGGCTTTTCAAAAATAAGCAAGGTGCTTTTACATTTTTACATAACAAAACCTTTATCATTTTGACCATTTGATGTGTACAACTCAGTAACAGTAGGTACATTCACAATGTTGTACAACCATTGTCCCTATCCATTTCCAGAACTTTCTCATTATCCCAAACTCTATACCCTTTAAATAATAATTCTCCATTCTTCCCTCTGCCCAGCCCCTGGTAACCTCTGATCGTCTTTCTGTCTCTATAAATTTGCCTAGTCTAGATACCTTTTATCAATTGAGTCATAGGATGCCTATCCTTTTGTGTCATGCTTAATGGCATGACATTTCAAGGCCATACATTTTATAACACATGTTGGAATATCATTCTTTTTAAGGCTGAATAATATTCCATTGTATGTATGTATGTATTTTTGTTGATTCCTTCACCTGTTCATGAGTATATGTCATCACCTTTTGGCTATGGTGAATAATCTGCTATGAGCATGGACCCACAAGTATCTGTTTGAGTTCCTGCTTTCAATTATTTTGGGTACATAGATCTGTAAGTGGAATTATTGAATCGCATGGTAATTCTATGTTTAACATTTTGAGGAATTGCCGTACTGTTTTCCCTCATGGCTGCATGGGACATTTTTATTTGCTAAATCTGGCAACCCACCAATTGTTTCAATAGAATTTTAATTTGAATATTATATTTAACCTAATTATCATATTTAAACAGGAACCAATAGTGACCATCTCCACGTTGGAACTTGTATACATAATTTCTCAGTTCAGACTTTCAGAAAGTTATTTGCACATTTTCTACTGTGCTGAAGCACAGGGAGCAATAAGCAAGTACTAAAACACTCACCTTTGAGTCTCTACATACTGGGCAGCTTGATGACTTTTAGAGGGTAAATTTATACATCATTAATTCATTCAACAAACATTGATTATGCACATGCAGTAGGTATCAGATGGGAGTTGAGTGTCCTCATGCAAAAGGGAATGAGGTGTCCTCCTCACCCCAACTTTGTCCTGGCCAGGTTTCTGGCATCTACCTTTGCACATACCAGCTCTTCTGCCGGTGACTCTGCCCTACGCCTTTCCTGCTTATGCAGCTCACCTAGGATGTCAGCTCCCATGGCAAATTATCTCAGATCCCTGCTTACACACTCACACACACACACACACACACACGCACAGCTCTTTGCACTTTGATTGGCGATTCTTGCCATGATTGTTAGATGTGTTTATGTGGTTATTTGATTCACTTATGTCTGTATGTCTGTCTATTTAGACTGAACTTCCTGAAGATAGGGATGAAGTCATTTTGCTTCTATCATCTCCTAGCACATAGCAAAGCACGTTAGAGGCATTTAATATAAAACATGTCAGTTATATAAATGGATATGGCATAAATCCCTGCCTCAAAAGAGAGTGGGACATAGACAGGTATGCATGACAATTCCTATGTAACTAGATAGTGAGGGGCTCTGGGCAAAAGAGCAATCCTGCTGCTGGGAAGCTGGGGTTTGGGAGCCAGTCTCACAAAAATGTTGAGCCCAAAGATGCCATCTTCAGCATCTGCAGAAAGGAGTCTGGGAGGATGAAGGGAAGGGCGCATCTGTAGAACTGTATCCTCACTGGGTTGTCCAACGCAGATGGTCCAGCAGAACCGCTCCTGGAGGTCAGAGCTGGGAGCTCAAAGTTCATTCAGTACCAATGCCCATTTTACATATGGGAAAGCCAATATGTGTTATGTCCTCCCAAGAACACAAAGAGGCAGAACTGAATCTTGAAACTTCATCTCCTAAGCTCCCAAGAGCAGTGTTCTCCTACCCCCCTCGGCATGTTCAAGTTCAAGGGGACTTCAAAACCCTGTAAGCTTTCTTTGAGCCCCCACAGGCATTGCAAATATTTGGCTGGAAAGAGAAACACAAATGCTCAAGGGGAGGTGAGATGAGGAAAAAGGCCAAGGAAGAAGGCAAATCCAAAAAGTCTGCATGCCGGCTTGGGAGCTTCACCCCGTCAGGGCAGTTCCTCAAGGCTTGGCCATGTGGACACCCAGCAGCAACAGGCCCAGGGAAAGGCTGCCCTTCAATTCCCAGTGGAGGCTGTCAGGGGCTTCAGGATGAGATTTATGAGCTGAGCTGGTTCCAAACCACAGCAACCTGGCTCTGAAGTGGTTCCGAGACACCTGGGGAGCTATGGAGGCTGCAGCCTGCACCTTACAAGGAAAACTACTCTGTTTCCAGAGGAGGCTGAGTTTCCAGGTGGAGGACAGTCCACACAGGCTACAGCTTCCAGAGCCTGCAGAGTTATGAGGGGTTTGATGAAGTGGTTGGAACTGAGCACCCCAAATCCTCACACCTCCAATGCCAGGCCCCAGGTCTGCACCTCTCTTGGTGGAGGCTTTCTGATGAGACCTGGGTGCCTCTGATATGCAAGTGAGTCTGGCAGCCAGAGGTCAGGGCTGGCTTGCATGGGCTCAGCACAGACTAGGTCTCTGTGGAAAGGGACCCGTGCTACACCAATGCCACTTGACATCACACGTGATGAAGGTGTCAGATGCACTGTTGCCAGGTGGGACATATTTTTTTTAACAAAGAGGCTTCTCTTGTAGAGTGCTGGTGAACCTGCAGTGACAGGAATAGCACACACACACATACACACACACACACACACACACACACACGCACACAGAAGATCTAAGGGGTTTTCTTGCAGAGAAGGGAGAGGAAACAGGTGTCATTCTCTGGATAAGCTGTAGAAGCAATTTGGCTCATGGCTCCCTTGGAGGTCTCTTACTCAGGTCTCCAGAGAGAACTCGGAAGGCATGTACTTCCGCCAGGAGACTCCTCTCAGCATCAGTGAGAAAACTCAGGACTGACAAGGAGAGTGTGGGGGAGCTGCTCAGGAGGCTCAAGAGTTCTGAGGTGAGAATTCAGGGCCAAGTTCTGCCTTTGCCCCGGCCTTGGGTGGCCACTGGGCTCTTAGGGCCCAGCTCATTTTGTTGCTAATGGGAGTGGGTGTGAAAGTAGCTATGAGGCCCTTGGGTGGGCAGCAGGGTAGCTCTGAGGACCCACAGGTAGGATTTCCTGTTCTGGCCACCACACTCCCCCTATCTCCTAGGGAAAACATTGATCCCAGGAACTCTGTTTAGCTCAGCCTGGGACAGAGCCTGAAGCTTGTGAGAACTGGAATAGAGTCATCTTTCCACTTCTTCAGGAGCCCCTCCTGCACCCCAATCTCACCGCCAACGTTGAGGGGCAGAGGCGGCCTCAGCATCCAGATGGGTCCTGTTTCTCTCAAGGATGGGCCTGTTCCAACTGCATTTCACTGGCCTGCCTGCCTCCCCTGTGGATTGTGTAAACATTTCCAGAAGGATACAGAGAAGAAGAAGAAGAAGGAGAAGGAGAAGGAGAAAAAAGATCTATGTAAACACTAGATGCCTAGGGACCAGAAGTATTATTAGTTTATTAGACTTTTAAAAATACCCAATAACTCAACTGAAGGAAAGAAAAAAATGTGCTTTCATTTTTAGCTTCTCTTGTTGCTGGGTCAGGAATACCACAGAACCAGGCATCTCCGGAGCCTTGTGACAGTGCGGATCACAAGAGGGACAAGGAGGGACGGTGTAGAAATTTGGCTGGCGTGATACCATTGGCTCATGAAGAATGAGTGGGGTGGGGCTCCCCTTCTATAAACTCAGAAAAGCCCCAGAGTGGGGCAGGTTAGAAAGCATCCCCCATCTGCAGGCTTTAGGGCCCTGTGGCCTCGTTCTGACCCGACCCCTGGTACTTCTTCCTTGTTGATCACGCTCCTGTTGCTCTGTGTTCCCAAGATCCTTTCCACAGCAGGATCTTTGTATGTTTCTCCTTTGATTTACAAAGCTTTTCCTGGGCATTGCTTAGCTCACCCCTTCTTATCCCTTCAGGCTTTAGGTTAAGTACCACCTCCTTCGAGAGGCCTTTCCTGATCATCCATCAAGAGGGAATGATCTCAGACTGATTTCTACTGGAGCGCCCTTTAATTTTCTATTATCACATTGCCTGTAACCAGTCCTTATTTTACACGTTTGTCTATTTGCTTCCTGTCCTCCTGACTAGAATATAAAATCAAAAAGTGCTCAAAAACTTCTTGAATAAATGTTTGAATCAAATTTCCTTTCAGGCATGAATGGTATGGGACAAATTCAGCTCTGGCTCACAGCTTCCACAGGGAGGGGGGGTTCATAGTAAAGTTTTTCTTCCTCCTGGCCTAGGGACTTACTATGCTACCTGGGAGTACAATGACTTCCTTTCATGGTCACTGGCCAAAGTCTGGTTTGTTTTTATCTAATCATCAATTGGTAAAGAGATTCTTAATCACTCTTTGAGGACAGGATAATTTAAATTTCCCCTAGATCCATGGTTCTCCAACATGAAAGTGTGTCAGCATTCTCTGGGCTGGTAGGAACACAGGTCACCAGGCCCCGGCCTCAGAGCTCCGCCTTCAGTAGATCTGGGATGCAGCACAAGAATATGCATCTCCGACAGGGTCCCAAGTGATGCGAATGCTGCTGGTCTGGGACCACACTTTGAGAAGCACTGTCATAGAAGTTGGAATCACCAGACATTGACAATTTAGAGTGTGAGCAGAAAGAAAGCAGCAAAGATTCTAAAGTTGCAAGGCCTGGCAATGTTCAGAGAAGAAGTATGTTGGTAGGGATCACAACCTGTGAAGTCTACCAGGTAGCACTTAAAAAGTAGCCCACCTGGCAAGATGGCCTGTCACCCACCCCCTTAAGAGATTCATTTTATAAAAAGCCAACCAGCCTATCAACTCCCACTAACTCCAATGTTGGGAAGCATTGTCTGTTAAGGGATGAGTGTATGCTTCCCAAATTCATATGAAGCCCTAACTCCCATGGTGATGGCATCTGGAGGTGAGGCCTTGGGGCACTATTGGTTTAGATGAGTTTGTAAGGGTAGGACACTCATGGTGGGGGTTAGTTTCCTCATAGGAGGAAGATGGCCAGTTGCTGTCTCCACAGCAAGGCCATGTGCTACCCGCAAACTAGGAAGAGGTCCTCACCAGAAACTGAATCTACTGGTGTCTTGAAGTTGGACCTGAAACTTCCAAAATTGTGAGCAATGAAAATTTAAGCCACCCAGATTATGGTTTTCTTACAGCAGCCCAAGCTGATGAAGCCAAGGTGTGTCCCAGGACATGAGACTTTCAGCACTAAAACTCAGGAAAGTCTCCAGCACACTGGGATAATTTGGTCACTTGAATCTCAAGTCTCTTTGTTTCCAATAAAGAAAATGCAGAAAAATGTCTCTGGTATAATGTTTATTTAAATAGTAATCTTAAAAAGGCTTTATACAAATCATATAAACACAGTTTGACATTGTTGTTTATTTTTTACATTGAAGAATCACAGTAAAAGCTCTCAAGTTCCCGTGATCTGGCTCAGCCAGCAAATGGTCGAATACCTTTAACTGCAAATCCAGGAAAAGTTAACTTTCTGTATGACAGTTTAACTTTTCCTCTTGTTTCCTTGTCATTCATGCTCATTCCGTGGACCCTCATTCCTGCCAACTCCCCAAACCCACCCAAGAGAGAAAGCAACCCTGTGGCCCTGTTGACCGCCTAGTCCAGGAGAGCGTGGAGGTAACGTGTCATTCAGTACAAGGCAGAAAGGACATCAATACTGTGAGTTGGGCTTCCCAAAGAGAACAGTTCAAGGAAACGGGTCAGCTAGCCTACCTGCAGATAAAGAAAACAAACGCACCAAGGTGTCCCCTGGCCAAGTTAGAATCACACCCAGCTATCTTCCTTTATGTGTTATGACGGACCAGCCTCCAGCCTTGGCGAGGTATCTACATGTAGCCCTGGGGACCTGCTTCTGTTCAGCACACAGGGCTTAGTGAGGTCCTCAAATGAACCAATGGTGATATGGATATACGACTTTCAGAGAGATGCAGGTTGAGCTGTCCACAACTTATAGGTGAGTTGCAGGCCTGATACAGGGCTGGTCTTTGGAAAATTATAATAAAATGGCCCACTGGGCCAGAGAGGGCCAGGACTCCCAGTGAGGGCTTTGAACTTTTCTTCTTCTGCGGGCTGCTTCTGGAAATCACTAGGACTCCCCAGCTTTCTGAACACTGAGCTGCATGAGAAGGTGAAGAGAAGGGCGAGCAAATTAGATACTTGCCTCTACCACATGCCCGACTCAGGGGGCACTTAGCACTAAGCCCTTGGGGCTTGACAGCTTTTCACCTCTAACTACTACTGTGCCAACAAGTGCTGAGATCAGCAGTTACACTCGGGGGGGCCCTAGGTCAAAGTCACAACACCACCACGGAGTCCCACATGACCATTCACATACACAGTAGATACAGAGAACTCAAAGGCGCGCAAAGACACACACACGTGAATAAATAGCGATCTGTATGAACTTTCCCTCTCTGCATACAAGACACTGGGACATTACCACCTGAACTAACATTTTCACGAGTTAACATGTAAAGGAACCAGCCAGTCCAATCCACCCTTCCCCTTACACCTGGGTGTGAGACAAACGAAATTGTGATTGACCATAGCAGCAAAGATGGCCTGTGAATTCAGTTTACCATTGACATCCGATAGGCTGGGAATACCGGTTGGGTTTTAAACATACTTCCAGCACTCAGGCAATCCTTAGGCATGAGTACAAAATCAAGATTTGGATCTCGATGTGGACAATCTTATCCTTCACACAGTTTCATTCTATTCCTGACGCCTCCCTTTCTAGAGTAGTTGAAGTCATCTAGGGATGTGACTACCCCTCAGATAGCAGGGTGATTCCATTAGTAGGATCAGTGGTGAGTTGGGGGAACTGGGAATGGAGCCATTGGGATTAGGGTGGGAGGGATGCCTTAACTTGAAAGATATTCATGATTTCTACATAAAGGGAAAATACATTTGTCTTTAATTTTTTTCAAGGCACTTAATAAAAAAACACATAAAATGGTGTGTGTGTGTATGTTTACATGCATGTATGAATAAGACTCTCTCTCAGGGGCAGTGTGGTTAGCTATTAGTCCACAGTGCTTGCAGACTGCTCATGCACACCCATGCTCTGACTCCTAGGAGGCTGAAGTGTGACTCAAAAGAGAAATCAATGTTTTTCAGCCATCCAAATGTCTCCATTGACCCTGCTCAGCTTTGCCATCACATGACCATGGAGGCGAGCATCTCTTTTCCTTTCTAGCCAGCAATCGGCAATTATCTCTCATCCATGGAGAACACACGCCGAGAGCCTGTCTTTTCTTACCTGGCCTCTGAGAATACCAAACAGAGCTATTTCTTGGCACCAAGAGACCTGAAAACTCTGTGTGCACGTGTGTGTACACGCGTGCGATGCACACATATGTGAACGTGTATATGTTTCAGGAGAACAAGAAGGAGGGAAATGAAAAGGCAAAAACCACCAGCTGAGGCCCCACCAGGGAAGCCTCCCAGCCACCAATTCTGGGTCTAGATTTAGCGAATGGCTCCTATTCACAAAGCACTTTAAGGCTCGTCCGCTTTGCGTGTGGAGGTGTGTCTGTGGATGTTGACGTGTGAAGTTTCCTTTCTGATTTGTTTTAATTCATATATAAGAAAGAGCTGTTCAAGCTGACCCTAAAATGGCAATTTTCCCCTGGATAAAAAAAGTTAAAGGCAACAACATCCTACTAAATGCTAGGACTGGAAACGGCAGCTTGTAGGGTTGGCTGGCAGAACCTATACCACAGCAAATCCCTTAGGTCGCAAGACCAGCAGAGGATGGGATTAGCTGGACGGCGCTTTTTTTTTTTTTTTTTTTGAGTTTTATTCTCAAGATGGGAAGGCTGAAAAGATCCTTTGCTTTTCAAGTGCTGATTAGAAAGTGAACGTGGAGAATGACGACCAGGCTCCACTTTCTTTTGGAGAAGTCATTCTGCCTCTTTGAGTTGCTCACAGACCAAAGAAATAAAATATAATAATAATAATAACAAACTCACAAACAAAATAGAACTGTGACCCCAAAGAGATGAGCTCCTGCCTTTGTCCCAGCAGAGAACATGGCCCGCTGCTGCAATGACAGCCCCTGCGAGGCTAGGCGGGTAATGATCCCCTTCGAGGCTGCATCTCTCTCCTTCCCTTGACTCGCCTGTCTGTCCTGTCCATACCTTCGGTCTTCTGGATCGGTTTGATCAAGATTATGGCATTCAGTTTCCAAAGGAAAAAAAATGTAATCTTCACCAGCCCCTCTCGCTGGAATGAAACGTCAGACGTGATTCTGGTGCAATCCGTCATGCCTCCGAGCAGCACTTCTGGTGGTTCATCTTGACCTTGTGCTTGAGGCCATCGTAGAGCTCGAAGTTGTAGTTCTCCAGCGTCGTGCAGCTGCGGGAGCTCAGGCCCGAGTAGGAACAGGTGCAGTAGAGCAGGAGCCCCGCACAGGTGGCCCCCAGGAGCACGCCCAGGGAGCTCATGGCGATGATGGTAATGAGGATGGGATCCAGGGTGTAGAGCCAGCTCTTTTCTTTGTCAGTGGAGGGGGCTCCAGCCCCTGAGGTGGGAGACGAAGAGTTGCTCCAGTCCACCTCGTACTCATCTATAATATAAAATAAAAGAAACTGTAGGCACTGCTTATGTCAGGGAGAAGCAACCGAGCCCCCAGCCCTGAGGCTCTTTGGAGCAAAGTTGCAAAGAGCAGGAACTCGGGACCTAGACTGCCTGGGTTCAAAGCCCAGTGTTGCGTGTCCTAGCTGTGTCATTGTGGGTGTTCCTTAACTTACCTTTGCCTTTGTTCTCTCATCTGTGAAATGGGAACATTTATGGATCATGGGATTGTTAGGTAGGTGAAGTGACCTGTTTGCCAAATGTTTGGTGTCTGGCACATGGTTTTGGTGTCTGACACATACTGTGTCTAAGTATTTGATATTTAAATAATTTGGCTCACATTGGGTGAGCTCAGATTATTTATTTATTTTTGTGGTGCCAGGGATGAAACCCAGGGCCTTACACATGCTAGGCAGACCACTGCGGCTGAGCTATGCCTGCAGCCCTTAGATTTTAACAGAACCTTCAGGGCGCCTTTGGAGCATGTGCATGGCTGTGTGTTCCAGGCATTTTTTTCTTTGCCTCCTCATCTCTCACTTCCAGCTGCTTCAGTTAAATCAAATGACAGGTTGGGATTATTTTCACATGACTAGCTTCCCAATTTAGATCTCCTGGCCATATAAGCAGGAGATTTTTCCAGCCACTAGACCTTCCTTGACATGCATACCTTACTGTTATAGGTTAAATGCCCCAACCCTCAATTCATGTTGAAGTTTAAATCCTCAGTACTCAGAACGCAATCTTACTTAGACATAGGGTCTTTATAGAGATAATCAAGTTCAAACAAAGCCATTATGGTGTGCCCTAATCCAATGACTGGTGTCATTATTGTAAAGGAAAACTTAGGCCTGGGCATGCATGGGAAACACTATACAAACATGCCAGAGAGGGAGGCCTGGTACAGACCCTTTCCTCAGCCCCCAGAAAAAAACTCAACCTTGTCTACACCTTGTCTTGGACTTCTAGCCTCCAGAACAGTGAGAACATACATTTCTGTTGTTGTAACAGTTTGTGGTACTGTTATGACCACCCTGCCAAACTAATTCAAGAGTGTTATGACCAATGCATGATCACACCCAGGACCTGTTTCCTTAGGTTCTCCTAAGAACCCCTTGAAGAAAGAAGGGTGATACTGTAATTTTTTTGTAGGTGAGGAAACTGAGCTTTATAGATATGAGGTGACCAGGTAACTCACTCCAGGCACAGAGTTAGTGAGCAGTTGAAGTAGGAATAGGAACCAGGCTTTCTGCATCCTTGTTCCTTGCTCTTCCCACTCCCTCTCAGTGTTTCTGCTGCTTGATCTACTGCAGGCTCCCTGTGCAGGTCAGTTGTGCACTTTTGCCCATAAAAGGAGCGTTGGACAGAGTTTTGCAGGGAGAGCCTGCAGCTGGTTCACAAGGTGCTGTTTGGGTTTGTCACTCCAGTTTCTATAACTACACTTGAAGTTTTTGATTAAGGTCAAGTTAAAAGCAGCTGCTCTATAAACAGCTTTTCTTAAATGCATCCATCTCAGTTTGAAGTTGTTCTTTGAGTGGAATCTTGCTGTTGAGAGTTGTGGAGACCAACTCTGGCACTCAGAGAAGCCCAGGGAGACCTGTGCCTTCTGAGCTGAGAGGGGAAATTATATGTGCATGTTTGCTCAGCAGCTCTCCAGTTGGGACACTGGCTTTAGCCTCTTGAAGTATGTGCATTTGAAGTTCAGAAATAAAGCTTGGAATAAATATACAAATAGGAAGAAACCTAAATCTTTTTTCGGCTGGGGGAGTTACCACTGAGCTACATCTCTAGATCTTTTTATTTTTTACTTTGAGACAAGGTCTTGCTAAGTTGTTTGGGGCCTTGCTGAGCTGCTGAGGCTGTCCTCAAACTTGTGATCCTCTGTCTCAGTGTCCTGAGTTACAAAGATTACAGGCATGTGCCACTGTGCCTGGCAGAAATCCAAATCTTCAACATGTAAGAGTTGGAGTTTTGGATAGTGTTAGAAAGGTTTCCCCCCCAAGCTGGGCACTAGGTACCACAGCTGGCCTGGGAAAGCATTCACACTTACGCTCATTCACTCAGGTCCTTTTTGGGAGGTCACAGAGGTCAAACAGTGACCAGCATAGAGGAGCTCGCCTTTCACTTCTAAAGGATTTATCTAGATTTGAAGTCCATAGATGGAGGAAGTTGCCAGAAATTGGAGACCTGTTTCAGATTAAGCAGAGGGGACTCAAACTTTCTAAATCTCTCAATTTGACCTTGACAAAGTAAATTGATGTTTTCTTCATCCTTCTTGGGACTCTTTGCATTTATATTTCTTCAATTCTCTGAGCATCATTTTAGTTGACATCTTTATAACCCAACTTAAATTTCATGATTATCTGCTAAATCACAGCAATACTCACCATCAATTTGATCTTCATAGCCCTCTCTCCCGTGTATTTCTGGGATGTCCACTATAATGAAAAGGAAAACAAAAGAACCAAGCTGTAACAAGATCTATCAGTGTGACCACAAGGCAGAAATGCAACCTTTTGAGAATGACTCCCCATTATGATGGGCAGCAGGAGGTCACGTCCACTTCTACATCCTTTAGTCTTTATATTACTGAGTCATTTCTTCTGCAAATGATCTTTATTCCTTCCAACAACAACCAGAAAAGCAGAAATGATAAGAAAGATCAGGTCTTAAGTACCAAATAAGCCCTGTCACTTGTGTCTTTATAATAACTGTCATTCATTACCAGCACAAGATTGGGTTTTATCTAAGACACCTTTGGTCGCATCTTATGTGCACCATCAGTCTCCATTAGGATATGTCCATTTAGTGTAGCAAACTGTTCCTCCTTGTATGCATACATCCAAGTGGACACAAGGCACCAGAGTCTTCCTCCTCTGGATTTCAAAGAAGCCTATGGTAATTTAAAGAAGTCTTGTTTCATTGTTGTATGTTTTAATGTAAGAGTAGAACTGGAATAAATGTCATAATGCCTGTCCACTTTCACGTATCTATGTTAATATCTCTTGTCTTTCCTCCTCAGTCTGTTTTTCCTCTTGGCTTTCTTCACAGTTTAGAATAGTCAAAATGGGCATCCAATCTGACTAGCCCAGGCTTGAATAGAGCTAAGTTAATTTACTCTGATATTTTTCATTATTATCACTGCCGATTCTTTTCTTTTTTATGATAATTTTTTAGGGGTGGGTAATACTGGTCTTTCTAGTCACAATACTGTCCATCTTATAGAAATCAGAGCCAATGAAAATTACCTGTCCAAAATGATAAAACATTTAAAAAGAGAATCGAACATGTGGCAAAGAGCAGGGCCTTATCATTTCTTACTATCTCTCAAGCTAATTATGACTTCCCAGCTGTCAGCTCAAGATGGTCCCAGTGAATGCATGTGGCCCTTTAGGAGTTTTCTTCAACCCAAGATCAGATGAACAGCCTTGAATATAACAATCAAAATCTCAAACGGCTAAAGTATGAAATGAGAGGGAAAAAAACGAAATTTAGACCACCCTGAACACCTTGCTCATCAATAATACACCTCAGAGAAGATCTCCTTGACCATGGCTTGAGCTAAGGACTGATCCATCATTGCCACACTTGACATTCAGTCTTTCCTAGAGGTGGTGGTTTTAATTATATTGGAAGTCTTCTCCATTTTTGGCCAAAGTGCTGAAGCACATTCTCCTCCCTTCAGGGTCTAGGAAGAGATGTACAGAGCAACTTGCCAAGACCCCACTTGAAAAGACCAATGCCATGTGGTGCCAATCCTCCCTAAATCCAGCCACTCCTGGCATGTCTGTAGCACAGCAACAGGCACCTGCAGGCTATGCCAGCTTTCCCACCTCAATGCCCATCTCCTGCATTATTCTCCAGGCCCCTACAAAGCAGGCTGTTTCCTTGGAATGAAGATATGAACACGATTCAACAAGAGGCAGGTGGTATCTGTCACAGGGATCAAATTGAGCTTGTGAAAGTCAACAGTTTTTTTTTTTATTTGTGTGTGTGTGTGTTTAACCTTATTAAAAAAAAGAAAATGAAAGAAAACCATCACATTTCCAACAATTAATTGTTTCAATGGGATGCTTATGTGTCTTAACATCTTCATGGTTAAAGATGCAGAACATTGGATAAGAATATGTGAATTAGACAGGACAAGAATTGTGCGTTTTCTGCCAATGACTTATGGGCCAAATCCTGTTCTTGTTTTTAGGGATCTGAGCTCTGCCAAGGATGTGGCAAATTCTTGGATGCTAGAATGCCATCTTGCTCCATCTAACACCCTCAGGGAAGATATAGGACACTATTGATAATGGGCTGGAAAAGGGTGGATGTAGCATTGATCTCGAAGGAAAAGGGTAAATGGCTGGTAATGACTGAGAACATTTTATCCCAGGAGATGACAGTCTCTTGTCTCTGGAGGCAGAGGACTGGACAAGATGATTTCCTTAGAATTGGCCCATTTCTAGGTTTCTATGGAATCCATTGCTCAGATGCAGCTGTGATTTCTGCACCTGGAGAATCAAAGGCCACTTCAGGTGAGGAAGAACGCCTCAGCAGCTTGACTTGTCTTTTTCTTTAATCACCACTCCCAGGAGTTTGGGTGAGTGGGAAGGGGTCGAAAAAAGGATAAGTTAATCAACATTTTCAAAAACGCATCTGTTCACCAAGCCTTAGAGAAAGAACAGCACACTGGGGAAAACCCGAATAAAAGGAACATTTGTACAAAAAGCAATTTACTTTGATAGCAATTTTCTCTAGTCCCTTTGCTCATATCCTTGATATCTGTGTTTGATTAAGAACATTCTCTCTCAAAAGCCTCTTTGCCCTTCATCAGCCACTTTCCTTTTCTGCTAGTCTGTTTTCTCAGGATGCTGGCAGGAAGAAATATGGTCCTCCCACTGGGTCTCTGTAGTTCTAAAAAGGAAAGGTAAGAAGGTGTGGGGGGTAGTTGTCAAGAGGGAAGTGGGTGAGGGTACTGGCTCTTTTGTGGGATAGGAGGAACAATTCTCAAGGCAGAGTGTCCTAGGCACCACCCTAGGACAGGGGAAATGGCAGCCACAGGCTGGTGCACCCAGCTGGATGACGCAAGGGCAGATATCAGGAAATAGCAGGATACAGGGACAAAGACTTAAGAGTTTATTTAAATGGGGAAAAACTTGAGAAAGAACTTCCAAGACTCTATTTCAGAGGTTGGGTGTGTTGGTGGGTGTGAGATGGGTTAGGGAGAATGGAATGGGCCACACCTCTACAAGAGCACAGGTCAGGAAGAGATCTTACCACCCACATGAGTTCTACTTTGAAACTTTTTGCTCACATGACCCTGCTTCCTTCTGGGCTCCTGTGTGCACTCAATCTCAGGGTGGCTTGAGCTAACTCTCAAACACTGTGTTAGGACCAATGGGGGCCTCCAAGTCTGCATTCTGGTTCTCTCAGTGGGTAGGACACTGTCACAACCACCACAACACCACTATACCATTCCAGCAGAAACGAAGCCTCTGCCTTGGCTTGGATCCTAGCTGGCTGGACGTGCACTCTCTAGCTGTTTGCCTGTATCACTGGCTCATCACTTTGGTGGGAACTTATGGAGGCTTCTCATAAATTGAAGATGTGGTAATATGTAATTTGGGGCTTCATATTTTCCATGATAGGCATCACCCAGAAAGAGATGGCTGAATGACATCATTCTTCAAAGGACAGTCTTCACCTAATCAATTGACCAGTCAACCAACTATCACTTAAGAAAAGGGCTTACTAGAAGGTCCAGAAAACACACTGAGGACATTGGGAAATAAAAATGCACGGGACTAGGTGTCTACCATCATGGCGTTCAGTGTTCTTGGAAAGTGAAGCCTCACCTGTATCAAAATAGCATGAAAGTAAGGGAGGCAATATGGAGGGAGCTCCATGTGCTGCTGGAGTCCAGGGAGGGACTGGGCAAATGAGGTTGGGTCACTGCAAGCAAGGAACATGTGAAAGTGTGGAAGAGGTTGCTTCAGAGTTAAGGCTTCTTCATGATAGGTCTGGGGGAACTCTATCTCCTTATCTTTGATAGGAATGCTTTTGATAGGCACCTGAACCATTTCACCCATGTACTGGTCTCTTGGTTTTCGGCTCATACTTGTTTGTATGAGACTCACCAAAGAATGAAAAGAGATTGTTTTGCCCAGCCACAAATATTATAGCCTGTGTTTATCCACATGAGAGTTAGATCTGTGCCCAGTCCTCATCTTCTCTACCAGCTGCTGAAGACCAGCACAGTGAGAGGACGACATGAACTCAGGATGACTGGAAAGGAGTGGGGCAGAGTAGTCATTGCTTCAAAACAAAAACAACCCAACTCAACAAAACCTTAACCATTTTCATGTTGAAATAGAAGTCTCAGGCTCGAGAGTCCCCTTGTTTTCCCATGTGTCCCTTCTCTTTGCATGATGGAGATACAAAGCAGGTACTTGGTGAAGAGTGACTCAAGGTCTCACCCATCTGGTGGTGTTCTGAATTTTCAGAGTGAGAGGTCACAGTGACCAGTTATTAAAACACCCATGACCTGTTCCAGGAACTCCCTCACCTTAGAAGTCAAGTATTCTCTAGTGTCCCGGTCAGTAGATTGCAACACTACGGCACAAATGGTGAGCAGATCCAGCCAGTCACAAACGGAACCTCCTCTAATGAAATACGTTTCTCCCGAGGGGTCTGGAATGCTGCCTGGTGCATAAGACCACACATGCTATTCAAGGGAACCACCCCCAGGACACTCCAACCTGCAGCTGGGAAATTCCCACTGAATGTGATGTAGGTTTCCAACAAGATGCGCTCTCTCACAGTTCCTCCTCTGCCAGCCCTCTCGCTTTCCCTGTCCCTCTCTCTCTCTCCATCTCTCTCCACACACACATTTTATTAACCTTTCCTTTCACCCTCGTTTTTTTCTTTCTTCTAAATTAGGATTCTTTGGGGGCGGGGGGGCTAGCATTCCTTCGTTAGTTTGCTTTTCTACAGTTTCTTACAGAACATCCACAACCTCCACTCACACCATTTGTTATACTGTGGTCTACTGTGAATGTGTTGGTCTTGACAATATTCTGTTTACTTTCTGAATTATAAAAGGAGCTTCCAACCACTGCCAGGGTAGTGAGCAGTCGCTCCAAACCACTGGCTACTTTTAGATAAATAATTTAAGATGGCCTATCTCTGGATCACTTGTACGCAGATCATTTCAGGACAATGATGCACTTTGGTATTCTTTGAAGAGTCCTTTCCATGCCAACTCTGAACTGTGGATTAAGAGGCCAGGTTTGCCGTCTAGAATTCATAGCAGAGACATCCTATGGACCTCTTAGAATGAGCATCGTTCTGTACCCAGAGGGAGACATGTAGGTGCACTGGATTAGGATCAGGGGTCTACTTCTCAGAGTCTCTGTGAGTCTCAAATGTGCTCCCTGCTCTAGAATTCCATCATCTTTATGGGGGAAAAATGAGAATGGCATAAGGGTCTCTCTAATGAGGATGCTGGTTGAAGCAGATGAGGGGAATTCTAAACTAAAGGACTCTATCACCCTACACTGTTCCCCAGCTCCAGCCTTTCCTGGTCACTCTCTGAAGTTATCAATCTCATGGAAAAAGAAGACCATGGAAAGGTCAGGTAAAGGGAAGCCATGAGGCTCCATGTTTTCAATATTTGCCCATTTGAATAGGACCCAATTCTATTCACTGGAGACCTAGGAACTGACAGAATGGGTCAATTGTGCTCCTGATTTTAAGCCTTCACCTTAGTTTTAAGTTGGGCTCAGAAAACTTCATGGAAAGTCAGCTTTAGCATGTGTACTTAGCTCACTAAACTCCAACCAGCCTTCAAAGGATGGAATAGCCTATTATACCTCGAAAACCACTGAAATCATTCATTTTCACAGGTACCAGGTGTCATCGCTTCTACTTTGAAGATGAAATTGAAGAAGGAGGGTAGAAAGATCCAATAAGTCATTGAACATATCATCAGCAGACCTGAGATTAAGCTACATATTTTCAACACCTTGTTTGGGGCCCGTGATTTATTTCGGGTAAGCTCTTGGCCCCTTACAGCCTTTGCTGAATTTGATTCCAAGTTCCTGAACCCCCTGAGCCAGCTAAATCACTGGATCGTTCAGATGGGAGTAGCCTTCAGAAAAATTCTCTCAGCCATTCTGTTTTAATCCCAGCAGGAAACACATCACTGAGATTTCAATAAACCAGAAATAATGGAGGACTAAGGAGATATTTCTTGGCACTTCAAAATGTTTAATTCAGTTTAGCATTTACTATTGGCTGAAGGTTCTCCCTCCCTACCACACTTAATTTCCCTAATTCAGTTAGTTCATCCCTAGTTGCATTGAGGAGCCAAAAGTTCAGATGTCGATCTAAACTTTGCCAAGTCTCCTCTGTTAGAAAGTCGGGCTACTTGAGAGCTGTTCATCCCTTGCTGGGTTTGGCTTGAATCTAGAAACCCACCAGAAGATCCTTTATCATGGATTTTTATCTTTTGAGCTACAGCCAAATCTATACAAGGTCATGGAAAAGTAAGTTTTTGGAGTTTTTCATGTAGTTTCAAGTGGGAAAAGGGAAGGGGGGCTTAGTATCAGATTATTAGAAGAGTTTGATCTTGAATTTAGTCATTACTTTCTATTATTTTTAGTTGAATAATGAGAAGGAAACACTAAAAGGATTTGGAAATTCTGACTGCAAACAAGAAGACTGTGTGAAATGACCTAATAATACATTCAAGTGTGGAGGCGGATGAGCTAAGCTGGAGCCAGAATGCTTCCACTGAGTCCCAACAATGGCGTGAAAATAGGAAAAAGGCAGCCAGTGAAATGTTTAGCTGTAAAGACAGGCTTCACAATTGTGCAGGCTGGAAAAACCCAGCAATACTGAGGGGAGAAAATTCTGAAATCTCTCTCTTTTTTTTTAAACTCAGTCTTTGAAAACCTAGAGTTATTCTCTACCCCTGTAAACAGATGAAACAAGAAATTGGCTCTTTGAGCTTATTTTCTTGGCCACTTTCTATGAGGGTATGAAGGTAGGAGAAACATAGCAAACTTCAGGGAAAAAGTATTGTCTCCCTCTCCTTGCTTATTTTTTTCCCAAAGATGTAAGGGAAAAAAATTTTTCCATCTTTATTTTTCTGGGAGCTTTTCCCAGTGGACTTTGACATTTCTTCTGCAGTCCCAACATTAAGAGGTACACTGTGATGGTTTAGATATGAGATGTCCCCCAAAAGCTCATGAGACAATGCAAGAAGGTTTAGAGGTGAAATGATTGGGTTATGGGAGCCTTAACCCAATCAGTGAATTAATCCCCTGGTAAGGATTAGCTGGGTGGTGACTGTGGGCAGGCAGGGTGTGGCTGGAGGAGGTGAGTCATTGGTATATATATTTTATCCCTGATGGGTGGAATCAGCCTCTCTCTCTCTCTCTCTCTCTCTCTCTCTCTCTCTCTCTCTCTCTCTCTCTCTCAATACTTCTTGGTGCAATGTCCTGAGCCACTTTTCCCCACCACACTCTTCCACCATGATATTCTGCCTCACCTAGAGCTCCAAGGACTGAAGCCAGCCTTAAACTGAGACCTCTGGAATCTTGAGCTCCCAAATGCTTTTCTTCCTCTAAAATTGTTCCTGTCAGGTCTTTTGGTCACAGCAGCGAAAAACATGCACATAAGAAATGTCACTCATGGAGTGGTCAAATACAACCTTGGTCAAGTGGGAAGATGGAGTTGAAGAATTAAAATTATATCAACTTCCTTTGTGAAAACTTATAACTTCTTAAAGACTGGCCCTCTTGTTTTATAGGTCTTTGGAAAAATACTCTGTTCTCATATATATATCAAGAGATTTCACTATACTTAAGAACTGAGCTCTTCTGCACAGGAAAATGAAGGAATCTGAGATATGATTTTACACAGGCCAAAATGGCTTCTCTCCACTCATTCAAGAGATGGTTTTCCCCAGCAGTTTGCTGGTGACCAAGTACTACGAAGATAACAGAACGATTCCACTGGCTTTAGGTTTGGTGTCCTGTGAGAATGGGTCCACATGGAGGATGTAACCAATTAAGCATTTGTGAAGGAATCTGACCCATGATTTTCTGGGACAAGGCTTTGGCAGAAGGAGGGTAGTGAGAAAATAAAGATGCAAAGGAGAAGAAAAGGGGCCACCAAGATAGGCAAAGGTGCAGCAGGTGGAGAGTGGAGGTTGAAGATGAATTGCTTCTGGCACAAAGGCAAGGGTGGAGATCAGGTCCTCCTTGGGGAAAGAGATGGGGACAGTGTCCCTCTCTGAAATTTCAGAGCCAGAAGGTGATGATGGATTTGTGGGTCCAGGGCTTCCCATGGACACTATTGTTAGGGTCACATTCTTGGTCTACAGTTGGCCTGGAGCCCACTGGCTCCTAATGAAGCACCACTGGGGATCCTTTGACACACCCATGTTGGCCTCCATCTAGGTCCTAATGACTGTCTTCTTGCTCTCAATACCAGCTGTTGCAACTGCCTTGGAGAGACAACGGGGAGATGCACACCAGCTGCCCAAGTCTTTACGCTACTTCTTCCAGTCCTTGCTGGTAGTAAGCAAACACAAAGGGGCGAAAAGGTCCTCTGCCAAAATGAAGCCTTAATAACCAGCAGAGCAGCTGAGAATATGGGACTCTGGTTAAGGCCACCTTGGCTCAAGCCTCCCTGCAAGCTCCCATCATTGCTGGAGCTGTTTTCTCTTTAACAAGTTGCAGAGAATTCTAGTCCAGGCATCCTGTTAATGAGTCCTAGGGCCAGAGCAAGGAACTGCTGTTGTTGAAAGCCAGTGCCTGAGATATTATGATTCTAGTTCTGGATCACAGCCTTTGCTCTTGGGAATGTTAATTATATTAAGAGCTCAATTGTACACCATTTTGCAGAGAAAATAAAATAAGGCATTGTGTGTGTGTGACACTCTGGTTCACCTAGATCTCATACTTATTCTTGAGTAATATGCTCAGGTCCCATGCCCAACAGGTAGCAGCCCTAGATTTTTTGGAGGTCAGAGAAAGCCTGCAGAACACATACATGGCCATAGACACTATCCATTCTGCTCAAAGTCATATTGTTATGACTCTTTTGTCTCAGCACACAGAAGTCAGTGCTCTTGTTAGAAACTGTGTTTTGAACTAGCAGGTCTTTTGGCTTCTCCTGCTATTCCTTGCTGGAGGGGTTGGGGTGGGTAGGTTGGTAGATTAGCCTACATATATAAACATCCCACTAGAAAACAAGTTCACTGCTTGGTGCCTTTCCTTTGGTCACAGTCGTCCTCCTTGGAAGGAAACCAGATATCTCCTTTTCACCCAGAAGGTCTGCTCCTCTCAGGGCCAGTGTGAGGGCCTGGGTCCCAGGGACCAGAGGATTTGAGACATGCTCTTGGCATGTGGGTCCACCTGTGGCTGCTGTAATCATTTGGTCTGCAGCACAATGCTGTGCACTGACCTTAAAGGATTTTTTTTTACATGAATTTTTTAGTAGAAAACATAAATAAATAACAGCAAGGCACAGCACAGTCACTCTTTAGAGAAACCAAGTGGAACTCATTAATCATGGAAAACAGAACTCTGCCTGCTGAATCCAGGGACAGAATTAACTCCTGTGCTCCAGTTGCCACTTAAAGCCAGGCCTGTAGTCATCACAAGTTAACAGTTTAAAATTTTCAAAATGTCCTTTTAAAATGTCCTCCCTGAATTTAAAATTCCCTTTAGCTGAAACTTCCCGAAGTCTTCTCTTACAAGCATTATGCCTACTTTAGAGAAAAAAGGTTGTGTGCCCTGTGCAAATGTGGCAGGGGACCTAAATCCAGGATGTTCACAGTTTTTGAACATTGTGTTTAAAGTGAATCTCAGATTCACTTTAAAAGGTAAACTGCAGCCATTTATTTGCAGCATCTATTAAAATGAAAACAGAATTGCCATTTGCTTCAGAAATTCTCACCTAGAGAAATATATGCTGAAAGAGGCATCTTTAAGGATGTTCATTACAGTATTGTTTATAATAATAAAAAACAAGACACAACCTGAATCCCCACTCACTGGGGAGCAATTAATAAACCATGGCATATCAACAATATAGAATGCTATGCAATAGCTAAAAAGGATGGGGTAAGTCTGATGGTATGTACTGATGTATCCTTGGGATGTCAGATGAAAAGAAGCCAGTTGTCCAATCAACAGAACAAATTCTATGATACCATACACATAAAACCAAACCCCAGATAAACCAAACCACATAATTTGACATGACATATATGTTTGTAAAGGTATAAGACAAGCCCAGAAACCAGGCTTCAAACCATCTCTGTGGTGACCTCTGGGGAGAAGAGCGCAACAGGGTAACAGTGCGATGAACTTGTTCTTTATTATTATACTTATTGAAGATGTAGTCATGTAAAATTGTGAATTACAGAAAGAAAGAAAGACACCCAGCCAGTTACTATCCTGAAAGTTCCTTCAACAACCTTGTTCAGTATCAATAACCGCTTCAGCAACGTGTCTACAAGAAAAGGTGTTTTCACACCCAACAACCTGTCCTGTCTCCAATACTTCTGTTGCTGACCCTTGAAATGGACTTTCTCATCTTTGGGTCCATTGCCACAGAAATTTACGTTAGGTATTTTTTTCCTCTTAGAGGTTGGTAGCAGAAAATCCCAAGATCAATTACTTTCTGCAGAAGAGAGATATTTTGGGGTCTCCTGTCCCTTAGAATTGGGCGTGGGATAGCTTCTGCTGGTGGCCCCGAAGCTCCTAGAATCTCCATATTCTACCTCATGCAAAATGGAGTTTTACTCTTGGTGATTTCTCAAAGCTTGCCTCTTTTCAGTTAGGCCTGGGGCCAAATAGAATTCCTCTAAGCAGTCAGTGCGAACATCCTTTGGCTGGGGCTTATGGTTGGATGACTCCTAAGGGTGTGGGTTTCTGGTTGAGCTGACCTCTGTACATACTCCAGTGCACCTGACCTCTGAGATGCTGAATTACATCCCACACCATTCCTAGCTTCTAACTTATTTATACAAGGCAATTTCCCCCCCTGCTGATTGTAAGATGTCAGCTGGTGTTCCCCTCCCCCTCCTTTCTCTCTGGTTGGATTTGTTTTGTGTTTTCTTTGGGCCATCATTGAAGTGGATGAAAGGCAAATTACAGCTGTGAGAGCCCCAGTGCTCTGCACAATTAAAGAGAAAAAACAAGCCTGTACCTACCGATCTGCAGTTTGGCTCAGATGTACAGCCCATAATGCAGACAAATCAAAACTTCAAAATGAAGCTCTTTTCATCACAGATTACAAAAAGGCCACAATGTTTGTGCAAAACAACTGCAGAGTCCGTGAAGAGAGGAGAGAAAAACAAACACCATGCCACATTGGCTTGGCTGGCCTTCAGTTATTTGGGCTAAGAGGGCAGTGGTTGAAGACAGAACGCACTTTTAAACCATCATAAAGGACCAGGTAGGAACACAAACCCAGAACATACTGGGCTTTCACATCTGGTATTTATGATCCACGAAAACATAATTTCTGTAACATTTATGCTTGAACTCAGTCTGCAACACACTGAGGAATGTTTACTGGCAACCGTGCTGTGTTCAATGTGTCAGACTGGAGTTCTAACTGTCTTTGCCCTTCTGTGAGAGAAAAAGAGTACCCCTAACATAAATCTTAGGACTAGAATCGAGGTAGGATCATTCCCCCAAATAGCTTCCAATGAAAAATAAGCAAAGGCTAATTTAATTTCAGTCTGGCAAATTTGGTCCTTGGTCAGCTGAATAAATTGTTGACTGAGCCTGGGTCTTTGCTTGAAATAATCACTTCTGAGATGCTTTTGTTTTATCTTCTACTAATGGGAACAAATGGTTTTAAGGAAAGCCAAATGTTATTTAGACAAAATGGGTAATTGTGCTTGGCACTGGAGGAAGAGACAATGCTCTAATCACGGACATTCTACTCCATTCTCCTGCAGAGGACAGATAATGACATCTATACTGAACCATCTGCACTAATAGTTTCTTGTAAGATCTGAAAACAGAAGCCTATCTCTTTGTAGCAGCGCTTGGACAAGTTTTACAGCTGTAAAAAGCACTTCTTCCCAGATCTAGGTTTGAGTAGAACCTAGAAAAGCAAAACCTTGGCAGAATTAGGGACTTTGGGGCATTTATCTTTTCTCAGGATCTTTAAGGATGGTCCTTGGACCCCTGAGGAAGGTCCCTGGGTTGAGGAAAAACATCAGCTCTACCTCTTGAATGCTGAGCAGTGGAAAATCCTTTTGCAACTCATTCTTGACCCTACTTAACCACGGTGAGGCTGTCTCTCCTATCTCTGT
Source organism: Xerus rutilus (assembly GCA_028644305.1). Classification (NCBI taxonomy): domain Eukaryota; kingdom Metazoa; phylum Chordata; class Mammalia; order Rodentia; family Sciuridae; genus Xerus; species Xerus rutilus. The sequence goes on along the minus strand of CM053402.1, from coordinate 133,225,234 downwards.
GTTTTAAGAATTCCCCCTGTGATTAAAATATTTTCTAGAACTAGACCACTAACTATTCAAAGAGAATAACCAAACATGTATGATTGCACATATGGTACAATGCTACATCCTGTACAACCAGATAAATGAAAAGTTGTGCTGTATCTGCGTACAATGAATCAAAATGCATTCTGCTGTCATGTATACATAATTAGAATAAATAAATTAATTAATTAGAAAAGAGAGAGAATGACCAAAAAAAGTTGTCAAACAAGATCAGGTCTTTTGAGTAAGTTTTCCTAAGTACAAAGTTTTAATGGAATATGTTCCTTTTATAAAAGGTTCTACTCTGATAGTTCCAGGTTCATGATAATCAGAGAATTATCCTCATTACCTGTTCAAAAGTGAAGTCTAGAATCTCTGAGCCCTGAACATGCTACAAGTTCCTGTCTGCTCCCCGCCCGGGAAATCATTTATAAATTGGATATCAATGTCCCTGTGGAAGTAATAATTTGGTAGGTGAGGAGTAGGATGTTGCTGCTTCATCTCCAGAGGAAGTAAGCTGCCTTTGTAGAGCCAAGTACATGATTCAGCTTAGCTGGTCCCACTCCCCCGGGGCCTTTGGAAAGTAGAGTCCGATCTCTAAGGATTTGCCATCAAGAGAAATTTTGTGGAATCACATTTAGCAATTTAGCACTTAGCAACTTTCACAAAATCCCACACCAATCATAAAAGTTGGCTCAGCTGTACAAATTGGCTAAAACTCCTAACAAGCAGTAATAAAAATAAAAAGAAGGAAGAGCTGGCATTCAGCCTCAAGGAGAAAACCCACCTACCTCCCACAGAAATGCCCTGAAGCTCAGAAGGTGATGTGCAAACTTTGGAAACATCAATTTGTTCAAAGCCTACACTTCAACTTTGTTCTCACAGGCAAAGAGGGGGGAAAAAAAACCCAGATGTTTTTATAAAAATATCATCATTTTATTACATTCCACACAATACATTTTCAAATAGTTTCCAACGTCCACAAGTTATTTTGACACACAGGCAACTGAGCAAATGCAAGGTATGTCACAGTTAGAGGGAGGGGGATAAGAATAGGAAGGAAAAATCTTTAGGTTTTCTTGTTTTGTTGTTCTTTGGTAATTTTCGATTTTTTTAGGTGTTTACTTGCCTGTTGGTATCATTTTAACGACTGGGTCTTTTTAAAGATGCAGTATCAACCTCAGAAATATTACTGGATTTCCTATTCTGGTTTTAATCCCAAAAATGTAGGACAAGGGGAAAAGATGAGTTGACTTTATTTTAAGCATCCTGTTTTGTCAGTGGCAATGCTATATCTCTATATATTTTATTTTAGTGCCTTCACCAGCAATTAGGTGACAGCAATTGCTAGCATAATATTGAGGAAGGGACTTTTCATCCCATTGAGATAAGGGCTTCCCTCCTGCAGGTGTCGTCATGGAACCTCTAGTAAGGCAAGAGCTTTACCAGCCTGAGCCAGGCCTTGGCCTCACTCTCTCACTCACTCATTCATATTTTACTAGTTGCTATCACCTGTTTTCTTCAGGGAAGCAACACCAAACACATGCACGCATCCACCTGTCCAGTCTAGTTTTCTTAGAAGAGAGTGATTCTTCCTCTCCTCCATGGAATAACAGAATTTTGCTTTTTAAAGCTGCAAGGCATGGCATTTTACAGAAGAGCTGCCCTTTTAGCATAGTACCTGGATAATACTATGAAAGCTGCTGGAGTGAAGAGAGAGAGAGAGAGAGAGAGAGAGATATCAGTCCTCAGCTGAAGTTTATCATGGGACTCCCTAAGAGTTGAGCAGCCTCATATTCTCAACTATGTCATATACATAGAGATGATGCCACACAGGGCATTGGGAAAAGAGACAGCAAGTTCACAAAGTTGTTGCCATCTTCTTTTAAAGAAGGGCAATCCTCAAAGGTAGGTGGTAACACATCCAGTCACTACACTGGCTGTATTTTCCAGGCATCATTTCTTGCTGCCATGGCCCATGGGGCACCTAAAGGAAGGTCCATCATTTTGAGGGATGCCTGGCCCCAAACACAACTGGAATTGGACCCCCGTGATAATAAGCCCTCAGTGACTGGCTTGTTAATCGTCACAAGGCATCTTGAGCTGCTGACCCCTCCTGCTCCTGCTTCCTTCTGCATCTTCAGCTGAGATGGGACATTTTTTGAAATCTCAAGGTAGCCATGCTCTAGCCTTTCATCTTGCTTTTCTTGGCAGGACTGCTGTGGTTGAGACAGACTAGCTCTTTGAAACAGAATAAGAAGAGGAGAGCACCGTTCTTTCAGGAGGATGAAACGAACCAGATGGGAAAGCAGGGTATGTATGCTGAAGGGAGCTATCTGGATATTCTGAAAGAATGCTAAAAGGCTTTCTCCCAAGCAACCAAAAAAAAAAATCATTAGTATTTTGCTCTCTTTTCTGTACCTGGAGGCTTTCGCTCAGGCAACCATCTTTGGAGAGAATTTTACACTTCCCTAGTGGATTCCTAGCAGGAAGGTAAAAACAAATGCCCCCGAGGCTGAGCCCTAGTACACTGAAAATCTTCAAACACACATTTTCCATCAGTGAAGTTGGCTTCATTATTTAATCCATCATCATTACAGAATTATTAGGCAACTGCTTTCTAACATTCCTTTCCTTGCGTTGCTTAGTGGGCACAAATGGGCAGCAATGGATATACCTTTATTCTACCTCTTCTCTGACCATGCAGTGACATCTGGACATGCCAGGCCAGCCTAGGAGGGTATGTTTGCCAGATGCCATGAATGGTTTAGGGGTACCATGCTGGTACACTTAAACAAATGATTACTTTCTATTCTTTCATAATATTTAAATAAATCAGGTGGACAGCCTTACTTTTTAGTGGCTATAGATTCAGGCACACATTAACACCATGAAAAGAAAGCAAATGATCCCCCTTTCCCCCCATATTTTACAAATGCTATTACAATGACCAATGTCATACCAAAGAATACCTTCTTCTTCAACCCCATCCCACGGAGGGCCCCACTAGGACACTTTACAAAGACAACATTTCAGTCTTTCTTTCTCCTCCCTTCTCTCTTCCCCCTCCTTCTGCTCAGGATTTGAACAGACTACTGCTTTTCCTTCATCGGTCCCAGATCTGTTATTTTTTATGACTTATTCCACACTTGGACTTTAACTGATAAAAGCTAAACATTCATCATGAGCTTCTCTTATAAGGCAACATGAACCAGGTTTGCTTCAGGGCTGGAAGTAGAGATGGTTCCACATACACTCAATGGCTGTTATCTCGTGACTTCAAAGATGCCGGCAGACATGACTGAGGGGTCATATCTGAGTGCGCTGGGGGAACCTTCCTCTTGGATCAGGTGGGTTGGGGATGGGGATAGGAGGGGCCACACTGTATTCCATGTGGCCTCTATTTCTCTAGGTACCTGGAGATGACATGACAGCCAACAGAAACCCAGCCAGAGCTAGATAAGGCAACAAAAAGCTTCAATCTCTTCTCCAAGTAAACAAAACTTGTACAGTATATTATTTTCTTGTAAAATGCACCCCAGGAGAAGTAACACAAGAGTAATGGGGCACTCAGCACACACCTACACACTTCCCCCACGAAGAACCAGTCTCTCACACCCACACACATACCCACACACAGCTATTCACATGGCGAGTGTATACTATGTACATGCACACAGAGCCAGGTTCCCCTCCAGACTCCTGGCAGCCTGCCCACCGAGAGAAGGGATGGGATAAGGCAAGGGGAGAAACGAGAACCAGTCTCTGGAACAAAACCAGCTGAGCCTTGAGTGGTGAAGTGCTTAGGGGTGGATCTCTTCTCATATTCCAAGATGCAGCATTAGAGTTGGGTTTTGTTGGTTTGGAATCACAAAACAAAACAAAACAAAAAAAGAAAAAAGGAAGAAAAAGAAAAACAAGAAGAAAGGAGAGGAAAAAAAGAAAAAGAAGGAAAGAAAAACAAAGCAAAGAAAAAGAATCCAAGGAGTGTGGTAGGGATGGATAGGAGCGCTCGAGGTTGGGGACAGGGGGAGAGAGGTCTGGGAGTTCACGCAGAGACTAGGCAGGAGAAAAAAGTGCAAAATCGAGGCAACGTGTTTGCAGTCTTTCTTGTTTGTTTGGGTGCGGTTCTTGCTTCGGCCCTCAGCAGTGCGAGCCGCGGTCTTGCTCTAGCTTAATGGTTAGGGTGGGCTCCACCGCCAGAGGGGCCCCGTTGGTGTAGTGAGAGGTTTTGTAGGTGATGGAGTGATCGGTCTTCTTGGCCGCATAGCGGAACCGGTGGTAGTGGAGCACCAGGGCCAGCGCGACGGAGACCAGCACCAGCACCGCGCCCCCGGCGGCCATTACGTAATACCAGTAGGCTGGGATGGGCTGCACGGGCACCGTGTCCACTGTGGGCTCGGTCCCTGGCGGGAGGGTGCCCCCTGGGGGAGAGACACAGAGAGTGTTGCTAGGCTGAGAGCATGCGCACTACTCCAAAAACCAATTCAAAAATAAATAAAAGTGAAAGAGAGAGAAAGAGAAAGAAACACATACATGCTTTGGGGTGCACGGGGAGGGTCAGGGGACTAGTGTGTGCGGCGCACTTTCAAAATGTTTGCTATTATCTTCTACTCATCCCTTTATGAGGTAGGTAGCTCATACCCATTTTATAGATAAGGAAACAGAGGCTCAGAGAGGTTGAATCGATATACAGCTGGTAAGTAGTATGGATGATAAAGCTATTTTTTCTGTTTATTCACAGTTACTCTATAAAATAGTGAAGCATTCTAATTCTCCCTCTTTCTCTCTCTCACACACACGTACAAACACACGCACGCAAGCACATACGCGCAAGAAAATGATGCTGAAATGACTGCAGGGAGCTCAGTTGGGTAGATTCCTTCCTGGGCGTGGAAATGCCATATTTGGTCTGGCTGGCCAGGTTTCTCAAACAATGTATTAATTAGGCTGGCTAGACTTGAAGGTAAATTCCATTTTGGCTTGCCAAGGCTTCTGTGCCCATTGAAATCAGCCTGGTCTTGTCTAAACAGGTCAGTTACCACTGTCAAGCAATGACTAACGCATCTTCTTTTTTTTTTTTTTAATTGGATGGAGGATTTAAAAAGCAGATTGGAAGGGAAGTTACAACCAAAAAATGTGGGCACAAAATGATTGCGGGCACGTGGGGGCGAGAGTGAGTGAATGAGTGAGTGAGAGCTGAGGGAGACCATTCTTCATCATGGGAAAGACAGAGCAGGGAGGGGCAGGGCGGGGATCTAGAAGGCAACCACTTCACTGGCTGGCCTCTGGTTGCCATGGAGATGCTGTAGTAGATTTAAGCCCAGGGTAACTCTGGGGAAAGACTGGCTATAGTCCCACTTGATGCAAAACAGTGCTACAACTTGATTCTCCCAAAGATTTACATCAGTTGAGAATCTGGCCCAGAAAGGGACTAGGCGCCTTTGAGTTTGCCAAAGCCAGACATGATCTTTACTTCTGAAAAATGATGTAGGCTTAACCCATGAAAAACGGCTTCCTAGATTCTTGCATCAAGTGTTGGTGGCCAGAAAAAATGTGTCCTCTCTACCCATAGGGTACTCCAGGAGCCAAGGAAGGGAGGCCCCGCTGCCTCTTCTTGCGTCTATTCTGTGAGCGCACCTCTGCTCGGGATGTAGACAGGTCTCATTTATATTTCTTATCTCCCCCTTGAGACTCTAAGCTCCTCAAACTGAGGAAATCACTCTCATCTTGGTTTTTACCTGAGGGTATGTGAAAGAGGGCGCCCAAGAAATGCTCCATGGACAAAATATGAGTGTGAAACAGACTCCTCATTCTGAGTCAGTGTCTGCAGTTCCAGTAGCTGAACTCCCAGCAGCCTCTCTCTTATTTGGGAATAGCTGAGAGGTGTGTCAGAACTTCTAATGTCTTCTGAGAAGAAGTAACAAAAATGAGAGTATTTTCCTTGAAAAATCTTTCAAAGCCTGCCCAGATTGTCAGCTCTTGGTCACCACTTCCTCCGGGTTTGGGGACCCCTTTCCTTCCATTGAGGTGCAGGTTCCTAGTGCCTCTTGGGCAGAAAGGATCCCAGGGTCCCTTAAACACCCCTTTCTGCAACCTTATCTTCTCCCACATTATCACCTACTCTCTTTTTCTTTGTCCTTAAGCTTTTTCTCTCTTTTAATGATTTCATTATTGTTGCTGTGAAAGGACCCTCTGTCTCACATGTGTATTCATATCAGAAATCACGAACAAAACGGAGGGAGAGGGAAAGCGAGGTGCTGAAAATAGTTCCTTAAAGTGGCCAGCTTGCAAGTCACACTGAACTGGTGTCAACTCTTGATTCAGGTCACCAAGAGTATCTGCTGCCTGGCAACCATCTTGCTGTTGGATTTTCATGTGAGCTCACAAGAATGCTCAGGAAACAACACAGTGCGGGGGTGGGCATGGAGTTTCTCAGGGCCATTGCTCTTCTGCCCATGAGGCGTCCCCAGGTTTGCTCCTGATTTTGATTTGGCTCCATAGTGAGGGGCATCCTCTAATGAAATCGCAGTTCACCCCCCCAGAGATAAGGGAGGTGGTAAATCCACAGTGATAAAGTCCCCATTTAAAACACCTGACCAGACCACAAAGGCAGGAGCACCAATTTTTGTCAAGCAGAACGTGGTTTCAACTACTCACACTCCATTACCACTTCAGTTTAAAAGTTTGCTTTCCTTCAGTCAAAATGCTGGTTTCCAACATTAAATACACCAGGGAAGGCTCAAAGTACTGGGTCTAAGAACTTCATGCTACTCTTTTTTCTTGGTACTGGGGGTTGAACTCAGGGGCATTTGACCACTGAGCCAAAACCCCAGCCCTATTTTGTATTTTATTTAGAGACAGGGTCTCAATGTGTTGTTTAGTACCTCACCACTGCTGAGGCTGGCTTTGAACTCGTGACCCTCCTGCCTCAGCCTCTCGAGCCCCTGGGATTATAGGCATGTGCCACGGTGCCTGGCCCTTAATGCTACTTTTTAAAAGATGTTTCTAATGATAGAGGCAAAGTTGGGACAAGTAGGGAGAATCTTCTTTCTTGCCGGGGAAGGGGAAGGTTAAATCATAACATGTGGGTTACATATTCAGAACCAGAGATACCCATCCCCTCAGAATTATGCTCTGACTTTGAAAACAGGCTCCCCTTTAGGTATAAAACCATCTTTCTCCTTTCCTGCCTATGCTCCTTCCCTGAAAATTATCAATATGTAGAGAACTTGAGTGACAGAAGACATTTGGGTACATTACATGGGCCCCTTAAACATTTCCCTAGCACATATGTTGCAGACATGAGAAACCATACTGTGTGAATTTGTGCTTTTAATACTAAGGGGGTTAGAAAAGAGAAGATATATCTAACAATGCTTTCCTCGTCCTCTAATGTGCATTTTTGGGTGACTTGCAGTTGGGGGGCCAGAAGTTTCTCAGAATATTCTCTAGCTAAAGAGAATCCACTCCCAGAGGCAGGTGGACTGTGCTGTTTGAACAGTGGCTCAGCTTTGAAGGATCATGTGCTAATGAGACTGTAGTTTACCAGTCACAGAGAAGAAGGCAATAAATCAGTTGGGGTTCAATCCCTACGCAAAGCACCTTCCCCGGCAACAGTAGCAGTTTGATGAATGCCAGAAGGATGGATGAATGGAGGGATAGATGGACAGATGGATAGATAGATAGCTGGGTAGATGGCTGGAAGAATATTTTGGACCAATGTCCAGACTCTCTGAAAAATATTGATGACCTACTGGTGCTTCAAAAAAATTATTCTCAGAAAGTGCTAGTCTGCTTATGGTGTCCCTATGAGAAGGCTGAGAAAGGTCCCCACTTTGGGCAGATGCCACCTGTACCAGGTGCCCAGGTTAATGAGTAGCTCAATTTAGCCTCACTTACCCACTTAGCTATATGGGGAGGCTAGGCTGTTGTTTTACAACAGAGGACACTGGGTGAGGAACCCAACCTGGGAGAGAGAATGTTGGTGAGACTTGAGTTCTGCGCAGGGCTGGTGATGAGCTCCTAACTTCCCCTTTGATCGTTCCTACTTCTATCACGGACTCTCATTTCTTTTCCTTTTCAGTTGGGTGATGCTTTCAATGCCCGAAATATTTTTCATTAATTTCCACTCCTAATTCTCCACAAATTTTTCTCATTGAGAGAATGAGAAACAGATATTTAAGTAGTCAATAACTCCAAATGTATTTGCAAGATTAAGCAGGCTCCCAACTCTAAAAGTTCTGAGCTCCTCAGAGAAAAGCAATGTGAATGCAAAGAATTTGAATTTTGAGAAACAATAAATTCTTAGAAGCCATGGCTGGGCAAAAAATAAGAAAACATTCACACATTAGGTCATGTTCCTTCCATTCCTATTTGCAAATATGGCTACTGATTTATTTAATAAGCAAGTAGAAAATGTGGCTGTCACAATAGCTGGAATGAGTGGACATATTATTTGTTGCTGGCTATTGGTCTGTGATATTCACATGAATCATCTTGTTTATTCCTCATGATCATCAAATGGGACACATGAGGACTTGAGAGGGTAAATGATTTTTCTCCTGGTTTCACTTGGTGAAAAACTGAGAAGGGCAGAGCAGCACATAGTGAAACCCCAGGGATGGCCTGGTGCCCTCAGAATTGCATGCTTCTGTGAAGTGGCAGCCGGGACTGGAACCAGGTGGTCTGAATCCTCAGCCTGTGCTCTAACCCAGGGGTCAGCTAACTACAGCCTAATGGGCCAAATCTGGCGCACTGCCTGTTTTTTTATAAAGTTTTATTGGAACACAGCCATCCTCATTTGTTTACCTATCACCCTCCGCGGTTGCTTTCGTGCCACAGTGGCAGAGTTGAGTGCTTGCAGCAGAGACTGTGTGTCCTTAAAAGCCTGAAATATTTACAGTCTGGCTTTTCACAGAACAAATTTGCAGGCCTCTGTTCTCACCGAGCAGGGGTGGAACCAGGAGCAGCCCTCTCTCTCTCTCTGCCTGTCTTCGACTGCCTGAACCTAAGGACTGCGTGTCTCAGTCAGGCCAGGTTCTCACTGAATCCCTGAAAAGAGAAAGCATCTCCTACAGCTGTGTTCATGCAATGTCACCCAGCTCTGGAGGAGTTACCCAGATTCCCAAAAGAAACACCTTGAAAGACACCAGTGGTGAGTCTTCTCACTCAGAAGAAAAGTCTGCACATAAAAACTGTTTTATGCTTGGGCTGTCTGAGGAGTCCTTTATATACCTGTTGAAAATGAAGTGCTGGAGAAGAGGGACATTTCAAATAAAAGGTTTATTTAATTTGTGCGATTAAACAAGCAACAGAAAAAGGTTGGCTCCTCTAGAAAAGTTTATAGAAGATAGTAGAAGAATGTGGTCACGCCATCTGATTTGTTTAGAGAAAGGATCTTAAAGTACAAAGCATCCCTGAGGAATGACTTTTTCCATTTGTTTTATGAGCAGTGTATAGAAGGAGGATCACTGGGGGTTTTCAGTGAGCTGCCTGAAACTGTGTGGGTCCCCCTTTCTGTCCCCTGTCCCCCATCTATCTAAAATGCCTCTAAACTCAGATTTCTGGCTGGCTGGTCCTGGACCCCTCTCAGTTTTCCACTGGCACTTATGCTACCTTCTTTCAACTAGGGCCTGACCTTTGTGTTCTTAGAGAAAGAAGTCAGCAAAAACCAAAAACCAAAAACCAAAAAACATTTTCTTCTGCCCTTAGACCCCAGCAGCTGTTCAGATGAACTGTAAACTTGTGGGGAGGGGAGGAGGCCAGTCTCTGTGACAGGCAAGGGCAGTGTGCACAAGCCAACTTTGCAAAGAAATCTGTGTCCCTTGAGCAAGGATGGCCGCCAAGCAGTTATGTGGTTCACACATCTGATCTCCATCCTTCCTTGCTCAGCAACACCTAGCCTTAATCTGGCAGCTGGAGTCCTGGGAGTGGGGAAGGGAGTAGGATTCACACACCACAGCTGCCTATCTGGAACACTGGCAGAGTTTAGGAATACTTCTCTGCCTTTTATCACAGGACTACGTGCAAGAACACTGTTTAACCCTCTCTGTGTCTCAGAAAGGCTTCTAGTAGACAGGTTGTGAATCCGAGAAGAAAGGTCATCTGTGGTCCTGCATCCTGGGTTGGGAGAATGTTGCACTGGGGGGCAAAGCCTCTGGGAGGCAGGTAGTAGGGGGTGTGGTTGCGGATGGAAAAAGAGGTTGGACGCACAAAATGGCAGAGATTGGCCAGTATGTACCAAATAAATAGAACTCAAAACCTGAGGTGTACACAGTATCAGCTACCAGTCTGCTCAAAGAGGTCTCTTGGAAGACCACTCCCTTCTACATCCACGAGACAGCCTTGACACTCATTTTCTTCTCATTCTACCTGTATGTAAACTGCAGAAAGGTACTCAGTGAAACCCAAAATATGGGGCACAGCACCCTCAGAAATGATCTGAGACATAAATCCATGTTCATGGCCATCAATAGGAGCTGTGGATGTTCTCTTTAGCATCCACTAGTGTAAGATAGTTCTGAATCCTTCACTCCAAGGACCACCTTCCACAAGGGCACCTTTGCCTGGAGCTCCATGGGTCTCTATCAGGTTGAGCACCAGACCCAGATCTCTCTGCTCCTCCTGCCAAAGCCCACAGCCTCCAACAGGAACAAAATCTCTAGTATTCACCGAGAGCTGATAAAAATAACCACCAGTCAACAACTACGGAACTCTTGACTATGGGCTTTATGTATTTTTACTGGTTTATTATTATTTTTTCTTTTATTGAAAAAAGAAAGCATTAGTAAAGAGGAAATAATCCATCACCTTAATGACCACTTTTTGGTCCTTTGTTTTCTTTCTCTTTGTATAGTTTTTAATTTGTTAAAACTCAAATCATAGAAAAAGATACATGATGGCACCATGTTTATAGCTACTGCTTATAAAAAAATAGAAAATTTAAAAAAATGCACACCCAGGCTACATTGTTTAAGATCTGACTCACAACGACAACAAAGGGCTTTTTAAAAATCCCATGACAACTCAGTTTATTCATTCTCGCTTCTCTTTTCCCCTTCTCTATAGTCCTCTTTTCTCCATGGCTTCCCTTCAGTACTAACACACCCTGATACACAATCTGAGTGTATATAAAAAGCAGAAAAGACAGGTGATTAGAATAAAAAAGCAATGTTGCATGGCAAGAAATCAGTAAGAAGCAGAAAATGAAAGACACTTGGAAATATGAAAGATCAAGAATACCTAATAAGCCCAGATCCAAAGACCACTTTTATTGCATTTCCCTAAAGATTTACTGAGTATACAGTGATCTCTCCTAATGAATGAGATTACTTCTGTCACATGGTTAATTTATAATGGAAAAGAAAAAAAAAACAACTCAGAAACATACTAATGATGTAAATGCCTATTATTAATGTTGTTTCAATACCAACTTTCCATATCTTGCCTGCCCAGACCTGATTCCTCTCTATTTCCCTTTGAATGAAAAACTGATTTTTTCCCCCCAACTTAAGAGAGGGCTCCTGCTGTTCTGCCCTTGAGAGGAACACAATGCATGCTAGGTTAGAGGGAACACACGTCCTCTTTTCTCTCCCAAATGGAAGGATTTGCTTGAGTAAAAATGCCCAGAGAGGCATGCTGGGATCAAGCAGCCCTCAGTCCGGAAGAAGCCACCCCAGACTCTTAGATTCTGGCTACCAGCTCAGAGCTCCATGTAAAACGTGCCAATGTGACCAAAATCGTCCTTTCTCAATTCTGACTCTGATCTTGATTGTGTTCCTTGGCCAAGTCTCTGTTCCCCAGGACTTGGTTTCCTCTTTGCCAAGATGCTTGCCATCTTCCACAACAGCCATAGTCTGATCCTGGCTCTGCATAACCCCCAAAGCAGCCCATCGGGAGACCCCTGGAAATTCTTACCTTCAAACTACTAAACCCTGTGTTTATTTTGCCTAAACGAGCACTGCCGCTTGGATAAGATTTTATGTATATATTTTTTACAAGCAAACATAACTGGGCCATGCAGCCCCATGGTACACACAGCTTCAAGAAAAGCACCTGTGCCTGGCCTGTTTGTTCTCCTTTGGAGACAAAGCCCTTAGCCACCGAACTTGTCCGCCATGACCTGACATGGTGTGCACACAGAGCTGCATTTGTGGCAGGTGCCAGCACACCTTGGCCCAGCCTTTCTGGGATCTTTGAGTCTCAACAACCCAAAAAGAGTCATGTGAAATAGCATGAGCAGAATTCACTTCCCCAGTGTGATCATTACCTTAGGTCCTGAAGGTTAGACCTTGAATTCAACTGTAATCCAAGTCGTTCAGTTTGGATCTCAGCTTTCCTTCCAATACTTAGGATTTGCGTTCACATACATCTCACACCCAGAGAGCACAAATATATGCACACAAATACTCTTAATACTTTAAAATGTGGAATGCACAGTGGCATGGAGTTTGAGGAGGTGAGGAAGGATAAATGAGAAAAAAACCATTCTGTATAGGTCTGTCATTTTCTTCTCTAGTGTCATTTCCCCCCCCTTCCTCTTAGAGTTGTGGGTGTTCAGTGGTAAATTAGGTGAGATGATTTGGAGTCCAGGAACACATCTACGTGGCAAACCAGGAATCATCTCTTTCTAGCCAGAAGTTGGACAGATTAACGAGAGCAAAGATAACTAGTCTAGACATGGGATATAAAAATGGCTGCCCTTATCTCTGAAATGCTGTCATCGATAGGGTTAAACCCAACCAGGACAAACAGGGTACAACAGCCCTCAAATTGCTAGCAGAGAACTCTCTGTCTTTAGGTGGGGGTCAGGGTTTCCAAGTGTGCTTTGACACTCAGGCCAACTGTAGGGAAGCATTGAGAGTGGCTCCTAAGTGTTTGGCATTAGATATTTAGCAGTGTTCAACTAGCAGTGTTCAACTGGATTGCAAAGAGAGCAAAATGTAGACCCTGCTGTATTACCAAAGCACCCACAGAACCACTACCCAAGATTGGCAGCCGCCTTCTTATATTCCTGGACGAGGCAAGCATCCCAAATTCTTTCTTTGCCTTGTTCTCTATTTACTTTCTCAGGGAGAAAATGTCCTTTTCTGTTTTTCAGTCCTGAATTTCAAGTGCTCTAACTCCATCACCTACGTGCCTCCTTATTCCCTTTACGAGACACCAGTTCCGGAATCCGGCAACTCTTCTCCTCACCATTATCACTCCTCCTGTCTTTTCCTAACATCCTTCCCTCACAAGACTGCCTGCCACTGCACCTCACTGGGGGTTAATTGAGACTGCTGCCTTGGTACCCTGGAGCTGGAAATAAACCATCTTCAGGCTCAAATAAATCATTGCCACCTCATTTCACTTTTAATTTACTACAATTTTTTTTTTTTGGTTCTGTCTTCCCATAGCCTTTCTTTTCTTGCCACTTCTACATTTTCAGCCTCATTGCTCCCTGTTGGACAATGCCGGGCTGAAAGGTTTATCTGTAACCTATTTGTCTCTATTATAGGTTTCTAAACTTTAATTAAACAAGAGACAGTCAGGATCTCAATCCCTGAATCTACAGGTGTTGCTGGTGCCATCTAGTGGTGGGAAGGCAAGGCATCTATTTTCTCTTGAGAGCTTTGTCAAATTTGGAAGTTTACTTCCCCCACCACCAAATTCACATCACATGGGGGAGGGAAAAGACATGCAAAAAAAAAAAAAAAAAAAAGAGTTTTCTTTTTTTACCTTTAAAATTCTCACCTGCAAAAGCTGAGATGGGTTCTGGAAGAAAAAAAAACAACAAAAACAATTGAGTTAGATAAAGGGAAGATATAATTGTATGAATATGACGACAATGGCAACTTCCACTAGGCTATTTGGTTATACTCCATAGAAAGTGCCCCATGTCCTCCAGATGTTCTAGGCTCTGTCTAGTGTCTCATCATCACAGGGGTTGGGGTAGGTAGAGAGGATTGTCAAAATTGCTTTGGAACACAAAGTCCTTCCAGAGTAATGGGTTCCAAAAGCATTGTAATCAGTCACTTACCACTGACTACTTTCTCAGAGCCAGGATTACTTTTAGATACCCATGGCCTGAGAGTTGCCTGAGAAGCCTGGAGTGGTTCTAGCTACTTCTGACATCATCAGGCACACACAAACCTGAGACTCGTGGGCCAAGAAAAGCACTTGGTGACTTATTACCACTACTCTGGACCTGTTCCTTCTCAGGATTCCTCTCTTGCTTTTGGGAATGTCCATGACTCTGATGAGAGATGTTCAGGGTAACCTTGGGGTGGTCCCTACTGCAGGATGAGGCTCTGGGTAAAATGTGTGCCCTCTGGAAGGCTGCTGCTCTGCATTTCTGACCAAGATGACCATAATGACCATGTTGGTCACCTGGTATGCAATGTTTAATCCTACAGCTCTAGGACTTGGGCATTAGAGGTATTAGCTTTAAAGCAAAATGTAGCATCTTATTTCACATGCCATACTTTGCCCTGCAACTCATTCATATAAAAGAACTGCTTGGTAATTGTATTATCTCTCTTATATGCCATGTGTCCTATTTTAGCTCGGACTGAAGGCTTCCATTAAATCCATCAAAGCTTTCTGGCATGTAATTCTGACTGGCAGTTGCTCTTATCCTCTAGCATTTTCTTTGCTAAAAACTGGAGTTTGATGATGGGGTCTCGGCATCTTCATGTACTTAGTGCACATCTATTGCTGATTGGGAACAGGGACATAAGCTTTCACATCATCTCACACTTTCCCACCCTGAATTCAGCCCAGGATACAACTACACTCACACCTTGCCACCTGGGGAAGGATTAGTCTGAAAATGGCCTCTTGTTTCTTTTTGTCTGTCCCAGCCCTTGGTGTCTTATTTAAAAGAGCCACACATAGCCAGGTGGTCACGTACCCATGCAGCTCTCCAGCGGGACATCAGTGCTTATCCGGATGTCATCAATGGCGATCTCTCCTGAACGTCCTTTCCCTATTACCCCCTCGAACACAATCTAGAAAAGCAAGAACAAGAGCCGTGGTTAGTTTGAGTTTCCTGGTCTAAACTGCAAATATTTTTTGATTTTCTGTTAACTACAGCTTAACGCAGGCACGCGCGCGCGCGCACACACACACACACACTTATGTGTGTTATTGCACCTGGTACACATCTGTTGACCACATGGCTATAGCTCTAGAGATCTTTTAAAAGAATTAGTTCAAATCAAATGCATATTTGGGGGAATAAGAAAATATAACAAGGTAATGGATATTTGTTATCTGGCAACTAGAATATATTGATTAAAAGAGCCACAGTTGAGTGTTTAAAGAGGGGTTAAAATTTCCCTAGCTATTTTTGAAGTTCCTTTGTCATGAATTTTTCAAATGCCAATCCAGGTATTTGAAAACTCAGAGGACACGAGCAGGTGGGGGTAAAGTGAGAAATACAGCACACAGGTTCGCCTGGTGGGTCCCATTGCATTATAGTTCATTATTATGTGTTACCTGAGGGGTTCACTATTGCATCTAAGAGGGAAATGATTTGCCCTTTCACTGATGGTTTCTGAGTACCTACTATGTGCTAGGCACAAGGACAATAATAAAATCTCATAAACAAGATCTCACTTTCTAGTGGGTTAGACAAAGATGCAAATGGACACTTATAATGCATGTATTAGGTTAGTAAGTGGGAACCCACTCCCCACCCAGCTCCCCACAGAAGCCCTTTCTGCTCTGCAGTCTTCAATCACTCCTCATTCTCGCCCTCCCCAGGTTCTTTCTGCAAACGAGCACATGTCCTCTGGCAAGCTGAGCGAGCAGTTGGCTGCCTCACCAGCCATCTGTTGCTGCTCCTTGTCTGGGGAGGAGCAGGTTAATGCTTTGGCTGGTTTTCAGTCACCTCATCCAGTGTGTCGACTCCTACCCAAGATGCAGCTACAGCTGCGCGTGCCCATCTGTGCCTCAGTCTCTTGCTCTATGGGACAGAGATAATATAACTCAATTCTTAGAGCTGTTGTGAGAGAAGCCACTTGTTTAAGACACTCTCAGGTTTGCTGGCCACAGAGCACAAACCGCATCTGCCCCCTTCCTGTGCTCATGCTCCCCAGGACAGGTCTAGGAGGGCATTCCCTTTTCCTCCTCCATTGTGAGGGGCTGGCAGGCCCCTTCCCTTGCATGTGGAGGGTTTGTTTGTTGTTTATTTCCCTGGCTTCTGTGTCCCTTTGTCAGCCTACCTGATAGCAATCTAAAATAAAATGGAGAGAAGAAACATTTGTTGGAGAAGATTTCAGCAATATAAAAGGCAATAGGAGGAACAAAGAACCAAGTCTGGGTGTAGAGATAGGCACATTCTGAATAACAAATAAGAGTGTCATTTAGTTGCCATGGCGACGTGAGAAGCACAATGAAAACAGCAGCGCTTAACCATGTCCCCTAATGATGAATGGGCACGGCCCTTTGAAATAATGAAATACGGATCACGATTCCCTTGGATCTCCCCACCCAACTTCCTCCACCACCCCACCTGAAACTCCATGTCGTAGCTGGGCAAGATGATGCGACCATGCTTCCACTCGCCGCCCTGGTCCTCACGGATGACCCAGAGGAGCTTGCTCTCCTGGCTGGCTTCGCGAACCACCTGCAGCGCCACCCCGCGGCCGCCTGTGGCTTGGTACTGGAATTCCATGCACACGGGGCTCCTGGGCAGGTGGACAGGCGGGCTGATGAGCCGCCCATACTGGCCCTCTCGCCGGCCGTCACTCTGCAGCCGCAAGAAATTCCTGTCATCTGGGGAAACAAACCCAAACAGAGATCCTTGATAAATGCTTGGGAAAGACACCAGTCTGCAGCTGTAGCCCCTTCAGGGAAAAGCTGGGACCAGGTTTTTTTAAAAAATGTTTTTAATTCATGTCCTTGTTCCCCAGACCCTGTGTTCCTTTCTTAAGGTTTCTTCAGAGCCCTGATTCTCCTCTTGAAGCCATTCCTTCAGTCTTTAAGTCAGACCGATCCCTCTCTCATTTCTCTGCATCACTTTCTTTGTGTCACACATATATAGTACCTGGTGTAGCTGGCCTTAAGTGTTGGCTGTTGTGTTTGGCTTGTCCTCTCTCCCTAGAGTCTAAGGCCAGGCCCATGTCTTACTCATCATGGGCTTACCTGAAGAGCCAATGCAGTCTAAACTTAATTACAAGGGAACAGCTTCCCAGGGGTGAAGTGGCTGCTAGATTGGAGGTGACTCTGGCTAGGTGGTTTATATTTCAAGCCTTTGACGTCTTGGCTGGGCACTGTCCAAATGGAAGACATTTAAAACCTTCTGTCTCTGCCAGTGCTGCTAGATGATGCCTGGGCTTCTGTGACTGTGACTTGGAAGCCCATGTCAGCTTTAAACAGAACAGGGGGTGGTGGCTGAGTACGGTGACTCTGATGCCTAACATTCCACTCCCTTCCTTGTACGCTCCAGGGAAGGCTGAACTTGACCTTTCTCAAGCAGTCAGACACAGACAGCTCCAATGATAAAGATACGGTCATTACTGCTGTAACAAAGGCTATGTGTTTAGCAAAGAATATACATGTTCTGGGAAATTAAAGGTTCACCAAGTCTAAATGTTTGGAGATTGACCCTTTTGGCAGATTGATTTTGAATACATCAGACACTTCTGTGAAAGACTGATTTCTCATTGTGGTTGTCAGACCTCATACCCTGCAGACACAGATGCATAGACCGGTCCTTGCAAATCCAACTTGTTCAAGAGTATTCTGGCCACATGTACAGAGAGCAAGGTGCATCTGAGGAGGAAATCTCACTGTCTGCTTTTGGCCCTGAAACACAAGGGCATCTTGGACTGAACACTTCTGCAAGAGGGCAAGGATGCATTTTTCTACACACCTAGCATGGAACATGGGCATGTCAGACTCCTCAGGTCATGTTAATGTGATGCCATGTTAGTCTGAGACATGTGCTTTCTAACTCAACCGAGACTGTGAACATCTTGGGCTTGTCAGGAAAGAACAGGCTGGGACTCCAGAGCCCTGAGGCAACACGACCCTCTCTGAACAATGGTTTGCCCTTGTTCCTCCTGCTGATGTCATCTTTCTAGGTGAGAGCTGAGCTTGTGGATGACTTCCCATCATCGGCCTAGAAACAGCTCCTTCCTCCCCAACTCTCTGGCTATCCTGTTCACCTCTCTGGCTCCCCTAAGTCCCTTTTTCTTGCTAGACTATCTGGGGTTATTGCTCCAGAAGTTGTCCTTCCCTGAAATCAAATTAGACCAGTTTAGGGTGCCTAAGTGAGATTCCATTTGTGCCTCCGCCACCAGTCTGAGCCTATCTGTCTAGGTCCACATAACATCTGACCTCTTCAAGGCCCAAATCAGCACCGATAAGTAAGAAGCAACCATCTTTAGAAGAGAATTATAACAATGAAGGTTTTTGAGGGAGGAGATACTCATATCCTAATCAGATACTGGGTGATCTTCTAAACCTATGCTTCTCCTATCAGATCTTATTGCCACTGCTATTAATGATAATAATTACAACTCCTATTTGCATAATGCTGTGTAGGTTACAAAGCACACAGGTATGCATTAGTTCATTTCATCCTTGTTATATGCCTGTGAGCTGGGATTTACTAATCTTACTTTGCACGTGATAAAACTGAGGCTTAGAAAGGTTAAAGGGACTTGTCCAAGGTAGACAGGCTGCAGAGCCTAGACGTCATGAAGGGTGTTCCTACCTTTCTACAGTCAACTCTTCATTTCAACCTCCTGTGGGTGCCTTGACCTGAGTTCTTACCATTGACCATTCTCTGTTGGAGGCAAACTAGTTTCCCCACTAGGCCTGTTGCTTCCTTTTCTCCTTTTACCTGTAATTCCTTGCTCCCTCATTTCTCCCCAGACTCCATCTCTTTTTTGCCAGCTCCTCTCCTAATCATTCTGGCACATGCAACATTAATCCCCTTCTCCTCTCAACAACTCCAGCATTTCCTGACTATATCAATGATTTCACTGCTTTTAAAAGAACTTGAGGCTATTTTCTGTGGATTTTGGCAGGTAACTACTCATTACCTGGCATCATAATTTAACTGTTTCTCGTAAGGTCCTGGTCTGGCACATATAGGGTTTAATACTGCTTCTTCCCCAGTTACCTAAATACTGTCATTTTTGGCACTACTCAAGGAAATTTTGTTCCCATGAATGAATGAGTGAATGAACAAATGAATGGTAAACACATGGATAAAGAGTGCTAGGAGGCTGTCCATTGGAAATGAGGACAGAGGGAGAATCTGCTAGACTCTGGCAATAACTGGGATTCAGATAATTCCTTCACAATCCCTCCATTCTCCTGAGCCAACAGCTCCTTTCAAAGGTGAGGTGAACTAAAAATAACAGGATGACCTCTGGAGGCACGCCATTGACTAAGACCCCAGCGAGAGCCCCCGAATACTCCTATGTGCCTGGTCACTTCCAAGCTCTTACTGTTTCCACCTCGTTTATAAAGGAAACCAGATTTCAGAGAGTTATTATTCAGCTTTCTTCCTTCACAGTTTCACAAATAAGATCCACTTGCTGCCTAAAAACTGCTTGGCAGAAATACTGTCACTTGTGTGAATTTGCATTCTTAAGCAGCAGGGGAATTACAGCATAATGGTTAGAATTTGGTAAGTAAAATGTGTGTGGTTTGTGAAGAAATTAACTGACTGGGTTTCATCTAGGTCCATCCTGTTACTAGAACTTGAGGCACGAGCAGGCCAAAGGTTCCACAGTCAGCCAGCCTCTTCCAGGGGCCCTCAGAAGCCCTTCCCCTCTCCTTTCATTTCTTCTCCCCTCTCTCTCTCTCTCTCACAGTAGGATGATAATCACTACGCATGATTTAAAGGACCACTGCAAGACCAGGGATTAATGCTAGTGGCGTGCTAAGCACGAGCAGCTGAAGGCTCATAATTCAGTGCTGACATCTGAGCTAATCCACTAGTTTGCAGAATCTCCAGACGAGCAGTCCTCTGGATTTCACTTAGTTAAATCATTTGTGCCCACTTGTCTGCTAAGTGCTATGAGCTCCAGGGAAGAAAGATGATATGTAAATTTAAGGAATTAGCAGTTGACATCAGTCAGAGGGACGCTGAGCTGCAAAACATCCCTGTCTGTCACGGAGAGAGGCTTGATTAGAACCAGGGACATCATGACAGAGTGATACAGACCAGGAAAAGCACAAGGAAAGGGAGAAAACAAAGCAAGGGGAAGAGAATGAACAAACTGAGCACTTACTACATACCAGACACTGCACCGGGACCTCATTCACCTTATGTAATCTTCCCTGCAAAATTTAGCCCCGTGCAATCAAGATCATTTCCTCCACTTTTACAAAACTACAAACAAACTCCCCCAAACAAAACAAAACAAAACAAAAAACTGAGTCTCAAGAGAATTGAAACAGTATGTCTTAGGTGCTGCTAGAGAGAGATGGACACAGGATTTGAACTCTGATTGGGACTGAGTAAACTGGCCAGGGCACGGCCTCTCATCTGGGTTGGAATCCTGGCCTCAGGCTCACTGAGTGTTGGAAGGCTCAGTCTTTTCATCTGTAACATGGCTGTATCAACAGCATGAGGGCACAGGATTGTGGGGAGACACAGATGGAATGAGCCACGAAAAGGTTTGATGTGGTAACGGACACAGTAAGAGCTCAATACATTACTACAGTCACCATATACACTGCCTCCTATGCCTGCCTTTGTTTTATTTGGAAAGAAAAGGTGTAGAAGAGCCACCAATAACCTGGGGAGGTCAATCCAAGATTCAAAAACGAGTATAGTTTGGCCTGAGGACAGTCATGATGTCCTCTGCAATAAAGACTGGTTCCTCAGTTCTGTCTGAACCTCCAAACCAGCAGACCCCACGTTGTCCAACCATCACTGTTTACCATATGTCTGCTAAGCCAATCTACAGTAGATGAAATAAAATAGTCCCTGGTTCTGGAACAAGGTTGGGACCTCAAGGGATAGCTCAGAGCAGGCCAAAATGCCCCAGGTACACTGTAACCTTTTGCTTTATGTTCTTCAGAGAAAATGCTTCCACAGGCCACATGGGTAATGTGTTGTCAAGACCACAACCCTAAATGCCAGGAATTCCTGAAATTTGGTCTTAAGTTCCCTGCAGTCAGTTGTACACTTCTCTTACTATGTCTGAGGCAACACAGCCAGTTTCTATTCTCTGACTTAAAAACATTTTCACTTATGAAGAATTAAGACCTTTAGTCTGTGCTTCCCCAGGAAACACAATCCTTGTCCCTTCCAATGTCCCCTTTCTGGGGTTTTGGTTACAGGAGTGGGTCTCCACTGACTTCTCTTCAAGCTAAATGCTTTAGCTCTTTAAAGTCATGGTGCCCACACATAGATCTTGAGATGGAACATGTGCTGAAAGTGAAGATTGTTCTTCTGGAATATTCCAATGTATGGCCCGCCATTGCCAGATATCACGGAAGCTCTTAGCATCTGGAGGCTGCTGAGGATTTGATGGAATAAAGGTTGGGCATGGCATGGGGAGGGGTTACTTTATTGATTTACTTAGACTTTAAGGAAAGGCCCTTTGGATTATCAAGAAATTGCCTGAATGTGAGGACTGGCTAGCTAAGAACCAGCTCTGCCTGTGGGAAGCCTCCTTCTTGTTCTTGTAGCTGACGGCTGTGGGGCTGGTGATGGACAGCTTCCAACAAAAAGACAATGGAAAGGAAACGTGTTCAGTTGCTGAAGGAGAGTGAAGAAATAATGTCCCAGAGATCCAATCCCTCTCCTCCTGGACCTGACGTATTTGGGAGACACTTTGCTGGGTCCTTGACTCAAAACATCTGTTGTTGCCAGTGATATAGGCAAAACAATCACATGGGAATAAACAACAGGAGTTCAAAAGGGTAGGGAGGAAGTGCAGAGGACAGGGTCATTCAGGCGTTGCAAACCTGCTGCTGTCTCTAGAAAGGTCTCTTGATATTTCACCTGGCGATTTACGGTCCCATCTGGCTTCAGCCACTTAAGTGCTGTGGGAACATGTGACCATGGTTGGCCCAACAGCAACGGATTCAATTGTGTCTATACCTCACCAAACCCTGAAATAAATCACCGGCTTGCTCCTCCTGGCTATCACAAAGCCAAACACACCATCTGTCCAACACACACATCTCCTGGCTAGCATCTTGCCCTCCGACTAGAGCAACCATCTGAAAGAATATTTAGTGCTGCAGGAGATACAGCCTCTTAGTATAGGTCATACCTAAAACATGAGTCAGCCCCTCAGCTGGCCTCCCAAGGTCAGTCTATCTCTGCTGAGGACCTCAAATTAACAACCAGTTAAAGGAAACATTGACTTTGGATGAACTCGGCAGGATGTTTTCAAGCTTTAACAAGAGAACATTCTGTGGTTATGTAAGGTTTCAGGTCTGCCCTGCGCTGGAGTCTACCTGAGCTGTTCTTTGGTATATCAGTTTTCAGGAAAAGTTCTGCTATTGAGACAGTCTTGTGATCATTTTGTATCTTCATTATCAATCCACACACTGCTGGGGAATTCGACCAATCGTGACTTCCGGGAAAAAAAGGTAACAGCTTCTCTTCTCCACTGTTGCCCTTTCCTATGAAGCTGGAGATGTTTTCCTACCTTCCGTAAAGAAGGGCCTATATTCTTTTCTTTTCTAGTTGCAATTATTCCTTAAATATTGACTTTTTTTTTTAACCCAAGCTGTTCTTGGATTTTAATTATCTATTATGGTCTACAGCCCAAGAGATTTCTTTCCCTCTATTTGCAGTGGTTGTGCCCTAGCCAAACCACAGGAACCTCTTTCAGAAGGCAGCTCAGTCCAATAGCAGTCCAACCAGTGTTTGCTGCCACTGGTTTCACCTGATATTTTGAACCCAAAGAGTTGCTTTTTAATTCAGAATCACTGTTAACTCACTGTCAAAAATCAAGCCTAGCATAGTTAAGTTCATTCATCAATTACTTCCTTAGATTTCTCTGCAAACACCCACCCACTGCACCCACCCACAAATCCTCTTATGCGCATTCATGGTGAATCACAGTGCTGGTCTCTGCTCTAATGGAACTTATTCTGTGGCCCAATTAACATCAAAACAGCCCCTATGAGGAGTTAATATGTTTATGTTTGAAGGATAGGCACAATTTCTAACATCCGAATAGTAAGATTTTTGATTTACACCCACTTGAGCTTATTTTGAACCCGGGGTGCTTCCCTCTCAAGCCCTAGCCTAATCTGGGCAAATCTGTCATAACAGTGGAATATGCCAAGTAGACTTTGCCTGTTTTCTTCATATTGCTGTCATGATTTGAAATTATTGAAATGAGGTAACACTGTAATCATGCTTTATGAGGTCAATCAGTGTATAAAACAGCACACATGTAGGAACACCACCCACCTGAGGGTTATGAAGCTGACCTGGCTTTATCTCTAGTTGTCTTATCTCATTCCTGACAGAAATAGTGATAGTAACAACAACAACTCATTATTCTTATTGATATTAGTTTTTTTTAATATCTTTATTTTTATTTATTTTATGTGGTGCTGAGGATCGAACCCAGTGCCTCATGCATGCGAGGCGAGCGCTCTACCACTGAGCCACAATCCCAGCCCCTTTATATTAGTTTGTACTTACTTAGGATGCTCTTTTTTATTGACCAAAAGTAGTTTCTACACCATCTAATGCTATCTTACTTGTTTACTTTACTATGGTTGCTCAGTGAAGTAGAATGATACAAAAAATGTAAACACCATCCACTGAACACTTCCATAAAGAAATTATAGAGAAGATAAATCTCCCTAATCACTTGCTTCTTGGTTTATACCACACCAAGAAACCAAAGCATCAGCAAGGGCTCTGAGGCATTCTGTTATGTCCAAGGGTCCTAGATCAGTGATGTCCAACACAACAACCTGTGCCTATGGACATGTTTCATAGGGGCAGTGTATCAACAGGGAGGCTACTGTGCCAAGGATGTGGCTAATGCAGCAGTAGAACTGAAGCGTTAGCTGCATTAGTTTTAATTAATTTAAATCTAAATCTAAATAGCTATGTGGCTAGTGGCTCTTATATTAAACACAGCAGCTCTAAATACCTGAGCTAGCCCTCTGAGTTTTTGCCTTGCTCCTTAAAGACGTGAATCTGATCATCCTCAAAACTCTTCATGGTCAAAGCCCTTGAGAATGTCTGTAGAAACCATGCCAGCTCTAGTACATGGGACACTTCTTTGTCATTGTGGCTGCAGAGAAAAGGTAAGTGGCTTCTCAGAAAAACACTGGCAGGCTCCTCCGCCACCACCAGGGGTCACTGAATTTGGAACAGAGTCCCCAGGGGCTGGGATGAACACACTCCAGGCAGCTGGGCCACAAGCAAAGAGCTAAAAAAAGCATTTCTGAGTGGCTTGAAAGACTGTCTTGAAAAACAAAAACAGTGGAATGAGACCAGTGGGTGTCTTGTCAGCCTGGAGCAACCATCAGCACTGGCCAAAAGAACAGAACTAATTGCTGACTTAAAAGGAGAAGGAAGGGGGGTGGGAGAGAAAACATCTAAATCAAAAACCATCTAAGGAATGTAAGTAGTTTCCACAGACACTTCTAATCAAATGGCTTGTGTATGATATTTCAACATGGCTATTTCCTCCCTTCTTTCCACGCTTTCTCCCAACCCCATTCCTTCTACCCTTGATGGAGATACTTCCTTTCCCAAATTTAATTACTTCTGTCTACCTATCCAATAAGGGGATAAAATACACAGCACGCTCCTCAAGACGGGAACGGTCTCCTCTTTGTGGAACAGCAAAGCATGGGGGATATGGTGGCTTTCAGGTTGACTTGGTGGCATAGCTACTGTGAACCCATCAGCATTTGCCCCGCCTCCAGACAAGCACAGCTGTTTCCTTTCTCCGGCTGGCTTCCCTCAGGGCCCCATTTTTTTTTTTTTTTAAATAAAGGACCACCCTGAACAGAAAGGGCGTTCTATCTTCTGCCGAAAGCCTGATTTTGAGTTTTATAAGCAGAAGGAAAATGGGAAATGTAGAAACAGGGTTTTAAAATCATCAGAGGATAAATGGAAGGACTCAGAACAATATTATGATTTTTTTTCCCAGAAGCAGATTACAAGTGCCACTCTTTCAAACTTCAGGGATTCCTCTGGAAGAGTCAAATAATTGTTTTCCTTCTCAACATCTTAAGGGAGGAACAACATTGGATCTAGCAGTTCCTTGCAGCCCTCATTTTCTGTCCCCATCCATTCAGCCAAAGGTTGGGATTCTGCCCACTTTGTGAACTTGCTCTGAAAAGCTCTCCAAGACCACGGCATGGAATGAATCAAGTGGAATGGGGACAAAGATAAGAATTCCCAACCAGCAGCAAAGGTCAATGGGCAAGGCGTTCAGGTGAGAGCCAGCACTGGATGAGGAGGGACAGAGGTGAAGGGTAAGAGCGGCACAGGCCAGAGTCCCAGGGAGGTAACTTAAGCTCTTCCAGAACTGCTACCTGCTAAGTGGTGGCTTTGTAGCCTGGATGGGACTGGCCTCAGAAAAATCTTATAAGAGTGCAAGAGAAGAGGCCAGAATTATTAGAAAAAAGCCTGAAGATGGACATTGAATAAAAGCCAGTAAATGTCCTCACTCTAGAGAGCCCATGTGTACAGCCCTTTCTTCAAAGTGCCTCTGCCGAGCTGCACTGTATCCACACCCTCACAGTCACCCCCCACTCATACAGACCACAAACGTGCTCCTTCAGACACCACGTCTGCCACCAGCTCACACCTCACTAGCCTCCTCTACATTCAGATAAAAGATGGGGGTTGGGAAAACCCACCAATTAATTGGACCCAGTCTCAAAGGGGAGGAAATGAAATGAAAAATCCAGGCTGGGTTATAAAAATAAGTATTTTTTTCCCAACATGCAGGAGGCTTATTATATTAATTAAACATTATTGCAGTGAGTGAGGGGGGAGGGCGATTAAGGCTGGGACTGGGGTAAGTGTTCTCTCCTGTGCCCGAGGCCGTGGCTAGCTTCAGATACTCATCTCTCTGAGCACTCAAATGCTGAAGAGATAAACACTTGAAATATGAAAATGTTTTTCTCCAGAGCAGACGCTGTGACCCTCCAGGAAACCAAGTACGGCTGTGTCAGAGGCCAGCCCCCAAGTGCTCTCCTAGCGCCTGTCCCACTGCTGTTCCCTGGGGACAGGGGACACCTCCAGCACTTGGGTGAGGGGCAACAGAGCAATTCTGAGGAAGCTGGCAGCAGGGAAGCCCATTCCTCTCTTTATTTTCTAGCCTTTTCCCATGACACACTAATAACATTTAGTCTACTAAATTTCCAGAATTAACCCCTTTCCTCTCAAACACTTTGAGAGAAGTCTAAGGTCCAGGCTGGAGGTGTAGAAAAATGGAAAGACACTGAGTGGCATGCTGGATCAATGTGTACCAGTTAGTGAGAGTGGCTTGTTAAATTTTCTGGAATTTTGCAAGGAAGTTAAACGTAATCATTATCATAAATTACATAAAATAACAATAAATTACATTAAAAACAAAAGGTAATAAATATCCCAAATGCCACACTCCCTAATCATTTTAATACATTTTGGCCAGAATCTTGCTCCTGAGGTAATTTATAGCCATAGCATCTCCACAGTGGAAAACCTCTCCCTCAGCCCCTGGGCCTCTTGGCTCCGCCTCCAATGCTGTATCAGTGGCTGGAACTGAACGACAGCAAGAGCATTTACACCACAGAAAGCAGCAACCATTGACAGCACATTCCCCTCCCACCCCCAACCCCTGGAAACCATGCTGTTAAACATTGACCCGAACACCACTGCGAAAGCGTTCGATGATGGAAAAGTTAGACAGCTCTTGCTATCCCCTGTTTAGAAAGGCTGATGGCAGCCTGGCTCTCTGAAACCAAAGGGTGAACTTAACCATATCTCAAGGACTGCCAAGGGTTGGGCAGCTCTGCTTGACACACCCATGGAGGTCACAACTGGGACACCCGAGTGTGGCAGTATTTCAGCTCCTTGACTTGTTGGGCTCCAGAAGTGGTGACACTCAGAAGTATCCCTCAGAGTCAAGGCCAGTGGCTTCCCAATGAGCCCCTTTGGGAACAATTCCAGGAGAGGCTCTGTGATAGTGGCAGCCATGCTGGCTGTAGGAATGAGAGGACACAAATGACTCCTCCCTTCTCCTGGGACCTCTCAATGCTCCTTCTTTCTTTTTCTTTTATCCTGGCCTCTCCCTCCTCCTCCCAGATGCCAGGCTGTGCTGTAATCACAGAGGGCTGGAACCAGCAAGCGGTTAGTCTGAGATGACGTTTGCAAAGACTGGTGGTTTGTGGGCAAAGAACAGAGAATTGCTCTGTAGTGGGAAGTGACAAAGCTTGCAGGGGAACCTGGGGCTGGAAAACACGCAGCTGGTTGGCCTCATGTCCTTCCTCTCCCAGCCTTCAGCTGGCTTACCTGGAAATGTCCGGTCGCTGGGGCTGGAGCTGCTGGTCCAGGTGCTTCTGAGCCACTTGGCATGGTCATACATCCAACCACAGGGCTCTTCAGGGAAATCGAAGTTGCAATTGAACCCTGAAGGGAGCTGCAAATCTTTGTCTAAAAGGGGGAGAAAAAAAATAACGCAAAGGAAGGCAAATGAACTAGGTCCAGAGAGCAGCCACAGTGGTGCTATTTAAATGGCTGGCAAGGCCTGCCTGCCGAGCAGAGAAAGAAGTGGCTCCCTTTGCTTATTCATTTAACTCATCTTGGCGATCGCTGGCTTTCGGGTCAGGCTTTGGTCTCATCCTTCCCAGGCATGAAAGCCAAGTCTGCCAGTGGTTCCCATAGTAAGCAATTATAAATGAGGCCACCAAATGGCTTCAGGCTCTAATCAGCCTCTTCTGTCTACCTCGGAGAGCAGACAAATGTGAAAATTGCTGTTCCCTAAATGCCAGAGAAGAATGTCTCCCCAGTGCCTCAGTGGAAGGCTGGCTCCCAAAATTGTAGCATCTCATCTCTTGCCAACCTGGTTCTCAGAGGTGGTGGGGCAGCCAGTTAGCATCCAGAGAGGCTGGAATGCCTGGGAGGTTCTGGCCACAGAAAAGAAAGTGACCTCAGGAACAAGGCGGGCTTGTTCGCCACCCTTCACCTCTCAGTGATGCATCTCTTATTTCAGAAGACCAAGACAGTTTGGCAGCCCTAGGCGGCAATTTAACGTGTTAGGAGCAAGATGAAGGGGTGAGACCAGCAGGCCACCTGGCTCACTGGTGACCAGGAGAAGAAATAATTTTACATTGGAAGTCCCTGAAGGCTAGAATCCCAGGGGAGGTGGAAAATGCTTTCCCTGTGGAAAATCTAAGAATTGACTAACTTCACAAATGGCTTGACCCGTCTGCTTGGGAGGTGCATCTGCTTAAGCCTGAAGACTGATCCAAGAGGGTTTCTTTGGGGTTCCAGCCAACTCCAAAAATCTAATATGAGCTATTGTGGAACACGTGATTAAGTGAGGGTTGTGTGGAGGTGGGGAAAGAGAGGAAATGGGAACCCAACTTTGGACTTTTGCCAGCGGTGGCTGCAGAGACAGCGGAAAAGTGCTGGCTAATACTGGCAGCAGGGAGGAAGTGGGGTCTTTGGCCTTCTCACTTCCCTTCTCAGGGTTCCCAGAGAGGAATTTCCGTGGGGAAGGTTCAGAATGCAGGTTTGGAAGTTGAAAGGGAACAACAGACTGGTAGAAAGAAATCGCTCACCATGGGACTGAGGGGGCTTGTGTCTAGGGGGACAGAGTGCTGCTAACCTCAGGAGCAGGAGGCAGATTACCAGTAGATTCTGTTTTGTGCCTCCTCATCCCAAGAGAGAATATTTAATGCTTGCCCACCCTTGGCCAAAGTCAGCTTGAGTCAAGAAGAAACATATGGCATCTATTAGAGGAGCATCAACCTGTGGCCCTCACCATCCCCTTCTCTCAACAATTTCTGAATGTCTCTTTTTCCATTCAAAAATATAGAGTAATTCAATATACCATAATTCCTCTCTAATGTTTATATGCATACTGTATCTCAGGAACCAAATTCCACAAAAAGATCTTTTGCTAAAAAGGAGAAGGGAGGAACCATCAAAGAAACCTCAAATCAAACAAACCACTATAAACGGTAAAATTATATTAAAAATAAACTTCTGAAAATCTGCTGCAGAACCCTTAAATTTTCCTTTGGATTGTCATTTGGATAGAATCCCCACCCCGGGGCCCCCATCAAGCTAACCCTATGAATCTAATACCGTACATTAACTCCCTATGCATCCCATTTTTGGCTCTCAAACTGTCTTAAACATGTCTTAGAAGATTCTCCAAGTCTCCTTCTTCTCTTCATAAAACAAAAACAAGTTCATTAAAATGTCAAGATTCTGTATTCAACCAACTCTGACCAATAGTGTCCTCCACCCACACGATATACAAAAGCACATTCCCTAAAGCATATGCATTAAATTATCATTTTTCAGTCACACAACTTCAGCATTTATTTTTGGCTTTCCTCCCATTCTTCTTAGTAGCCCTTTTTTGGAGCCATCTCCCCCGATCTGTGCAGTTCTTCATACTATCTGGCCATGTGTGCCTTTCACCATCTACCTACATCTTTATGTCCTCTCCTCAGGTCCCTTTGCCAGTCTATTCTCATTCTGTTTAATGAACATGTAATGGTGATCAGTAATTTACTGTAAATCAAGGCTCAAAATTCTAGCCAGAAATTCCAGGTGTCCCAAAACATGCGATTTATTAGGAATGTCCTAATACTTGGTGACCTTAACAGTATAATTTAAAATGTGACTTACTTTTGGCCTCAGCCAATTATTATTTTGTCTAACTTGGCTATGCTTAGAAAATGAAATAAAAGGCATATAGGTTTTCCATGTGAAGAGATGATCCCAAATAAGGGGCTCTGAGTTTTGAAGGACTGGTTGAATATGTCTCTTCACATTTCTGCCCCTGCCTCTGGCTGGCACTCCAACATGGAGGACGTGATACCCTATCTTGTAGAACCATCCCTGTAATACCACCTTCTTAATCCAGCAGTGGTGAAAGACACAGGGAAATGTAATAAACTCGTGGTCAACTGGTGAATTAGCCCAGCTATCACGCTCCAGGGACATCACCCAGATGACTGCCAGGCCTTCACTTGACTGTACTATGGAGACACACAATAAATTCTAGGGCTGAGAATGGCTTTCCTTTAATAGGAGAAGCACAGCAGTAAGGGCTCAACCATGAGATTTCTCCTAGGAGGTTTTCCTTGGAAGCACTCTTATTTTAGCTGATGACCAATGGGTTCTTACCTATAGGTCTGTACTGGTTAAAATATCTAAATGCTTCTAGATTTAGAAGCCTCTTAGTAGTTGTACCTCCCTAGCTCCTCTCCTAAGACTCTCTGGATCTCTGACCCAGGACATCCCAAGCCCCTGCCCGGTCACACACCAGCCCAGCTCTGACAGGTCCATCCCAGATGTAGTACGATGCCCACCCTGATCCTTACCATCCTCAAAGCTGCAGTTCTCCCCACACTCTGTGGCCTCCTCATCAATGGGATAGGGAGTGGTGGTCTCTTCGATCTTCAGGGTGGGCCCCAGAGTCTCTACTGTTGGCTTTGAGTCTGTGCAAAGGCAAAGGAAGAGAATGCTGAAGCAGTTTGCCCTGCAATGCCCCAAAGATGCCCCCAAACTCTTTCCTCTCTAAGTGTGGGCTTTTGAGAAGGAAAGTGAAGATAACCACATGTGCACAAAACCCTGAAGTCATCTGTGTTTGCTGTTGATGAAGCCAGCAGCATCACCTGAGTTGAATGAGAATGATCTAGAGCTACAGAAGCAGCTGTGACAGAGGCACAGACACAAACCCATGCCCTTGACTCTACACTGAGGCCCCAAAGCCAGTACAAAAGGCATCCTCTCCATCAGATAAGACTTTTTGGAAAGCTAATCCTACAAAACACTCTGACCTATGGGCCCCTGCCTGTAACAGAATAATCGGAAGCACTATCCCCAAAGCCACAAGTGAAACCTAACAGCTTGGGTAGTGTGATCCTACGTTGTATTCATGTTTGCACAAAACCAAATGGATGGGAATATGGACTTCAAGAAACTCAGACTCCCTTTGGTGAAAGTAATTTGGGCTGTGCCCTTGGGTCAGGGTGTGGCAAGTTCAAGTGCTTCCTGGATCCAAACGGCCACTGTCAGGGAGGTAAACAGACTGGGGATGGCAAGAGAGTAAATGTGGTGGAGATGATGGCCATGAGGATCTTGCATGCCAAGTGGAAAAGGGCCCTCCATGACTGGCTCCAGCAGATTGAGGCCTGAGGAGGAGGTGACCCAGTGTGGCCAGGTCTCTCAAACCCCACTCCCACCCCACAAGAAGTCAAAGATCCCCATGTAAAATCCCCAGGCTTGTAAATTCTGTCAACTTATGAAAAATGCTATAATAAGGGGTGAGGCCTGACCTGGCTGCAGGCAGTTGGTTTTGACCTGGGCTCTAGGTGATTCATTCCTCCATTCATTTGCCTGTTTATTTGCTCATGCCAGTCATTCATTCAGCAACCATTTGGGGAATGAATGG
Source organism: Xerus rutilus (assembly GCA_028644305.1). Classification (NCBI taxonomy): domain Eukaryota; kingdom Metazoa; phylum Chordata; class Mammalia; order Rodentia; family Sciuridae; genus Xerus; species Xerus rutilus. Next base: position 133,193,633 of record CM053402.1, on the reverse strand, counting down.
AGCTATGAGTCAGGCCCTGGGTGGGGTGGAAAGAGTTCTGGAAGCTGGTGCTCAAGCCCAAGTGTTGCGGGGTGGCGTCTTCATCTCAGAGCTGTCCTCCAACAAAGTGCCCTAAGAAGCCAATAAATTGTTCCTCCCATTTCTATACATGCTCCTTTGCACTATTGTAGGTGATTAGGCGCCTTTGTCAGGCACCCTTCAGGATACCATTTAATAAAGCCAGGAGCTGAAGGAAATTGCTAAATACGCTGAATAGCTTTTTCACGGTCGACTTCCCACCTTTCTGCTATTAAATACTACGCACATAACCTTTCAGACGTCCCTTTGCCTTGTCTGCCTCTTGCTCAAAGTAAATAGCAAATAACCTCGAAGCGTCCTAATTTGTAAGTTCAAATTTGTCACTGTGTCATAGAATCTCAAACTCAATTGTAAAGCCAGCTATGGGCGGCAAGGCCAAGAGTAAACATTTGGAACACGAACACACACACTAACAGGTGAAGCAGCCCTGTCAAATTATTTAGCTTCAGCAGCTCAACCCAGCCCATTATTTTTCCTGTTATTCTTTTGGGGGAGGAAGGAAGAAATGAACCAAGAGTGAGCTGTGGAAACAGAAGGAAATTGGAAAAGCCTAAAAAAGAGAAAAAGCTACATGGAGGGCAGTTCTGAAAATGTTAGGTAGCAAAATGGGTCAGCTGATTGGTGGAGATGAACTTAAATCCAGGGGCACTGGAGGCCAGCGAGACAACGGAGAGGGCAGGGTGTGGAACGAAAGTGAAGAAATCACACCGGTCTCCGTGCCTACCGTGTTTGTACTGGGCGCTCCAAGGTAACTGCCCATCAAACGGCAGCGTTTTCCCAAATTGAAGCCAGATGTCAGAGACTTCAAAGGCAAGTAGGCTGAGCACAGAGTAACACGCCTCAACTCTGATCTTCCGAGGGCCAGGCAGGGCTTTGAAATGGGAAACCTGTTGCTAACCATCACTACTGCAATTTGGGACAGGTTGGGGTTGGGAGGACAATCAGGGGAAGAGGTCATTAGCAACTGTCCAGCTGGCCATAAAGCAGGGCCAGACTGAGAGAGACCAGACTCAGAAGGACAAAGGACTGGAGAGAAGTGTGCATTGGCCCCTCAGCTGAGTGACCTCTGGAAAGTGGCTTCCTCTCCCTGGGGATCAGTTTCCCTGTCTGTAAAAGGGGGCTTGGTGTAGCTCTGAGATTTTTTTTTTTTTTTTTAACAAACCATGGGTCACACTCCTCAGTAGGTCATAGAATCAATTTAATGGGTCATGACCAACATTTAAAAAATCCTAGCTATAATATTTCAGAGTGCATTCACCTAATAAGGATAGCACTGCCTTGGGAACCTTCTGCTTCAGTTACGTTTACCTATGACAGGTTTGCTTGGTGCCAGGTAGCAATCTAAGCACTTTATATGCTTGATTTTATGTAATCCTCAGAACAATTCTAGGGATATAGATAGACTATTGTATCCCTGTTTTCCAGTTGAGAGACTAAGTCACTTGTCCAAAGCTACGCAGCCCGAGACAGCAGAGGGGAAGGACTTGTCATTGGTACTCTATCTCTGGAGTCCAAGCACTCAATCACACACTATAGCCCATGTGCGCATATGGATGTGCGTGCTCATACGTGAGGAGGGCTGTGATACAGATTTATTTTAAATTGTGGGTCATGGTCTAAAGCATTTGGAAGCCACTAGCCTGAAGCTCCTGGATCCTCCACAGCACTAACTGCTGATTCTAAGGTGGCTGTAAATGAAGTCAGCTTGTGCTGGAGGTGGGATTTTCAACACCTGTGAGAGGGCAGGTGGAGCAGGCTGCAGAAAACCTGGGCTTCCTTCTTACATAAGGGGACTAAGTGTCTCTCTACTGGAATGTGTTTCTTGGGGCTGCCTGCAATTCAGAGGTGAGAGAGGCTAACTTGGGCACGCCTCCATAGGGCTTCTCCGTGCCCTTATAGCAGGTATGCAGGCAGCACTTTTCTCCCTGGGAGCCAAAAGCACTTCGCTGACATGCCCTTATTAATCCTTCATGCCATCCTGCTGGGAGAGCTGGTGACAGGCAAGGCATAGACAGGAAAATGGGGATACCTGGGGCCCTGGTGGGGAGGGGCAGGACAGCTCAGCCTGCTGGCTGCTCCTGCCTGCACTGGGTTGGGCCCTGAGCCCCAGGTGGCTCCCACGGGTTCATTGTGGCAGACAGTGAGTGAGCTCTGGGTAAGATCTAGTGCCAGCTCTGCAGAGGGAGGGCCAGTGCCTGCAGGAGAGGTGGGGCTTGACTCAGAAGGAGAATTAGAGGTACTGCCCTGGGCCTGTGCCACCTGACAGGGACAGGAACAAGCAAGACTTAGGCTGTACTCTGGGAAGAAGTCCTGTTCCCATAGGCTGTCCTGCAACAGGGTCCTACTGAGCAAATAAATGCCTTTTACAGATGTGGCTCTGAAATGAAAATGCAGTCTTTTAGCCACTGACATCTGGAGGCCAGATTCAGACATAAACCAATTACTTTATTATCATGAGGGTATTTTTTCTGCCCTAAATCAACAGCCACAGCCCTCTGGCCTGAAGAGTCAGGGTCTAATTGAATTTGGGTGGGAGGTGTGTGGTTATGACTTGTTTTTTTGAGACTTGGGTTGGAGAACTGAAGTGATCTCTTAAAAAGACAAAACACACCCCTTGAGAAACCGTCCCAATCCAGAGGTGGTCTGAGCATATGGTAGGGCATGGGGTGGCAGGGTTCCCAGCTCATAGAGTTCTACCAGGGATGGCTGCCCCCGCCACTCTCTTCCAAGGTATTCTGGGATACCAGGGTCACGAGACCATGTGAGACCACAGAGGAAAGCAGCCTTACCTGTCCAGTCACAGCCCAGCACCTCCAGCCGCATCCCAATGCCTGCTGGAGACCACCTCTCTGGGTACACCCTCACATACTGTGCTGGAACGGGGTCGAACCTTCGGATGTCGGGGGTGTCATAGTGCATGTTCCCTTCAAACAGCTGCAGGGAGACAAGCCATCAGATCTTCTTGTGTGGGACCTCTCCCTGTTCACCCTCTCCCCCACCACAACCAGCCTAGAAGGCAGTTCATGGTTAGTTCATGAGATATTATGACTTACAGGAGCTTCATTTTTCAGACCAAAATTTTTCCTCATTTAGGAGAAAATTAGGGACCCATAAATACAGAAAATAGAGAGCAGACAAAAGCGACAACTGTCAGGTTATGTCTTTTTTCCTGGTCTGCACATTGGGGACTCAGGAAAGAAGAAGGCTTCAAATGTGTTTGAAGCTGAACTGGGTCAGAGAGAAAAGACAGCCTTGACCATCCTGACCACTCTGAATTCTTCGGTTTATTGGAAAAGGAATGCTTCTTTCTCTAATGCATGAAAGTCTAGCCTTAGGAAGTCTCTGCTGACCAGCAGTTCACTGAGATCCCGAAGGCAGAATGACCACTCCAATGTCCTCTGGTCACACATCTTTGTTTAGCAGGGACAATTCTATCCAAAGAGACCTTACCTAGCACCCTGATGCATAAGACTGATGGCAGTGGGCTGCTCTGGTTGAGGTTGGGTGGGGCCCCAACCCAGAGCTACCTAGAGTCACTCCTCCAGGGGAGGGGCAGGTGTTGGGGTGGCAAGGAGCTGAGTAGCCTCCAGAATGCTGCGGCTGATCCACCCTTGCTGTGGGGTGCTCTGGGTCCAAAGTTCCCAAAGTGGGGCACTGGCTCAGGGAGGCCAAGCTCTGACCTTGGCCAAGATCACCTCTTTTTACCAGAAGAGCCAGGGTCAGCTCTCCCTGGGGAAGCCTGTGGTTCAACCTCTCCATCCACTGAAGGCTCCAGTTACCAAACCCGGAGTCTTTCCAAACCTCTGAAATTGTGAGTTGGGAGCTGATACCAGCATTGTAAAACCTCCAAACCAGGCCTGGCTTCCACATTCAGAATGGAAACATATTCTTCAAAAAAGAAGCTGATCAGAGACATGTAATATGGCTTTCTTTTTTAGGAGCCCTGCTCTTCTGAGGAAAATGAGGGGTAACTTAGAAAGGAGGATCAGAGTAGGAGATGAATTTGAAGAGAGAGAGGCATGATGTTCTCTCCTTGCCTTTGCCTCTCTGATGGCAGGGGATGGGCTATCTGGCCTGAACTTCTGGCCTAGAGTAAGTTTCTCTGTGTTCTTCCTTGCCTCGATAAGAAGGGCAGGAAAGATCTAAGCAGTTAAGACTAGGAGAATACAAAAGAGAACAGCAACATTTTAAAAAATAGTTATTTTTGAAAGTAAACCCCTAGTTTCTATAGTTTGGCCTCCAGCTACCATATTCTCTTGGGGTGTCTGGCCAATTTCAAGGAAACTTCATCTGACAGAGGGTGTGAAGAGTGTTGAACTTTATAAACAGGCAGTGTGAGTAGGTTTAGGTGTTTGGATTTGAGTCACACTTATAGTTTCTGAATCGTGGCTTGGCCACAGGTAAACTGTGTGACCCTGGTTATGAGATAAAGCCTCAGTTTCATGGTCTTTAAAATGGGAAAGACAAAAGGATTGTCCTTGTAGAGAGGCTGTGGGGTTAAGAGAATCTAAATAAGTTAATAAGCATCGTGACTGGCACAAAATAGTCTCTCAATTAATATTTGTGTCACTGGATTGCAGGGGTTTGATGATGGCTGTTGGATGGGAAATCAGCACTCCAACTCTTTACATGCCATTTAAACTGCCTGTTTGGGGTAATGCTACCGAGTCTTCCCAGGACAGCCTACCTTTGGCTGCTGGGTTCTGGGGTCCTGGATGTATTCCCAGTCCTTGCCGTTTAGGCTGTAGGAAACTTTGAACTTGCGCACAAATGCCCTGGCTTCCACGGCGGTGATGCTGTCTCCTCCACGGGCTCCTTGGATGATGATGCCTTTCACTGTCTTGGGTGCTCCCAGATCCACTTGAAGCCACTCCTCACCTGGCTGTGCCTGAGGGATTCGAGGGAACCAGCCTGAGCGGCTGCTGACCAGGCGGGCAGCGCTAGGGCTCCAGAGGTACTCGCGGGTGGAGGAGGCGGAGATCTGGGAGTCTGCGATGAGGCCTGAGAGCATCCCCAGCATGTTGGAGCAGGGAGCATCTGTGGAGAGAAAATGGAGATCATGGCTGACCCGCACAAACTGCAGACCATCCCCCTATTAGTAGGGAGCTGCAAAAGAAGCCCACTGTGGGCTGGGGTTGCAGCTCAGTGGTAGAGTGCTTGCCTTACACGTGTAAGGCTCTGGGTTTGATCCTCAGCACCACATAAAAATGAAGAAATAAAATAAAGGTATTGTGTCCATCAACAACAACCAAAAAATAAAAAATAAAAGAAGCCCACCATCAAATACTTTGGATCAGCACTGATTTCTTTGCATTTCCTCTAGTACAGTGATTCAAAGCCTAAACTTGGAGCCAGACTGCCTGGGTTCATGCTCGCTCTGCTACCTACTAACCAGATGTCCTTGGATGATTTTTCATTTGTTCTATTGCCTCAGTTTCCCCATTTTGAAAGGGGAGGTAAGAGTGGCACCTCTTTCTTGGGGGTTGTCGTGAGAATTCTGTTCATTGCCATGTAGCAGCCCTTAGGACAGTGCCTGACATATTTAAGTATCTGATGGCTGGTACCTGTTTGTATTTATGACTTTGACTAAGGCCACTCACAGTGCATGTCGGTGCATCCTTTCCATGCCACCAGTCCCTTCTGACTCTCTTAAGTACCATGAGCACGGGGAAGCTCAGCAAAGCATTGCATTCTTTCCTAGGTGATCATTTTGCTAACTAGACAGAAACCTTCCTGGAGTCAGCTTTGGGTCTTTATGTCCACATGGGTATGGAAGCTCGTTACTGCCTGTGGCCTTTCCACATGCTGTTTCCCCCACCCCAGAGCTCTTTCCTTCAGTCATCACTAGAAAACCTTTACTTGCCCCAATGCATGAGTGTCACATTCCCAGAAAGACTGTCCCCAAACTTTGAACCCACAATAAATTAGGTCCTCTCAGTTGTTCCTTCTCAGAGCATCCTGTTCTTTCCCCCATATACATCTTTGCTTATAATGACACATATTTTGCATTTATTTTCTATCCTGTCCACTAGCCCAAAGGCTCCATGATGCTAGAGACCTCATTTGTTTTTTTTTACTTCTCTACCAGCAGTACCCAGTACCCAGTGTGGAGTGAATGAATGAGTAGAAAACATAAATCATGGTGTTCGGCAGGGCCATAGCAAGTATATTAAACTTTTGCAAACTGAGATTAAAAAAAAAAAAGATATTCCAGGTTGCTTCCCTTCTCCAAATTCACTGGTTCTCTCTTTTCAATCTTCCAGAAAGTGAGTTTTCACTACATCCTTGCTAATTAGCCTTTGCTGACCTGGAACACCAACAGAGAAGGGTCAGAAAACAGCTTTCTGTGCAGGATCAGGATGGACAGCTCCCACGAGAGGGAAGCCAGGTTTTTCTGTAAGGTGTTAAGAGCAAAGAATTTGTATTGAGAAAATGTGGACACAGGAACCAGCTCTGGCACCTGTTGTTGGGTGGTTTGGGTCAAGCCGTTTGTCTCTCTGAGCCTTGGTTTCTGCATCAGCACTTGCCCCAATCACCTCATAGGACTGTTAGGAAGAGTGGCCAAGATCATGTACAAGGAAGGGATATGAATAATGCAGAGGCTGTACTAACACAGGGAGTTTAAACCAGAAGCCCCACACAGGCCACACCCTGGAACACTCCATGTCAGAGCTGGAATGACTAGAGGGCAGGCAGGTGGGTGGATGTACACTGAAGACCCTTCCGTGTCAAAGAGGCAGCTTGCCTGCTCTGAGTGGAGTCCAGAAGATGAAGAGGATTGGGCTTTCCACAGTTAGCTGGTGCCAGTCTAGCCACCATCATCTTTTACCCGGACCATTGCATCAGCTCCCCAAAGACGTCCAGACACCACTCTGGTCCTTTCCAAACTGTACTTCTTGGGTTTCAGCCCATGTGAGCACCTGTTTTTCCTTAATCTTTTGGTCCTTCTTACCACAGTGCCACTGAGCAAGCTGTGACCACTGCCAGGTATACCTACCCTCCCTTCTTCACCAGGTACTACCTGTCTGCCTTCTTTTTTTTTTGGTACTGAGGATTGAACTCGGGGGCACTTGACCACTGAGCCACATTTTGTGTTTTACATAGAGACAGGGGTCTCACTGAGTTGCTTAGCACCTTGCCGTTGCTGAGGCTGGCTTTGAACTCGCAATTCTCCTGTCTCAGCCTCCCAAAGTGCTGGGATTACAGGCGTGTGCCACCGCACCCAGCTTACCTGTCTGCATTCTACCCTCTGACTTCAATCATCAACTCTTTAAGGAAGTCTTCCTAACCCCCCTGGGATGGGTCAAATCCCATGAGCCCCTGTTTCCAAACATTTATTATAGTTTTGATTTTATATCTATCGATGGGTTTGCTTGCTTATTAATATCTGCCAAACTGGTCCATAATAGCCACACAGAACTGGGTCTGTTGTACTTACCATGTGTCCACAGTGCAGTGCGTAGTTCTTGGCCCTGGCCTGAGGTAAGCACAGAGCACTACTTGAGAGCAGAGGCTTTAGATTTAAATTGTCCAGAGCCAAAGCCTGGCTCTACCATTTACTGGTTGGGTGATCAAGCTCTTTAATTATTGATTTCCTCATCTGTAAAGTGATAATAATAATATCTACCTCACAGAATCCTTATAAGGATGATAAGAGATAATACATTTTAGGTAAGAATGAAACCTGGTTCATAGTTAGATTTCGGTGAATCTTAGCTAGTAGAAATAGTAGATGCTTAAGAAAAATATACTGGATGAGTGAATGAATGAAAAGATGAAGTCTTGTAGGACTTGAGTCCTCAAGCCAATCCTCCAGGACAATCACGTGGTACAATCATACAGTTTCTGAAACAGGGAGCAGAACCCAGGATGTGGTTAGTGATGGAGTCTCTCCCTCACCTGTGACTCGGCAGCCAAAGAGCTCCAGCCGGAGTGCAATGCCCGAGTGCCAGGTCTGTGGACGGATCCGGACAAACCTCGTTAACAGTGGCGTGTGGAGCTTGTTCAAAACTACCTCAGTTGCGTCATTGTTGGCTGGGAACACCTGCAACAGAAGACGCAGAAGTAAGTTCCTGAAATCCTGGTTGGTAGGGTAGCCACCCAGGCAGGATTTGAAGTGGGTTGGAAAGTTCTGTTGAATTTTATTTCCCTCATGTCTAAAATAATCATGGAGCTTCTTTTTGGGGATTTATTTTCAAACCACCATGAAAAAAAATTCATTTCTCATACTGCTCCAACTTGAAAATAATAAATGGTCTTCACGAAAACGTTTGGAAGGAAGGAAAACTTTGTCTCAGGGCTGAAAGCAAGCAGAGGAAGGAACCTGTCAAAGAAACTACTTCAGAAGCTAAGAAAGAAAAAATTAGAGTGTCTATTAAAAAGGAGTGGACATGTCACCTCACTCTTTAACTTGTACTTGATAGTCCTTCTTCCTCCTGGTGTAGGCATACAGGAATATTTGCAGGGAATTTTGTAATCATAAAGAGTTTCACATTTATTGATGGTTACTTAGACACTTTTCCACTCTATAAGTGAACAAGTTGGTGAGGGGGCTCAGTCTCCTGCCAGTGCCCCTGGGTCATTCAATACTTTCTTGCTTCTCTCTGGTGTTTGTTGTAGGTCACGGTTGCAGGTGGTCCCTCAGAGTCCTCCTTCAGCTTCTTCTCACTCTATTCCCCACCCTGTCATGAAATCCATCCCTGTCCCCAGCTGACCAATACGTCTCTTAGGGGAGGAAAGGCTTTTTGGAGTAGTTTCTGATTCAACATGGTAGATGCACGTCCTGGCTTACCAGATGGCCAAATCAATAACTGCCATATGGACCTTATGCTTTTTTTGTGCTCTCCATTAAAAAAAAAAAGTAACTGGAGCAAGTATATGTGAGTTTCTCTTGGTTTCCTTGGATAAGGGAGGACGGAAAAACCAGAGAACTAAACATCATTTCTAAATCATGACTGTCACACCTGTAATAACCAAGGGACCCTGTAAATATACTTATGGCCAACTCTGCCTCAACTAGCACCTCCTGTGCAGGGAAACTAGATGCTTCTTCAGCTCATGATGGCCAGGACATGCTAGGTATTTGGGGCACCAATAAGGCTGGGACAGAGGGATGGGAAACTAGTATATTTGAATGCTTTTGAGCCAGACACTCTGTAAACACAGTTGTGTCTACAACACTCCATGAGGCAAGTATTATGATCTCCTCTTTATTGATGAGGAAACTGAGGCTCAGAGATGCTTGTCTGGATCCAAAGCTTTTAAGCTTTTTCTCGGGTTGACTTTTATATCTTTAAATAAATTTGCAGTATTTATGCTGGTAGCTGGAGCTTTTAAGGTTTCCAATCATGAACTAAATGGAAGTAGAATCACTGTCTAATGGTGTGGCCCCAGCGCGAGTTTATAATCCCATCATAGAACAGCTTAGAGTAAGAGCAAAGGAAAGCACAGACATTTACAGGCAGTTACCAACATAGTCCTTTCTTCTCCATGTCCTGTGAACCTTACCATTTGGCAACCTCGAACCCTCCATTTTTTGCATTTGCTAAGGTAAAAAGTTAGAGTCACTTAATAATCCACCACGATGGTATTTTTGCAACCAAATGAAAGGAAGTGGCTTACTCCAGAAAAATAAAGAGGTGTATCAGCCCACTTCTGTTTAAACTATCATTCCTGGTGCTAAGTCCACCAAATCTGAGGGGTTCCCACTCAGCCCACCCAGCTTACTGCTGCCTCTGCTCCCTGGGGAGCCCTCCCACCCTGGATCCAAAGGCTGTCGGTTGCCCCCTCTTCTGTCTTGATAGCAGAGAGCACAGAGGAAGAACTAGTGACCATTCCTCTTACCCAGGTTCAGTTTTGCTGCTTCCTGTACAGTTATTGAGGATTAGGAGGAGAGAGAAGATGGCCTGGAAGGGAGAAGGGCCAAGGAAATAGAGGGAAAAGGAGTGGAGCTGCATACCTGGGGAAGGGCTGGTGGGGAGAGGTCTCCTACCCTCTGCCATCCTAATCTCAGAGAAGGACCCAAAACAAGAGGAGCAACAGCACCAAGGAAAGTCTTGGCCTCACCATTCTTGTTTCTTACTAACTTCATGCTGACAAAGGGTTCCCAGCTTTGAGGAAAGGGATGGAGGAACCGATTCCAAGGAAAAGAGATGAATCAGTTCTCCCAGAATTCAGCATGAGACAGAGGCTTGTTTGTTTTGTTTTGCTTTGGCAAGAAAGAAGCAAATGCAGCACTTTGCTGATTTCAGACGGGTGCTGTGAGCAGCGGGGGCCGCCTCTGGATGCTCCCTGTGGACAGCAATGGTGATGGGCATGAAGCCTCCAGCAGGAGATGCTAAGGAGTTAGTGTGGGGAAAATAGCTTTATTTGCCATGTGAATATATCACTGGAAAGCTGAGTGGATCTGAACTTGCACACAGCCACTAATCCACAGCACACACCATGCTGGTATGGTTTAGAAACACAGCATGTCTTATGTGTTTTTAATATCCAATTTTATCTTATCTGACCCCTTCATTCCTCAGCCTTGGCAGAGAACACCAAGAAACCTTTTCTTTTCTCCCTTTGTAAGAGAATGATTGTGTAGCTGGACCATTTTTGGGAAAGTGGTTTGGGTGCCTATGTGGCTGCACGTGAGCATGAGGGTACACCTGCCGAGGAGGGGCTGGTCTTCTCATGGATGTATGGGGCTGAGTGAAGGTTCTGAGTGCAGCTCCTCAATCGCTACCCACAGTGGCATCAGCCAGGAAGGAGGCAAGCACATGATTGATCTTTAGGCCATCTGCCTGTGGCTTACATGGAACTTCATTCTGCTGTTCTTTTCCCCCCTCTTCTCCTGCCCCTGTAATCAAATGAAGGTTCACTTCAACTTGGCTTCAAATTACTCTTCATGTTTGTGAGTCTGGTTCCTTACTGGTCTCTTGTTTTTCCATGACCTTGTGCTTGTATATGCTCCGTATGCTCCAGGTCCTTTGCTGAAGGAACAGTCTTCCCCACTCATGCCTCTCGCAGTACTGGGGATTGAACCCAAAGCCTCATGCATGGCATGCTCGGCAGGCATTCTACCACCGAGCTCTATCCTCAGTGCCTGCCATCTTCCTTGAAATTTTTACACATTTCTTATTCTGAGTGTGGTAAACAAGATCCACCACAGAATCAAGAGGAAGGAACCAATCTCTGTTGCTAATTAGCTCAGAAGGTAGGCAAGTATCTCTACCTCCTTGGGGGCCCCCAATCTTCTCCTTTATTAAATGAGGGGATTGCATGAGTTGATTTGTCAGGTTCTTTCTTGCTCCCAGATTCTAAACCTTTCTTCACAAGAGTTTCATGAACTGTTCCAAGGGTGTCCACTTTGTGAAAAGGCATTTCAGTTATTCATTGTCCCTTAGAGTCGAAGTGATTTTGTGGACAAGTGCTGTAGATTTTTAATACACTTCAAATAGTGACCACAACACGTGGTGAGTGCCCCATTCACAGGGAGAATCTACCTTGTTGATGTATTGGTTCAATAACAGTTCAAATTATTAATAACCAAGAGTAATGAATAACAACTCCTTAGTCCTTACCTACTGTATTTTGCCCAGATATCCAAGTGCAATTTATGAAAATCCATTTTTAATGAAATATTAAGCAGTTTCTATTTCTCCTGACCCAATGGATTTACAAGGTCTCTATTTTTCTCCCTGTAGAGCCCCTATTTATAGCTGATAAATGCTATCATATATTATACATCTTTATGACTTTCTCAATGCTTCTGTGGTTTTAGAATCACCTTTCATATGTTTTCTGATCAAATTCCCTGAGATGGATTCTTGGCTTCCAGTCTAGGCATTGCAAGGTAAGGGGTTGTGTGCGTGGGAAATGATGCCAGGAAATTGGTTTTATTCCCTATTCTCTGCCGACTCACTGAATCACTATAGGAAAATCAATAACCTTAGATACTTTGGTTTCTCCTTCAGGAAAATGTGGATAATAGGCCTGCAGATGGACACTAAAGTTTACCACCACTTTAAGCTGGCTTGAATGCCTGCACAACACCCAACAAATGGTTCTTTGGCCAATTGGAAGAGTTCAAATTCTGAAAGCCATTGATTCCCAAGTCCCACCTTGAGGCTCAAAATTTTCAGGCCACCACTTTGCAGTAAGATGTTCATCATGCTGAGAAAAATCAGTGGATCCATATATATTATATCCAGAGAGTCCATATACATTATATCTAGATAGGCATATAGCAAATACAATTATCAAATTTAAACATCTGTTTTAAAAACTGGATATCAGAGAGCATACACATTTTTATTCATTTTAAAGAAAAATACTACTATGATTGCTGGATAACCAGGAGTGTGTTCAAGGTGACCCTAGATTTCTGGCGATAGCATTAATTATGTTGTAATTATTCAGTATGTGTGAAGGTCTATTTGTTAAAAGAAGAAATTATATTGGGCATAAAGATTTCTTTTAAGTGCATCTCTGCAAACTAAGTTGAGAAAACAATTCAGGGGACAAAGTGGTCTGGATAATCCATTTGGTGCCTCACTGAATTCTGAACATAATCCAACATTTTCCAATTGATTCTTGAGAACTTTGTTTTATTTTCAGTAAGACAGAATCTGAAAACCAGCAGCATTTCATGGATTTTCTGATTTGCACCTCTGGGGGAGGGGAGTATCTGCCAAGTAAATCGGCTGCTCTCCAACATCCTAGTTGGGTTGTTATCTACATCCCCGAGGAAAGACAATCAGCATGTACTGCCTAGGCTCATGCATCCACGAGACAGGGACTTCATGGGCTATATAAAATGATGTAAAATAAAAACGTTTGTTTCTTATATATAAAATAAGAAACATCTAGCTAGAAAGCACCACTGATGTTTTTTAAGGTCATCTTTTCCCTATTTCTCACCCACTTTTAGTCACAGCCACCCACCCTTCTTTGCTGACCCCCTCCTTAAGTCTTGTGTGAACAGTATGCAGGGACTTTGGCCCCACTGAGAACAGGGCACACTGTGTCCTGCTACCTCCTAAGGTCCTAGGCAGGGGACTTTTCTGCCTCACCTAATTCCCTTTCCTGTATACTGTTCATCTTTGCTCTTAGCATCCAGGTGCCCAGCAAAGTGTAGATGCTACATGTTAATCTTGCCTCAGAGGCCCAATGAGAAGATTGTGGCAAAGTCTCTGAGCTCCTTGGAGCAGAGTTCCCATGAAGGCTTGGGCATTAACCTGCCTATTTGACCTTCCTAAGTGAGGTGGCCCCTTTGGTGGACAGATGCAGTCCCTCCTCATGTCTCCTGCATCCAATCCGAGTAGGGCTTTGGAATTCATGTGTGCGTGCCTATCCCTTTACCAGTACTATAGCGTGACCTACTGTTCCCTCAATCTTGCTGTAAATATCTGAATTCCTCCAGCCCCAGGGACTCAAAGAAAGCAGGAAAATTTTTCAAAGACAACACTGTGCAGGAGCCCTGAGGTAGAAATTGTGCATGAGATGTTCCTCTACATTTTTAAAAAATAAATATTTCTCTCCACTAATAAATGTTTCATTGCATCCAAAGTTCTCCTTTTCAATCTACTTGGCACAGACATTCAAGGAGGAGGAGAACAAAGCAGGCAGAAAAGAAGGGTGGCAGGAATGGTGGGCAGAGACCGGGGAAACCACTGTCATGTTTTGAAAATGAGTCTCAGAAACAATTGTACCAACTCATCCTGATGCCAGACCCAGAGCTGCCCCCCTACCCTCAATTGCCTCTAAAACCAGTCATCTACACATAAAAATAAATTGTTAATCAATGAATGCCATCCTATTTAATTAATTTGTTGCACCAAACAGGCAAGGTGGGGGAAGGGGGCCATTGCACAGGGAGGAAAATGATATTAAGGTAATGGGCTCCCCCTGCCTGCCCCATTTGTAAATCATGGTCTTGACAACATTTCTCTCTTAAAACTCCCCCTTAAAAACTATAAAACAAATTTTTTAAAAAGCTGCCTTCATTCTAGTGGCTATGGGAATTCAGCCAGACACAGAATCAGAAGGGATGTGTGTGTGTGTGTATGAATGAGTTAGTCTACCGGAGGGTAGGGATGGGGGCAGGGCAATGATCCTCCCTAACAACCAAATGCTCATTTATGACAATGATGACCTCGGCTCTCCTCCCCGTTTACTTTAGGGCTGTTTTTGTCATCAGGCAGTTTTCTTGTCCTGAGAGAGGAGACAGAGGAGTGTGGCAGTTTCTTCCTGGGGGTGGGTGGAGGTGGGTGGGACGCGCACATCCCCATCTGTGTGTGCCTTGTGGGACTGCTAGATTTAATGCAGGATTATGTTACCCCCATGGAGACGCTGAGCCCTGGAACACAGCCTACTAACAGGATTAGGGTTTCAGGATTTGAGACAGGAAAGCATCAGGGAGGACAGGAGAGGAGAGCAGCTCAGGGACCTGGCCCTGGAGGAGAGCTGGGCTGGAGAAGAGAGTCCTGTCAAACCATGAGTGAGCTGGCAGGGAATGACCAATGTCATCAGGAAAGATGGAGAAACACAGACATTCTAGCTGGGTGAGATGGACCCTCCATACCTGAAAACCTCCTAACATTGATATTTGGAGATTCATTTTCTAAGGAGGTGCCTCTAACTCCTAAGTGGGCAGAAGAAGCCACAATCACAGGGAATGAAGTTGCAGAGTGTCTTGGCCACCAGCATGCCTCATCCCAGGTAGAGTCTCAGCAAAGCACCCAGAAAGGAATGGTGACAGCAAAGAATGTGACAGCGCAGTAGACGAGGCCCTCAGTCTAATGCTCATCTGGGGTTGGTCAAGAAAAGCGTGTTCTCAGTCCAGGGAAAATCACAGCATCCCTGCACACCCACCCACTTCATGAGTTCTTTCCCAGCAGCCTCTGTGCACAGCCTTGGCCTGGGAGCATGGGGAATTCAGCATCATGACTGTCAGCACCAGCGATGCTGGCTTTAGCTCCCGGAGACAATTCAGCACCCATGGGAGTTGGGTGCAGCCAGCCACGGGAGCCTGATAGAGAAAAGGTTTGAGCGTATGTATAATGAAATTTTCCCTTGAGCTTTGTAAGTGCAGAGGCTAAAGGTCTGAGCTCATCCAGTGGCAAATGGATAAGGGACAAATTTAATTACCTAGGGCACTGGATTCATCTCAGTTATAATGGAGGGGGCAGATAAACTGAGGGACTTGAACTTGGAAAGGGCATCGGCCCTCTTCAGAGCACACATAACCATGGTGAGACAAGCAGCCGCACCCATGACTTCCAAAGGCTCATGTTCTTTACTAGCTTGTGGTTTGGGACATTGTCCTCATCTTTATACAACCAAGTGGTTACCAAAGAAGGACTAAGAGCAAGTAAAGCATCCATCAGGAGGTAAAAACAAACAAACCCACCCTCAAATTATTAATTGGAGGAAAACTGCATCCCTACCAGATGAGACTAGGATAGATGACATTTATCTGGGGTAGCTCAAGTGCAGGGCCATTAGATGCAGGGAAAGGTCTAGATGACTTATCACGGTCCCTTCCAGGCTTGTGATTTTAAAAGAGGCAGATAAATATCCCATGGGACCTTTTTGCTTTTTAAATTGACAACTTGCTTCTGCTCCAGAAGAGCTGTGTGGGTCTAACACATTGACTATCTGCAGATAGCCTTCCATCTACAGATCTCCAGGTGCCCTGCCAATAGTGTCTGTGGCACCATTCCACTTGAGTGGATGGAAACACTGAGGCGTGGAACTGGGAAGAGAGATTTTCAAGGTCACACAGTGCATTATCTGAGAAGATCTGAAAATAGACGCCATGTGCTTCTAACTCTTCGCCAACTGATTTGGGGGCCTGGATTTCCGATACTACTACTCACTCCTTCCAAGTCTCTGATTTAAAAATGATTTGTTGTCATTTAGAAAATAAATATAAGACAGAGGATGTTTGAAGTTGGGGTGATTATTTGTTTTGATGGGATGTCGCCAAATCAAACAAAAAGCAAGTTGCTTTCAACTCTCCATCCTACTGATTCTGTGATGGATCCCAAACTCCAAAATGCTGAGTCTTGTGTTCTAAGCCAAGCTGTGCAAGCATGACTCGCCTTCAGACCTCCATTAGAACCCAGTCTCTCCAGGAACATGCACACCTCTTAGCCCTTAGACTGAACAACTAGGAAGCCAATTCCCGTCCAGGTACAAGATGGGAAGCCAGGCCTGGGCAGACTGTTGAGAGAGCACCTGTCTGAAAATTAAAGCCTTTCATGGGGACTCTGATTCCCCTGTCCCTAGGGCAAGTCTCAGTCTCTGACAGTTTCGATTCAATAGGTGAAACGCTGTGAAATTTGGAAGCAAATAAGTCAGTGCCTGAAGGATGCCTGAGTCTTGGAGGCCATTATGTTAATACGATGAGCTTAATGCGTTCCTGCCACTTATTATTACAGGGGTAATTCTGAACACTGATGGGCCTAAGCTTTACTTTATCCCTGTCTTCATCCTTCTGTCCCCGATCTGGTCATCAGGGTATACAGAATTTCTCTTTTGTTCCCAATCTTTTCCAAATAGATGAGAATAGCCCAGCAACATCATGACTAAGAGCAAGGTAACCAGAACTATGTCAACAAAGGAGAGGCCCACATTTACCAAATAAGAGAAAACTGAAGACAAGGACTTTTGCTTAGACATGTAAGGGCAGTGACTTCTGTCCCATTGTTCTGACACCAATCATGGTTCCATTCCTCAGGCACAGACTCTCCCTCTGATGCAGACTCATGGGGCAGGAATCTCAGAGGAGGGCAGGACCTTGACCAGAGGCCTCATGCCTTTGAGCTGTGCCGTTATCTTCCATGTGCCCCTCTTGGTATGTGTGTGCATAACTGTGCCTATAATCACACACACATACATGAACCTTCCATTACTAGATTAACAACATTGTCTACGTCTGGGATGTTACTCATACAGTTGGTGAAACCAAAAGCAGTAGTTTCTGCTGTGGTTTCTCAAGAAGTGTATGTGAAGCAATTTGTATAATCTAAGGAAGCACGTGGGTTGGGTATGGGTTCCATCAGGCGGATGAGCTCCCCGCCTTGTGGTTACACCATAAATATGCATAAGGCGGGCCCACCCTATGTGAAAATCATAGGTTCCATATTTATGGCATGTGGAACTGGATAAGGATTTGGGAATGTGCTGTGCATGTGGCCTGCATAACCGGGCCGTGTTTTGCCAGGAGGATGCTCATAGTCCCCCAGCAAGTTGACTTACTCATAGGCAACTTCAAGAATACCTGTTGAATGGAAAGAAACTAAGAGGAGGCTGCTCACAGGCTGGGGAGGTTGGAAAATAATTTCTTAGTCTTCCTCACTTCCTGGCAGTAAGAAGAAAATCATTCCCCTGTAGGCTTAGACCTTGCCTTGCCCAACTTAAATCCAAATTGCAAATAATGTTTTGCAAGGAAATAGCACAGTCATCCCCCACCAACTTGAGCACTCACTAATCTTGTTTTTCTCTGATTTCCCCAATTCCCTGGTCTTTGATATGCTGCACTGGTGTTGACAGCAACTGGGGGATTAAAATGGAGTTTTCAAATTTCTGCCCCAAACGTCACAATCTCCTCTTCCCTATCTGTGTACGGGGAAGGCAACTGGCAACCGCTTCCATGCACCCCAGAGCTGAGCAGCCTGCTGCCTTCCTCCCTGCTCTGCTTTTTTCCTTAGGTCCTGCTGTCTGAATTTCACTTTCAAGCCCACCACTTAGCACCAGTTAGCTTGGCACCATGCCCAGCATCTAGAGGCCACAAAGAGAAACTCAGTGGTAGTACCAGCATGGAGGAAACCTCCCTACACTGCCCCAAGGTCCCCTCCTCACCTCGCCTCCCCACGGCATCAAATCAAACTGTGGCAGACTTGACAAATCTATTTGGCACAGTTTACTCGACTATTTCAACCCCAACAGCCTGGAGAGCTGCACGGATGCACCATGAGCGGTGCAGAATCTGCACATTAAACACAGATATCTGGGGGAGATCTACTAATGAAGGGGCAGCAGAGAGCACCCTTGCAGGGGAGGATAGGAAAGGCCTGCTGGCTGCCTACCACACGCATAGTGCAGGGAGGGAGCTTGGAGAGCAGGGCAATGCCTAATTGGCCAGCTTTCCATTTTCCTGCCTAAGTACCAGGAGGATGAATTTCTAATGAGGAAAGAAAGGGCTTTTCCTCTGTCCTAGCTCCTTTATTTGGGCAAGACTGATTCTCTAAAACAAAAACAAAAACCCTGTTTCTTGTTGGCTCCTAGGGAGAGAAATTTAGCCAAGGGTGGGCAGAGCAAGCAAAAGAGAATGCATTCAATATGGAAGTTGAGGAGGAGAATTCTGAAGAGCAGAAAGCTAAATTCAATTCTCAGGAATATCTTCCCTGCAAAATGAGTACCAGGGATAAAGCCAGGGAGGACAGCATTCTATCAAAATGTGCAGTGCTAAGGTATTTCCAAAAGAAGATTTCCTACAAATGGTGTTTTAAATAGCATCCTGGTCCATCTGTGTGCTTTTAAAATCAGCTTATGCTACAGTATCCCTCTGGCCAGCCTTGCTTAGTCATTGAGCCTGGTCAGGGAGACAGTCAGGTGAGCCCATTCTTCTCCCACAGGACCCACCCCTACCCAGCTGCTGGCCCTCACTGGCTAGCTGAGCTTCTGGGTTCCATGTTTCTTATTGAAAGGGCAGGTGGAGAGAGAGAGAGAGAGAGAGAGAGAGAGAGAGAGAGAGGGCATGAGTGGAAAAGGAGTGGGGTGAGATGTGGACTCAGCCCCAGAGCTCCCAGCACCCAATGCAGATTCAGCTTGCCATTCCCAACGGTTTTCTGGCAAACTCTTCCTGAAACCAAGTCAATGGGAAACCAGACCTAGCTCACAGGTACAGTGGGGATGTCTTTACATTGCCAAGTACCTCACTTTCCTTACTGGGGAAATGGGGAGTGAATGCATGTGTGTGTGAGTGATACCTGGGTATATCGAGAAACAGATTTTCCCATGAATAGTGCCATGTTACTATGGCGATTTTAATTTTTTAAAAAATCTACTCCTTTAAAAACTTGCATTTTCCAAGTAGCACTGCCAACATTATAAAATGTTCAGGATTTTCTGGGTACAAGGCTTTCACTTGTACCAGCAGTGTAGAGCAAACTTCCTTGGGACAGTGACAGGGCTGAGGAGATTCCCTTCTGGAAAAATCCTCTGGAGAGCCACAGTGCTTTATTTTGATAATTCACACCCCAAAAGACCAAGGCCTGGTGGAACTGGTGCACTAAAGAGCACCTGTCCCTCCCTGTCTCTGGATTACCTTCCCGGGAAGGATGAGCAGCATCTGGTCCTGGTATTTCCAGGATATGGCACTTGCTTTCCTGACTTGAGAGTCAGCCATAGTCTGCAGTGGCCACCACAGCCTGTGCTCCAATCACATACTCCCTGGTCCCCACCCAGGTGACCTACCAGCTATATCCAATAAGCCCTCCATATGTCAAATGTGCTGTACGACCAGTATATCGTCAGGTGCAGACCCAGAATATCATGTGTCTCAAGAAAGACTCTCATCCCTGTGGACAATAAAAGCCCCACATTGCCCCCAGGGACCACATGTCCAGGAGCCACAGACACTGAAGGCACCAGCTGAGAGGATTCAATGCCTCACTGCTAAGCATGATGGCCAGTTCAGATCTCATTCCTGACAAACTGTATTTCTCCTCATTATTTATTGTTTTCTTTCTTCTCTGGGACATTGTGATTCCCTCTCAGGATTTGTGCCCTTTCATTTCCAGACCTCAGTAACTCCTGAACTGCAGTTTCGTGTGGTTTTGTGATTGTTAACCCAGCATGTGGAAGGGACTCGGGCCATAAATGCTCAATGAATCCTGTGTGGGGAGACACGGATGGGGAATGCGTTTTCTCCTTCATTTGCAGTCAGAGTACACTCTGCAAGCGCTCTCGCTTTCTCTCTCTCTCTCTCTCTCTCTCTGCTGTGCAAGATGCAACAGCAGCCAGGCTGTCGGAGAAATGGTGTTTTCCAATCACTTTAGCATAAGAAAGAAGATTTTCAGGGCCAGCGTGTTCCTTGTCTCCATCAATTATTTGAGCTCCACTAAACAAGGCCTTCTCCCTGTGTGGGGTCGACTTGAAGCTCCTCTTGCCCCTCCTGCCCCCTTTCAGCATTCCCTCAAGGTAGGGAACTGGATTTACCTTGTGGTTTTTGCCATGCCGGTATACCATCCAGTCTTCACCATTAGTGCTGACCTCCAGCTTATAGGATTTGACATAGTAGCCATTCTGGGTTTCTCTGGAAATTGCTCCCTGTGTTGCAATGGCCGTGAGCACAGTTAGAAAGCGCAGGTCCACCTGGGGAAGAGAGAAGGAAGAGTCGGGGTCACCCTCACAACATGGGGCAGCACCCGGATTTTTCTGCAAAGGACACAGATATCATACTTGACTCATAAGCTGGCTCTATGATTCATAAGACATATTTATAATTAGTATCAATTTCCACTGGATAATTAAACCTAATTTACTTGACACTTTGAAAATGTAGCTTGATTTTTTTCTTTCTCTCCTTTTTTTGCATGTCTGAATGGATGATCTGTAGTTTCTCCTAACCATTGAATATCCAGAATTATGACCCCCTCCTTATTAAACTATGATCTGCCTTGGACTGTGAAAGCAGATGCTATTTTAAAGAAGTGAATGGCTAAATCCACTCTACTCCAATCCAGTCCAATTCAATCCAGTTTTCTTGGATTGCAAAGTAACGGCTCATAGCTGTCTCTCCTCCCCATACTTCTTTCCTCCATTGTGTCCTTAGTTGCTCGGGTCACCAAAAGGTCAAAGGGCATGCAGAGTCTGCCCAAGCAATTAGGCTTATGCACTGAGACCTGACCTTTTGCTTCACAAAGAGGATGGTGAACATTTTAAGGTTCCTCTGCTCTCACAAGGCCAAACCCATTTGGAAATTGCTAGATGTTGTTTCTCTGCCAGCCATGTTGTTTCTTAGAGGCAATCTCCATGTGACCAAAATGCAGCTTGTGCACACTGGGAAAAATTCCATAAGCATCACTGGCTTCTTAATATGTGCATGGCATTATGAAACATTCAAAAGAAGTATGCAGTGCTGTCCATGTGTATGAACAGGTGGAGAACAATAAGAAAAGTATGTGATTAAGGCCCCCAAATAAGGAGTATAATCAATGGACTGCCAATCACAAAGGAAAACTTTCTAAAAGCTTTGCAAGATGAAAGGGTTTTGGGAGAGAAAGAGAGAGGAGAGACGGTGACAAATGACCTTTGGGCTGTGCTGTCAGAACCTCTGTGGGCTCCCTGGAGTTTCTACGTGGTCTTTCTCCCTTTCCTGCTGTCTGCTCTGCAGCGTCCTTCTTAGAGCAGGGGTCACTGTGTCGCATCAGAGCTAGGACAGGCTTGTCAGTGGGTCACAAGGCTGTCTGTGTATGTCATAAAAGCAGACACTGCTCTGGTATGGAACTAGCAGCTTGCTCTTCCCCTGTTTACTTCTTCCCAGGGGACAAGAACTGGACCAGTCTGCAGTGCGGGAGGATCACTCAACATGAGCTGCAAGACTTGTTCAGAAAGAAAGCAAACAATAGTCTGAAAAGATGCTGTGGAGCATCTGGGCAACTTGAATTTCGTTCCCCATAGTGACATTTCCCCATGTGTTCTTCTGATAGCTATGTGCAAAACCTTCCTGGCGGAGCTCCCGCCAAACAGCAAAGATCAGGAGAAGCTGTCATATTCAGTTAGCACCCAACAAACCTGCCCTTAGGGAAGTGCGCACCTCCCCTCCACCCCCAGTCTCTGATACCCTCTGTGCCAAGAATGAGGAAGATCTGGAACCATTTATAGAATGTTCCTTGGATACCGATAGGGCAAACAGCATACTGGCCAAACAGCTTCACCCAGGCCCATTAATCTTCACAAGAGCAAGGACAGGGTCCCTCTTACTCATCTATTTATCCCAGCACATAGCACAGTACCTGGCAATACTTTCTGTGCCTGGTTTGGGTGAATGGATGAATGTTGTTATCAAGTAGGCTACATTTTCTTCATATCCTTTGCTTACTGTAGCTACCCCGCTGCCCTATCCAAGACACACATTGTATGTCCACTGGTATCTGAGTGAGTACCTGGAGATACTCCTTGTTGGAATCCAAGTTGGGGGTCCAGCCATTGTCATCACCATGGAGCCGGCTCTGTTGAGGGGTCCACCTCCCATCTGAGTAGGTGGACGAGGCACTGATCTGTTCATTAGCAATCCGGCCAGACTCCATTCCCAGAGGGACATTGCACTGAAAGTCTAGGGAGTAGAGATGGTCAAGAGCAGAGTTAAGCATCCCAAGCTCAAAGCCCTGGGGGCCCCCAAACATTGCTCCCTTCTAGGGACAAGTCCTTGCAGGCTTTGATGAAAGATCAACGTAAAGACTCTAATTAAAAACTCACATTTTAAAAACAACTATTCCAAGATACAGAGCTTGACAACCCCTCTGGGTCTGAAAGAAACTAAATTGGACCTAAAAGAAATTAGGGTATGGATAAATAAGAATCATCATACAAATTAAACATACCATCTAAAACACAAGAACTGTTACTGCTGCAGGCTATGGATGCTCTCAGATGCCAGATGCACCAATACTGCAATACAGGTAAATGAGAGATAGACGTCTGGCAATTTGGGTGGGCCAATCCATGTGGGAAGCCTGCTTTATTAATAAACACCCCGGAGGCACTTTTGCGTCTTCCTCTTTTACCCAACTATCTCATGAGTTCTGGTTTGTAGACAGATTTTGCAAAGCATAAATACACATCTGTGGAACCCCTCTCTAGGAGCACGTGCATGTTACACTATATTCAATACACCACCTACCTGGGCCAATAGACCCAGAAGTCACTTTCTCTGGCCTTGTACCATCAGTTAAATTGTTATCCCTCCTCTGGATGTCTTGGACACTGACCAATATTTGTGCATGCACGTATTTGATAAGAACTAGCAATCATTTTCAGGTATCAAACCTGTTCTTGAGCTCTGTGGCTGGACTAGCCATTTGCAGGACCTGCTATAATTTGCCATGCTGTTTCTTTGTCCTAAAATTGTCATGAGCTCTTTGATGAAAAACAAAAGCTAAACACCAGAGCCCAACCCAGTGACTTTTCTGCAGTGTCCTCAGCTGTCTAGGTGGTGAGCTGTCTACACGGTGGTAGCTCTCATCACCCTTAAAGTGCTTCTTTCTTCCTTAAAGAGATTGTGTGTTTGTGAAGCGAAAATGGCCACATGCTAAAGCACATGGCCAAGAGCAGCTGATGTGAAGATGGAGCCAGGGCCTGATGCTGATGGCCCGGGCCGCGAATCCCATGAGAGCTGGGTTAGAGCAATGGTTTCCAATGCTTTGCGCAGTGCCTGGCATATAGCAGAAGCTCCACAAGCTGTATTTCTTAGAAGTGTAAAGTCCAAGTTTAAGCAGTTGGGTCATCTAGCCAGGGAATATCTTTTCAGGGACAGAGATGTTTAATGGTGAAACACACATATGCAAAAAGGGGTTTAAAATAGCTCAGTTTGGTGACAATGGCCTGGAGGCTTTGGGTGGAAGGAAAATGGTTCCAGACTCAAAAATGTTAGACCCTATATAGATTATCCTAGCAATCCTCCTTTCCACTCAGATGAGGGAATTGGGTCTTGAGAGGGTCCTACAACTTTCCCTGAGAGTAACTAATTCTTAATTCTTGGTAAGCACTTTTTTTTTCTTTAAAGAAATGCACCAGGGCTGGGGCTATAGCTCAGTGGTAGAGCGCTTGCCTAGCATGCGTGAGGCACTGGGTTCGATCCTCAGCACCACATATAAATAATAAAGGAATAAAATAAAGATCCATCAACAACTAAAAAAATATTTAAAAAAAAAAAAAGAAAAAGAAATGCACCCACATGGACACTGGCTCTTTTTTTCTGGGGGGGTGGGATACTGGGGATTAAACTCAGGGGCACTCAACCACTGAGCCACATCCCCAGCCCTTTTTTAGAGACAGGGTCTCATTGAGTTGCTTAGCCACCTTGATTTTGCTGAGGCTGGCTTTGAATTTGTGATCCTCCTGCCCCAGCCTCCCAAGCAGAGCCGCTGGGATTACAGGAATGCGTCACTGCCCCCTGCTTGGACTTTGGCTCTTTGCTAATGACTCTGCCTGGCATGAGGCCTTGACTCCCATTCCTTGAACTCAGATGCCACAACAAATCCTACAGAGTCCCTATTTCCTTCTTTTTCAGAGGTCAGTTCCTTCACCTGTTCCCCCTTACAGCCCTGATGCAAGAACGCACAGAAGTTCCCAACTGTCCAACTCACTTTCTAGTGGCTCCTGGTGAACCAGGTAGTATCGTGCAGAGAAGCCATCCTTGGCCACTGCCATGTCCGTGTGAAAGGTCAGGGAGAGGATCCCAGTTGACGAGCGGAGTTCAGAGGGTGTTTTGGTCCCACAGTACTTGCCAATCAGGGGGCCAACTGGACACGTAAGACAAAGAGAGATCAGAGGAGATGAAAATATCAAAGTTTGTTTTCCACACATTCTCCCTTCCCACTGCCACATGCCATTTCGCCCAGCATCACTTTATATCCCTCGGCCTAAGAACCAAGGTATTTTAAGAGCAATGTCTCGTATTGTTCCTACATGTTAAAAAGGACTTTCACTGAGCTGGCTTTATTCTCTTCTCGCAGCCCCAGAGATGGGCCAGAAAGGTATCATTACAACGCCTGCTCTGCAGAAGGAGAAATTGAGTTTCAGAGGTCATGTAATGATTTCTCGTTCACACTGCTGGGAAATAGAGCAGAGACTCAAACCCAACTAGCTTCCCAACTAGATTTTATGTTTTTCCCGGGAATTAAAATTGCTCTTGCTTAGTCATCAAGTCTCTCTTATATGGAAAAATACTTAGAATAATTACAAAGTACTGACTCTACCCAAGATCTATGTTGGCCTTGATCTTGTGGCAGACAGGTTCCTCTTGACTTTGAGTGATGCACCTTTCCAACATCCAAGATTATGTAGTAATAATAAAACTCTAGTAATAATAATAATGATGACAGCAGCTAGCTTACATAGCTAAGACACAGACAGGTTAAGAAATGTGCCAAGGTTGCACAGTAGAACCAGGACTCAAGCCCAGGCAGTCTGGCTCCAGAGTTCTATTTGGTCACAGAGTTTGGCCATTGAGTCACTTTCTATCCTGACGACTTGATGTAGGAAACAATATCAACTATAGGTTTTGCCATCCTCTCCCAAGTACCCACTCAGCCTCCTATCCTCTTCCAAAGAAAATGTCTCCACCCCTAGAGAAAGTAGACTACCTGTCTGTATTTTTTTTTTTTGGTACTGGGGATTGAACTCAGGGGTACTCGACCACGGAACCACATCCCCAGCCCTAGTTTTGTGTTTTATGTAGAGACAGGGTCTCACTGAGTTGCTTAGCACCTCGCCATTGCTGAGGCTGGCTTTGAACTCGTGATTCTCCTGTCTCAGTCTCCCTATGTGTTGGGATTACAGGCTTGAGCCACTGCGCCCGGCTACCTGTCTGTATTTTTTTTAAAACCATCCTTGGTGAAGGGGAAGCAGATAAAATTATTATGGGTCACACAAGAACTCTAAGGAGCCCTGAAATCTTTGTTCTCCCTTTTTATCATTATTAGAGCAATCCATAGGTAAAGACCTAGCGACTGAGTAGTGCCTTGTGGCAGTGACATCACTCACCGTGCGGAATGCCGTCCCAGATGTCCAGCCAGTCATACTTGCAGTCTCCCTCTCCCACCTGTAAGGGGTCATGCTCCAGGTCAAAGGTCAGGAACTGCAGGATGATCTCCATCTTGGGTTTGGCCAGGATGGTAAAGGTGCAGTCCAAGTTGTGTGGGTACTTCTCAGGAAAGCCAGGAGATTCAATGGTTCCATTAGGGCTGGTGAAGTTTTTTGAGCAATCTTCAGAGCCTGTGTGTCAAAGTGAATTGTAGCATTAAGAAGAAGAAGGCTTTCTTTGCTGCCTCTATCACATGGGTTATTTAAATGTTTGGACCCCAATTCACCTACTCAGGAGGTGAGGTTTTTCTTCCTACTCAAATAGCCGTTGGAGAAACATAGTCTTCCTTCCCATCCATGTTTCAAGGCTTGGGGCCAAATTCTCTTTAGGAAAGAAATTAGGGAGGTGCAACCCACTTGTTCTATATATTAGAGTAAGAGCAGCAATTGAGGATTTAGGGGGTAAGGGGTCGAGAGAAGTGTGTGTGTTTATATGTGTGTGTGTGTGTGTGTGTGTGTGTGTGAGAGAGAGAGAGAGAGAGAGAGAGAGAGAGAGAGAGAGAGAGAGAGAGAGAGATTCTCTTGAAAAGAGGAACAGAGTCTTCTTTCTCAATTACTCAGCTGCTCACTCCAGAAATGTAAGTTATTTCAATCCTTAAGGAAGGCTTGCTGGTTGCCAGCAGGGGAAACAATGTCACCCCTTATTTATTGCTGACCTCAACACTAGCCCCTATTGTACCACGGCCAACTAAGTGCCCCTTCTCCCTCCAAGATCCAAGGTGCCTCAGGGGAGGGGCAAAGGGGAGCCTGGGTCTCATTCATGTCATGACTATATTAAAACGAGCTGCTCTGTAGTGGTCAGACAATTAACAATTGACGTTTTTAGCCGGTGGATCACAGCGGGGTGTTGGGGATGTTAAAGGCCGCTCCAGCAGCAAGTTTGGAAAAATGCAGCAGTGTATTGACATTTGGAAGGCTTCTGGTTCCTTTGTGGTGGAGATGGCCTTGTTTCTCTCCTCCACACTTGTGTCTGCTTTCTGGGGACGCAGGGAGGCATCCTGATTACATGCGGCACACATTCGCAGGCGGCCGCAAGCTCGGATGGCAGCAGGAACCCTTAAGAAGATTACAGCTATTGCATCTCCCAATGCCTCTAGGTGGAGTCATATTTAAAAAGCCCTGGATGTGCTTTCAACCGGCCACCGTTTGCCAGGGCAGAACCGTGGATAGAGCCTGGGAGCACTAAGACTTGGACCCATGTACCCACGGAGAGACACAGAGCAAGAACTGGTGCAAGTTAATGTGGATATAAATGCTGGATAATTAAAATGGATTTCAGACAACACATTTGGATTTTAAAATAAGAAAAGGAAGTAGGATTTATGAGGAGGATAATAGATACTCTAAGCACGAAGGAAAAAAAAACACAGAAATACTCAATAAACCAGGTGTTTACTGGCAGGAAGTGTCCTCTGGGGATCACACTGAAATATAACTATGTGATGTCAATACGCTGATCTTAGCCTGCAGCGATGTCTTTATCTGCAGCTCCTGTAGCAGGCCCCTCTTTATTGATGATGGCTTTCTAGAAAGCTGCCAATGCCTGACTTGGAAAAGGTGCCATGTAAATAAGAGGGGGGAGGGGTCCTTGCGACATTCTTTAGGGCAGACCAGACAGGAAATTCCAATCTCCCCCACCTAACTGTCCATTACCCACTCCCCTCTCCTGTGCTCAGTGCTCCATGGTAGGCCTGGGTAGCTTGGGAACTGGGGACACAGGAGGCAAGAGCTAAGCTTCATGGTGCCACATCTCAGATGCTCAGAGGCACGCCCATGGTAGGGCAGGCCTAGAGCTGAGAGTGGACATTTGAGCCTAGAGGATGAGCTGGGGTGGCTTCCCCACAGCTTTGTTTACCTCCAATTCCTGAAGGTCTCTTTCCTGGCCCAGGATGATGCAATCTGGCAAAGCCAAGCCAACTGGCAGGTCTTGAGGGAGCCAAGAGGAATTTTGAAAAGGTTAGGGTTTATGGCAGCTATGTAGCCTTCTTCATGTGGGCCACTTGGGGAGCCTCACACATGATGGTGTGGAAAGTACCTCTCTATTTTCAATTTGCTTGAAAGCTAGAAAAGGCATCCTGACGGTTCCCTTTAGAGCTCTCTCCATTGTCATTTCCTTAGAAGGCAGGGGGAATCTTCACTCCACCCTGGGATTGGGGAATTTATGGTGGAATGTTCTTTGGTTCCTCTCATCGGTGAGAGACTACAAGTGCTTACACAATTGACATCTAGAGAGTCCAAGACAGGCCTGGAGAATGTGAGATTCCAAATGACCCACGGTCAGTCCTGAGATCCTGCATTCAGGAATTTTTTCAACCTTAGATACTTAAGGCTAAAAAGAAAAAAAGAAGTATGTATGTCTGATACATTGCTAGAATTGGGTATTATATTCTCTGGCTTATTTTGAATGAGTTGGGAAAACTTATATGTAGATTTTTCCTTTTTTATGTAGGAAAAAAATCAATCATATCTATTAAAATCATAGATTTGTCTCTGATTGCACCATGGTGGAATCATCAGAAAGGCAGCTGAGTATACAATGTCAAGAAGAGATCCCTGAAAAGGAGACAAAATTGTCTTGCAAAAATTGGCCTGATCCATGTTCCTTTCCTTTTTTTAAAAAAATATATTTTATTTATTTTTGTGTGGTGCTGAGGATTGAACCCAGTGCCTCACACTTGCAAGGCAAGTGCTCCAACCACCAAGCTACTGGCCCAGCCCCCATGTTCCTTTTCCATGATATGTTAAAGGAAAAAAAAAAAAGTTAAAAAAAAAAAAAAACTCAGTCAACAAATATTCCAGTCCACTCAGTGCTAAGATTGTCCTTAGAAGCTGGGAGATTTGGGTTGCAGAGAATGGTTTCATAACAAAAGACTTTGGCATGAAAAATGCCCGTTCCATGTTTTTCCACTGTAAATTTTACAACTTTGCAAATGAAAAAAGAATCTGCACATATCAAGATATTTAAAACATAACTTATCCAAAGCTGAGCTTGGCTTGACTACAGAAGGTAAATTCTGGTTCTTAACTCAAGGAAGTGGGGTAGTGGGCACTCCAGGTTTCCTCTAGTTGGGAATGACCCCAGAAATGCCACTAGGCACAAGAAAAAAAGAGGAATATCACAAACCAAAACCAAAAACCCAAAATCCAACCCCATCACTCCACATATTCCACTGATTTCATTTCCAGTGTTACTTTTTAAGTTATTTAAAATTCCTCTCTCAAGTTAGCTAGGGATTTTGTGATTTGAGATCCTTTAAGTTTGTGAGTTTTTGGCTTATTCTTTTGTTGGTAGTGAGTCTGGTAATAAAGAGTCTTTGATACTTCATGTAGGACAGACACTTCCACTTCAGCCACATGTCCCCTGTCTGTCCCCACAGCGTGGGCTTCTGTCTCTCAGTGTAATTCTGCCCCAGAGCCTCCTGAAAGAAAAGCGTCCAGAGCCCTCTGTGTGGCTATTTGCGTTTCTGTGTTTACAGTTTCCCCTTCTTTCTTTTTATGAATCCGACTAGCAAACATAGCTGTGTTTGTCTGGATTTCTTCAGCACGTCCACCCATTTTCTTTCATGTTCTGTGGATGATGTAAACTTTGTGTATTTTCTCTCCGGACGGCAACTGTGGAAATATAGGTATAAGACTTGGCACCTGGAAGAATGGTAACTTTTCTGAAAGGCTCAGTTTTGAATTTTGCACTTTGCATATATTTTCATGCCAAGAGTTGCTCTTGTGGATGGGCACAATGGTAGGTATGAGAGGCCCTGGGGAAGCTACGGGGCTCTCTCACCTTCTTCCTCATTCTTAGAAACATGGCTGTTGACAGGGCATCTCTTCTGGAGGCAAATGCAGTGTTTACCACAGGCTACCTCATTGCTCCATGCCCCGGCCACGTTCCTTTCCATGACTGGCACCATTGTTCTAGGTAGTTCATAGGCTTGCTGCCTCATTCAAAATCCTATTTTAGTATGTCATCAAAATAGCAGTGCTGAATTATGATACCCTCTTGTATATTTTATCTTTTAATACCTTCTTCAAATTTGCATCATGGGTTAAGTTACCATTTCCTTTTGCTGTGGCTTTCTGGAGAAGGTAGCATCGTGCCTTGTGGAATATACAAGTTGGGAGGCATAAGACCAGAGATGAGATTTAATGGCTCTGTCTTTCAGTGTAATTCTGCCCCAGAGCCAGGTATAATTCTGACTTCCCCTAGCCAGCCAGCTCCTTGGAAGATCCTGTTTGGGCTGTTTTCCTTTCCTGGTCAGTACATGGGAGCTGAGTGACAGCTTTAGCACAAGGGACTCTGCTCTGTGATAGACTCCAGAGAGCCCCTTGATTCTTCTCTCACTTTCATAACCACAGGACGTTAATTATTTCTTCACTTAGAACTTACATTACAGTTGTCCTTTCAATTTACATATATATTCAACAATTGTGCATCTCTACATGGTGAGGTTTTATACACCTGTGTCTTCTGCTACAAGAAGGCAAAAACCATGTTTGATTTCTTCACTCTTCTTTCTATCCACTGATCCTAGCAGAGGCTGGTGGCACTGATGTGAATCTTGCTGAGAATTCAAGGAGATATGGATGAAGCTGCTCAGGGGCCTCCTAATAGCCCTGAGTCCCAGACCCTGAGCACCAGTCTCTGTGACCTTCTTGTGGCCAGAAGCATGAAAACCCATGACAGAAAGACCATCTTGGGACCTGTACCCTGTGACAGCCCTGCGCTCCCACTCTGGCACAACATAGTTCCGCTGACCCCACTCCTTCATTTGATTCCACCATCTCAGGCAGACAAATTTGACAAATATTTAGACAGAGTGGATATAAAAAGTGCTTTCAGCAGCTACCACTTCCTTTCAAGAACTGTTTAATGAAAGAGAAAATATATATGAATAGCTCCCCTCACACTGAACTCAACAGGCGCCAGGCCTCTTGATGACAGGGCTGACGGCTTCCTCTTGAACCAGACTCCAGGCATTAGTTGTAAAACTGAGGTTGTTGGAGAAGGGAGACACTTGAAGATGAAGTGGGGGCCTCTGAGGTGGGGAGTAGGCAGGGGCAAGGGAGACACTCAGCACCATACATCAGAGACATCAGAGACCAGGGCTCGCTACCTGGAGTATACATATGGATGCTATGGTTAGCACCCTCTGAATAGGAGTCCATTGTCCCCAGTGGTTGACATGAGCTTGGCCTATATTCTTTTTTTTTTTTTTTTTTTTAATTCTAATTAGGTATACATGACAGCAGAATGTATTTTGATTCATTATACACAAATGGAGCACAACTTTTCATTGCTCTGGTTGTTCACAATGTAGAGTTGTACCACATGTGCAGTCACCCATGAACCTAGGGCAATGAAGTCCATCTTATGCCACCATCTTTCCTGCCCCCATGTCTCTTCCCCTCCCCTCCCTTGCCTTTGACCAAAGTTTCTCCATTCTTCCCATGCCCCTCCCTCATTATGGTTCAGCATCTACTTAGCAGAGAAACCATTCAGCCTTTGTTTTTTTGGGATTTGGCTTATTTCGCTTAGCATGATATTCTCCAGTTCTATCCATTTACCTGCAAATGCCATAATTTTAGTCTCTTTTAATGCTTAGTAATGTTCCATTGTGTATATATAACACAGTTTCTTTATTCATTCACCAGTTGAAGGACATCTTAGGTTGGTTCCAAAGTTTAGCTATTATGAATTGAGCTGCTCTAAACAATGAAGTGGCTGTGCCATTGTAGTATGCTGTTTCTAAGTCCTCTGGCCTATATTCTTAAGGCCTAAAGTAATCTAAGGGGGATCTTATGGAATTAAGGGAGGACAACGTTCTCTGCCACTTTTTCTGCTATCTTTCTGATTGCTTTTCAGGGAGTCTGCTCTCCTGGTTTATGGGAAGTTGGGATTCATTGCATAGAGGTGGTAGAGTGAGTCACCAAGAATTTCTAGGAGTCATATTCTAATAAAAGCTCTGGCATGACCCTAACTGGAGGTTCATGGTGAGATCTTTGGAGATGCTAAAAATGAAAAGATTATGTCCTTTAGCCCCAAGTAATCCCAAGTCAAGGCAACATTAAACCATGAAGTAATTGAGAGGAAGTTCAACCTAGTTTTGCTTTTTCCCATGAAGATTAGTGTGATTTTTAAAACCCACAAAAATCAGATTCTTTCAAAAAGTATTTCCCATTTGTTTGGTAGCCCCCACTCTGCTGGTGCTTAGCCTGCTCCCTCACCTCCAATTGGGTATCAACCTGACTTGGCCTTTTACCTTGGAGCCTCTGTTGAAGTGCTCAGGCAGGATGCACCTGCATCCCTTACCTGTCTCCAACCACTGGGCCGTGGCTCCCCCGTGTCCCACCTTCTCTAAGTGCCCATCTCTGGCCTCTACCTGGGACCACACTGACCTGTCTTGAAGATCTCGTAGCGCAGCGAGAAGCCTGCCCCCTGCCGGGCGTAGTCAGAGGTGAACTTGATGTAGAGCATGGAGCCGGAGGATATGATGGTGGGTGGTGCGATGTTCCCACAGTGCTTTCCCAAGAGGTCTGCAGACTCACTGTCACCATCCCGAATCTCAATGAAGTCATACCTAGGTGGGGATGGCACAAAGGGGCACACAAGAAAAGCTCAGTCTGAGGACCTGAGAAGGACCGGTGTCTCCAACTCTCCCCATTCAGGTGTTTCAGAGTGATAAACAAAGGGCACTTAATGCTCGCTTGTGTGGCCTGGCACGCACAGATACAGGAAGTTGTGCTGCTTTGTTAAAGCCACACAGTGGATAAGGGCGCGGGTGGGAGGTTTATCTCTTGCTCATTCTCTCAAACATCTCAAAACAAACATTGTTTTCTTCCTTTTTATTTCCACTATGATCTCTGAATCTTTGTCTTTCTTTGCTCTGGGTCTTTGCAAATGACTTAACCCCTTTGAACATCAATGTCTTCATCCATAAAATGAGAAGAAAAATATTCACTTGAGAAGGTCGGGATGGAGATGGAGTGGAAAAAAATAAAAGGGCCTAGGCCTCATCTGGAGATGTTTCAGAGGTATATATTTTCCTGTGTCCAGCCCCCCTGGTTCAATTCCTCCTGGGTCATTCCTCTCCTCTTGCCTTTAATTGATAGTGACAAAGACTCCCCATCTGCAGGCCACCTCCCTCCCCGAGATGACTCTGTGAAGTTCACATCAGCAGTGTCTAGTCAACAACGCATTTTTAGAAAGGATCAGCATCATATTGGATATGGCAATAAAACCTTTCTCTGAAGGGGTGAATCCCTGGGGACCCAGCATCTAGGAGCACACAATCATCATTCTCAGCAACAGGCAGAGCAGGCTGCCTCCTAAGCTGAGCTCTGCACAGCTTTTGGAGTCCAATCAGGCCTGATGAGGGAGACAACTCAGACATACCTGACCAGGTTCGTGGGCTGGTGTACAAATACTGTCCCACTTTATCTTGACAGACACACATTTTCAGTTGTGCATGTGCCCTGTATTCCTTTCTAGGCTCCCAGCTAATATCTTTGTCACAACTGCTAAGGCGGGAAACCTCTTCCCCACTGGCTCCCTTCACATTGCTGGCCACCATACTATTATTAACTAAAAACCATTCATCTCCCTCCTTCCCTCTATTTATTTTGCATCAACCTGTTATAGCAACACATAAGAAATCTCTTTCTTGTGCATAAATAGAGAGACTACAGATGTGGGCCTCCCTGGGATGTGCCTGCTGGCTCCTGTCACACACAGGGTCTTTGGGAGCTGGCTGCCTGCAGAAGTGGCTAATGTGTGCTAGAGAAGCCAGAGGAAACCCTCAGGAGCCATATTTCAGATGGCTCAGTCACTTCCAGATAAATAGGCCTGTGAAAGAAGAATAAGGGGTGGAGCAGGAGTTGTTCATTCTTAGACCCCAGAGGGCTCCGCTCTTGCAGCCAAAAGAATGGTGGAAGCGGTTGAGTCTGAAAATGTGGAGAGGGCAATTTCCCCAGGAGCTCTGGAGAGATGGGCAGGTTGAGGAGGCCCCTGGGGTGGGGAAGCTGTTTAGGGCTGGGATTTTAGGGTAGGAGATGGTGCTGACTTTGAAAACAAGCTTTCTTACTTTCAAAGACATTGAGTTCATTCTTGGGGGAAACTCCCAGACCTTCTGGAAAACTCCTCCTTGCTGTTTCCACACTGCAATTACTACCAAGCAGTGGTGATGGCCCAGCAGCCCGCACAGAGACTGAGGAGCCCGTCACCAGTGGCCATTAGTCTTTACTCCCTGAGTTTGCTGGGAGGAGGGTATGCAGGGTCCTGGGCACAAGTCTCAGTCCTGGGAGTGAACAGAGCTGGGTTTGGTTTCCAGCTTGATCACTTTTTTAGCGGGATACCCTCAGGCAAGTGACTGAACCTTTCTGAGCCTGAGAAATGGGGATAAGAGTAAAATAGGGATTTCAGGACCTTTCTCCTAGGGTTGTTGTAAGATTTAAATGAATGATTCTAATCTATAAAAAGTGTTACTACATTGCCTGGCACTCAGCGTTTGCTTAAGAAAGAAAATTGTGGTTTCTTCCATTCTCACACCCATTTCAGAGGCAAGGAGGTCAAGCCCTGGAGCAGAACTGGTTTGGCCTGAGAGAGAGAGCAAATGAGTAGAGGAACACTATAAGCAGGAATGTAAATCTGTTTAAACATTTGAGAAGGCATTTTTGGCAAAATGTTACAAAAGATAATATGTACATAGCCCTTAGTCCAGCAATTCCTTTGCTAGAATTTTTCCCTAAGAAAATAATCAATTATGCAAAGATGTACATGAATCTTTATGCATACTTTTTTTAACCGAAGCATATGAAAAGTGAGAAGATACTTTGTTTATAAATAGCATCATGTCGAAAAGTCCAACCATCCAGGGTAAGTGAATCAATTCTGTTATATTTATAAAATGAAATATCCTGCTGCCATAGTAAATAGTGCTGCAGGTCTGGGGTTTTTGTTTTTATGGAAACAATGTTCATGATAAATCAAAAAAGGTAGATTCTTAAATGTTTTAAAATAAACACTTGTATTTCCTTATATAAACATGCAGAAAACATCTGAAAGACTATGTACTAAAATATTAACAGCTGTGCAATACATAGGGTGGTGAGATAATGGGTCATCTTCTTTGTTCTATTGTATTATCTGAATTGTTTATCATAAAGCCTGAATTTCTTTAATAAGCCCCAAAGACATAAAATAAAGCTGCTTTCATTAAGTTCTTTGAAAGTAGAGGAGCTGAGAAAAATAAGTTCTTAAGATTTAGCAGAGGGCTGGGGTTGTGGCTCAATGGTGGAGCGCTTGCCCAGCATGCGTGAGGTACTGGGTTCAATTCTCAGCACCACATATAAATAAATGAAAAAAAATAAAGGTCCACCAACAACTTAAAAAATATTTTAAAAAAAGAGTTAGCAGAAAAAGAGGTAAATTCATCATCATCATCATCATCACCATCATCATCCATGAATGAGACATGGCATATCAGAATAGGGTTAGGGACATGGCCCACATTCAAAAATAATTTTAAAAGATTTCGACTAGTCTTTGCATTGCCAATTTCTCCAGGAAGGACAAAGAGAGGTCCTGCCATCTCTCTGGCTTGTTATGAAAAGTGGGAGCTTGTATCTGGCTGTCTAATCACCCATGGAGTCTCTCAGCAGATGAACAGAATCAGCCAGAAGGCAGGACTACCCCAGAAATGCTGTCACAGCAAGCTTCCCTCAATTTACTCAAGGGACAGACTGCAACAGATACATCCTTACCTATCCTCATACAGGTATAGTGAAGGGCATGCATTTTTATAACATTTTTTAGTTGTAGACCGACATAGTACTTTTATTTTATTTATTTATTTTTATGTGGTGCTGAGGATCAAACCCAGTGTCTCACACGTGCTAGGCTAGTGCTCTACCACTGAGCCACAACCCCAGCCTGGGGATGCATTTTTGAAAAAAGAGCTTGTTAAAGGATCCCTCTGATGAATCAGATAATCAGCCCCTCCTCGAACTTCTTAGAGAAACTGGATTTTCCCATCAGATTTGGTTGAGGGAGAAACCAGCCAGAGTTACAATTTGGCTGTGACCTCCACTGTCCCTCCAGTGTCCTGGTTGTGCCCTGTGGACAAACCCCACTTACCGCATGATCTTCTGGCTGTGTCTTTTATATAAAGGGCACATTCCAAATGACATGCTGACTTCATACAGAATGTCTCATTTACCTCCCGTGTGACTGACTCATTTGGGGAAATTTTTTATTATTAGGGATTTGCTACAGCTAGAGTAAATCTCCTTAGAAATTTCAATGTTGTCAGGTTCATTTGTGAAGGACTCGGCAGAGGCTTAGGAAGTTTGTGGCCTTGGAATAAACGTGGCTTTGCATGTAGCATTGAATCCCCAATGTTTGTTTGGTGAAGGAATCTGGGGTACACACAGAGCTCACCCCAAGGGCAGTCAAGGGGCAGAACTTGAAAAGTGGCTCCTCTTTCAACAATTACTCATTTTCGGGAAGGCAACATCAACCAGCTAACAGACATATTAACCAGTGTTTGCATTTCATTATTCATAATCTCTCTCAAATGAAAAAATTCCTTTCAAAGCTTTGACACTACTTCTTATTATTGTATTTATTTGTTTTTGTCCTGAGCTAAAGTAGCCACCTCTGCTCCCTGTTCTTCTTGTCTCTTTGAAATGGTTCCCCAAGTGCCTTGGCACTTTTCTCCCCACAGACTTTGACATCTGTATGTGGAACATGTGTCTAGAGGGTGCTTTCTCTACTTTTTTTTCGGCTTCAGAGTCTTAATTTCTTCTCCCCAAGCCCACTTCTGGGGCATGGGAATCTTGATGGGGGGATAAATTTGGAGAGTCCACAGGAGAGAGATGAAAAAGCAACTGTCTCACCTCTTCCTCTAATCACTGGGCAAACATGAACAGTGGTTTCCTGGTGTCCCTAACTCTGGCCACCTCTGCACTTCCCAGAGGGCACCCAAGGCCGCAAGACCATGCTGGAAGTCTTGCCAAGCTGGGACTCTGCTCTTGGAGCCAGAGAATGTCTGGCCTCAGTGAGAATCTACTTCTCTGGGTGAGTAGAGAGCTGTGCAGTGAGGGGGTTTCTATATCAAGGATAGAGGACTTAGGTTCTTTAGAAAGACTATGTCCTTCTGTGGGATTTGGGTCTAACACCCGTGCCCAGGTCTTGAAAAGTCATAACATCTGCCAATCAGGAAAATGTTTCACATTGTTGGCCTCAGAATACTGAAGATTAAAGGCTTGTCCAATTAATGTGAACTTTGTTTTTTTTTTTTTTTTTGGTACTAGAGATTGAACTCAGGGGCACTCGACCACTGAACCACATTCCCAGCCCTATTTTTTGTGTTTTATTTAGAGACAAGGTCTCACTGAGTTGCTTAGCACCTCACCATTGCTGAGGCTGGCTTTGAACTCGTGAATTCTCCTGTCTCAGCCTCCCAAAGCATTGGGATTAGAGGCTTGCGCCACCGTACCCGCCTAATGTGAACATTTTTGGAGGGCAAGTTCTTTGCTGTTCCCCAAGTCTTTGCACTTGCTGTTCCTGTGCTTGTAACACTCTTCGTTCGCTTTTTGCAAGGCTGGTTGTTTCTCATCCTTTAGGCCTAAGTGCAAATGTCACCTCCTCAGAGAAGCCTGCCCTGAACATCTATTTTGAATGCATATCTATCTTCTCTATCTCGCCATTCTCTTATTTCCTTTTTATAGCTACTGTCACACTCTAGAAAAGTCTTGTCAACATGCTTATGTATTTGTTTATGATCTGCCTCCTGCATGGGACAGTAAGCACCATGGGGCAAGGACTTTGTCTTTTCACTGCTGGATTTATAACTTGCTTGGTGCGCCTGGCAGAAAGAGTGGATCGCTAGCTGTTTGTTGAGTGAATTAATGGATAAGGGACTTGCAGTTGGTTAGGGAGACACGTGCTGTGATAACACTTTCCAAGGGGTTTGATGGGTTGGTTCGTGTTGTACCCTCTGCCTTGTGCCCAAACACATTTGCTGAGCTATTCTGGTTGTATCTGAAAACCAAAATGTTGCCTCGTGACACAAAAACACGAAATATAACATTTTGTGGGGAAGAAACATCTCAAATCACGCTGACAGCATTTTCACTATTAGTGGCAAACAAATCAACTATAATTAAAATGCTGTCAAAGTGATTTGAGATTTTTCTCACACTTTCAAAGTTCCATATTTCATGAGTAGATTATCCAGGCCAGAGAATTTACCACCTCCTGGAGTGCCTTTCTTCCAGGAAGCTCAAAGACAGCTATGAACACTGTCTTATTAATCCTTACATTAAAACCTGCGGGGATAATCAGAGGAAAAGCCAACCCTGTCCTGCACAACTTTCCAATAAAGGAGCTGCCTGAGATGTGAGGGGCCACAGGGCCCCAAACCAGGCCACCTGCCTGTCAGGCTCAGTATGGGTAACCAGCTTTTATGGAGAAACCTGTTCACTGTTAGGTCATATGTTTTAAGCAGTAAATTTTATTTCCTTGAATTTCTCTCTTTCATTTGTACCATTCATTTAATAAGAGGCTAGTGTATCAATGGAAAGGGATCATATTTTAATGAGAATGTACTATGGACCCTACTCTCAGCTTATATATTATTATTATTTGGGGGCAGAGGTACCAGGGATTGAACTCAGGAGCACTCAACCACTAAGCCACACTCCCAGACCTATTTTGTGTTTTATTTAGAGACAGGGTCTCACTGAGTTGCTTAGCGCCTCACCATTGCTGAGGCTGGCTTTGAATGCACAATCCTCCTATCTCAGCCTCCCAAGCCACTGGGATTGCAAACATGCACCACCTGCCTGGCTATTATTTCATTTGATCCTCAGCAGTCCTTGTTATGATTAACATTCATTTTCAGATGCAGAAATGGAGACTCACAGAGATTATGTGACCTGTCCAAGGTCACATGAGAAAGAAAGGTCAGAGGCAGAGTCAAACCCAGGCACTTGGGCACACAGCTCTCTCATCGCCCCCTCATCCCACTCTGGCTGTTCTTGAATGAAAATCTGAGAGCAATGGAAATACCAGATTGTCACAGCACAAGAACATCAGCAGATACTGGGTGTAAAGAAAACTTCTGGTCTCAGGTGTTCACAAAATGGGCATAAGGTATGAAGGAGACTTAACCGAGTCTTGCTCTTTTTTTTTTTGGTGCTGGGGATTGAACCCAGGGCCTTGTACATGTGAGGCAAGCACTCTACCAACTGAGCTATATCCCCAGCCCAGAGTCTTATTCTTTTTTAGTCAATTTGTTTAAACAAAGCCTGCAGGACTTGCCAAAATTAATAGACAAATCACCAATGGGAACAGTGAGCAAATTTGAAATTCATGGTTTCAAGATCCACCCAGTAGAAATCCAGCTTGTGAGTGTTCAGATGGGATAACACATTAATTTCTGTAAGTGCGGTATTTTTATAAGCATATATACACCCGTATGTGAACATATGGCCCATCAAGTGAGAAAATAGGATCCTGTATATTTATAAGCTCTTAAAGTACCATCCACATATCTGGAGTCCACATTTCCAGTAGGGTTCACACAGGAGTTTCAGTGGGTTGGAGAACTCCTGGAATCATATGCTGAAATGTATGTTTGTGTGTATGCACATTTTCCTAGGGAAGGGATCCGTGACAAGAGAAACCTGAAATTGCTGTCACAAAAACACATCAGTCTATGAGGGCATCAGGTACTATGGGAAGCAACTGTGTATGGGCTTCCTGGATCAACCCAGCTCATCTCTGGCACTTGCTGATGGCACGGCTACCCATGAGGTTTCTGTATCTTCATCCCTAAAATGGAAATAATAACAGATTCTACCTTTTGGGATTATGCAAAGATTGCAAAGGTCCAGTGAGGTCCAGCACAGTGCCAGGTGCCCCAGAAAGCACCTGAGAGGCACTGACTATGTTTATGATTACAACTGCATAACCAAACAGGATGTGGATTTGAAGGAGAGAAGAGCTGCATACACACGGGGCCCTTGCAGCCAGACACTGAAGATGAACTGAAAAGCCCTGGTTATAATCTTAACTCCCTCAACCACGGGGCTGGGTTTTTCCAAATCCTCCTCCGGCACAAATCCATCCACAGTGCTTTAGTCACTTGAGTTTTTGAAATTTTATTTAAGTCTTGTGGTTCTGAGCCCAGACTCTGGAACCAGACTGCCAGGCTGGGTTCAAAACCACCTCCCCTGCATTTGTTGGATCTTGAACAGCAAGGAGCTCCATGTCCCTGCATTTTGGTAGCTGGTGCACATCAATGGCTATGCACGAGGGCTGGCACCTAGTAAGTACTCAGATAGTAGATGTTGTTATTGCTACTATTACTGTTATTATTATTTTTCTAACTTCGAGGTCTCAAACAGTTCCAGAACTCTGTTCATCTGCATTGGTGCCAGTGTCTTTCAGAGCGGCTGTTATCCTTTCTTCCTTCATTTCTTCCCACCACAAATCTCTGACATTTTGAGCTTTTTTAATTTGCAATCCCCTCACAGCCAGAGTCACCACGGCTCTTCAGAAGGGAGGAAATCTGACCACCCAGCAAAGGAAGTATGTAGAGAGAATAACCCAAAACAAACTGAGAAGGAATTATTCTAAAAAACCTTGAAGGCAAGAAAATGGAAACTACAAATAACATCTATTTATAATTTCTGGTTGTTTTTCTACAGAAGGCCCTGGATGATGAAGAGGGCCCGCCAATCTCATTGTTCCTGGTGGAGCAGGCTGCCAAGAACACTCTCCACGTGAGGAAGGAGCCCACTCCAGACAGGGTCTCTGATAAGTCTCACTGCACATGAACTGTTAGAGAATAAAGGACACACAACAAAGCCACCCGCACTTCTGCCCTGACCCTTTGGGTGATCACTGCTTCCCCTGCTGACGTGGCTCCTCAGCAAGGCACATTCCTGAGGCTATAAAGAGGTGGATCTGCCAGGTTCATGGACCAGCAAGCACTCGTGAGGCTGCTTCAATGGAACGTGTTTACTTACAAAAGGATCAATTTTCTAGGCAACTAATGCCAGCGTGAAGTTTAAGGTTTTGGGGGCAGGCTGTTTTCAGCACAACTGTTGGATCTGTCTTTTGTCTGTTCTGCAGCTATAGAATCCTCCCTCTCTGTGGTCAACTTCAAGGGCTCCTTGCTAGCATTTTGTAATGATGCCAGAGTTCAAAGTAGGTAAGAGGACCCTGCCGTTGATGTGCATGTCTTTGTTTTTTTTTGAGGCAGCAGCAGCTGCTGGTGCTTGGATGTGAAGATGAATCCTAGCAGAGCTGAACTGGATCAATCATGCCTTGTATCTCAGTTTGCCACACCTCATAAATGGGCATAGGGCTTATGCCTCTGTGTCTCTCAGGGCTGACTGGAAGAGGCACAAGGCAACTGGTAATCGTTGAGGGGAAATCAGAGCACGTCATCCTGAGGCCCTGGTGTGCTGGCAGCATCCCTCCACTTGGCTGAGTGCACGGCTCCCTCTGGGCCAGGTGTTCACTAACCCTGGGTCCCAGAGGATCCAATTGTGAGAGCAAAATCATAACCTCCCCATCTGTCCGAAAAATGGGAGCCTGCTGGGACCAGAGGTGCACTAGGCACCAGGGAATCAATCAATCACTGCATAAAAGTTTTTTTTTGTTTTGTTTTGTTTTTTGGTATATGGGCTTCCAGTCATTTTTCTTTCTTCTTTTGCTGGCATCCAGCCTCCATATAAGACTTGGAAGACACAAAACTTGTCTGAAAAATGTGCCATGCAGAAATTCAAGGAAGGGACAATTTGGGAGTACGTGGCAGGTGTGATGGGCCCCGTTTTGGGATTTCACTCCTTACAAGCTTCAAGTTACAGAATACTGAGCTTCTTCTGGCTCCAGGGGCAAACTTGTCACTACTGTGCAAAGAGCACCGGTGTGTGGAAGTGACGGGCCTGTGCTGTGTCCAGGCAGGAAGGGGCTGCTGCCGCGCCAGGGTGGGGATTCTGAATATAGTCCTTGGAGGCCAGTCAGCTGGAACTGCTTCCTCTTCTGCAACCGCCTCCTGGCCACTGTTGCCTGGATCGATGCTACGTGCTGATGCGTGGTGGCTCTGCTGGGTGCAAAGCCAGCCTGGGTTAGGCAACACAAGTGACAGCCCTGCCTTCCTCATGACAGAAATACCCCTTCTGCTCTGAAAGCACTTGTCAGAGTTTCTTGGAGGTAGAAGTATTATATGTTCAGGAATCTTGGGTGCTTTTGGCCTGAGGCTCATAAGACCACAAAGAAATACATCTGGCAGGGACTCGAGATCTACCAGAAAGGGAACCAGGTTGCAGGAAGTCTTCAAGCAGGATGGGAACAGCGTGAGTCAGGCCTTTAAGAGCCTTTATTTATCCCACAGCTATAAGCAGAACGTTTGTTTTGTGTGTGGAACTGCTGGCTGGCTGGCTGGTCACCATATTGCAGAGACCAGCAGGGCCCATGCAGCGTGGGGAGAGGCGCTAGTGCCAAGGATGAGCTGTAAGAGATACAGCAGTAAAGACCTCTCGGAAGACAAGTCAGTGCCCCAATATTTAATCCATCAGCCTGTCCAGAAGCTTGGCCCAAAGCTGGTATCTGCTTGGGCTTCAATTTCCCAGTGGATAAGATCCTCTAAATAAGCCAGCCTCAGCAATGGCGAGGTACTAAGCAACTCAGTGAGACCCTGTCTCTACATAAAA
Organism: Xerus rutilus; assembly: GCA_028644305.1. Taxonomy (NCBI): domain Eukaryota; kingdom Metazoa; phylum Chordata; class Mammalia; order Rodentia; family Sciuridae; genus Xerus; species Xerus rutilus. Next base: position 133,150,970 of record CM053402.1, on the reverse strand, counting down.
CACAAAAATAGGGCTGAGGAGGTGGCTCAGTGGTCGAGTGCCCCTGAGTTCAATCTCCAGTACCAAAAGAAAAAAAAGATCCTCTAAATAATAATACTTTCTTTAAACCCTCCCAGCATTCTCAAAGGGATGACACATAGATAAATCACTTTGAACTTTTAGATGAAAGGTGCTCCATAAACCTGAGGTCTCATCAACTGTAATTGTTACGGTAATTATTTTAATGATAATAATGATGATAATGGGAGAAGGGGGGTGAGGTGGGGACTAAACCTCCTACCTTGAGACAAAGAAAAAAACTCTTCCATTAAAACCTGCCTCGTGCTTCCTTCTGCTCCTAACTAACCGCCATCCTTCTCTAGCTGCCAATTCCCAGGCTGAAATATTATTTACTCCTTTCCTTTCCAATAAAACAATTATTTGTTCCACCATTCTCCCTCTCGCTCGCCTCCGGTGTGTCTGGCTTGGCCCTGACAGCTCAGCCATGGACTGTTTACACGTCTTGCTCACCCTCCCAGAGTCTGGTTCAGCTCCATTGACACGAAAGGCAGGAGAATTCTCTCTGTGTGAGGAATCAATTACTTCCGCTGACACTCCATTACTGGCCCTCACGTCTTTGGATTCCAGATGGAGGATGAAGGTGGTGGTGGGGATGGCAGGGAATTTGAAGAGGGTGGCCAGGGGGGTGCAGGGGCCAGGGGAGTAGGAAGCAGATGACAGAGGGCCAGACGGGGGGTATTGACAGAGTCAGGCCTCCAGCTTGTACAGAAAGGCACAGGAAGACCTTTCTCTCCTTGACTGCCCAGCCGGCATCCAGGGCATCCAGAGGCATCCAGAGGTGAGCACGAAGCAGGAAGAGGCAAAGAAAAGTAATAAAAGAAAAGACCTGTCAAAGCTATCTGAAAGAATCAGAGGCCCCAGCTACCTGCACACTGGACAGCAGATGACAGCTCCAGGCAGACTGACCAGGTAGACAGAGGCAGCTTTAGGCAGCCTGGCTTTCAGCCAGCCCTACCATTACTATAGTGTGATCTCTCAGGCCTTGGTACCTCCGTCTGCTGAATAGGAATAACACTAGTCCTAGACAGCCCCCGACCTCAGCTGAGTGTCTTAGTGTTCAACTGACAATCTAGCCACACTGCCTACAAACATACAGTTGAGTCCTTAACAGAGAAGAGCACAGCAGAAAAATATATAAAGACTATCAAGATGCTTGGCTACAAAGCTGGGAAAGAGACATTAAAAACTCATATGGATTTTATTTTATCATGTGGAGTCCTATGCTGCCCTCCCATACCTAAGCCCAATTCACTTCTCTTTCTCAATTTTCTTGTTCTATTTTTTTAAAAAATAATTTTGACCCAGCTAACATTTTTCAGGGATTTTCCTTCTAGGAAAAAATTTGTTTGATTATGCAAATTAAATACAACCATTTACCCTGCAATCAACTGAGATGAGTTGTGAGGCACAAGGTCCCGTAATGAAGGACGATTATGGAAGCTTTTTTTCCTAGAAGAAAAGATAAGGGCAGCGTATATATATATATAATTTTTTTTTCTCTATAATTTACCCCAGGTAGAAGTGGAATGAAATTAATTCATTTCTTGCGTGTCTCTTCATCCAGGTTTAAATCCCCTTGCCAACCAGACAAAACAAAGAGTATTTTTTTCTACAGGACTTGTGATTACAGGGAAATATACAAATCCCTTACTAGAAAAGTCTAATGTCTTTCCTCTGGTGTCCTTCGCCTCTCTGCTTTATCCTTTGTATACCTGAAGCTCCCACTGAATGTCTTAAGACACTCTTAGTGTAATTAGATGGGAGAATTACATGGAGTTACATGGGGTGAGATGCTGGCCCTCTGGGATCTCTGGGTTTAGAGAAGATGCCAGGGTTGAGAGGCAGAACAAGTGGGACTGTGTATGATAAAATCTCAAGTGATTTTCTCAATCAGAAGATAAAACGCATTGTCAAGGAAGACATTCACAGTGAAGCTTGCATTGAGAGAGTTGCGATTGCAACATCACATATTTAAAAACAAACTGCCAAAAATAACCGTTGTCCCAACTGCTCTTTAACCTTGGTAAGAGGAGGAGAACAATCTGTGGGTTTGTTCTTCCCACTCCTTGTACAAGCTGAAGTCGCTGGGTGGAGTCCTTGGTCAAGGCTGGAGAGCACAGTGTCAGCGGCCAGCTGAGCTCTGGTTAGCAGGACTGTTCCCATTACTGCACCACGTGCCTGCAGGTGCATCTGTTTCTATCATTAGGAGTGTTGTTGCAATACAGAAAAGTATTACTGCTGGCTGGATCCCTGAGGGAATCAGAATATTTCTGTGCATAAATCTGTCACAATGTCATGAGTAATCAACCCAAGGGTTCCTCCTGAGCAAGCACAAGACACCCTCTTGCACCACTGGCAACTTTCAGAAACTTCAGTGGAACTTAGTTGAAGCCACCCCTTCCATGGGGCAGTCTGGCCTTCCACCTTCTACTCATAGAGAAGAAGTGGATTCAGAGTCTGTGGGAGTAAACTGACGAGAGGAGCTTAAGCATGACAGCGGGACTTTCCCAGCTGTTAAACTAGTGTCCCTGGACATAAAGCATGAAGCATCTAGAGACTCCACAATGGAGAGGGAGAGTGGGGCAGCAAAGTCCTCATAATCTCAGTTTTTCCTGCTTCCTGACCATGGCCCCTCTCCTAAGGAGATGGTGGAAGTTGCCTGGCCTGGAAATAAAGTTAAATAGCATTGCTCCTGCCCCTCTTTGCCAGGAAAAGGGTTTGTATCAGCAAGTCCAAGGCAGCCCTTTCTTAGTCTATTCTTACAATGCTCGGAGGAAAGGAAATTGAGCTCAGCCACGTTCAACTACTGGGCTTCCCAAAGCCATCAGGTGGTCCCTGGCCTCTTGTCTGTGAACTTGCTGCTCTCTGCCTGGACCACTGCTGGCGATGCACGTGCCCATGCCCTGTGCTGGGCTGACTCCCTCAGGATAGCGCAGGCAGCAACTCCTCCAGCAAGCCTTCTTGGCTGTCCTGGCTGAGGCTGGTTCTGGGTGCTGTAGGTTCACATAACAGGCCCACAATTGCATCCTGACCAGAATACCCGGCGTGGAGGAGGCAGAGAGCACAAGAATAAAGAGCATGGATCATCGGAAAGTCTGGCTTCAAATCCGTTTTCTGCCACTCTGAGAGTAGAACCTAAGGCCAGTTGGTCAACAACTGTGAGCCCAAGTTTCTCCATCTGTAAAGTAGAGTCAGGGCCACTTCACAGGCTTCTGTTGAGAGGATTAAATGAGACAATGAGTGTTGAGTGCTTAGCCAAGTGCTGGATTCCTAGGTGATGTTCCAGAGAGTTACAGCTTTATCATCATTAACTGTCTTTTGACTTGCCTCCTCCTCCCGAACTCTCCGCTCCAGGAGGGCAAAGAGTAGGGTTTCCTCATCACTGAGTTTCCAGTTCTATATTTGTGCTTGTCACATAGTAGGTGCTTTATAACCACCTCCTGAGAAATGAATGAAGGGTCTATGGTCATTTCCTTAGTGAGAGACTCAAGTCACAGAATGGTTAGCGATGTTCATAGTCCAGATCTCACTCTCCTGCTGTCAATCCATCTTCAGATGGAGGAACAGGGTTAAAGAGCCAGTGCATCATGTCATCTGCCTATGCCCTGGCACCTCCAACGAAGCAATAGCACTGAAACAATCACCTGCATCCACCTGCCTAGCACCCTCCAGGAAAAGGTGATAGGTGATTCAGGAGTTTAGAACTGAAATATGTGGTCGGTGCCCTTGGAGTTTACACGAGCAGAACTTAGGATGATCACGTGTGAACAAAAGAAGGCAAATCCAGGTCACATAAAGTGCTCTGAGAATTCAGAGTAGGAGCTGATAAAAGAGAACTGGAGGAAGTAAGGAGCAAGAGGGGACCAGAAGGGGTGTGTACAGCTGGAGGGAGGAGGGGTTGGAGGAAGGAGAGGTTGAGCCCTGGGAACTCAGCGGGGCTTGTGCAGATGGAAGATTGTATTTGGTTGTTTGGAATGGAAGGCGTTTACTGGGCTCTCGGGGAAACACTGATGGCTGGGTGGGGAGGGGCCTGGTTATTGACGTCTGGTGTCTTCCTTTGGTTTACTGTGGTCAATTTATCAACCTGGGAAGCTGCTACCGTTTTTAAGATATGTTGCCTACTTTGTGAGAAATAGGCACATCTTTTATACAGAGGGCCCCTCTGTTGTAAATAAACACGAGAGTTGTTTATCTAGGACACTTAGCCAGAGGCCAAATATCTGAAACTTTAAATATGCAGAATGTGGTGGGTGGGGAGATCAGAAGAAAAGATTATGAGCATTTAAGCCAATGCTGAGAACCCCACATGCTGTCACGTTCACACATTGTTACTTGGGGGTCCCTCCTCAATCCTTACTCAACTTGAGGCTCACTGAAGCAAACTAGCAACACCGGCCTTGGGATTGTCCTGATTTAGGCAGAGTTTAGACCTAAGATCCACACAGAGTCCTGATTCCCAAGAGACAGCAAGACCTGAAGCAAAATTCACATACACAAAAAAGTAAAACCTCGTCCAAACAGGGAAATGTAGGAGACAGGCCTACCCCATAACAGGAGGGACAGCATACCTATCACAAAAGTACTGACAGAGAATAGTCCAGAACTTCCTCATGACAAAGCACAAAGATGCCAACACACTTGCTAAACTATGGCACATCTACATAAACCAGGCGCAGCGACTGTTGCAAAATAGTTGTTATTATCATCATTTTGCAGAAGGGTAAACTGAGGCATGGGAAGTTTAAAAGATCAGTGAAAATTCAAATCTAAATCTGTTGCAAAAATAACATGACCCAGCCTCTGTCACAAAAAGTGAAGTTTAGAATTACAAACCTGAATCATGAAGAGAAAAAACGGAGTCCCCTTAGGTTTGGGTTTTGTTTAAGAAGACAAGGAAGTGTGGCAGGTGACTTAATATGTTTTTTGTCAGAAACACTTTTAAAAGGAACTTTTAAAATGGAGAAACCGATGTTATATGCATTTCTGAATATGTCAAAATGAACCCCATTATTATGTATATCTACGATACACTAAAAATAATAAATAAGAAGAACTTTAGAGCTTTGAAGGGGTAGGTTTTAGTATCTGGAAATTTCACCTTCAGTGATAAGTGGTAAATGAGATGATTTTGCACTGAACATAACACTCGTGACTCATTAGTGCAGACTTCCTTGTGAGGTCTTTAGCTTAAGAAATGTTCTTTCAAGTCTTCCTAGTGGCCTTTGCACTTCCTAAAAATGTTTTCCAAGATACTCACTGGGAAATGGCTGATTTGTAAAAGGACCCATTCTCTAGATTTTAGTTTTATTTGGTTGGGCCTCTGGGACGGGGTAGGGGACTGCCATGCCAGTTTGAGGACCCTGGAATAAGCTATGTATGATATGCTGGTGAGTGTTTTTAGAAGTACATATATTTCAAAGTTTAGAAATGAAAAAAACCCCAGTCATCTTTGTGTGCATTTCTAAAACCATAACACTCAGCCTGTAGGCGATGACTCAAGCAAAAGGCCTCTGTCTGCCCAAGCAGCAGCCTCCTAAGCATCCTCTGCTCCCCAGGGGTGAGGTGACTTCTCTCTGTTTGCCTAGGCAGCCCTGAGTTCTGCCCTTTTGTCCCTCAGCTCAGGAACCTGGTAGTGCCACAGTGGCCTCTAGTTTCTGCCCACAGCTGCTGCACAGGCCCCAGGACAGCCTATGGGTGTTCAGGGCTTGGATCTCTGTGGGTGGCCAAAGGGAGGAGTCAGGGAAGCTCAGCAGAAATGGTGGCTTTGGACTGCACTGACTCAGGCAAAGCTGAGGCTTGTGAGTGACATTTTCCAAGCAGACAGCAGGCTTCAGTGGAACAAAATTAAAAGTGGCAGTTAGGGGGAAGGTCCCCCTGGAGTTCACTCAGCAACAGCCTTAACCTTTAGGATACATTTCCAAATCCAAGGTGCAGAGACCCAGGGCTTGTGGGCCTCAGCCAGGATAATTCCTTTATATCAGGTCCTGTTCCCAGGTCACGGGGCAATCTGTGCAGCTAATCCTGCATGTAGAAGGAAGAGAAACACGAGGGTAGCATGCTGACCCTGCCCTTTCCTCATATCTGGCTGCCTTTTTTTCTTCTAACTTTCCTACCATTTCCCTTTTTTGCTAGGGTGTGGCTGCTGCAGGCAGTCCAGGCAGTTTTCTTTTGGGAAGTACTACCTTGTGGGCTTTGAGAGCCTAATCCAATTTGAAACATGCCCCAAAATGAAAGGAGAAAGAACCTAATTTCCTTTGATAGTAAGAATTTTGCAAACTCAGGAGCTCCCTTGGAGCAAAAATGAAATATGGACATGAGAGGGGGAAGGAAAGAGAGCAGGAACCACACAGAATTTCCAAGACTTCAATTAGATCAACTGTTCTTTTCACAAGACAATAAAAGAAGGTTGTGGGGAGAGGAGGGAAGTCTATTTGTTCTGAATACAAATGGCCAGGGGAACATGTCAAAAATACCTTGAAGAGTGAGAGGCTAAGAGAACCAGGTTTGTCTATAAACATTAATGGGAGGGGAGGGCAGGGAGAATGGAGGAGAAGGAAAGGGGTGCAGGTAGTGGGACAATTAAGGACTATGCTAGGTAGGTGAGGCTTTGTGACCATTTGACACTGGGGAAAACAGACTCCAGGAAGATTTTTTTTTCTGACCTTCCTGACCTTTTAGGTTGAAGCCACAGCTTGGGATGTGGAGTGAGGAGGAAAACAGGAAGCTACTTAGTGAGGTTGAGACACCAAGAGACACCCTTCAGCACACCTGCTTCCTCTAGTCCAACTCCAGCAAGGGCCAATGTCCCTCTCCCTTCTGCACAAAGGTTCTAGCAACCCTGAGCTCTCCCCACCCCTGAGCTGAGTCCTGTGAGGGCGGAAGAGAGTTTTTCTAGCCCCTTTGCACTTCTCAACATGTTCGATGCCATTTCACAAGCTCCCGGATTTTTCCTTCTAAAAAGCTGTGCCTTCTCCCTCTGCCACTGCGAATATACATAAAATGACCTCTTAGCAATTTCCCCTCAAGATTTGCTGGCATCAGCATAACAGAATTTGGCCCTCAGTGGAGAGAGGTGCTTAGTCACATTCCTCTAAGCTCAGATCCAAGCTCTCGGTGCTTTATGTTTTAGCTTGTGACAACCTTCTGCAGGCCAGCCAAGGCACCAGGACCCAAAATGCCCTTTACAGCACTCCTACCCGAAACTCTTGGTAAAGTTCACTGTCAGGAAAGTGGAGGCCCTGAGATGCTGACCTGGGTGTGCATATAACTGAGACAAAGAGGAACTGATGTGTTACCAATGTCATCCATGCAGTCAAGAGTGGCCCTGGGATTAGAAACTCCATCTTATGACTTTCGGTCACATGTGGCATCCCTCCGGGAAACCCTTTGGTTTTCAACAAAGACTACCTCTTGTTAGGAGAGAACCATTCTGTAGGTGCAAAGTAGCCCTAGGAGGATAATAATGACATCAATTCACATAGCCTCGCAGTCCTGTGCCAGTTAAAGAGGGGCCTTGTTTCCTCTGCAGGGAAGCACTGGCCTGGGTGTAGGCCTGCTCTGAAATGAAGACTAGGAGTTTCACTTGCTCCCTCCCTTATACCTGTCTCACCAGCTGTCCCCTTGATTAATTTTTCAGGACTCACAATGCCTTGCTCACAAAGAATGCCCAGACCACTTGTAAATCATATGGGAGCGCTGAACACTTAGCCCAGCTCTGATGGCTCTCTGTGGTTGTGCTCATCTGGAGCAGAATAGGAACACTGGCACATTCCTTTCTGCACAGCAAACTTTTGCTTTTGTTTCAAAGAGGAAAGTATGTAAGAGAGAGCTCATTAGATTACATACCTCTGCATTATTGACATTACAATACCCACCTGCTTCCCTACCTTAACTTAGGACCTCGGGTGCTAACATGGCATTTTGAAATGTCTAAATTGCCACTTGGAATTTCCTAAGTCACACATTCCAAGGAGGCAGGTTGTAAACCGGTCATGTTGTAAACCAGTTGAATTGCCTCAGGACTGACTTAACCTCTCTTTGCTTCAGTATTCTCATCTGCAAAATGGGGATCATGATGGTTCCCACTCCTTGGGGCTTTGTGAGAATGGAAGGGATTCATATTTGTAATGCAATTAGAATAGTGTGTGTTAAATCTGTAACACCAGTCTTGAGACTCTAACATGTGCAGCCTAGAGCAAGAATCAATGAGTCTTAGACCTACTCTTATATACCCAGAATGCGCTCCTCTCTCTTTCTGTAAGGCAACCAGCTGCCACTTCATAAAATAACAGGCTGATCCTCCACAGCTGGAGGCCGAGGAAGTCTCCACTTGGGAATCTGGCAATTATTTTATTATGGAAGCTGGTGGAGTTCCACCATGAAGCAGCAGTAGAAACAGAGAGGTATCCAAGGGGAATGTAGATCCCAGAGTCAAGAATGGGGTCTAGTGGTCACCCCCTGCCCCACATGGACACTCCTTGCCAGCTTTTAGAGATGGGCACTAATATTTGGACTTCATACCATAAGACTCTGTCCTCTATAACATGCAACCAACTCCACATTACTTCCCCTGTAAAAGAATGTCATGTGGAGGTTTCCCTCTGGGACCAGGATCGACTGCCACAATTAGGTGATACAAAGGATAGGCGCGTGGGGGTAGGGTAGGCAGGCAAGTGTGAGGCCTCCACAGTGCACAGGGGTGGGGCGCTGCTTACTTGCAATCATGCTTCTCGATTTCAAAGTGAGGGTTGAAGTTGAGGACAATCTTCTGGTTGGGCTCCGGGGCGTAAACAATCCACTCGCAGTTCTGGTGGGAGGGATAATCCTGGGGGTATCCTGGAGAGGTGATGTAGCCAGCATCTTTGGAATTCAGACGACCTCCACAGGGTGGGTCTGGAAGAGAGAACAAGGACCCAAAGAACTTCAAATATGCTATAGCCTTTTTCCTGCCCCACACTCTCTCTTCCCTTCTCTCCCAGTGGCTGATTAAAACTATTTTATAGACCTTTTATGGCAGTCCAGGAGACTAACCTACTTACTCATTCAGTGGAAGAGATTATTTCAGCTCATCCCTCCCCCGACCCACTCAACCACACACACACACACACACACACACACACACACACTCCAGAAAATGGTCATAAATATTCCCAATTACATGGTCTGAGATTATGAAAACAAGAAAGCTGTACATTTAGCATGCCTCCCTGCCTGTTCCTGTCTCCTCTTCTTAGCCCATCTTCCTCGCCTCATTCAAACTCCCCATCTCTTTCTTTATCTTATAAATTCTTCATTTTTATTGGTGTCTTCCAGCCCAGGTTGGCCCTGGGCAGTCAGCAGTCAAGGCTCCGGGAACTGACCATCGTGGTTTTGTGGTGCTGACCCAAAGTGCGCCTGGTGACAATTACATGTGGTGAAAGGAAACCCTTTCAGTTTTGGACCAGAACAGGCCCTTGAGGGTGATTTCACCTTTTTTTTTTTTTTTTTTTAAGAAAGAAAAAGCAACCCCCAAACATTTAATTCTGCATATACCACAAATTCGATTTATTATTTCATTAGACACAGAATGGAAAAATCTGTATTGGAGAACCCACTGGCTCCAGCCTCAGAATCCCCACAAAGGTGCTTTGTGCTGAATGGATGCCTGTGTTTTTTTCCACGCGTTTCTACCCACTGCTTCTCCTGGCTGGCCATTGCCGCCAGAGTGTGCTGCTGCTTTCTCCAGCCACAGCAGCCTCTGGAAAGGCAAGGCAGGCGGGGAGCTGGCCCCCCTTTCCTGAAGTGCCAGGCAGGAGGTAAACAGGCTCTTGTGGGCCAGGAGGAAAAGGGCCGACCTTCAAAGGCAAAAGAGGTGGGTGATGACATTTGAAGAATCTCATCTATTTAGGAGCAAAGTTTGGCAATCCCTAGCAGGGGTTCTTGGGGGAATGGTGGGTTTTGCTCAATACCACAGTTAGAATAGAGAGGCATGAGAGACATGGAAATATTCAGAAGCCTCTTAGAGACCTTCCTGAGATGTGTGCGTCTCTTAGCATCAATCACGATTTAATATCGCCATCTGCATGGAGCAGCATGGGCCTGTGAATTATGTATGACAGCTCAGCAGCCGCCCTCTAGGACGGGGTCTTTCTCCTGTGTTCACTCTTTGAGGGAATGGGTCATGCATTTTTAACTCTACAGGTGCACTTTACCATTCCCCATGTCTGTTGGCATTACTGTCTTCCAGGCCTCTGCTTCAGATTACCAGCCTGGCAGGCTTTAAATGCATAAATGATGGGCGCGCTGCACAATGGTGGTTGGGACACAAATACACACAAGTAGCCTTTTTGGTATTGAGCCTCCAAGACTCAAACTGTGCCCTGTTGAACTGCCCAGAATCTAATGGATTCAGGTCCATTTCCTACTGGGCGAAAAACAAAAGCAAGCCATTTCCTCAGGCTAGCAGACACCACATCATCTTCTACCTAATGACCCTGCACCCTCCCCAGTCCAAGAGAACAATGAGCCTGTCCCTCCCACCCAGATGCAGCCACCCTTTCTCAGCAGCCAAAGCCTGCAGACTTTCTGGGCCCCCACAGGACACCCCCACACTGGGCACCCAATATCTTGCAGCTGGTCACATGGTGGCCCATCAGTCCTGACTCAGGCACACGAAACAAGGCTGGGAGTGGCCCTCTGAGAAGGCAGAGGTGTGGGCACTTGGATCACCAGCTGCTTTTACCAAGCAGAAGGAGGAGTTCTCTACCAGGTCCAGCTCCTCTGCCAGTTATTTTGCTGAAAACTGGAGCCCTGCCCCGACTCACCCCAAACCACACTTTTTGCCTTGGAACTCATCAGAGGAAACCTGAGCTGAGCTCCTGTTTAGTAACCAGTATGGTTTCCACATCACCCACACTCTCCCTGTCTCCACCCTTCCTCTGCTTCTCTCCAGTTCCTCTTGAAAGAAGAATCGCTCTCCCTCAAGTCCCTGAACTCCAGGCTTAAAACTTAGTAATGAGATCAGGCACACAGATCAGCAATGGAGACAGGACATTTCCTCGTAGAATGGTTTCATTTCTCATCTACACTGGGAGCAATCATTTCCTCACCACCCCTCCAATTTTTTGAACTATATAGTATATTCCACAGTCTGCTCTATCTGTTGTTCAAAACTTACTTAACTAAAGGAAAAAAGGAGTAGCCCTTTTCTTTTTTCTTGTGCTTTCTTTATCTGAAGAAAATCAAGGCACTTACTGAAATACCTGAGAACTTATTAAAACATCTGCTTTGAGTGTGTACAGACAACCTTCTCAATAGTCCAACATTTATAAACCCTCATTCTTGTTTGGATTTCATTCACACTCGGAAACACACACAAACATAGATATTGAACAAACATCAACTACATATACATATCAGTAATTCACACTTTAGTCCTGTACACACATTCACACCCTCTCATAAAATATCACACATCATTTGCACAGATATATATCCACAAAGATAAATACTAGAATGTCTTTCTCTATTTTTCTTGGAGAGAATAGAATTCTTGTAAAATATCAGTAAAAACAGTAAAGAAAACACACTTAGTCCTTTTACATCTTCTCTTGATAACTGATCCTGAATTTTCAGGGTCAGGGGTCCCTTCATTTCTTAAATACAAACATGTCCTAATAGAAACTGGCTAGAATTTCTTGGAAAGAGTTATCCCATCCATTATTTTGTAGGCCTTTATTGTGTTCTAAAATGAACTTCGTAAATGCTTTCTGTCCTGTTTCAGAGGAGTAGAGAGAGCCAAGGGAGAGTTGAACTTAAGGGCAAACCCCTTAAGGCCAATCTCCCTATACAGAGTGAAGATTGACCCTGCTGAGATTGGAGCTACTGAGCCTGTTTGGTGAGTTGACAAGGGACCTCATTCTCTAACTATTTCGTGAAGACTTTTCACCTGGGGCAACTTCATTTCCCAAAGAAAAATAGCAAAACCCAAGCCTAGGATGTCCAGAGCAGTTTTCTCCTCCATCTGGGAGGGGAGCTTGAGAGATGAGCAGGTCAGATCAGAAGACCAAGAGTGAAAGGCTGAAAGGACGACTCTATGTGTCATTTTAAGGAAAAGGAACACCAAGTTCCAAAGTCACAAAGCTCTGATTCCAGACACCCCCATAGTGACCACTTAGGTGTTATCAAATATCAGATGGTTTAAAAATCTTTGCTGATGGTTTAAAAGTCTGTGTCTCCCCCCACCCTGTCCTTGCTTGAGGGTGGCTCAAACATAATGTGATGCTGCTGAGGGGTAACCTGGCCCCAGAAAAGGAAAAGGAATTTTGTACCCGTTTACTTAGGAACTTACCTACTTAGAGAACCTTTTTAAGATATCCGATTCCTTGGTAATATTTAATTTTTAGAAAGTTTTAAAAAGGGGTGAAAAAGGGCTTTTACATATGTGGTCTGCCTTCTAGGAAAATTTAGCTGGAATTGTTTTAAAGGAATACTGTATGGCCTGAACTTGACAATAATGTTGGATAAAACATAAGCAGGACTTCAATGAGGGTTTAATTTTTTTTAAACCTTTTTATTTTTAAAAACATTGGCATAAAACTGCATATATTTATCATGTATGACATGGTATTTTCAAATATATACATTATGTAACAGCAAGGACTTTTCAATAATCAGAATTACAATAGCTTTGCTGTGTGACAGGAGGTCAAGAACAATCCCTTGGTTTAGTTTAATTAAAAGCAAACCTGGGGAAACTTGTTCACTGGCTAGAAGTGGAATTAGAGGGACAGGTTGTTTCAAGGTTGTGTGTGTATGTATGTGTGGGGTGGATAATAGGACCAGTGACTAGGAAAGGGAGGGCTTGACACTAGCAAAGAGAGAGGACAGAGCACCTGGTTTAGAACTCAGAGGGACCTTCCAGGGTCTCAGCTTTGTCACCTGTAATGCAATGAGTGGGTTGTTAGGTGTATAGTTGTCCAATACTTTTAGAAGTGGTGCTTTTCCCTCTTTGATCAAAATGACCCAAAGTACAGAGGAGATGGAAATAGAGTTCTCCTTGGCTGCTGGGGAGGGAGCCTGAGGCTGTGTAGAGTCCTGGCCTCGCAGGGTCCCCCTCATCTCCCGGGCGCTTCTCTGTAAGTGTACTGGGGCCTCCACAAACATGGAGTGAGGCCCACTGAGCTAGAGCTCCGTTCGCTTGTCACCTCAAACACTATGGGGAGGGGACAGAGGGAATAATCAAGGGACATTTGCTTCTCCTGTGCAGGAACCCCCTCATCTGCGGTTTCACTTTCTGTGGTTTGTTACCTGTGGTCAGCCAGCATCGACATGGCTATGGCCTGAGGGCCCTTTCTGATGTCACGGGGAGGTCAATCAGTAGCCTCATGCTAGGTCACTGGCCTCAGTTCATCTCTTCATGTGGCAGTGTGCCACCTCACAGGGGCACAAGAAGGGTTAGGTATTTTGAGGGAGCCCACAGCCACATAAATTATATTATAGTATATCATTATAATTGTTCTCTTCTGTGATTAGTGCTTAATATTTAAATTAAATTTTATAAATATATAAATTAAACTTCATCATAGGAATTATGTATAAGAAAAAACCATGTTCAGGGTTGGTGCAATCCAAGGTTTCAGGCATGGGGGGCAGGTCTTGGAATGTGTCTGTCATATCTCAGGGCATTTGGTGGAGAGAAAAGCAGTCAGTCTTATTTTCCCTGGAAATAGTGCACTTTATTGACTTTACAATTTATTCTTTACCCACAGTATAATCCTACCCTGTCCATATTCCACAGCATTGTTTTTATTTAATTATTAGTAGCAAGGCAAAGAAGAAACTCTTTCACCTACTTAGAAAAAGAAAATGTTATCACCACGCCACTTCACTCATTCCTCCAGGGCAGTTGACCAGAAATAGGATTGGGTAAGGATTAAGAAGCCTCATAATCACATTTAGTCTCATTATTGGCAGGCTGTGTGACTTTGGGGAAGTCAGTAAACCACTCTGTGCCTTTGTTTTCTCATCTAAAAAACGGAGGGAGTAATCCAAAAGGCCAGTTCCGGTTCTAAAATTCAAAGCCTACATAATGAGGTATGGAAAAAGAGCCTCGAACTCATGGATTGAACCAAAAGTTCAAAAGGTTCTCTTCCCTCCTAGACAATAAGGCATTTATTCAAGGTATTATTCCTGTTTTATTTGCTTGGTGAGTTTGAAGTAAAACTCAGATCTTGGGATGAACATGTCTGTCTTGCATTATGGAGAGTTCAAATGTCTCTTTTAATAACATTAGCTCTACTGACGTGCATTTCTTTTCTTAACTGAGTCTGTGGCTGAATATTTATAAATATTATGGATACACAGTTCAGTGTGTGAGCACACCAACAATTGGGCTGCCTGTAAAGAAAGACCAAAAGGTATGTCTTCAAATCCCTCACCTAGATCATCAAAGTCCGTTGCTCAGGGCTTTGACCAAATTTTGTTCACTAACCCAGGCTAAGCTGCTTTGGAAGAGTTATTTCTGTGAGCTGGGGCTGGATTTTGTTTTATGCAAAGCGACTTCAGCCTGTCACAAGACAGTCTCATAAAATCCGCATCTTGGCTTAAGCTGGAAGAAATGAGCCAATCCATCAGCCTAGGAATGTGCCTGTTTGACCACATCCTAAGGCAGCTAGGAAAGGATGCAATCTATTCAATTTATGAGGCCGGTGGAGACCGAGCAAATGGGAATCCCTATGAACTTCTGCGACGGTGAAGTTCCAAATTTGAACAAAAGCACCTTCAAGGAGGAGAGCAGAGGACTTTGGCACTCGTGCATGGAAAGAGTAAAGAATGAAGCAAGCTCTCTCTTCTCAAACACCTTGGATGGACAGATGAGGAGGAACCTCACGGAGGAGACAACTGGAAATTGGGTCTGGAAATAGGGCCTTTTGAATGTCTCTTCCCCTCAATCTGGATTCTAAAAATGAACCCTCATTTAATCGGTAAAATGTATGTTTGATGTGATTACCTCCCCTGACCTCAAATCATGCCACCTGTGGTAACCTTGTTATTTGTCATCTTATATCATAAACAAATGCAATTCCAATAGGGCAGCCGATATAATATCATTAGTTTATATTTATGTC
This sequence comes from Xerus rutilus, assembly GCA_028644305.1. NCBI lineage: Eukaryota > Metazoa > Chordata > Mammalia > Rodentia > Sciuridae > Xerus > Xerus rutilus. The sequence continues at coordinate 133,135,803 of CM053402.1, read as the reverse complement.
CACTCTTTTCCAGCCCTCATTGCAAATGCAATTTTGGTGTCATTGATGAGAGATCTGGGATTACGATTCCTGGCCATTTTAACAGACATTTGGGGGAAGGAAACAGAATAATTTTGAGGACTCTCCAAAAACCCATGGAGAAAAATGGTAACAGAATACATATTTTTCACTTATTATGATTAATGAAAGCTTACGCTGAAATGCCAATGGCTCCCCACTGGTTAGCACATGAAACCCAAACCTCCTGGCCTTGCAATTTGGGCCTTGCATTAAGCTCAAGCTATTATTTCTAACTTTATTTGCAATTATTTCTAACCACACGTTCTAAACTGCTGCTTCTGAATGCTCCTCAGACAAGCCCAGTGTTCATGTCTCTGCCTTCTCCTATCCTTTTTGCTTCCCCTTTATGCCTTCTTTGTTTTAAAAAAATAATGTGGTTTTTTTTTTTTAATATCTTTATTTTATTTATTTATTTTTATGTGGTGCTGAGGATCGAACCCAGTGCCTCACGCATGCAAGGCAAGCGCTCTACCACTGAGCCACAACCCCAGCCCTCCTCTTTATGCCTTTTGGGGCTCTAAAAGCACCCATCTTCTTCCCTTCCTCACACCCACACCGGGGGTCCTAGGGGTAATCTTTCCCCTCCTTGTTTCCCACAGGCAGAAGCTCTTGGCATCCTCTAAGGACAGAGGGAGTTCAGAATGACCTTATCCACTCTGCTGGGCCACTAGCTAGCGGATGGCCTAACTCCTTTCTGTCTTTGGTAAACCTTATGGAATCAAACCGAGAGCCTTTCCCACAAGTCAGATTTATTGAGACTTGATAAATTAATAATTTAAGGATGAACTAAAGTAATAGTAAAAGTATCACTAGATCTCACAAATTCTGAGAGCTTCATCACAAATTATTCTGCTTCTCCAGCTACTACCCTCCCTTCTCCACCAACAGCTGCTAATAAATGCGAAGTTTTAGTTGGGAATTGAGAGTTTAACCAGCTAGTCTGGGATAATAATACCTAGACCTAGATCAAGGTGGACTTAATGTGAACTGTCTCCTAGGACACCCTATCCTTAGATAATGATCAAGTTTAACAAATACACACACTTTGGTTCTAATAATAGTAAAACTAATTTATTCTGAGAGTTAGGGTTTTTTCTTTGCCTCCTCACTCCCAAAGGCAAGTTCTAAATATTTGTTGCCAGTAGCACCAGAAAAACACAAACTATTACTTTATCACTAAACCACTTGTGGTGTTGGATTTTCTCCTACTTGGTTTGGGTTCATTTCTCTGTCAAGCCCTCTCTCTGTTCCTATCACTGGCCTCTAATATGCCTTCAGGGCACATCTGTTTTGTTTTTTTTCCCCTTTATCCAAACAATTATTATTATCATTCGGTCCAGTAATTTGCAATTCCCTTTATCTTCTTCCCTGAAAGACTCTCCAGAACCTGGTGCCCTGTTATCAAAGCATCTTTGGAGGCAGGGATCAGGGTACCAGGGACATGTGCATCCAGCTGGCCTGCAGCCCCATCCACAGCAAGCTACTGGGAAGGGCTTTCCTTTTGTCATTTCCAGCCCCCCTCCCGTTTTTCTGGATTAGATCATGACTCTTTTATGAAGACCCAGAGGGAAATGGGATTATTAAGAGTCTTGCTGGGTAAAAGCTATTTTGTCTTTCTGACGACTTTTTTGAGTTCAGCTGCTGAGAGGAGCCTTAATGCCAGAGCAGAAGTTATTACAAATTCGGGAGAGAGCCTTAAACACGGTGCTCCCTGCTGAGCACACTTTCAGTGATGAAGGATGGAAAGGGAGGAAAAGGAGCAGAAAGAAGAAAGAGAGATTAAAAGCTAAAAAAAAGAAGAAGAAAAGGCAGAGGTGAGAACACAGAAAACAGAATAAGGAAGAGAAAATGCAAAAAGGAGGCATAAATCTAAGATGAGAATCCAGCAGAGTATATATCTGTCTCTGAAGAACAGTCTGCTGAGAAGTAATCTGGTACTTCTAAAACACAAAGGTTTAGTGGGGAAAGAGCTAAGAATGAATAATTATTTACTTATCCCCCCCAAAACTCATAAAAATAAAATAAACTTACCACAATGGTTAGAGTGTGTTTTCTATGGCCATGAGATAGCTAACCTCACTGAAGCTGTTTGGAAGATTAAATGACTTCAGAATTGGCTCACTATGTGTCAAACAGGATTCTATATAGTTTGACACAACACAGCCACCTTATGGGGTAGTTATTATTATCAAACACATTTTACAGGTAAGGAAACTGAGGCACTACCGAGTGATTAAGTTCCCGGATCACACAGAGTACTTGGATCACAGAGCTGCCAAGTGGCTGAGTTGAATCTTAAACCTAGGTGGCCTGGCTCCAGTGATTCAGAAGCTGGGAAGTACAATGATAATCCCCCCCCCCAAACTTCTCAATGACAAACTTATTTGGTGGCATTTAGGGAGAGACAAACGTTTTGCCAGCTTGAAAACCCCCTTTCCTCTGCCCATGCCAGTAATCTGTTGGTGTGAACAATGAGAGATGTGTTTGAGGCTGGGGTGTGAGAGGCTGGAAGCACTTAACACCTCCCCCCTCCCTGCACACAGAGGTGCTAGCCCCTTGTCATCCCAGCCCCCTTTCCTGTGGTTTGTAGGGAGTTGAATGATAGATAGGATGCTCAGGTCTGAAATTATGTATCATAACATCAGGAGATTTTTGTCAACACCCATTTCTCTTTTTTCTCATCCTCACTCTTCCCTATCCTAAATGCCACATTGTTATTGTTCTACTGGATGGGAGCAGCATTTTCAGAAATGGGGGATTTATTTTTATAGCACAGCTGGTCTGCCAAAGGTCACATAATTTGGCAACGTTCCCAGTGGTTAAAAATTAATTTCTCCTTATTAATACAACCAAGGTCCCATAGGATGGAAGCTCAGTCTTATCTAAACTTGACAGCTTCCTAAACCTTTACAAGAAGATTTCTCCTGAAGGGCCGGCCACAGCACAAGGCCAGTGTGTCCTGGAATCCAACCGGACTGAATCCTGTTAGGTAATGAAACCATTAAGCCCTCAGCCACTTCTCATCAAGGCAGATAAAGCTTTGAAAAACGATGTAGAAACTATGGAAAGAAACTTCTGTGGAATCATTCAGTAATGGAGCGAGGCTCCCCCACCCCCAATAGCTAAGTCCTCACCTGGAAGGAACACTACAAGGACTAACTTATGGGGATTGAAACATATATCTGTCACTCCAAGTGGGTGCCTCATTGGACAAATGATGGTCAGATGTTAATGATGATACAAAGCACTACCTGGATGTCATTTTTCAGCCCCTTTCTCATTTCAAGAAATTTCAAAGTGCTATGTTTTGAAAAGGGCTAAGGAAACAGAACAAACGTGGGTTGGCCAGTTCAGTTAGTTTCTTTATGGGTTAAAGAAGAGGGGGTTTCCCTGCCATGCCACTCAGGTAAACTGGGTCCCCTTTCACTGATTGTTGTGACTCTTCTATTTCCTGATTTTTTTTTTAACTTATCTGGATCAGAGTTCAGTTTGATAACATGGCACCCAGCACCCAGCATGAGTGACTCTACTCTAGTTTGGTCTGGTCTGCTGAGGATTAGTACAGAAGGCCATCCAAAACAATGGCCTATAAATGTGATTTAATATGTTTTTGTTCTATGTTTTTACAAAGGTATAACTCGCCTTTGGTTTCTAAAGGCTTCCCAAACTAGATCTTTAGGGAATATATTCTAAGAACCTGTACCAGTGAATGTGGCTTTTAAATCCTGTCCACTCAGAATTGTTCCAAATGAAGTCACCCCAAGTCTGTTCATTTTCTTGACTGCTTCAAGGAACAGTTGAGTGAGATTAAAAAAAAAAAAAAAAACACATCAGGGGCCTCAGAATGATCTAGTCCAGTGTCTTTCCCCACTAACCCTGACTCCTCTTACTGTTATTTGCATTTGAGCCATTTGTACTCCTAATCTGGAAGATAAGAAATAGCCTTTCTGTTGCAGAACAGGGAGTTTACCATTCAATAGCAGGGGACCAGAGCCATTGGTAGGCAGCAAGAGTCCTGTCTGGAAAGCCTGGGGACAGCCTTCCAGTCTTTCAGTTTGCCAGCTGAGTGCTCTGTGGCTTAATATCTGAAGGCTCCACAGGATGACCTTCAAACCCAGGTGCTTCACAATTCTACCAGGCCATCTTGGACAAGTAGAGGCTTGCCCTGGAGCTCTGAGGAGCTCTCCCCTTCCCACTGCTTTGCACTCTGTGCTCTGTTGGCAACTGGCAACAGCTCCCTTGCCTCCAGTGCCTGCTTCTGGGGAAAAGTTTACTGGGCACTTATTTAATGTGGGCATGAGACCAGTCCCCAGAGCCCAGGGCAGGCTCTCCCTGTAGAATTTACTTTGCAGTTTTACTTGCACATTTTTATGCTCACCCAAGGCTATCCAACATTTCTGGGGAGAGGCTAAAAAATACTCTCAAACCCATACCTGGCGCTTGGACCATCATTGCTACTCTTTTAGGGTTTGTTTGAACTCAGACCTGTCTCCCACAGCCAATTTACACCTCTTATCTGATCATCCAGTCCAGACGGAAGGTTGAATTGACGGAGTAAGCCCGTGTCCGTGGCAATGGTGTTAAGCCCAGCATAGATCAAAGCTCTCTGGGGAAGAGAAGAAGGGGGTGATGGTTATGGGGTCCGACTTCTTTAGGCCCCCGCCCAGGCGTACGTAGGTCCCGGAGGTGGGGACTTTGGGACTGGAAGTTGCCACTGTCTGAAGAACTCCTTGTCAGGACCCATGATTTCCTGAATAGTCCCCGCCCCCGCCCCATGACGATTAGCTCTAGCAAAGGAGAGTTTTGTGGCCAGGCGCTGCCGGGTAATGGCTAGCGCCAGGGGGCTCTCCTCTCCGTCAGAAACAGAACGGAAAGGAGGCGGAGGGAGGGAGCTAAGCAGGGAACACGCGCCAATAAACCAGAGCATTGAACCTCTACCCTTCTAGAAGAAATTCAACCGGAGCCGGAGAAGCTGCAGCACAGATGGGCGGGATTCCCTGAACTTGGTCTGGAAAGCTGATTCTCAGCGCCCCCGTCCCACCTCCCAGAAGACTCCCAGAGGGGTGATAAGCCCTTCCCCCCATCTCCATCTTTGGACTTTAGCGCTACTGGTGGCCCCCACCCAGCAGCCGGGCGCCGGGGATCTGGTGGGAAAGACGTGCGGCTCAGCCCGTCAGAGGCGCAGGGTGGGGGCAGCCGTTTAATCACAGCGCGCCTCGCCTCCATTAACTTGTGTTGATATTAAAAAGAAATCAATCAGTGAAAATGAAGCATTGGCCGTGAATACTGTATTTTTCTCACGTGGAAAAGCGAAGAGTAACGCGGCGGGGAAGGGGCGGGGGACTCGCAGCGAATGCCGAAGCTGCCCTGGAGGAGAGCCGCAGCCGCGACATAACTTTCTGGCATTGGGCAGCGTCAAGGAAATGCCGCAGGCTTATCCCTGGGGGTGTCCTTAGTCAGAAGAAGGAGGGGACGAGACCGGAGGAGTTGGAGGCGGCCAATTTCGGAGGCTTTAGCCTGGGTTTTGCTTTCTCTGGGAATATTTTTGCCTAATAGAATGTTTATGGATTGCTCAGCTCTGTTTCTGCTGTGTAGCACAAACAAATCGATGCGGCGTTAGAGACGGCGCGGGGAGTGGGGTAGGGTGGGAGGGAGAGCTGGGGGCACCACGTCTCCACCACGTGGATGCCTGTGCGCCGCGTGCTCTTCACCTGTTTCGGCGGGTGCTCTGCGTGCAGCGCTTCTAGAGACTGTGCAAGTTGCGCGCATTCCTGCGGCTCTGGGTGACTCTTTCCCGCCCCTCTCCGCCCTCTGTTTGAAATTCCGCCCCAGCTTTCCGGCGCCCAGCTCGGCTGGTGCTCGGTCTTCGGCCTTGGGCCTCTGCCCATGAGAGTTGACTCTCTAGGGTCTGCGGTGAGCTTGCAGCGCAGAGTGCCGGGGCCGGAGGGGGCGCCCGGAGCGGCGTCAGCCAGCTTCTGCCCAAGTCCCCTAGCCGCGGCGGGAGGGACAGAGGCAGGCAGCTGAGCTGCCAGGTGGCAGGGCGCCGTGGCCAGGAGAGGAGAACCCGGTGCGCGGCGCCCCGGGGTCCTCCCAGCTCAAGGGGCCGCACGCTGAGACCACTGGGTTATTTGTTTAGTTGCTCCGGCGCGCACACCTTCCACCCCGCCCCTCCCCGATTCCTTCTCGGAAACGGTTTTCGCCACCGCTGGCTGCGGCTGGGCAGGCCCTGCTCCTGGCTAACGCACATCGGTGAGTCAGAGGTCGAGCTTGATCTCGCCCTTTGCCACCCGCTGCCAGCTATCTGGGTGCCAGTCGGTTGCTCAGGCTGAAAACCTAAACAGCACACGGCTTGCGTTCCCTTTTCGCGGACCTGGAGAGTATCTACTCTGGGCAGGTCTCAGCTCTGATTCCTATCCTGGGTCCGAGGCCTCCCAGTGGGTGACCTGCTCCGCACTCCCCGCTTCAGAGCTTCTCTGGAAGTGACGCAGCGCGGCCAGGGGTTGGGATGGGAGGGGGCTCTGCGGAGAGCGCGGGAGGCAGGTGGCAAAGCAGGAGTGGGTCCGAGCGGGTATCGCACAGATTCCATGCAGCCAGCACTCAGGGACAGATGTGCGAACATCTGGAGTAAGAAGATGGCCCCTGAATCTTCATAACCCCTCCTGCTTCGCACAGCACACGGAACCTTAAGTTGTGTTGTGTGTGCGTGCCTGTGTGTGGTGTGTGTGCCAGTGTGCGCGCACTCGCGCGCCGGGGCCTACCAGAGTCGGCGCCTGAATACATAATATATGGTGGGCTTTCGCAGCGCGCGCGCACCCACACACATACACACACACAGAGCAAATCACACAAACATACATAATTTACACAGCATCCAGGTCTGTGGGAGGTAATTTAATTTTGCTTCAAGATGGGAATTTATTAAGGCAAGAAAAGAATGGGAGGCAGAATGGAAGGCTAGAATATCTCAAGTAGGACCTGTACCCATTCCTTAGGATATGATTTGCAGCTGCCTGTAGACCAGTTACAGCAGAGAAAGAGCGGCAAACGGTTGGATTTGTGTGGCAAAGGCTATCTTCCTCTCCTTCAAAAACCAAAACCAGAACCCAAACACCCCAGTTTATAGTGGTTGTATGTGTGTGTAGGGGAAGAGGTGAGAACCAGCATACTGGTTGCAAAGCTTCTCCTTTAGGACCCTCTGCCAGTGTGCTGCTGGAGGCCGGCAGGCTGCAGGGAGTTAGTCCCATCACAGCGGCCATATCTTTGAAGTAAGTGCATTGTGGTTAAGGCACTTCCCTCCTCTTTTTGACCCCGTCCCCCTACACACATTTTCCTCATCTCCAATCACCTGTAGCAGCTGCTAAGAGTTTTGTTGTCAGATTCCAGACTGTTCTCAGAGGGGAGAGAAGCTCACCCTGGACAGTGGCCCCAGGAAAGAAAGTCTAGCCTCACTGGATCCCTGAAATCAGAGATGTCTTTTTCAGGGGCTGTACCCCTTGCACTCTCCAAGAATGCTGGCCCAGGACTGTTCTGGGCCTCACAGTGCTTATCTCTGAAGTCTATGTCCACACACCCTTTTTGACAAGGGTTGAGTTCAAATTCCACTCAAAAGTTTCAAACCACTTCACAAAAGTGAGAGACCTTTGAGGGCCTTTCAGTTGTTTTATCTAATAATTTAAAAAATGAATGCGTATGATTTACTTTCTCAGAAAACACATGGATGCAGGAAGGAGAGCAGGGGCTACCAACCACCTTGGTTGCCAGCAGCGCCCAGTGGAAAGCCCCTATCTCAGCCACAATCCAACTTGTTCCACTAGCCTGAGCCCTGTAATTTTGAGGCATATCCACTCCTTCTGCAAAGAATGGACCGCATATGAAAATCCAAACTAGACTTGTCTTTCCCAAGCCCTTCAGTTAACATTGCTCAATGTAGCTAAGTGGAGGGAATGCAAATGATTTATATTTCACTGGCTAGGTTGAAGAAACTCAAGGGAGATGTGTTCTGCTTCAAGACAGGGGAAAAAAATCGCCAAAAACTGTAATGCAAAGGCTTTGTAGTATTTTTAAACCTTTGATTCAGTCCATATGTGACATCTGAACACCGCCAAATTCTGTTACAAAACACACACACATACACACATACATACACACACTCATAGCAGGAGAGAAAAGTTGGGTTTTAGCAGTCAGTCGTGGTGGGGTAGTGAGGGTTGGCTGGAATCTCTCTTTAATATTGAGTATTGAGGGAGTCTTTTCCTGAGCCGTAATGCGTGGCCTCCCTGCATTAGCCATCGCGTTTAAAGTGGAAACCATGTTGAAATGAATAGGGGGAGAAAAAAAAAAAACTTTGAGGGGCTTACCTGGTTGTCCTCTCACTTCGTGTCGTGAAAAGTAGAGAGCTAAGAAAACCCAGGTGAGAGGAAACAAATCCATTTTGGAGAAGTAGGCTTTCTCCAGGGCTGGGTTGGTAAGATTCTTGTTTAATTGTAAGTCTTTGTGTTTTTCTTTTATTTTCTTCCTTGCAGTGTCTTCTGCAAAGGTTTCTAATGGTCAGCGTTTCCCTCCTGGGTCTTGGCGGCCCGTCTTCACCTTTATTCTTGCTGGAATCCCCACCTCACCAGGAGGAGGGTAGCTTCTGAAATCGGCACTGAGGGAGCAAGTCGGGAAGAGGGGACTGGTTTCCTCTCAAAAACAAAACGCATCTATGTTCTCTTCAGTTCCTCAAAGTGTCATTTCCTTTATCCTATAACATCACGAGTATTTCCCGAAAGCCAAGCGTAAAATAATAATAATAATAATAAAAATCAAAGCCAAGACTTGCCTTGGGCATCACACGGCCCCAGGCAGCTGTGTGATCTCAGAGGCGTAAACTGACACACATCCCCGGGCACCGGACCGACACGCGGGCGGAGGCACCACGGCCGGACAGACCGTGTGCGAGGCGGCCGCCCCGCTCTTGTCCTCGCCGGGTTCCCCTAGCGGGAGCCTCCCCCAACGGCTACACCCGCTTGGCCAGCCTCTTGAGGGGAGTGTGAGGAAGGAAGCTGCTGCTGCGGCTGCTGCTGCGGCTGCGGTGCTAGCGCTGCTGGTGCTGCTGCTGGTGCGGCGGCGGCGGGGATCGCCTGGGAGTGAGCGAGCCCCTCTCCGAGTTCGCTCGCGCCCGCCCTCACCTCCACCTCGCCCAGCGCCTCGCCGAGTGTCTGAGCGTCTGAGGATGTGCTGGGGGCGGGCTGCGGGCTGCTGCCTCGCTCGCCTTCTCTGCCTCCCCTCCGGCTCCCCCCTGCCTTTTCAGGCCGAGCAGCATGTGGATGTCAGAGCCGCGGCAGAGCTATCCGATTACGCGCCGGCTCAGGGCCCGCCCCTTCTGTGTTCCTGATTAAAGAGGCAGCCGCGGAGACGCGCGGCGCAGAGCGGAGAGCCGCGGCACCCAGCTCCAGCCGGGCGGAGGCGGAGGCGGCTCCCCCCTCCCCGGCCGCCGCCCCATCAAAGTTAAGGCAGCTCGCACCCCGCCGCCCCTCTCCCACTCGCCACCTCCCGCCCGCCCTGGGCACCTCTGCGCCTGGCCCTTGGTGCGTCACGCCCCAAGGAAGGAGCGCCCCTGGGCACCTCCAGGGCGCTCTGCCCTTGGCTGCACGGCGCCTGCCGGAGGGAAACTCCACGGAACCGAGGAATTCCTCGTTCCCCCTAAATTCCGTGACTCCGATGCCACACACCCAGCACCCAACACAATGCCACGCGCAATCGCGTGATGAGAGGAGTTGGGTGGCGCACGGTGTTTGGGGTAGGGAACCAGTCGCCAGCTTAGCCATGTGTTCGCATAGGCAGCAGTGCGTGGCGGCGACACACACCGTCAGCCCGGGATGAATAAACCCCCAAACACTCCTTGTGTTTACTACTCAGATGCTTTGTTGTGTCCCAAACAGGCTCCTCTGCTCTCTGGCTGAGGATTTAGTTGTGCCTGCGCTCTTAACTTGTAACTATCATAAGATGAAGAAAGGCTTTTCTTCTATAAAGAATTTATTCAGGTAATTAAATTGGACTCATCTCAGCCCCCCCCCCCCCCCCCGATGCGACTTCTCAAAAGGCTACTGTAACTACTTCTGTTCAAATTTCAAATTTCCTTCTTGGAAATGTGGTCACAACGTTGAGAAAAAGAAAACAGCATTATGCCAACTATTTTTCAATGGAGGCGTGAAAACTATTGAGATGGAGCTGCAACCAGTTGGAGAAATACTTGGATCTCTGTTTCTGAGAATGGTTCTAGGGGTTCCCAACGGTCTTGTTCACTGGGAACCTATTACTATACCATCACACTCAACAGCAACAGCCAAAATAAAACCCTGCCCATACCTTTTCTGCCAGTCTACAGATTAAGAAAAATCAAGTCTGAGTGACAAGAAACACACACATCTGACTAAACCATTTTCTACTTTGCTTGTACTTGTGGATTCTTCTGGGTGGTTTCCCTCCTTATCTGGACTTGCCATTAGCTTTGTTTATCACTTTTAGTGTTTGAAAAATCTGTAACTCCCACTTAACTGTTATTTACACTGAGATAACCAAAACAAAATTGAATCAGAAGTGATTTGCAACTAGTTGAGCCAAGCCATAGAGGGATTTTACAGGGGAAATTCACAGGCTGAGTATACCACACTGTTAATCTTAGATGCCTAGTTGCAAAAGGACAGGTATCAGAGGCTGAGTTCCTGCAGGGGAGCATCCCCCTTTCCACCCCAAGGCTGCCTTTCATTTCCTTCACTCTCCTTTTCTCTTTCTCCTTTCCTCCTTCCTTCCTAAGCTTCAGAGCACACCCATATTATTAAAAACCACAGATTTACATTTTTTCCTTTTTAAAGTTCAATTGTAAAGAATGACTCCCAGCTCCAAGTATTTGAGAAGAGGCAATCTGGGTTTAGAACCTTAAACAAAGATCCCAGTTTATGTAATTGCTAAACTAAGGCCAAATAACACTATCTGCAGTGACAGTCCCTGAACGCAAAGGGTCATTTAGTGTCACCTCCTCACCACTCACCAGACATGCCAAACCATTCTAGCAAGTGCCTGACATGGGTCCTGTTTCTGAGAACACTACAGCCAGAGTTTAGGTGAAGGGCATTGTGGAGAGAGAGGAGAGAGAGAAAGGAAACCAAAGCCAATTGGGAAGTCATGGGAATGACAATTCTGGACTTCCTGCTTTGGGGTTTCAGGGTTGAGGACCTCCATCAGGTTTATCCATGGTCCTTAGTATGGGTAGGGAGAAGTTAGGACCCATTCCAGTCTTCTGTTCCTGGACCCTAACTACCAGCATTATGTATTTTCACTTTTCAGAGGTGTCCTAAAGGGGGAACTAATTTACTTCCTGGGAGCCTCTGGGATGCTGCTGCAGGACTTTTCAGCAGTCCATTTTAGCAAAGGCCTCATTTCCTGCAATTGGATGGGGGAGAGCCTTATGTTCAGAGTCTGGGGACTCCAAGGAGCTAGAGCATTTTCCAGTCCTCTAGGGGGCAGCACTCAATAAATAATGCCAGCACCACCTGCAGCCGCAGGCTTGGCGCATTGCTTTTGCCTCCAGGAGCTCAGAGGGCTTCATCCTAACAGGTAAAACTCAGAGTGAAGCTCTCTCCGCCCACAGCCCACTCTGAACAAGACCTCACCAGCCCAGGGAAAGGATTAGGATTGCTTTAACCCAAGACTTCTAAGGACTCTTGGGAAGGAAACACAAATCCCACATGTGCCACATGGAAAAGAAATCTTTAGGGGAATTCTCCAGACGGGGGCTGGCTGAGACCTGCCAGCCTTGTTTTCGTCTAGACTGGATTCTCAGGGGTTTGGCTGCAATCGGTTTGGTTTTGACCAGTGGCATGGTGATGAAGAGCTGGGTGCTATACTTTTTCATACTGTGTGAGTCTGCTTATCTGTGACCCATAGGAAGCCTGCCTACTAACAGACTAGTATCAGCACTGGAAAAAATAAGTTTGAACAGAAAACACCAGACTGGCTATAAAACAGCTAGGCTAGTGAAGCTGGGATTTCTGGTGACATCACTCACTCACCTAGAATGTTTCATGTTATTATCCTTAATTGTGAAATAATAATAGATAATCCCATTCTACATTCCATTCCTTTGACGGAAAGGGATGTGGGGGAACATAAAACAGATTTGTAAATGATGCTAAGACAAAGCTGTTACCCTGTTACACCCTAGTGGAAAGTTGGGTGTTCCCAGCTAAACATTCCCAAACCTGAAGGTGTATGGGAATCACCTAGGGCTAAAAATTCAGATCCTTGGACATTCTCCTGCAGCTTAGATTCCTTATGTCTGGAGTGGTACCTGGGAATCTGTATTTTTAGCATACATTTATATGATGCTGATGCAAAGGCCCATAGGCCAGGTCTTTGCATAATAATTCTGATGTGTTATATTTGCACACAGCCTTAATAGATGCTCTTCTGTTGAAAGACATTTGAAGGAGCATTCTTCACATATCCTTTCTGGACACTTTTCAGATAGGGAATAGATATTTTAAGTTTCTGAGAGAAACTAGGAGAACATGTCCTTCAAAATGCCCCCGGGGTGGGATTTCTAGCTTTATCTTGTGACTTTTAGTAGCAGCAGCATGGAACCTGCTTGAAAACACCCAAAGGCTCACCTCATAGGGGTGGGAGGTTTGCAGGGACATGTTCTAAGAGCAGGTTTTCAGGGTTTATGGAGCTGGATCCAGCCCTTTCCTCACCAACCCTGGTAGCTACTAGAGGCTTGTTTTAGGTTTGGGTTTCCATCTGTGTTCATAACATTGTACTTACTAAGTGTTCATGGATGCATGACTACGCAGGAGGTATGGAAGCAAAACAGACATTGGGGTCTTGTCTCCTGGGAACACAGCATCTAAAAGCTCCAGAAGTTTCATGCTTCCGCAACAGATACTGCCTGTCACATGTCACATGGTGCTTCCCTTATCTGAGCCCTAACATCGACAAGCTCTCACCCTGAAAGGGGGAGATAGGAGACATAATTGCATCATAATCTGTAATTTACCACACTGCCTTAGTTAATGTTTAGCTACATCTGTCTCAGAAGCAAAGCTTCAGTTAAAATGTAATAGGTCCTCATTTTTTATTCTCTCTCTTGTTTGACACTGACGTCCAGGTTCTGGTCAATAGGGCTTTTTTCCCCCTTGAAAATAATCAGCGTTGTTTTTTCAACATAGTTCAACATTGCCTAGTAATTTCTTTTTGACATCAACTTTGGTAGGTGTCCAGAATTATTGCAGAATTTCACAAACTATTAAAATATCTTTCACTCCAAACCATGTGTGTGTCTCATCTTTTCTTCAGAAATAGACACTAGATCTGGTAGGAGGGAAACTTATACATGAAAACAACAACAAAACCAGCAGCAAAATGTGAAAAATTCAAACATCCCTGGAATCTTTGGCAAAAGGAATTAAAAAGGGCAAAACTTCCCTTCTGCTACTCTAATTTTTATACTTTTGGAACTTCAGTGCACCAGAAAAGACCCATATGACCCTTTGCTTTGGAGCAGTATTTTCCAGTACAACTTTCTGCTTTAATGGAGATATCTATGCTTTTTCACACTGTTCTTCAGCATTTGAAATATGGCTTGCATGAGCAAATTACTGAATTTTAGTTTGATTTAATCTTATTAATTTGAATTTATTTTGTGCTTACCAGGTACCATGTTGGATAGATCCACTTTCGATAATTGAGGGAATAGAGCTAGATATTTTCCATGGAAATCCTCACCCTCTATGAATCTGAGGCTACCACACTTGTTCATCAAGAAGGGAACCCCAGCATCAGTGGAAGCAGAAGATGCTAGATGTCTATTTGGTTAGGGAAGAGAAGGACTAACTCATACTGTTGTCTATCATCCTATTTCCCTTCTCTGGTCTCTTGGATAACTTTTCCAGAACATTCACAGTGAATCAGGGCCTTCCTAGTGCTTCTGGGGCTCCTGGCCTCAGTTCCAGTTAGCAGAGAACACCACAGAGAAGCTGGTGAGGGCACTGGAAACCTTGAGGTCAGGGTAGATGACCATAGGTCTCTACTCAGCTGTACTTGAAAAGTCTGTTAACCATGTTGGGAGCTGTTTCCTCACCTATAGAATGAAGAATTAGTTTGAATGACTTTTACTCCTACCTGGTTTTGGATTTTGGCTACAGTTTTTTTCTGACTCCATTCTCACTCATGAATTTAAAAGTGACTCCAGCATGAGTTCTATGGGTCACCCCAAGTAATCTGAAATAATGATCATTTATCCTTCAGATGTTAATGTGTGGATGAGACTTAATTGGCTATGGCACCGTCAAGTATTTGTACTGATATCTTTTCTTCAAGAGTAGTTGTGAGTCTAGGTGTTTTGAAAGGGATTTCAGTGGAGATATTTTTGAATAAAAGATTTTCCTGGACCTCCCCCTGCCCCCCGCATGATTCCAGTTGGCAATCACAAAGGCCAAGAATTTGTTACTTCCCAACATTTATAGGTTATGTAATTGGACAATTTAGGGTTATAGCCTGATTTTTTTTTTTTTTATAATTTAGGAAAATCTTATTTTGTGGTGAGAAGTCCCATTCTCTTACTAACTTCAAAGGTTAATTTGCTTGGAAATTTAACTCTTGCATACATGGTGCACACTGCTTTTACTTCATCCGCATGCATAAAAACCTCATCAAACTCCCACAGATTTGTGAGGGATTTTTTGTTGTTTGCTATTGCTGTTTTCAAATTCGCAACCTGTGACTTATGGTGCCTTAATTAGACATCTACATGTCAGGTGATTGTTACATTATGATGGCAAGAGCTGCTAATTTGAGCATGAAAGTCTTGATGGAAAGGCAAGAGTCAGGGAGCTGACCTTTTGCTATTGAGGATACTCCAGGGTGGGTTAATTCACACCCACCATAGTCATTAGTTCTCATTCTCCTCCTTATATTTACTCCTACACAGTTTACCGAGCTGCCAATCAACCCTTAGTATCCAGATGAGCGCACTGATGGGGAGGGAGCTTGAGATGGTGCTTGCTTCTGCAGGGACCAAGAAATTATTTATAGAGGCACTTTCCTTTTCAGTCTCTCTATTTATTTTATAAGTTTAAAAAAGATAGGAGAAAAAGTAGTGTATGTACATTAGAAAAATTCAAACAGCACAAAAAGGTATTGAATAAAAACTTATTACCTGTCTCCTAACCCAAGCTTTTCAGTTCGCCTTGCCATTGATGCAGGTTTGGGGACTCC
Source organism: Xerus rutilus (assembly GCA_028644305.1). Taxonomy (NCBI): domain Eukaryota; kingdom Metazoa; phylum Chordata; class Mammalia; order Rodentia; family Sciuridae; genus Xerus; species Xerus rutilus. Next base: position 133,120,491 of record CM053402.1, on the reverse strand, counting down.
TCCTGGAGATATTGAGGCGAAACTCCAAGTTAAGAAAAGGCACATTTGATGTTTTTCTCTAGCTTGCTTTCTCCTCTTTCCCTCCTTCTCCTTGGCTAAAGCCCAAAGTAGTAATGATCTTAACAGCCAGTAGGGGGCAGCTGTGACCAAAAAAGGAAAAAAAAAATACAAGCAAAAATGAAGAACTCAAATCTTAGAGGAAGAGATGCAAAAGGAAATAAAAGGAATGCCAAAGAGAAAGGTGAAAAGATAAAAGAAGTAAATAAACACAAAGCACCACAAAATAAAAGGAAGTGAAGAATGAGGGAATAGTATTAAAAAGCTAAAGGAAGTGTGTGTGTGTGTGTGTGTGTGTGTGTGTGTGTGTTTGTGTGTGTTTATAGAAAGCAATTTTGGAAGGCCAAAAGATTATAAAGGTGTGTATGTGTGTATGTTTGTTTTAAAGAAAATCTGTAGAACCTGAATTGGTTGAATATGAGTGGAAGGGGGGGGTATCTTTTTCTGAACCAGAAGGCATGTATCAGGCTGGACTTTATATTCTCAGCATCACACTGAAGGGTTCTGAGGGCCCTCTGTCCATTGGGTTTGTGATGTGGGGGGGTGGGCGTGGAGAGGAGCAGCCCCTTCCTTTACAGAATACTTAAGAATATTCCTAGCCTCACAAGGCAGCAGAATGAGCCTGACTATAAGGGGGCATTTCTGTTTCTCTGTGCAGCAGAGCTCAGAAATGAGGGAATGGCTTTCCTTTTGAAGCTGACGTGGTAATCAAAGTGCTTTCAGGTGTAGTTCGGGCAAACCTCCCCTGATTTCAGCAGGTTAACTTCATTAAAGCTTCTAGCTACTTTAATGTTTTTCTACCCCACCCCCAACTGGGTACATTAAGTGGAAACAAGCCCTCCTGGGAGTTCTGTACCCTAATGTTTTGCATTGTGGATGGAACACAGGGGCAATGTTTATGCTGGGAAAATATTAAATGGAAAATTGCTTCTGGAGCACAATAAACACAATCATGTTTAGTTAATGTCTTTTTGTTTCTAATTCAAACTTCCCCTCCCCAAATGTAAAAGAGATGACAAAAACTTTAGGAAATCCTAATCTAGAGCCACTTGATAAAACTTGGAAGTCTTGGGCATCCTCTGTGATTTGCTAAATCTGATTCAGAATATACCCAACCTATCCTAAACTCTACACTCAATGTCACTCTTCAAAATCTGATGAAAACTTTCCCATCAGAATCAAGGCACCAGATCTCAATTGCCCTTCATGGAGCAATGAAAACTGAGGATGGACAGGGACATTCTGGGCATGCTGTGTTGTTAAAGGAAAAGCCAGGGGTACACTTGCCTATGGAACCCCTAAAGTGTGTCCCAGATGTAGCTGGGGCAAGTGGGCACTGGAGTTTTTTATTTTTTTAGTTGTAGATGGACGCAATATCTTTATTTATTTATTTTTATGTGGTGCTGAGGATCGAACCTAGTGACTCATGCATGTGAGGCAAGTGCTCTACCACTGAGCTACAGCCCCAGCCCCAGCACTAGAGTTTTGATGAATAAGGGTAGGCTGTAACGTGTGCTATATATTTTTTTTTAAATATTTTTTTAGTTGTAGATGGACACAATATCTTTATTTGTATGTGGTGCTGAGGATCGAACCCAGTGCCTCACGCATGCGAGGCAAGCACTCTACCACTGAGCTACAATCCCAGCCCTAACGTGTGCTATATTAAAACAATGGTCATTTTGCAGACATTGGGGTTTCCCCCAGAACCTAAAGTGAGAAGCTCTTTCTGATTTCATCTCTTTCTAGTTCCCTTTTTCAGTGACATGGATTCTTGAAGTTTAGACTCCAAGAAGTTTTAAAATTTACATTTCCGTCATGACGGAACAAAATCCTCTCTGACCAAAAGCCATCTGCTTCCCTTTAAGTTACTACTCTCAAGTTTAATTACAAAGTCAATTTACTTGACTTTGTGTCTCTTTGTTAGACTTTGGCAAGGACATGGGAGTCCAAAACATTGCACATTTCATTTTCCTATTTCATTTGATCATAATTTCGAAGAAACATAATTTTGGTCTTTCAACACAATGGGAAGTGTTTTCCTTTTGCTGTATCTGATTAATAGTATTATCATAAATAGTGTAGCCTCTTCAACATGGAAATCTCCTGGCCCTCAGAAAATGGAAAAGTAACACTTTAGAGGAAAGGGGTATTCTAGGGCAAGACAGTCTAATAATATTAGTAATCAATTTCACAACACAGGATGATACATCCTAGGCAACTCAGGGCCCTGAACACCTGGTTTCTATTTCTGGCTTTTGTGTCAACACTGCATACCTTATGTTAAATCCTTCCTTATCTGTTTTAACACTCATAAGAGGCATGCTATTATCCCACAGCAATGGCCCTACCAAACTATTTGGGTAAGTCTATATTCAATATAGAGCAGGGTCTAATTTAGAGCCGTCAGTGATTCAAATAAATGTTTATTGAGCATTTACTATATGACAAGCTCTGCATGGGTAGAATTATAGCCAACAGTATATTGGTCTACATGCCTATTTTCAGTAGATTTGCTTTTAGACATCAATGAACAGGACTGTTTTAGATGGTGATAGTGAGTAGAAGAAAATACAATAATAGAATGTGATGGAGACCAGCAAACAGCAGACAGGAAATCTGGTTTAGCCTTTGTACGAACCAAGGCTCCAATATAAGCAAGTAACTCAGTTCAGGCTTAATCTCTCATCTTTAAGATAAGGGCTTGTGGAAGAAAAAAAAAGAGGAAGAAGAAGAAGAAGAAGAAGAAAAAAAGAAAAAGATAAGAGGTTGCACAACACAGGTATTTTTCAAAGTTTAGACAGAGATTCATTAGTGGGTTGTAAAATTGATTTAGAAGATTATGATTGGCATTTAAAACACTGTCACAGACAAGAATAAAATAAGAGGGCATATTGTTTTGTAAACTTTTTCTGTATATACACAAATATGGAAATATGTATGAATATGTGCTTCATATACACACGAACACAAATATGCCTTCTGGGTTGTGTTATTTATTGTGGGTTACAGTGGATTAAGTGACCTGTAAAATATTTTTAAGCTTTCAAACTCTGATTCTATTAAATTTTTATAGCAACAGTCCAATGTGGCACAGTTTTTGCTTAATTTTACCTATCATTATAAATAGCATTGCTCCTCAAGACTCCTAGTGTTTAACTCGGTTTCAGGCACCATGATTGGTGCTTGATAAATGTTTTCCAAATTAATGGAAATGAGATTTATATACTAGATCTTATAATAAATACAGAAGCCTAACATGAATCATCAAAAAACTTGCCAATTAACATATCAGAATAATTTATTATATTTTCCTACACCGATCTTACAAACCAAATTCAAAATGATATTGTCCTTTCTCTTGATGATACTAGGAACTGGCTTTTCTTAGAATTTTCAGAAACTCTATTAAGATTAAAAGGGAAGAAAAAGCTTAAAATGTTCTTCTCCAAGCAGGGCACACTGCCTTTTACCCTTTTATAACTATAATCCAATAAACCTTTGGACTGTTTAAAGAAAGAAAGGAATTAGTGGGGACGTTTTTCTATTTCTTGTCCTTGGGGACCCAGGTAATTCAGTCTTCCTAAAAATTCTTCTGACCTTGTGAGTTTTCATTTGTTAAGTCACCTTCTGCAGAGCAGCAATCTTGCTTTAACACAAACTTTTTCCTTACTTATGGTTTAAGTAGTAAGCTTTGCAGTCCCAGAATCATTTTTTAAATTATGCATTTGATTAGAAGTAGATGACCCACGTCTTCCATCCTTCATCTCTGGAAACCCTTGTTGACATCCATTGGGAAAGGAGAACCGGACCGAGGAGATCCCATTGAGGAATCAATGATACATCATCCTTAAGAAAGGCAGAGTCAATGGACCCCGCTCGGAGCCCATTGCATATGGCCATGAGTTAATTTTCAAGTCCATTTCCTTAATTGCCTGCAAATCCATGGCCGGGCAAACTGACTCAAAGTTTAAGATTGCTGCACCCAACCTTCTGTAACCATGCCCTCCCACCTTCCCACAAGCCAGGCAGACACACACATACCAAGAAGAAACATCAGCAAGCCAGCACCCAAGACACCTTGCAACTATTAACCCAATGCATGCCAATGGCCGTGGTCAGGTTTCCATGAAGGAGTACCTTGTTTCATGCAAAAATGTTCTCTTGAGATAGAACATAGGAAATCACATTGTTGTGCCTCAAAGTGTATGATAAGCTGGGTGCAGTGGCACATGCTTGTAATCTCAGCCCTTTGGGAGGCTGAGACAGGAGAATTGTGAGTTCAAAGCCAGCCTTAGCAATGGCGAGGTGCTAAGCAACTCAGTGAGACCCTGTTTCTTAAACACAAAATAGGGCTGGGGATGTGGCTCAGGGATGTGAACCCCTGAGTTCAATCCCCTGTACCAAAAACAAAATAAAACAAAACAAAAGTATATGATAAATAATCTAAAAGAAGGTACTGTTTGAAGGAAGCACCTATTTTCTTTTCATATTTAATTTATTTGTTCTATTTAGGCTTACATGATAACAGAGTGCAATTTGATCCATTGTACATAGATAAAGGATAACATATCAATTCTCTAGTTGTAAGTTGTATAGAATCACAACATATATGCAATCATACATAAAGTTAGGGCTATGATGTCCATCATATTCCACCACCTTTACTGTCCCCATGCCCCTTCCCCCCTTACACCCCTGTGAACAGTTCCACCATTGTTCCCATGACCTTCCCCACATTATGGATCAGCATCCACTTATCAACGAGGACATTCGACATTTTGTTTTCTGAGATTGGAGGCCCATATTTTTAAAGAGTATATGGATTATAGGTAAGCTTAGACTGACATGAAACTATATTTGCTTGGAATCGACTGGAATGACAGTTTAGACCAAAACATGTAAAAGCTATGACAGGCCTTTGCATCATTTTTGGTGTTTATTTGTATTGTTGTTATTAGTACTCCTGTTACTAGTAATGAATTTGCCCAGGTCAGGAAAATTCAATGTTTTCATGCTTTGTACTGACAACTATAAGTCATATCAAATGCAAATCCATCCCATGTATTTCTTCAAGTCATTCCAGTTTTTGTAGATTTTCTTATTGCAAAATCTCTAATAGAATAATTTTAACAATGACACTCTGGTGAAGATGTGCTAAGACTCATAATTTTTTGGGGGGGGTTAGCTAATGTTAGCTGTGCTCATCATTCTGAGCTATGACACCCAAGTGACACTGAGCGATGGCAGCTTTCAGTTAAACAAATGCAAAGCTGTATTTAGGCTCTCTTGCAACATTATGATGGGAAGAAATCAGAGCCTCTTTGCTGCTATTTTTAAGAAACTCATCAGGGCAATTCCATCAGAATACTGTTACGATAGCTTTCAGATTTTAATCCTTTATATTTAAGGTTACCCTTAAATCTTGCAAGAAACCCCAGGTCCACTGAAAATGATTTTAAAAGGGTAATTTGAACAAATGCTGCTATGGTGTTAGAGTAATAATAAAACAGAATCTCAGAATCTCTAGGAAGGCAGTGGAGAAAGGTGTGTTGAAAGATGAAGAGAGCAAATAGAGCCTGCAGAAAGAGTGTCAAGTCTGGGATCCTAACTAAATGCTTCAGACAAGACCCTTTACCTTTTGCTAATTGCAAAATAAACAGATCCCCCTGCTCCAGAGTTGTTTAGACAGTCTTTCTGCCTACGGGTACAGGGATGTCAGTTTATTTATCACACAAAGAGTTGTTGGCTGAGCAGGAAATTAAACTCTAAACTTCTGACACGGAGCCCTGTACTCTTACCACGGGGCAACATTCAGATTCTAAACTCCAGCTCTGCCCATGTTTTTCCATGTAGTCTATTTACTCACACACTTATACAAGGAAAAAAGGGGGGGCGGGGAGAGAAAGCAATAGAAGACCCCAAAAGTAAAAAAATACTTGGTAATAGATTCCAAAGAAATCTTGTAACATACTACAATTTAGCCTCAGCTGGCCAAACTGGGGTCTGTCACCAGGATGTTGATTAAAAAAAAAAAGAATGAAAGAACAGTTGTCACAACCATAGTAAAAACATGTCACACTATAACAGCATTTACTAAGCACCTAATTGCTTGTGGGCATAGTTTCGGCCATGCAAAGATACAACTTTTCCTCTGGCATCTGCATGAGCACAGATACTACTAGACACACCGAGTTAGACTGCCAGTCAGCAAGACAGGCACAGTCCTAGTTGTGATATGCACAGATAGTAAGGTCACACTCTTGACAATGTGTCTGTGTGCATGGCAGATCTCTTCTAGGATCAAGCAAATAGGGTGTACTCGGGTGGGGAGGGCCACTAATTCTAATGGGAGCTAAGTTAAATAAACCAATTTCTATCTAAATTGGAACAAGTTTCCATTATTTATCATGTAAGATTCTAAAAAATTAGAATATCTCAAATATCTGCTTGTGAGTTATTGTCTACTAAAAATAAAAATAAAAATAAAAAAATCACTGTGGTTAGCTCAAGGGGGTATATAGCAAAACAGAAAGACGGTCATTCACCAGCCTTGAAATCAAGTTTTTATGGTTTGGATTTTAAATGTCCCTCTAAAGGCCATGGGTTGAAGGCTGGGTCACCAGCCTGTGGTAACAGAACCTTTAGGAGGTAAGGCCTAGTGGGTGGAAGTTAGGTCATTAGAATTATGCCCTTGAAGGGAATACTGGGACCTGGACTTTCCTCCACTCTCTTTTGCTTCTCAGCTGCCAAACATTGAGCAGTTTCTTCTACCATGTGCTCCCCGCCATAATGTACTGTGCAGCCACAGGCACAAAGTGATGGCACCAAATGGCTATGGGCTGAAACCTCTGAAACTATGAGCCAGAATAATTTTTTCTTCCTTTCAACTTGTTTTTTTCTCAAGTATTTTGTCACAGTGATGGAAAGCTGATTAACACACATTTTACTTAACTCCTTGGATTTCTGATTCATACTCTATAAAGAAGGGAAGGAATAGAATAGACTAGTCTTCCTAGAGAACCAGTCTTCTTTGTACACCATGGATATTTATATGAAGAGTCCTCTCTCTTTATGTGTCCTTTTATGAGGTGATTGGCTTTGTATGATTTACAAATGGTTTTGCATGTTTTGGAAGATAGAGTCTGGCAATTTATAGGTTAGTACCATTTGTCCTAAAGCTGTAGGATTAGGCATGGGGCAGGAATGCAACCTCATGAAGGTCAAATGTCATGACCTTTCTGGGTGGAAACCAGTACAACCGCATACTTGCAGTTGTAATTGCACTAGGGTCTTGATCTGGGCTAATGGCAAGGTCTCTTCCTGGTGGAGTGTTCTGTGAGTCATAGGGCCAGGGGGCTCCTTGCTTGACCCATCTGGGAGACTGGGTAGTGTAAGCAGAGTCCTGGCTGCAGTTGTTTAAGTGACTATAGAAAGGAATTTTGGTATAGTAAAAACTGAAGTTCCTGGTGAACATAAGCCTTGTTTTGGAGATATAGAAGTGTTATATGGGACAAACCCCCCCTCCCCAGGTTATTCCCTAAAATATAAGGAGGCTCAAACAGTGATGTGAAACCACATGCCAACGAGGAGAAGCAGTGTACCAGTGGAAGAGCATGGGCGATTGCTTACCTGTACAGGCATCTTCTGGGCAGGGAAATTGTCCCAAGAGAGAAGACAATGTAGTGGTTGTGGGTGGGAGAGTTCAACAGGGAGAATGGGAGTCTCATCGATAAACTGAGGGAAGCACATCGGCAGAAGATAAACTCTTATAGTATGACCTATTGAATTTATTTTAACTTTTATCAGTGCTTGGATTGAACCCAGGACTTTGTGCATGTTAGGCAAGTACTCTACCACTGAGCCATACCTTTAGCCCCTGGACTTATTTTAAATAAATCACTAAAGAAATTCAGAGTAGGGGGGAGGTGGGGAGAGGCTTCATGTACCAGCAAGTAAGTGAGCAAACAAAAGCAAGTGCTTCCTGAATTCCAGCCCGGACTGTCTTCTTCCTTCCTTTGCCAAGAGGACTTGAGACTTCCTCCTCCCCTTACCCAGCAGAGGAAATGGGAATAGGCAAGAACATCTGTGCCTCGTCCCCCTGAACACCAGAAGCAGCTTTGAGAACACAGCCTGGAGATGAAAGGGTGGTAGCAAGACCCAGGTGCCATGCCAGTGTGTGGGGGGTGGGAGGTGGAGCGTGAGGGGTGTGGCATGATGAACAGACGGAAGAGCTGGGAGGACTCAGTGCTGCTGGAAGAAACACAGGCGAGCTGATGCCCTCAAACTCAAGGCAGTGAACTCTACGGTAGTGTATAGTTGGAATGAACAAGTTAGCTCCTCTGTGGCAGCCTTCTCCAAACTATAATGTGACCAACTGTGATAGATTGCATTGCCAGTCCTAATTAATCCCCACACTGGCTGCAAAAGTTCCCACCTCCCTCTTTTGCTGGGAAGTAGCACCCTACTTTTCTAAGGAGTAGTGTCTATTTCTATCCCTTTGACATCAGATATGGCCATGTAATATGTTTTGGCCACTAGAATGTGAGTGGAAGGACACTTGGAAAGGCATGATGAGGCTCTGCTGTAAGAATGGCGTAAACCAGGCAAGTGCTGCCCTGGTCACCTAGAACCCAGCTTGCAGAGATTGTAAGGGGCAGAGCCAGGCTGTGAGTGAGCCATGCTGGTGTGTGCTGTGAGTCACAGACGGGCAATGCAGACACACCAGTTCTCATTATTCGGTTGTTCTCTGTGGTCCTGGAACAACAGTGATGGGTGGTACCTCCTATGGCTCTGAGGGAGGGTATGTCCTTGGCAAAGAGGTGCACTTGACCCCCAGAGTGGGTACAGTGAGTTCAGAAGTCTCTGGCTAGGACTGTCAGCATGCCTGCCCATGTCTCCTCCTCTGCAAAGGAGCACTATAATTACCCCATGGGGGCCCAAGAGAAGGGTTGTATTGCCTCATTCAGTGACAAAGTCTTTAAAGCCGAAATAACTTCAAACTAACCTCCCGGACACATAAATAAATAAATAAATAAATAAATGGAAGTTTGGAGCAGAGATTTTCTGTGGACAGAGTTCAGGAAATTCCACTGAATCAGTGTGGCTAATGAGGAAATGAGAAGTTTTCATCTGGAGGTGGGGAAGTACCATGAAGCTGGGGCTCAGACAGCCACAGCTCCTGATTTTCAGGAACCTTCAAAGTAGAAAAACTGAAAGAGGAGTTAGAAATGCCCCTGATGTTGCTTCTGAGAAAATAAAGTCTCTTTATCCCTGATAGTGGGGGTGGGGAATTTTCTGGGTTATTGGTGATAGAGTATGCCCTGAGAGACCTGAATCTTTCTTCACCTACTGGGAAACTCACTAAGCTATGGGTCATCAACAAGGGCATCCCATGAGCCATTCCATGTGGAAATTTTTGTGTAGTTCCTTAGTAATCTGTCATGGAGCTGAGGTAAAAAATCTCTATTGTACTGGACAGGGAAGAATACAAGTGATTTTGGGGGGGAGGTAGGCTATGACTTCTCAAACTGGTCCAACACAAATAGATTAATATTTATTATTTAATGCTATGGCTCATGACATTAAAATGTCAAAATTGACTTAATTAGGGAAAACAAGTAAAATTGAATCTGAAATGCAAGTTAAAATGAAACAAGTAGAATTAAGTCTGAAATGCAAATGCACCATTTTATCTCATTTATTCCTGTAAACCACATCTAATTATTTCTAGGAATGAAGTGGGGTATAAATAAGTGAATGAATAAGAAGTTATGTAGCAGCCTAATGCCACATTAGACTAATATGAATGAGCAGTAGCGAGTTTTGTGAGGTGCAAGAACATGGAAATGGGAGCTTCAATCATGAGGAAAATTCTAAAAAATATGAGTGGAGAGGGAAAAGGACGGACAGTGTGTATAAGGTCCATGAGTTCCAACCCGTCTACCTAGTGCTGGAAATGATTCAAGGGAAAAGCAAACTGTTTGGTAGTTCCCAGCAGGCACCAGAGCATTCCAGAGAGAGCCGTGCCAATGCTATGGCTTTATGTTAATTTCCTTTTCATCCCAAATATTCATTTTTGTCTCCTGAGAGGATTCTTTCCCCTGGTGTGACAAATTTCCCAATTTTATAATGGAAGCCAGGAGAAAATGGAATTCTCTTTATAGAAATCCATTTTGTAGCCAACTTTCTTGAGATGCATCTATCCCTGAAAGCAATTTCCTTCATCTGGGTGGACCCGGCTGAGGTGTTTAGGGCCAGTTAAGTGGATCACTGACAATTTGCTCTTAGAGCTTGTGAGAGATTTAACAGCAAGGCCTTGGGGGGGAATGTGGCGAGGGCCGTCCTCTCCAGGCCCTTCTCAAGCTGTGCTGAGCTGTTTTCAGAGCCGCAATTTCACTAGAGCCGGCAGGATGCAAGGGTGGGGGCGGGGCCCAGTTGCCTGACACCTTGAGGCACTAGCGACAATTATCTTTCATATATCTCTCCTGCATGCTCAGGAATCTGGCTGGCAAACTGCACAGCCCACCAGAAAGGTAAATGGAAGACAAGTCAACAGGGAAGAATGGTGTCATGGTATGTCCCTGTCACAGGCCAGAAAGGCCACTGAGGATTTGCAAGAATATTTGGAAGAGGTTGTGTAATAAGACTAGAACTCACGTCTGGCTGGCTCCTTGCCCTGGCTCACATTCTAATAGTGCCTCTTTGGGGGCACATTTATGATTATGTAATGGCAAAACAAAGGCTTTTGGTGGTAAATTAAATCAGTTTTATACTATGTGGGTGACTTGCATGCAGTGAATACCGCCAGGCTTTGACGCATTCCAGTGTGGGAAATGTACTTGAAGCATAACAACTGGCGTTTCTCCATCTGTTCATGTTCCCCATTTGACTCATCCCTGCGCTGTAAATACTCTTCGACTTGTTAGCAAGTTGAACAAATTTCAAAGCTATATGAATGAAGTGTATGTAGGTCAGCAGTTACCTTATGGGAGACCTCAGAAGACACATAAACTTGCCTGACCACGAGAAACATTTCATCCATTTGACGCTCTTGTCAAGCAACGTTTCTCATGAGAACAAAGGGATGCAAATGAAATCGGAAGAATGCTGGTGGGGAAGGAAATTGGCCTAAAAGTAAAAGTTTATATCCAAAAATATAGACCCCAAACCTACCAGTGAGAGACATGCTAAGGATAAATCAAGGTTTGCAGAGGTAACAAGCCAGAAAAAGAAATTGACAAGCACAGAAAAGTAGAGCTCTGTTTCTTCCCTGAAGGTTGAGAAGCGTCCTCAGCCTCCTCTTGATGGCTTCCATCACTGTGTCTCAGGACGCCATCTGTGACTTACTGTGGTGGTGACACATCATGATAAGCTTTCATGAGCATGCCACCTGCTGCCCAAGCCCCCTAAGGCAGTGATTCAGTGTGCAGAAAGAAGCACCTGAAATTTGCAGGCAAAACAATCAAGAAAAACACAAAGTGTTATCTTGCGTAGTGGAGTGGAGCTGATTGAGTCTGGGTCTGTACCCCCACTGTTGAGTACTGTGGGCCACATTTCATTCAAAATAACAGGAGCTAACATCAACCGTGTGTTTACTATGGTCCAGGCATTGTTCTAACATTCTACTGGTGAAATTGATTTAATTTTCACAATAATGAAGTAGGTTTATTTGTTTGCCCCCTTTTAAAGATAAGAAGAATGAGGCACAGCCTGGTGCGGTGGCACATGCCTGTAATTCCAGCACTTTGGGAGGCTGAGACAGGAGAATTGTGAGTTCAAAGCCAGCCTCAGCAATGGCAAGGCACTAAGCAACTCAGTGAGACCCTGTCTCTACATAAAACACAAAATAGGGCTGGGGATGTGGCTCAGTGGTCGAGTACCCCTGAGTTCAATCCCCAGTACCCAAAAAAAAAAAAAAAAAAAAAAAAAGAATGAGGCACAGAGAGATAATAATTAGTCCAATCACATAGTATGTCAGGATTTAAACCCAGGCCACTGGGCACTAGGATAGGCACTCCAGTACACATGCACCCCAATCCAATCTACTCAAGGCCTGTGAGCCAGTTAACACACATACACATTACACTTGAGTTCTTTGATTGACCTACCGGTCAAATTGAGCTTAGAGTACAAGTTTATTATTTTGTGCCTTACCCTTCCCTTAAATCTAGTGAGCTGTATGTCACAACCAATACCAATTTAGCAAATGCAAGATCCTACCATGTATCAGGCTGGGTACTAAACATTCAGGAGTTCTGATCTTGTCTCCAAAGAGTTTCCAGTCTACCCACAGGACAGCACCTGACCCTACTGAGAGTCATATGATGTGAATGGAGGAGCAAATTGATATGAATAAAGACTTCTGATGGGGTAGAGGTAGTAGTGGGTGGAGGGAGAGCCCAGACAGGGGAACTAATATCAGGGGAATAGTTACAGGTGACAATATGGATTTAATATAAGAAGCAGACAGGGAGAATGGATCCCAAATTTCTAATGTTGCCCTGCTGACTACATGAGGAGGCCAATTATTCCTGCTGAAAAACAGAGCATCTAGTTCAAATCACTTTTTCTATATGTTTCATAGATACTGGGAAAAAATGCACAAAGCAGTTGCTTTATCCAATCATGGAGTGCAGAGTTATATGGATAACCTTCTCCCAAAGCAAACAGATAAATCTCGTCTGTTGTTCACTGGTTCAGAACAGTATCAGTTAAGTCTTCTACTTTGGGGAGAAGTAGATATTCAACTCAAATTAACTTAAGTAAAAGGCAAATTCATTGACTCAGATAATTGGGAAATCGGGAGTCAAGACACAGCTTGATCCAGGAACACAAATAATGTTGTCAAAGCATTAAACCACTGCCCCCTAGTACACATTTCCTCCCAATAATCATCTCTCTTGCCTCAGCTTGTGTCTCTGCTTGGTGACATTCTCAAGCAGTCTGTGCTCAAGTGGCAGGCAACTCGCATCCAGTTTAGCAATTTCAGTGGAAAATTGAAAACTCTCCCAACATCTGTACATCAATCATTGAAAAGACTCCACTGATCATGCTTGAATTAATGCTCATGCCTTAGGCCAGAGGATGGGATATTCTGATTGGCCAACCTGGGTCATGTGCTCTATTTATCTAGGGGTGTGAGTGAAGACTCCATGCATGAAAGCCCAAGCAGGAGTACAGGGTATTAGAGTAATTCCTCAATGGAATTAAAAGACTAGATGGGTGGAGAAGCTACATCAGCAACACTGTAACTAATAATTCCCAAGATTTTCATCTCAGAGTTTTTCATCTTTCCTTCTCAGTGCTACTTAGTATAGATCATAAGGATGCCACACCTTAGAGATGGCTACCTCTATGTGATTTATGACCACGAACCTGTCTTATAACTACAGGGTTCTTATGATGATGACTTCTGCTATCAGCAGCCACTTAGACTTGTGTAGCATTCATGGATTGCAAAGCACCCCCACATAAAAATGATTGAGTTCCATCTACATAGCAGCATGGGAAGTACACAGGTCAGCCATCACGATTCCCATTTTAGAGATAAGGAAATGGGACCTCAGAGAGGTTTGTGGCTTATCCAGGGTGACATGACTGGTAAGTGATCAACCCAACTGAGAACCTGGGACTTCCAGAGGCAAGATGTACATGAGGGAGGGTGGAAGCTTCATGTGAGCTTAGGGAATAATTCTGAGGTCACACAGTGACTTGACCTCTGACAGGAGATTAGACTTGCAAGTTGTGATTTTCCTCCCAGGTTTTCATGACTAGAAAGTTGGCCTCCTAAGGAAATTCCTGTCTTAAAACCTCTCTGAAACTGGTGCCAAAAAGTTCTGTTTCAAAATGCACTCAGTAAGGACTGTGGGGGCTGGTGCACACATCACACTGCTGGAATCCTGCACATGCTCATTTGGTTTCCAGGCTCCTTCTAAAGAAGCCAATTCAAGAGATTTGTGCTTATGAATTACCACACTTGTTGTGAAAAGCGAATTACAATACCTGCTCAAGATGCTCACATGTGAGATGAGCATGCAGCTTCCAGATGGCTAACATGGTATCTGTCCATCCTGTTAATAATGCCATTAAAATTTTTGCTAACAGTAAGTTAACTTCTTTTAGGGGCGCGAGGGGAGGGTGCAATCTGTTTGTGGAATTACAGATGCTAAGCAATAGGATTAGAAGGTATAGTCAGAGTACTGCAACTGGTTCCAGCTGCTAATTGGGCTCTCATCTGACAAGCACCTTATTGCTTTACAGGGGAGGGAGGAAAATAAAACAAGCAGCCCAGACAATTAGAGACCAAACAAAATTAAACAAGTCCTTCTGGCCATAGGTATCGGGTATGGTGCTTTGCCATGCATTGTTAGCGACTCATGTATTATGAAGCACTTAGGGATGCTCGCTAATGGAATCTCTCTCCCTCCTGGAGGGTGACTTGAACATTAGACTTTGTGACTCAGGTGCAGAAGCTCTGCTGTATTAGTGTGGGCAGACTGATGCTTTCCTCTCTCACAGGGGTGTAGTGAGGCTTAATTAATTGTTGGGGAAGCACTTTGAGATTCTGGGATGAAAGGCACTATATAATGATAATAATTTGCATCGACAAGGTACATTTCTTCAGTGGAATTCCAAGCACTTTACAAACATTAATTAATCCTCATAACACCCTGGCAAGGCAGGTAAGTTTTCCCAGGATACACTAAACAAATCCACCATATTATGAGCGGGAGGGAGGTTACTGCTAGGAACCCACTTTATTATTTATTCTTGGTGGGAACTTCCAGAAAGTCTGATGTGAACCCTGCTTCCCATTAGTCCAAACGATCTGCCATTCGCTTTTGATTATCCATAAATATCGTATTCTGTTGCAGTGCTAATCATTCTGCTTGGGGGACACGTGTCCTGAGCAAAACGAGTCATAAACAGCTGTCATTCCAATGGATATTAATGCCTATTGTTTCCCATTCTAGAATTCTGCACCTCCTCTATGCAGAGAGAATGGCAGGGGAGCCCGTGACATCTGTTTCAAAGACTGTCGGCAGCCATGCTGGAGAGAATGCACCTGGTTTCCACTTCCAAACCCACATAACCAGTGACTTCTTGGCCCTTCTTTGTCACCAGATTTTACATTTTACATTCTGGTTTTTCATCTCCATGCAGCATGGGGAAAATGGAATTGAGGAGGCGGGTGGGGAGGGAATCTGGGCTGCATACAAACTGGGCAACCCACATTTCCAGCATGAAGGGTACATTAGAAATCAGTAGTGCAGAAGCAGCTCAAGTGTGAGGACCCAAACAAATCCTCCAGACCCTAACCACTGCACAATTGAAATAAACCTAAAGTGGAAAAACAATCCTCCAGCTAGACAAATGGCTTCATCTTGCTGAGTGGTTGGCCTGTCAGTCTTGAGTGGCTCTGGATGGTACTGCTGTTCCCATATCCTGGCTTTAATCCTGCACACACTCAATGACTGCAGCTTTCCAGATTGAAAAGGAAAAGAAACTTGCTTGCTGTCATTCCTCAAAGGTGCCCAAGCTGCAAGAGGGCTGCCTCTTGGCCAGCTTCCTGGGCTGCAGAGTATGGCATCCATGAATCAATGTGTCATCCATGGGGATATCAGTGAGATCCCTCAATAAAAGATGAGAGTGTTCCTTCATGGCTGTCCTTTGATCAAAAGGAGGGTAAACATTAAAAAAAAAAAGAAAGAAAGAAAGAAAAGGGAGGGTAAATAGCCTCCTGGATTTGCATTTGATTTTGAGCAAAGGCAATAGCTGATACCAGTCCTCACATTCTTTGAATGAGTCACTTCATCTCTCTAGCTGCAGTGTCCCCCTCTGTAAAATGAGAGGATTGAAGCACAACATTTCCAAAGATGTGCGTTTGCTCTGCTATTCTATGGTGTGTTGACTTAATACAAATTCTCCTACTTGCTTTTCTTTGCAAAGGCTCTCAACCAGCAGGCCTTGGGAGGGACAGAGTGTGCATGGACATGGGTCCCTTCCACCACCAGGAGGGTTGAAGCACCTCATATCCATGTACTCTGGGATGCTCTGCAAATATTTTTATATTCTGTGTGTTATAACATGAAAAATGTTGGGAAGTGCTGTTCTGCTGATTGATTCCCAGATGAACAAAGTGAAACACTCAAGTCACTTGCCCATCATGATGTAGCTAGTGAGGCTAAGCTCTTAACCGCCAGACCAGGAGTTCCCAAGCCTGGCTGCCCATTAATAGGAGTGAAGGAGCTTTTAAAAAAAACAGGCATGTCCAGCTTCAGAGGTTCTGACTCACTAATGGGAAGTGGGATCTGGGCACTGAAATTTCCTCGAGAAAATTCTAATTCCCCAAGTAATTCTTGAGTGTAGCCAGCACTGAGAAACATGGAGCAAGGGAAGCTGGGGAAGGGGGTGGTGATGCTGCTCCCAGTGAGGAAGTCATCTCTGTGCTCTGTGATTAGATGGTGGCTTCTCTTAGAGCAAGGAGGGCAGAGCTGGGTTCCTGGGGATAGAGTTGCCCACTCCAGAGATGCCCATTCTCTGTTCTAACAGCCAGCCTCAGACACCTGCTGCTACCATGGAGGAGGCCAGCTGTGCCTACCAGCAGTGGTGTCTCACCAGCCTCCTCCAAACAGGACCTTGAATCATTACAACCCTCCCTACAAGGTCAGTGTTATCTCCATTTAGAGGTGAAATAACAGCCCATGTCATGAAGAGATGGCCTCAAGTCACACAGCTAATTATAAGTGGAAGAGCTCAGGCTCAGATAAGGTCTTTGGGTTCCACAGGCAGTGCTTTTACTTCTGAAATTTAGCATGGTGGACTGGAAAGAGTATGGGCTTGAAGTTTCCCAGGTTGGTGTCTACATGACCTTGAACAAGGCACTTGAGGTTACAGAGATCATGTGAAGTGATGTGTGAGGAAGTGCACATCACGTGGCCTAGCAATAGCTCAGTGGGGGAGGGGTGCATAAGGTAATAATTTGTTTTTAGTTCTCTACTTGGTCCATGGAGCAGATAGTAGATTCCTCCTAATGATCAGTTACCTTCAGGTCTCAGATTATAAATGTTGGGAAGAGTGGCTCCAATTGGATCAGAAATTGGTTACTTAACACTCCAGCAGGTGTAGGGTCATCATTGGGTGGCTAGCATTCCCATGCTTGAAAGCTTCACAAGATTTCTTCTTAACACTTGATCCAGGCCAGTCGCAAGCCAAGAATGTGCTTCTGACAAGGGACATTGACCTATCAACGTGGACATCTCTTACTTAAGAAAATGAAAAGAAGGTGGGGAAGAAGGAAGAAACCCTGGTTTATATTCAATCTTTGGTTCGGATGGGATTTGAGGCCCAAACCACAAATGTTTGCAGACACATAAACTATGAAAGTTCATCCAAACCTTAG
This sequence comes from Xerus rutilus, assembly GCA_028644305.1. Lineage (NCBI taxonomy): Eukaryota > Metazoa > Chordata > Mammalia > Rodentia > Sciuridae > Xerus > Xerus rutilus. Next base: position 133,103,030 of record CM053402.1, on the reverse strand, counting down.
TTTTCAACAGCAGATTTTTAAAAAAAGGTCCAAGTGGCTTTAGCCACTGAAGATCAGGATGGAGAGATGCCACTTTGTCACCCTACTTGCTGATGAGAACCTCATTGGGTCTGCTAGAAATATGGTTCTAATCAGGAATGAAATAATAGTAGGAGTTGAATAAGATGGAAAATTCAGGAGCTGTTCCAGGGACCCTTTGGTTTCAAGACCCAACCTCTAGGGAGCTTGAGATAGTATTTCAATTTTTGCTGCTAAAAGGGGAGGCTCGACAGAGCAGGGGGTTTCAGAGCTGTGGGGGAGCCCTCTTTTGAAGCTTTTGTTTCTCTAATAGATACAATAATGGAAGGATCCAAAAAGAGAAAGGCACACAGCAGACTGGGTGTTACTATGAACAGATGATAACTCCTCAGGCAGAGGCAGAACCTGAGGATGGTGGGCTCCTCTCTCTTCCTGTCTCAGCTGGCAGGAGATCTGCCACACGCTGGAAATCAAACTCAGCCCTGGCACTTTGAAGTCTCTTCCGTTTGAGGTTTTGGTGGAGGGATAATGAGTGGATGAAAGGCCCTTTTAGCTGGGGCTGTGAACAGCTAGTTCCAGATGAATAGGCATTAGCGACATAGGGCGGCCTGTGAGTCCTGCTCAAGAGGGGGTGGGGGAGAACAGAGCAGGCCTTTGGACATGTCTGCCCCCAGCACTAGCCCTGGAAACAATTAGTGAGGGGAGGGGAACAAAGGGGAAGCAAGGACGGAAGAATAGTCCTCCCAGACTGGGTGACTCACTTAGCTTGGGAGATTGCCTCTCCTTAAACATTGAAATGGACCGAGGACAATAGAGGGTGGGAGCTTGGAGAACCAGGCAGATTCTGGCAAGATCTCCATCTTTCCCAGACAGGAATCCTTTATCCTCCTATATTTATGGATCAAGAACTATAATCCTCCTCTTTGGGAACACAAAGCAATCTCTCAGACACCCTGGGCTTCAGGTCCTTCTAAGACCCTTTCTTCTGTCCCCAGCCCTTTGACTCCTCTTTGTTTCTTGTAGAGGAAATCTCCCTCTCTTTTCCTTTGCCCTTAACTGAGGGAGCAAAGGCCTTGGTGCTGGGTTTTCCACTATCTCTGAGATCCACTCTCTCAGGCCACTGCTTGGTTACTAGAAAACAGGGCCATAGCTGGTAGCCCTCAAATGGGCTGTGTACAGTTCACATGGTGTTTAAGGTTGAATTCTGTATCGTTATTGAACAATCAGGGTCTACATTTCAGAAAGAATCCTAATTCAGGAGCTTGGTCGTTACCCAGCTCTGCCTTCCTGTTCAGCAACAATTGGTGGGAGCTGAATAGGGGTTGCACCCTTTGGATGTAGTAGGGGCAACAAATCTCTATATCCCTCCCTTGCTATCTATCATTTCACAGACCCTAAATCTGCCTACTACTGTTTTTGACCATTTTAAACTCATGTCACTTCTCATAGGCACATAGTGAACTCTATAAGCATTTGCATTTGTGATCCCAGATGAGGTTTGGCGGGGGAGCACCTCATCTCCCCAATTCCATATTTATAGGTGGAGAAAGTTTCATCCAAGTACCACTCGTGGCCTCTCTCCTTCCCCTCACTTGATGAAGTTGGAAGGGCCCGGGCATGCTCAGCTTGGTTCTTCTACTTTCAGTCTTGCCTGCCTGAAAGAGGATTGCCATCTGCTCTGCTCCAGTCCAGCAATGAGGGTGCTCTTTGCATGGACCACTAAGGTTGCCCATTACTGCTCAGGTTTAATTCAAGGGTGGAACGTTACCAAGCTGACTTGGCTACAATGTCAAAGTCTTGTTCTCTAGTTGGTTTTGCCAGTCCTCCATTAGGGACCCTGAAAAGGGTCAGAAAAGGGGATTGTTGTGTTCCAATGGTGCAGGCCTTAGTTTGGATGCCATGTATGTGCTAATATGCTTTTAGTTCAGGAATCAGCAAACTCTTTACCCTTAAAAGGTCCTTGAGTTTGTACACTACCTGAGATTCCCCAGCATACCCAGGGACCACAGGATTTAACCATCCTGGTTTCACTGGCCAATGCCACACTCCTATATGATGCAGGACTTCAGCCCTGTGCAAAATCCCCTCTAAAGTCAAGGACACTTCAAGGAGAAGCTCTCTTGTTCTCACCCCTGACCCATGTACATAGAGCTTCTGTCCACCTGATGATGTCTGCTGCTTAAGTAGTTTCTCAGCATACCCTAGGGGCTGGAGACCCTTGAGAAAGCCACTGTCTCATCAGGTCCTCCCCACCTCAGAGTCCTCCTCCTGCTCCATTCCAGGCTCCCTCAAGCATAATTTGTCATGAAAATCTACTCATGCAAGGTGACTCCTCAGTGTCCCTCCCAGTAATCACATCCAGATACATGGAAAGATAAAGCCAGCATTCATAAAGCCAGACACCATTCTGACCACTTTGCCTGCACCTAGTCTTCCTAACAACTCTGATAGGTACTGCTGTTTTTATCCACATTTTGTAGACAAGGAAACTGACTTGAAGAGCCTCAGAGGTTTGCTCCAGGGCACATGTCTGGTTAGTCACAGAGCTGCCCCACAGGTCCATGAGCTCTGGGTCCAGTCAATCCTCTTAACCCACCTTGGACTGAATCCAGATCAGTCAGTGATGAGGGTCAGAGAACACAAAGGGGGAGGGAATTTTAAAAGAGCAGAAAACAAAGAGAGAGAAAAATGAAAAAAATATGTGGATGTCCTTTTATGGGCTGAATTGTCTCCCCGATATCCATATGCTGAAATCCTAACTGCTGGTACCTCAAATGAGATCACATTTGGAGACAGGGTCTGTTAAGAGGTAGTTAAGGGAAAATAAGGTCATACAGGAAGGTTTGAATCCAATAGTGTCCTCGCAAGAAGAGATTAGGACACAATTCAGAGCAAAGGATGACAACATGAGAGCACAGGGAGAAAATGGCCAGCTGCAAGCCAAGGGGGGAGGTCTCAGAAGAGATCACCATTGCGAACACCTTGACTTTGGACTTCCAGCCCCTGGAATTATGAGAAAGTAAATTCCTGTTCAAGCCAGCCAGTGTGTGGTACGATGCTATGGCAGCCCTAGCAGATCCACACATGCTCTCCGCACTCAAACATTTGCATGTGAAATCACTCTATCATGCTTAATTTTATTGAATCTGAAGGAGTCTTTGAGAATCCATCTTTCTCATTTCAGAAACAAGCAAACTGAGCTGAGACAGGGGAAGAACTTGCCCAAGATAAAAATACGTATATTTTGAGAGGATAAGGGAAGGCCAATGAAAAGAACTTGTAAAATTAAGATGGTTCAAATCTTTGTTTTTGCTTTATGATGGAAAGCTAAGGCCCAGAAGGATCAAATGACTTGCCCAAGATTAAAATGTGTGTATGCCATAGGAAAAGAAAAGGGCACCAAGAAACGAAACATCTAAAACATCTAAAGTTTCTAGAAACATCTAAAATGGAGATTGCTTCATTTTGGAGGTTACAGAATTGAAAAAAAAAGTTTACTTTTTATTAAAGAAGGTCAGTATATTAAATGTATTCTATGAACTTCTATTGACTAATGGGTGAAAATGGAAGGTTTGCTTTTGGATTCCTTTGAGCATCATGTAAAAGAGGGATTTTTTTCTAGCTTGAATCTGTGGGAATTTGGGCCAGATGCTCTCACATTTCATTAATTGGAAAGAACTTTTGTTGGTTATGTCACAAGTACTCTGAACTGTGCTCAGGGACCTCATGTCTCCAGGAGAGGCTCATAAATTCACGGCCATGTAAAAGTTCTGATGACCAAGGTGTGCACAATGTTGGGTTGGTGCAAGATCCATCTGTGTGTAGGCATTGGATAGATCAATGAGGAGAAAGCACTAAGCATCATAAACATTAGGCATATGTTTAAACATGAATCACTGTAAAAGGCTGGGGTTAATGTGAGCGCCTTTCACTTTCCTAATAGGAAATTGAGCCAACCCGCGCCTCCATCCACAGACTCAGCAATGCCTATGTGGTTTCCATGTGGTCAGAAGCATTAGTTAGGGTCTTGTCCATATCTATTAGGAGGGAGGAAGCCCATTTAGCAAATTAAAATTGTTTTTATTCCCCCAGCTAATTGTTTTCTAATTGTTTAAGTAAAAGGTTTTGGTCTTGATTAGAGGCTTTTAGTAAATGAAATCTGTTCACATTTTACAAGTCAGATATTTAGATCATAGTGAGGCAGTCATGGTTAGTGAGGTTTGCTATGGCAAGGGTTTTCAAACATAAATGTTGAAGCTGAATAGGCCTTAGAGATGATCTGGTTCAATACTCTCATCTTACTATGGAGGGAATGGAGACCTGGGGAGGTCATAGAACCTGAGAGTGGGAGAAGCCGGGCCAGAGCTGCCAAGGCCTGCCATCCCAGGCTGAGCAGACATTTGCATGAGGTGCGACACACAGACTTTGATTAAATATTTAACCTTGAAAACAGCCTACACACAGACTAAATGGGGCATGCAGGAACATTAATTAATGTGTTGTATAACTGAATGTAAGTCATGTGTTTCACTCCTCAATATAAACTGGTCAGTTCTTGATATTTAACTGAGAAGTTGCTATGGGAAAATTGAACACACTACTGTGAGAATTGTAGCCATGTGACCCAAAGAGATACACAGTGTACACATAATCCTTAAAATAAAAATCAATATACCCTACTATGTTTTTAAAGAACAAATGGGAGGGAAAACATGTGATTGTTAATGTAATGCAGAATTTCCCAAAGTGTGTTCCTTGGAACCCCACGTAGTTCCATGCAATGGTAATAGGACTCACAAGGGGTCAAATTATTTCACAATCAAAGAAAGTTGGGAAACACCAGGCTAAACATTAGACAGATTTTGTTCCTTTTTCTTTTCCTCCTGTACTCTCCTTCCCTTCTTCTCTCCTACCTTCTGTCCTTCATCTCTCTTTAATATTGAAAACCTCAGCATTCTAAAGCAGCTGTTGGGGGAAAAGGGAAAGATAGAGCATTTGATTTTTACCTTCCTGTCTTAAAAAAATATACATATATTATGGGAATTCCAAGTGCTCGAGGAGTTACAGAGTAATGGAAATTCCCTGACAAGGTGACAGGAGTGTAGATGGGTTCAATCTAATTTGGAGAGTATTGGACAATATCTGGGAAAGTTGAAGGTGGCCATATAAGCTTTCTTTCTTTTTTTTTTTTTTAAATATTTTTTAGTTATACATGGACACAGCGTCTTTATTTTGTTTATTTATTTTTATGTGGTGCTGTGGATGGAACCCAGTGCCTCACACATGTGAGGCAAGCGTTCTGCCACTGAGCCACAACCTCAGCCCCAATAAGATTTCTTTTCTTGGAATTAGTGTTGCAGAAATGGACTTTTTTTTTAAAATATTTTTTTAGTTGTTGATGGACACAATGTCTTTATTTTATTGCTTTGTATGTGGTGCTGAGGATCGAACTCAGGGCCTCACACATGCGAGGCAAGCGCTCTACCACTGAGGTACAACCCCAGCCCTGCAGAAATGAACTTTAAGAGCCACTGGTGGCTGGGCATGGTGGTAGTACACACCTCTAATCTCAGCAATTTGGGAGACTGAGGCAGGACAATGACAAGTTCGAGGACAGCTTCAGAAACTCAGTGAAACCCTAAGCAACTTAGTATTACCATGTCTCAAAAAAACAAAAACAAAAACAAAAAAAATCTCAGAAACAAAAAACAATAAAACAAAAACCACAAAAAAGGCTGAGGTTTTAGCTTAGTTAGTGGTTAAGTGCCCCTGAGTTCAATCCCCCACACCAAAAAAAAAAAAAAAAAAGAGCCACTGGGGATCATCATCATCCTGCCTCCCTTTCTGCCCTTCTGTTTGTTAGTCCCAGGTGGAAAATGAGGCCAGACAAGGAAGATAATCTCTGCAGGACCTTGGTCTTTGCAGCTTCTATTCCAGACCTGGCCCAGGTGACTCTGCCTCCTTATCTGCACCCTCCTCCTGGTAAGCCATTAGACACAATGGATTTAGGCCAGTATCTTTTTAAATGCAACAGTAAATATGCTATTTATTTATTTATTTTTTATGGTGCTGGGAATTGAACCCAGGGCCTTGTACATGGGAGGCAAACGTTCTACCAACTGAGCTATATTCCCAGCCCAAAATGCTATTTTATTTGTAATGCAAAGTAAGTACTTTTTCATAAGCACCAGAGAAAATTGTGGTACCAACAAATCACAACATTCTTTCATTTACCAAACACTCATTCAGCTCCATTGTGTATCAATCACTGTACTTGCTATTAGTAATGCTGAATAAAGACAATGTAGCCTCTACCATTGAATAATGCACTATTCTGCCTTTTCCTCAGTACCAGCATTTTCTCAATGCCATCCTTGTCTATTTTTAAAAGTCCTCCAGCTTGGTTTTCTTCCTTACCCACTAAGTGTAGTTTTTATGCCAAGCCCCCTTTGCCAACAGGCTCAGATGATTCCCATGGTTATAATCAACCTGGGGAGCCATGCATGGGCCAGGATGTAACTCAGTGGTAGAGCACTTGCCTCGCATGTGTGAGGCCGTGGGTTTGATCCCCAGCATCAGTCTGGGGAGGGGGAGAGATCTAAAGTGATAGAATATTTCCTAAGAAAACAAAGAGACACGGTTAGACAGGGACACGTGAACCTTTGTGGAGATCCTGGTGGAGCACAGTCTTAGGCCTGCTGAGAACCCCATGAATATGAGGTGCTTCAACCTCTCTGGCTCCAGGACAGTTCTGTAAGGGGCCAACAATTGACAAAAACTTTTCCCTTTCTTGTATGATCACTTTTGTTATTAACAGCCTTGTAGAAATAAGCTTCCCTGCCTTGAAATATGGAATGACTGAGAGTGTAGTTCCAGGATTTATGGCTCCACCCGGCATGCAGATATAATTTTTATTTGGCTGCTGTGATGACAAGATTCAGTAAGGCATTGGGCAAGTAAGTCTGAATTACTCAGCTAAACTATGGGATGTCCCTGGACACTAAATCCCCCTGAGAAAATACCTGATTAGCCTTGGCCCCTAGATACTTTGAGTCTAATTTCCGTTTGGCTGACCTGGAAAGGTGAGGACTAATTTGGCTAAGTTTCTCTCAGGATCTTTGGAGGAAGGTGTAAAAAATGAAAACAGGCCACACAGCTGCCACTCAATGTCTATCACTCAGATGATAAGAGTTCCCCTCCTTTATATTGTCTCCCTCACTTAACCTCTGCCTTGTTTCTTTTTCATGCCCTCTGGGGATCAGGGAAGGGGAGAGTGGGAAGCTGGGGAGAGCAGGCTTCCCTTTCAAGCCTGTAACCATTTTGGTTCAAGTCTGTAAATAAAGGTTAACCAGAAAGGGAGCCTGAGTTAGCACAACAAATGCCCACTTGAGCTTCTCAGGAACCCTCCCGCACTGGGCAATCTCTCCAGCCTGCCTTGAAGAAGCCGCTAGCAAAGATCAAACCCTTTAGCTGCTTGGTCTCCTGCATCCCATTTGACTTGGCCCCACTATCACCCACTGACATTTGAAATGTGTCTATTTGAAAAGGAAGAAAAGAGAACAAATAGAAAAAAAAATATGCCGGAGATGCCGTATCCTGCTAGGCAAGAAAAAGGAATATCCGCCTTTGCAGGGACTGAGGGTGTGGTGTGTTGCTTTTTAGCTCTTCCTTTTTGTCTTGGTCTTTTCCTGTGTTTCTGCCCTCACACTGCTGCATTTACTAATGTGATGATGAGGATGTTAAACTTCCAGAGTTTCTCCAGGATGTGGCAGGGAGGGGCTTGGGAAATGAATGGATCCAGCCTGCCCTCTGCTCAGTTATAGGACAGTCCTTAGACTCTGGGTGCCTGGCTGTTGGGTGAGGGAGCCACTGGAGGAAGTTGGCTGGCCTGAGACAAAGACAATAGACATATCCAACACAGGAAGGATGTCCCCAACCTGGCCTCGGTTCTCCAGACTGAGGGAATGGTTCCAGCAGGCTTGCCACGTGATACAAGAGCGTGAGAAGAGTCCAGTTGAGTCTCTCCACAGGGGACTCTCGGCAGGGGCTGTCCAGGGGAGTTTGTAACCGGGGATTATCATGGCTGTTTCTGGTACCTGCAGGTCTTCTAGGTCAGGATCTCTGAATCTTGAGCAAGTGAAGGTCATGATGCTCTAGGGCTGGGTTGGGAGCTGGGATTCTGCATTTCTAACCAGCTTCTAGTTCTTATTGTTGCTGCTTATTCATGGTCTACCCGATGGATGGCAAATGTTCTTGGCACAAAAGTAGAGGAGCAGAAGTAGGAAACAAAGTCCCGAGGCCAGGGCACTGAGGGTGAATTTTGTTCATCAGTTTTAAAAAACCAAAAATAAACAAAACAGCCCACAAATTAACAAAGTTCAGTTATTTGGAGGCAGAGGTATGTGGCGCCTGGTTTTCCCTGGTTACCCACGCCTCATACCTTGGGCATTTTGTAACCACGAAGGAGATTTCTCTTCAGTAAGGAGTGGCACATGTCAAATTGTTTCTCTATGAGTTGGCCTTGTGTTGACTCTGGAAGAGGGACCTTGGGAGCTTGTGAGAGATGCAGATTCTGAGGCTTTTCTCAGATCTCTTTAATCAGAAGAGGTTGGGATGTGTGGGAGATGTAGAGGCCAGGGCATGGCTCTATCAAGCTTTCTAGGGGACCTTCAGGCACACTGAAGTAGCTGAAGTGTGAGGTCCTCAGGCCCCCCTGTTCTTTCTTTGAATCTCAGTAGAGTGATGAGCACAAGGAAACAGAACATTTATTTCAAAAGATCTTTTTAAAAAAATACAAATAATGCATCTCCAGTAGAGACACTGAAAAAAAAATAGAAGCAAAAACAAGATGAAATTCATGTTATTTACTATGAGCATTTTGGTATAAGTTCCTCCAGACATTTTCTCTATGCATTTTAGAAACAAAAGTAGAGGCGTAATTGTAATTAGATGTTAACTTTTTTCATCTACAGTGCCTTGAAAAACACTTTAAGCTTCATCAACATACATTTTAACGATACCTTCTTGTATTTTACTTTTCAAAATCTGTCCATAACTGTTCCCTCATTTTTGCTTTTTCAAGTAAAGTGAAGTATCTTTCCTTTTTTTTTTTTTTTTAAACCAATACTTTACTTTCATGAATCAGGTGACAAACAAGGTTTGAAAATTTCGGGATTCACTTCTCCAGATTCTGTTGTGACCTCACCTAGTGTGTTGCTGAGCCACCATGAGAATGGCTCCTTTCTCCTCTGAATTTTGATTTCTTTATCTCTAAGATGAGACTATTAATGTTTGCCCTTAACTCATTTGCAGAGATATTGTAGAGTTATGTTAGGATAAAATCTGTAAATTTCTCTGGATTACTGAGAGATAGAATGATTTAAAAAAATAAACAAACCAAGATCCTGTTGTTATTTCCTTTGTACTTATCACAGAATACTAAGCTGTTGTCATACAAGGCTATTTAAAAAAAATTGTTACTTTAGAAGTGAAGGTGAAAGGTCCTTCTAAAAACTGTTCTTGGGCTTCTGCGAAGGCACATTTCTGGACTTTTCTGTTAGACACTGGCATGACATTGACTATAAGAAGGCAGGATTCATCTCACCCCAGTCAGAATGGCAGCTATCCAAAATACCAGCAACAATAAGTGCTGGCGAGGATGTGGAGAAAAAGGTACACTTAAACATTGCTGGTGGGATTGCAAGTTGGTGCAACCAATCTGGAAAGCAGTATGGAGACT
>CM053402.1:133064754-133092773 GCA_028644305.1 Xerus rutilus | reverse complement strand
AAAAAAAAAAAAAAAAAAAAAAAAAAAAAAAAAAAAAAAAAAAAAAAAAGAAGGCAGGAGACAGAGGAGCCTATTTACAAGTTCTGTATTCCAGTAGTACTCAGTATTCAGTTTCTATCACATGGACCCGGAACAGAGTTGTAGTGTTAAGCCCCAAGCAGATGAGCAATCCAGTAGAAGACAGATTTTATATATATGTATGAATTGGTACAGATTATATTTTGGATAAGCAAGTTCAAAGTCTGTACGGAAGGCTGTCAGGAAAGGAAGATTATGGACAGGCTGGAATCCATAGCACAAGCCTCTCTTCTTTCTCTCAGGCCTGCTTTTGAGGCCTCTCAACTGGCTAAACCTGGTCCACCAGAACAATCTTTAAGGCCAACTGATTAGGACTTTAGTCACATTTGCCAAATCCTTTCATAGCAGCACCTACATTAATGTTTGATTGAATAAGTGGGAGCTGTAGCCTAGCCAAGTTGACACATCAAAAGCCATCATGGAGCCAGGCACGGTGGCTCAAGCCTGTAATCCCAGCACTTAGGGAGGCTGAGACAGGAGAATTGCGAGTTCAAAGCCAGCCTCAGCAACGGTGAGGTGTTAAGCAACTCGGTGAGATCCTGTCTCTACATAAAACACAAAATAGAGCTGGGGATGTGGCTCAGTGGTCGAGTACCCCTGAGTTCAATCCCCAGTACCAAAAAAAAAAAAAAAAGCCATCATGGTCTACTCCTTGAGGACTTAGCAGTCATTCACATTCTCCTCAACCATACTTAATCTCCAAATAAAGACAATGACCAAATTATTTTCTTTCTTACTTTTGGTACAGGGGTGCTTAACCACTGAGCAACATCTCCAATCCTTTTTATGTTTTTTTGTTTGTTTAATTTAAATATTGAGATAGGGTCTTGTTAAACTGTGTAGGACCTCACTAAGTTGCAGAGGCTGGCTTTGAACTTGCAATCCACCTGCCTCAGCCTTCCAAATCTCTAGGATTATAGGCATGCACCACTGTGCCTGGCTAACCAAGTTATTTTCCACTCAACCTGATACAACTATCCAGAATACAACTGAGAACAGTTATGCAATTTCTCCCTATTCGCACTACCATTTCACACTCTACCAGCTTTTTACCATCTCTTATTATGATTAATTCTTAATTTATTAGCATTCATTTGTCCCAAACTTCTACCTCTGATATTTTCAAGGTGCTTCTTGATTCATATTCATTCTTTTTGTAACAGAAAATCAACTTAACAGTGAGACAGGAGCCAACTTTTTGATGAGTCCTTGCCTTGAAGGATTTTTCCTTAGGTACAGGAACCTAGATATGGAATGCTCATAATTACCAGGCCCTGTACTCAATTTCTATAGTATTTCATTTAATTCTCTTAAATGTATTAATTTCTTTATTCTCTAGATTAGAAAACTGAACCTTAGAATAGTTAAGTATCACTGCCCAGGATCATATAGCTTGTACATGGCAAAGTTGAGATTTGAATTTGGTGAGATTTTATTCCAAAAAACATGATATTAAATAAAACTATGATTTTTTTTTTTTTTTGGTACTGGGGATTGAACTCAGGGGTACTTGACCACTGAGCCACATCTCCAGCCCTATTTTGTGTTTTATGTAGAGACAGGGTCTCACTGAGTTAGTTGCTTAGTGCCTCGCCGTTGCTGAGGCTGGCTTTGAGCTCGCTATTCTCCTGTCTCAGCCTCCCTAAGTGCTTGCGCCACTGTGTCTGGCTAAAACTATGATTTAAAAGAATTTTTTTTTAGTTGTAGATGGACACAATATCTTTATTTATTTTTATGTTTTAGTGCTGAGGATTGAACCCAGTGCCTTACACATGCAAGGCAAGCGCTCTACCACTGAGCTACAATCCCAGCCCCCCAAAACTATGATATTTTGAAGGTTCCTGTTAGTGTTTCTTTAAAGGTGGTCTCTAGACTATCTTAAATCAGAATCACTTGATATGAATGCAGATTCCTGGGCCCAGGAAACTAGTGAATCTGAATCTTCGAAGCCCATTCCCCAGGTGATTTTTTTTTTTTGGTACTGGGGATTGAACTCAGGGGCACTTGACCACAGAGCCACATCCCCAACACTATTTTGTGTTTTATGTAGAGACAGGGTCTCGCTGAGTTGCTTAACGCCTCGCCATTGCTGAGGCTGGCTTTGAACTCGCAATTCTCCTGTCTCAGCCTCCCTAAGTGCTGGGATTATAGGCTTGAGCCACCGCGCCTGGCTCCCAGGCAATTTTTATAGTTGGAGCAACTTTGAATAAAAGGAAGGGATTTTCAAAGATCAACCATCTTTGTTGTTATTAGGTTTTAATGATTTATGTTGTTGACCAAGTTATACTAACTCAAGAAGCCTGTCCTTGCAGGAGAATTCCCCCACTTTCCCTAGCAGTTTGAGGAATGAGTCTCTGCCAATGTCACATATCACATGCTCAGAAGACCAATCAGTTGCCTGGATACATCCAGATTACAACGATGCTATGCTGTTATTACTATCCCCGGTGCAGTAGAGACAGCATTGGATGGGCTGATAGTTCAGATTACAATGCAATTTTTGGTAACAAGTATATACACCAGGGATTTATAAGACCTTTTCATTATCTAGGTTTTGGATGTAAAGGCAAGGGTGAAGGAGGAAAGGAGGCCAGAGGGACTCTCAAAGGCTTATGATTAAAGAAGAAAGGGAAAGGGAAATCCCTATTCTTGTTCCCAAGCCAGATCAATCATTATTCCAAAGTGATCCCTAATCAAAATCCAACATATGGTTTTTATTAATTTGGGGCAATTCTCTTGCCATCTAGTGCAATAAAAAGAATATTATAAAAGATTGATATCATAAAAGATTGTAGCCTTCCTTATCAAGCTAGCAAACAAGAGATATAAAACCCAAAGTAATGAAATAAGTTGAATTGCTTCACTCTTCTTCCTCTATCTTTTATTATCATTATTATTATTTTTATTGCTAGAAGTTCCAAAAGGAAGAGAATCAGAGCTGGGTTATGAACAGATTTTTAAATCTAGTTCATTGCCAATATGAGGCGGATAGCAAGGGCCCAGACTTCTCATCAGCCTCAATGGGGAGGAAGCTCTGATTTGTAGGAATGATTCACCCACACTGTTTTCCAAATATAGAAAAAAAACTTGCGAGTTTGGTTGTCAATTGGTTTGACCAACTTTTTTTCTCTCTAGTATGGTATGGTTCATGCCACTTCTTCAGAGACAATGGAACTGGACATCCTCCTATGAATGTCCCCCACTCCATGCAGTATTAACTTTGTTCAGGGGAGTCTGGCTCTCAAGGCTTGTTGGCTTGGCCACTTTAAACTCATGAAACATCTGACCCATTCGGACAGAGCCTAGAAAGAGCCAGGGTAGGTGATACAGGAGGAGAACACACATCCACCTTTGGGAGTTGCCAAGTTGCTGTTGAGAAAGACCAGGAAGGAGGGCAATGGTTACAACCTGGATGGACACTGTGGTAGGCATGTTCCTGCAGGTGTCTTATTCATCTTTTTAAACATCCCACGAGTCGGGAATTATTACCATCACCTGATAACAGGAACACTATCTTGGAGAATTTCGCCCAAGGTCACATAGATGGTGCCCAGCAAGGGGTCCAGCCCAGGACTATCCTACTGGGAAGTGCAGTCTTCTTCCATCTGTTGGTGTCTGTTGGTAATGGGCTTTCCCTGAAGCCTTTATGGTGAGTGGAGAAGCCAGGGGGTGAAGACAAAAGGAGTCTCCTTGTCCCATTACCTTGCCCTCAGCGTTTGGTCCAGCCAGGTTTTAGGGATAGAAGAGGAGCTCTGTGCTACCCATCTTATCTCAATGTGGTCTGACATTGGCTTTTCCATGACAGCAGGTTAGTGTAGGGCTCGCCATGTTGAATAATCTTATGAGTTAGATCTTATGTTTTAGAAAAAATTCTGACTTGCAGGATTTTGTTTTGCCGTACTTGCCAAACACCCTGCATTACCCTGCAGATTGTTACAGCATATGCATCCAAAAGAAATGGCCATAAATGGGATAATCTATCAAGAAGAAATGGTCACGCCACATCTTGTGGATGAAGGGTGTGTCTGAGTCAGCTCTCATTGCTCTCACAAAATATCATAAATTAGGTGGCTTAAACAACTGACATTTACTTCCCACAGCACAGGGAAACTTGGAATCTTGAAAGTTCAAGATCATAGTACAGCATGTTATGTTCCTGATGAGTCCTCATCCTAGCTCACATGTGGCCAGTTTCTCCTGTCTTCACCTGGCAGAAAGGGAAAGAGAAGGAATGTTCTAGTCTGTCCTTCTCTTCTTATAAAGACACTAATCCGATCACGCCCTACCCAACCTCGTTTAATTACTTAATTACTTCCCAAAGTACCTCCAAATAGGGCTAGGCCTTCAACATATGAACTGGGGGAGATACACAGTCAGACCATAACAGAGGTCATTGAATCAATGAGATGAGGACTCACCACTTTCTGTTCTCCTCCTGATCTAATCCACAGCGAAATGCAGTAAGAAGGGGCCTGAGAACATGAGAACAGCACCTGAAGACAAGGCAAGCAGAGGGCACTTGCCTCTGCTGCTCTTTTTTTGTTTGTTTTATTCATTGAAACAGGGTTGCTAAGTTGCTGAGGCTGGCCTCAGGCTCGTGATCCTCCTGCCTCAGCTTCCAGAGTTGATGGGATTACAGGTATGCACCACCACACTTGGTTCTGCAGGTCTTGAATAGCTTTGGACCCAAAGAGAGGTCTCACGGGTGGCTGTTCCATGGACCCTGAGGGAGCTCACAGGGATTCTTCTCAGCTGAGTGAATTGGCATTTCAGGCTTTAGCAACTGGGTACATAAAAACCCTTATCCTGTCAGCCTTAAGTAATTTTTCCAACCTTGACGCTTGGAATAGAAGACTTTCTTTGCAACCTCAGCATCCTGTTTCAAAAAGCAAAGAAGCATCTCAGGGCAAGTTCACGGAATGCCCTGTGTGACAGGCAGTGCATGAAGGGAAACTTAACATTGAAGGAACATTCCTTAGGTTAAAATGCAAGAGAATTGTTTAGAACAAAAAGACACCATAGATGGAGTTTGGCAGACAAGAGGCGTCTCACTAATAAGGCTAACAATCTAGAAGAGAATGTCATCAATTGTAATATAAGTTTACTTTTCATCTAATGAATTTTAATGGCAGCTTTTGCCATTACCTCCAGGAATCTATTAGAAACAGAAAAACCTGCCTGGAAACTTATTTGATAGTCGCTAAAGCAAAGTCTCTGGTATTATCTCAAGCTCCATTTCTAAAACACATTATTTTCTCACAAAACATTTTAAATATAGCACCAGAAATATTCATCACTTTGCTTGTAGTCTCTGCATCCTGAATGCGGACTCTCTTTGAGGAGTCTTACTTTTTTTGCATATCTTATTTTGTTATTCAAATGATGAAGCATATTTTGCATGAAGTTACACCTTTTTAGAGGCAGATTTTGTTCTGGAAAATTGGTGCAGCATTTCCATTTCTCGCATCTTTACATAACTGGTTTCTTGTCAGCAGATGTAACTGTGTTTGACAAACCAGCCCTGTAATCTGTACCCCTGCAGGTCACAGGCTTCAGTGGCTTTTCCAAATCTCTAATTAGGAGGCTATAGTTTTCCTAGGAAGAATGTTAAAATGGACAGGCACTTCTCAAGTTCTGGAATATTTCTTTTACCAAATTTTGATTCAAAATATAAACCCTGGTCACCTCAAAGTCAACTTTGTCCTCAATTTCACCTTTGGATATAAACCTAACTGGCTTGCTGAAGAGTGTGCTCCTCATTAGCCATGACAGAGAAATTAACTGGGCCACACAAGGGCCACAATGACCCCCAGCTTATCTGACTGTGGAGGTTCAGTTGGGAGAGAGAAACCCACGAAGTTTTCTGTTTTCTTCTTTTTATTTGGAGTTTTTCACATTAGAAGGTGGCATTTTGTAGTCATTACCAAATACCAACATCACTGCACTGTGAGCCGGGTGCTTTTCAGAGAGATTGGCTCTATAATACTGCAGAGACATTCTCTGTTTATTTCTGGCCCTCTAAACTGTAACCACCAGTCTCACTATGACCCTACACTCCTCTCTGACTAGCAGGGCCACTGCCTTGCACAACTATAGGGGGCATCCTTCACACTCTGTTCTGTGTGACTAACACCCCTGGTGCCATGTGAGTGGTGCCCCTTGAATTGTCTATCAGGGCAGCTCCACATACTACCTTAAAACAAGATCAGCTGCACCTTTGGGCAAAAAAATGCTTCATACCAAAAATCTATGGGATTCCACGACAAGGGGACGTCCTACTGGCTTTGGTAACCAGCTTCCTTGAAGCTCCTAAGCTAAACTTTTGGATTATGTCTGAAATTCCACTATTACTTGTATCTGTTTTCTATTGTTACTATAACAAATCAGCACCAACTTGAACAATGTAAATACCTCATCTTACCATTCTGTAGGCAGAAGTCCTGTATGGGTCTGTCAAGGTTTGGGTAGGGCCGTGTTCCTTCTCACAGGCTTTAGGGGAGAATTTCCTGTCTTGCTCAATCAGGCGTTGGCAGAGTTTAATTCCATACAGTTGTAGGACTGGGCACTCCAATTTCTTGCTGGTTGGCTGCACCTAGACCCTCTTTCTGGTCTTTACATGTAGCCTCTTACAGCTCAGAGGCAATAGCAGAGCTTGACTCTGCTGCTGTGTCTCTGAGCTTCTACCAGGTATCTCTCCCACTGTAGTCGGGAAGGATTCTCTGCTTTAAGGACTTGTGTGATTTCATTAGGTCCACCTGGATAATCCAGAATCATCACCTTAGTCACAGCTGTGTGGTCTCTTTTGCCATGTAACAGAACGTATCCCCAGGTTCCTAGGATTAGGACGAGGACGTCTTTGGGAGGACACTGTTCTGTCCACCATACTGTTGATTTAATTATTCATAAAATTGTTAAACATTAACACCAATTATTCATTGAAAATTGTTGTGTTTTAGACTCTATTGACTGAGTGTTGCTTTCCATCTCTACACACATATTTTCTCATTTAATCATTTTGATGACCTCAACGAGTAATATCAGTGTCAGCCAAGAATGAAATCAGTTGCAAGTAATGGAAACTCCAACCAACACTGATTTATTATTTGACAATAAAAACAACCTCTATAGTATCTCAGTGATGGCACCAGTACCCCCAGACTTTTCTCTAGTGGTTAATAATATGGACCTGGAAGGCGTTGCCTGGCTTCATGGTTCATATAAGTTTCATTCTTTGCAGATGGAGAAAATAACATACTCAGTTAAATGGATTATTATATTTAATGTCCTCATAACCCCACTTGGTACATATTAAATGTTCAATACTGGGTATTTTAAATGTTATTTCTGCATCATCATGCTTAGCACATTGAGTTTTGGCCTCATGTCTTCATGTTTATCATCTTGTGGTTGCAAAGTGGCTATTGAGCTTCTAGCTGTCATACCTAGGTTTGAGGCAGGAAAGAGCCCGGACAGGTGAGGGAGACGAAGCAGGCATGCTACTTCTATCAGGAAATCAAACACTTCTCAGAATTCCCCAGCCACTTTGGATTCTTTGTCGTTGGTCAAAGGGAAAGTGTTTCATTTTTATATAATGAAGAATCTGGATGGACACATGTTGTTTCCACCCCTTGTCTACTTTCCCCAGTCCCTTAAGAAAATTGTGATCTTTTTGGTAAAGAATGAAATAAACAAGAAAAAGAAAGAAAAGTACGAAAGGAAGGAGGCAATGAATGAACCTGGGAAGGCAGTCATTGGGGATTCACGAGCATGAGTCTTTCCTGCATACTGGGGGGGATTTTGATGGAAAGGTGCAGACATGGGGCAGATTTCGGTTGGATTGTGTCCTAAAAAGATAAGATCAAGTTCAGTCCTCCTATACTTTCAGTGTAACCTTATTTGGAAATACAGTCTTTACAGATATAAAAATTTTAAAATAAGGTCATATTGGATTGAGAGGGTCCCTAATCTAATTTCTAACATCTTTATCAGAAGTGGGAAATTTGGACACAGAGATACATAAGTAGAAGGGCATGTTGATGGAGGCAGAGATTGGAGTGATGTGTTTTTTTTTTTTTTTTTAAATATTTTTTAGTTGTTGATGGATCTTTATTTTATTCATTTTGTTATTTATATGTGGTGCTGAGGATTGAACTCAGGGCCTCACGCATGCTAGGCAAACGCTCTACCACTGAGCTACAGCCCCAGCCCTGGAGTGATGTGTTTTTAAGTCAAAGATTGGTGACAATCACTAGAAGCTAGAGGAGGAACGCAGATTCTTTCCCAAAGGAAGCAAAGCTGCTGATACCTCAGCTTTGGACTTCTGCCCTCCTGTGGTGTGGCAGATAGATTTCATTGGTTTCAAGCTGCCTTGTTTATGGTACTTCGTTGTGGCAGCCTTTGTGAACTAATACAGGTGCCTTGGAAGTTGGGGTGAAACTGAGATTATATCATTAAGGTGGAAAAAATAAAGGAGACTGGTGCTGAAAAGACAGAAGCTGGGAGTTGTCAGTCTAGGCCACGTGGGACTAGGTTATTCAGACTCTATCCAATATCATGATGCTCAGATGCACTGAGTGGATTCAAGTTCATATGTAGTTTCCAGGCTGGGGATGTAGCTCAGTGGCAGAGCAACTTGCCTAGCATGCTCCGGAGCCCTGGGTTCAATCCCCAGCACAGCAAAAATCAAAGAACAAATTTGCATGTAATTTCTGAGGTGGGATTCAGAAGCTTTGGATCTTCCCCAAGTTTCAGCTTCTTGTGAAGCTTATCCAACCACCAGATGGAACTTCATTTTCCAACAGAATGACTAGTTCTTTAGACCTTTGGATTGCATGTCTGACTTTCCAATTGTTCTCTTTAACCAATTACTGGAACCACATTATTTGAATGTGGTCTTTCCTCAACTTCAGGAATACTGGTGTGGAATTCATTTGGTGTTCCGGTTGTGGCTGTGATGATAGTCACATGGGTGACTTTTAGTAAGTCATGTTATTTTCTGGGTCTTACTTTCTTCAGCTACAAAATGAAGGGATTGGATGTGGTCACATTTTTTTCTTATTGCAGGTTTTAATCCATATGTGTCATGAAACCCTTTAATAGGATTTGAACAGATGTTAAAAAAAATGGAATAGAGTATGTAACAATGAATTATATATAAGTTAGCACCATTTTATGAAACTTATTTTTATGCACAAATGTCCATATATAATAGGGTCAAAACATGTTTGAAGATATTGGACTGGATGACTTTGAGGCCTGTTCTAATGCTAATGTAATTCTCTGGCTTTGGGGGTAGGGGGAATCTTTCCACTTGATGCTCCTCATGGCTGGGTACAGTCTGGTTTGTCTTTGGCTCTTCCAGGAGAATTAGTCAATGCCTTGAAGTCACCCACTGCTGGGAAATAGGAACAAAGAAGCACCCACAGGCAGGGGGTCTGGATTACAGCCAGAGCAAAGGATTGGGGCCAGGCAAGATGCCCCTCGAGTGAAACCTACAGGACAACACAGTCTGAGTCTCAGAATATTTAGGCCTCATCTCATCCCCCCTTTGCTTACCCTGGAGTCAGAATTCAGCCACACAGCTTGCACTTCCCAGAAGTTGCTCTATCCTTCTGGAAGCCTCAGAGACCCCTGGGACACCTCTCCATGGCTCAGCATTCATTTTCAAACTTCTGAAGCACACTATGATTATTACTATGTTCATCTGTGCTATCATTTACTTAATACTTATCTAAATAATTTTATTTTTAATGAAAACTTAATTTATTTCATTAACTGGAAAAAAAGAGGATCATTTTGTCCTAGGAAGATAATCATACAATTAATAAAACAAAAGCAAAACAATGTTACTAAACTCAAGCTAGAGGCTGCAGAAGGCTTTTCTCTGTTGGTAGAAGAGATTAGCAAGCTTTAGACAGGTGTTCAAGACACACCAGCACTCGACTAAATCTTTCTTAACGGTTGGTGGTAAGGCTGGATTAGTTGCACTGGCCAGCACTCATCATGTTGCTATAAGCAGAAAATTGGACAGGGAATAGCTTTCTTGTGGTGATTGTATGCTACTTAAGTAACACCTAAGATCAGATTCTTTGTGAAAAATAGGGTTAATGATGGTAAATAACATGAAGACGCCATGGACTAGTGTACTGCATGCTATTGTGGTTTTCACGCCACCCTGCAAAGTCAGCATGATGAGCCCCACTTTAAAAACAGGTAGTTGAGGCTCACAGATAGTCATTTGCTTGCTGGGTCATCCAGCATGTCGAAGCAAGAGCCACTTGCAACCCATCCACCATACTGCCTGAGTCTTGGATGGGCTCATTCCACTGCCCAGAATTGGGAGAGGGAGAAGATGCTCTGCCACTGTCACACTCCAATTTTGGTCAGATGTGACTCTGTTTATCCACCCTGCTCCAATGAGTTCGTTGGACAATGAGTTCAGAGGAAGCTGCAGACACTGCTAAGAACAGATGGAGATGTCCCAATGCCAGGTATGTGGAAGGGTCCTTACTGCTTCTGAACAGCACGGGTGCAACAAATGCTCTAGTTTCCCCACCTGCAGCCTTGTGGGCACAGTCCTGGTTTGTGTGTGTGAGTCATCAGAACAGGCAAAGTTCCATGTTATGGGGTAAAGCCTGCTTTTGCACACCTGATACCTGTAAGATAGTCATTTTGCCTGCAGATACGCAAATACCTATTGCTCTAATGTGTTCTCTGCTGGGCTCCTCCATCCTGTGGCTTGATTTTGTCTAACACAGTCTAGAGAGCAAGTGCCTTTGAAAGTGGGTCCCAACGCAGTGGGGCCACTCCTTAAAGCCTTCACACACACAAATCACTGTGAAAAGGAACAGCCTCAGGCTAAATATTGTCACACTGAGGAGGTCAAGAGAGGGTCAGAAAAACAGATATTGAAAGGCTACCTCGAGAGCAGCGCTGTGCCTGGGTCTCTATCACCCCGTCCAGACCTACCTTCTCACACTTGGGGGGTCAGGAGGCAAAATGTAGAGGGAGCAAAGCAAAGTCCCCGGTTTCCAATCACCCAGAATAGGACTTATCAAAGGGATCTTGACTCCTAGGTGGCGGAGCTCTCGGGAGCCTCGGAGCTGGGAAGGTTTAATATGACTAAGAGCTGCTTTAATAAAGCGCGGGGCTGGGTCTGAGCTGCACTCTCCATAAATCTAAGGGCGACACCACAGCACTCTGAAGATCAGCAAGACTGCGCATTGTGGGGCTGGGGTGGCTCTTAAATCTAATCGACAGCTCTTTGAGCAAAAATACAGCCGTGACTGGAGGAAAGAGGTGGCTGCACGCTGGAAAATATCCTAAGCAAGCATGCACATTTCCCAGGTGATAAGAATGCTCAATGGTTCTGAGCTGAGAAACCTTGGAAAACAATTAGCCAGAGAAGCAAGATAACCTGTTGAAATTATGGCCCTGCACTTTACGGTTCTTAATAAATTTTCTGACAGCCTTTCTCCAGCTCTGGGTCCTGGTCTGCTTATACCTTTAATAGTTGAGGGAATTAAGTCATCAAAGTTTCATCTACCTGTCTGACTTCAACCAGAAGTACAACTTATTTGCCTGGATTCCTTTCAAAACTGCTGTCTATGTAGATTATAATTTAATATATAGTGGAATGAACACAAGGCTGCCTGTTTCTTGAGTCTGAAATGTCAAAATCTGCATTTACACGTTCTGAATTGTCTTCAATGTTGCACACACTTTAAATGGTAATCACAAGGTAAGCTCTGAAGAATTAAAAGAAATTACATGGAGATTTACTTTTAATTTCTGCAATTCATTGGTGGAGAGAGTAGCACAGGCTGTTGTCGCAGCTGGATTTGAAATCAGAGCTTTTGAAGCCTCAATTTTTCTTATCTGAAAAATGGGGCTATTTCCCACCTTATCACACAAAGAGACAGTGAAATAAATGCAGGGAAAGCAGCTAGCATTTCTCCTTTATTTGCAATAAATATTTGTTGCCTTCTCTTTCTAGGATTGACTTAGTTTTCCAGTTCATTGTGCATGGTGTTCTCCCCAGACCAATTTTATTTAAGCACCCATTTGTGTGAACGATTCTCTCAAGTACCTAAGTAAGTCTTGAGTCCCTAAAGAACTTGCTTTTGTTGGATCAGAACTTCCAAGAGGGGCTGGGGATATAGCTCAGTTGGTAGAGTGCTTGCCTTGCATGCACAAGGCCCTGGGTTCTATATCCCCAGCACCACCAAAAAAACCCAAACAAAACAAAAACAAAACTTCCAAGAGCAAGTAACTTAATTTGTGTGGGGATGTTTTTTCTAAGTTTGAGGGTTAAACTGTTCTATTTATGGACCTACAACACTCCCCCAACCCCAAGCACATGTATTTGCAAGGTTCCTGTCTCCATAAGATGCTTGAGTTCTCTTTATCTAGAAAATCAATACCCTTCTTTGCTTGCAGGTTACATTCTTCCCCTCCTTTAAGGCTACTTCAGATGTTCAATATTCCACAGACCTTCTTGATTCTATCCATACCCAAGGTCAAAGTCAACCTTCCCAGGTGGAGTCTTCCTCACATTCAGCCTTGAGTTTTGACTCTTTGAGAATGTGATTTTTTTAAAATTTATTTTTTTAATTTTTATTTATTCTTTTTTAGATGTACATGACAGTAGATTGTCTTTTGATATATTATATGTACGTGGAGTACAATTTCCCATTCTTGTGGTTGAATGTGATGTGGAGTTATACTGGTTGTGCATTCATATATGAACATAGGAAAGTTATGTTCGATTTATTTTACTGTCTTTCCTATTCCTGTCTGCCTCCCTTCCTTTATTCCCCTTTGTCTAATCCAGCGAACTTATATTCCTCTTCCCCCATTGTGTGTTAGCATCCAAATATCAGAGAGAACATTCAGCCTTTGGTTTTTTGAGATTGACTTATTTCACTTAACATGATGGTCTCCAGTTCCATCCATTTACTGGCAAATGCCTTAATTTTGTGAATATGATTTTTATCTCCACTCAAGTCTCAGGATCTTGGAGATAGAATCCAAGATCATGCGCGTCCAGGATCCTCAGCAGAGTTTTGCAGTGTCTGATATGAAGAATCTCTTGGGCTGTACTTGTCATCTTATTTTTGTATTTCTTATTAGACTGGGTAGGCAGAGGAACCCCAAAGTCAAGGATTGACAGGGTCTAGTTAAAACTAATTTTTTTATAATGTCACACATTCATTATTATACAGCAAACTTGGGTATTTGGGCTTGTGTGGGGGAGGGTTGGTAACAACCAGCCAAATAAAGGTTTAAGTTGAGAGGTTGTTTTAAAATGAGTTTTTAAAATGTTTACAGCTGAAGCATTTTTAACCATGACCAGTGACCTCTGAGAGTCCCTTGATTAGGAAGGCACAGGTATGAGGCATAGTGCCAGGAAAGACCTTTTAATGGTGAGGTTCCCACCTATGTGGACAAGCTGACGGCCCATCCAGGAGCGGGCAGAGCATACAATCTCCAGAACACAGTAGATTCTCAAAAACTACTCAATGAATAAAGGAAATCCAGGTCCCTCTCCTCCCTGTGCAGACCTGGGTTGCCTCATTGACTTCTTCAAACCTCAGTTTCTTTAACTATAAAATTAGTATGAATCTGATGTTCTTTCACTGTATGAGGAACAAAAATTAGTGTGAACACAAAACATTTGTGTGTAATGTAACCAATAATTGGTCAGAATAAACAGGGCCAATAAAGAAGAAATTCCAATCGCTAGGACACAAAGTTTCTTGGGCTATGTCTAATGAGCTCTCATTTAATCTTTATTTTAGTACCATTTCACGGAAGACTCAGTTTCTTTACGGAAAGTCAGAGTCATTCCGACTCAGTATCTATAATTGTTGTAAAGAACAAGTAAAGCAAGCAATTGTAAAGCACTTGCCTAAAATTCAAGGAATTATACGGTAATAATAGTAATCATCTGTGACTAAAAGTATTTCCATCTTAATAGTTGTAAGTAATACATTTTCTCCTCACTCAAGTCTCTCTTTACTCCCTAAATAATGCATCACCCCCTGCATTGACAACCTCCTGGATTGCTTTTTTTGTGTTTTAAATGAGAATCTGGTCTGCCCACATGAGCGAACACCTTTCACCTCAAGAATAATACTGGCAATCTCCAAAAAGAGGACTTTGAGATTTACAGTTTGAGCTTCGAGGTGGAACGTTAGCAGGGTAGCAGTTCGGAGGAAAGAATCCTCACACCTCATTTCTTCATTCAAATGAATTCAACAAATATTTCCTAAGCCTAGCGTCTGAGCCAGGCAATGTGTTACAAATGCGATACACCTTAGAAGGCCACACAGACCTGGAAACTAATCATTGTAAAACGGGTAATAAAAGTTTTATTGAGGATCTGCAGAAAGTATCTCGGTAACATACCCTATGAAATTACCAATGCTGCCGTGGGAGGAGGGGCATGGAAATAGTCTTGCTTTTGCAGATAACTGAGCTCCTTCTAACTTGTGGAAACAGAGAGGATTGAAAGTGGGGAGTTAGGAGGCAGCTTTGTCAGAAGAGCCAGATGAACAGGCTTTAGGCAGTGATTCCAGAAAAGCATCAGAGAACTAGCCCACTGAGGGGGTTGCTACCCTTGTGATGATAAGAAATTCAGCAGCTCAGAAAGACAACCCTCCAACTATCAGCAACAGAACCAAACTGCCTCAACTGGAGTCTATGCTAGCAACAATCAAGAGCCATCACAGTCTTTGGGCTTCCCTGTAGCAAAGCTAAATGGCTCTTGGTGGCTATATTTAGGTTCCCTCACCAAGGCTTCAGTAGGCTATGTTTTTAGTATATAGCCAAGGTCATGAACACCCTGATTCAGTGTATGTACTCAAGGTCATACACATTGGCTTGTGAACATGTCCCACTTATGTAACCTGTTGGCAACATGCTTTCTTTGGCCTGCCTATAAATAAAAGACCTACCGAAATGACTCAAGGGGCTAAATGAAATTGGCAGGGGCTAGATGATTGGGGGTAAATGGAACTGGCTGGGGGCTAAAAGAAGCAGAAGCTGGAGGCTAGGGGGCTGTTGCCACCTCTGAATAAAGCATGTCTACTATCCCAACTGTGTCTTACATCTTCTCCCACCTGCCAGGATCCTGAATCTTGTTTCCTGGGTCTGAACTTCCCCATGACAGCTCTGTGACCATGTTGGCCTGCAGAAGCATGCCTAATCCTCAGTCCTAACTTGCAGCATTTTTGGTCTGCTTGATGGAAGTTGAATCTCCTATGGAAGTTGAATCTCCTATGGAACCCAGCCCATTATGAAGAAAATGGGAAAATGTGGTCTCAGAGTATTTGTGTCTCTGGCCAGCAGTGAGTCCTGCTACCAGTGGGATACGTGGGAGGGAGCCAGTCTTTAATTTATGACTTCAAGTCTTCTTGGAGAAAGAGCTGCTTCATCTGGGACTTGAGGGATGGGTAAGGATTCATAGGATAAAGCAGGTTGGCCAAAGAGGGCATTTTGAGCAGTGTTAGATATGCTTATTGTTTACTGCCATGGTACAGAGCTGTAGAAATGTGTGTCCAGATTAAGTAACAAAAAAGTAATTTGAAATACCACTAGCACAAGATTTAAAACTAGGAGCAATAAGAGATGAGGAGGGGGAAGATTTTGAAGGACTTATTTTGAAGGACTTGGGACTTTTGATTAAAGTAGTAAGTAGTACGCAGGCACAGAAATTTTAAGGAGTGTATGTGTACATACCTTCATATGAGTATGGATGGGAGCAGCTCTTCATTTTCCTTGGCTGCTATAACCATGGTTTCCTGATAAATGTTTAACTCTGACTCTCCAGAGGAAAAGAAGGCTCTCTGACTTGTAGCATATACCAATTCCTGTATTATAAGTACTCCCAATATGACTCATTGCAAGCTACCAACATGACATGATTGAATGTGGAGTTGGGAAGAAATGCATACAATTGGGCCTTCCATATACTCAAAACAACCCCATAAGATGTGTAGCAGTTCCTTTTCAAAACGCTGCTAGAGAGAGAAGTGTTTTATCAAGGTTTCCTGAGATAGTCCCCAGCTCTCAGCAGTCTTTGAGAATTGTCTCAGCTAAAGACAACTGCCTGACCCTGAGTCTTTCCTCTTTTCAGAGTTAGCCCACAACCACTGGTCAACCCAGTGGCATTAAGATCCAGTTCCCTCATCCCAACTTGGGACAACTCTGAAGGATCATTGTTCTCCAGAATTCCCCCTGGGGTTGACAGAGGCCCATTTTGGGAGTGCATTGCTGCTTGGCTTGTCTTTCTATCCAGTCCAGCCTCCTTCCTTGTTTTAGGTATTGAACCCAAGTGTACTGTCCAATAAACTTCTTGAGAATCTCCATGCCAACACCTGCTTCTTGGGGAGCTCAGTTTAGTGGCAGGTGACCTTTGCCTGGATGCTAATTTTGAACATTGCTAGGGGAACTACTGAATATGTACAAGAATGAGCAGGCCTAGGCTCACCTATTCATTCTTAGACACCCCAAACAAACCAGTAGTGGGTGAAAACCAAGACTTCAATATTTTCCTCACTGAATAAAGCTTTATTTTTAATGCAAAATAAAACAAGAAAAATTTATAGATTCATATATAACAACATCCAAAATGTTTTTCTGTGATACAAATGAGATAATCTTAAAAAGTTTGTCAAGAATTCACTCTCCACTCCCATATGCCAAAATATGATTTCACATAATTTAAATGTATGAACAGACTTGGTATCATAAAAGCACAGGAAACACTAGAAAAAGTGATGGTAAAACAACAGGTTTTGTTTTATGTCCTGGTAGTAAACAGCGCTGCAGATGGAACAGAACATTTTCTGAAGAGGCGAGTTAGGAGACAGGCTAGAAGGGTCTTTGAAGGTTGGTTCACTTCCTATTCCGAGTTCAGTAGCTAAGCCCATCTTTAAAAGTCAGATTGTGTGTAATTCTATTACTATTTAAGGACACAAAGGAGAAAGAGCTTCACTTAGAAGTTGTAGCTTTATGTGAGATTCTAGGCTTATTTTAGATATCCAACTTTTTTCTCCTTTTTATCAGAAAGGTGACTTTGTAGGGATAACTTACGGAGACTCCCCTTCTAGTACTCATTGTGGCATAGTTTCAGTCAGCATGAACTGAGAGTGCAGAGAAATACTACCATGGCTGTTTCTGAATCCAACTTTCTCCCGCCTAATTGCATGAAATCTGGACTTTCTGTTGCTCATGGACTCCGTGAGCAGTTGGGTGTCTACCCAATTTAACACCAGTTTGAAGGGCATTCATCGTGGGTCTTAGAAATTAATGCCAACAGGAACTTTACAAATTTCAATTCCTTTAAATACCAAACTCTCCAGATCTCTCTACTCTCCTGAAACACTACAATGTTCCTCCAAACAAAATGAATCCTGTGGTTACAGGTTAAGGGAAATAAGCACCCTTTCTAGGCTTGATCTCTGTGCAAATCAGGGAAAAGAGAAAATAACTTTACTGTCCTTCTGAATGATCCAGTGGATTTCCTTCAGAAGGTAGGTTTGACAAAAGATTTACATAATTCTGTAGTAGAGGTAATGGGTCATGTTTTAATTTTATTTATTTGGTAGCAAAAATAAAAGTTAGAGTGAAATTTCAAATCTCCTTTATCAGGAAGCATGCATGGCTTCTTCCATGGTGACAGCAGCTCTCTGGATCTCTACCATGCCATCAACACATAGGTACCCAAGAATAATGAGCCTCAGAATAACATTTTCCAAGTTTTGTTTGGTACTAAATCATGATATAAGAAAATGTTCCTGATTTTGAACTTTCCTCTCATCCACTAATTTGATATTGTTAGAAAACAATTTAAACCAAGAGGGACAGTGCCACAGCCCACTGGCATGATGGATTAACAAAACATTGCGTTTTTCTTGTGGAAGACCAAATTCTCCTGCATCTAAAGGTTTTCAATGGTCTGCTCTCTTTCATCTTCCTAGTCTGCCAAAAAAATAAAATAAAATAAAATAAAAATAGGGCTCCTTAAAATATCTGATGACTTAAAGCCAAAGATCATTTTGAGACCTTAATGACAAAGCAGTCAGATCCACACCTTGTGGTTGTATGCTGACAGGTGTGTAGGTTGGAATGCCACTCTAGGCTATTAGAGTTCCATGCCACAAGGGGACACCTAATTGAGTTTTCCCAAGGCCATAAATACACTGGGAGCTATTTGCTGCTCCTGGGTACCTACTGATTATAGCCTGGACTTCACAACTTGTTCTCCTGAACACTGGGAAGAGTCCTGTAACCTCTGCGAGAGGACGATTGGAGGGACAGTGACAGGCATTTCTGACAGGCATTTATGAAGCTTACATTTGAGTGGTTCTTAATTGTTGCTTGGCTTGATGGAGCCTCTGTCACAAATATAATGTTAGTTTCTTTAGGGCAGGATCAAATGGAGCGTGTGTTATACATCAAGCAAGAAAAGATAACTGTTATAATCTATTTTTTTTGTTCACTTTAATAGTACCTTCACATCACTGCCCCTCAGGATTAGCAGCTATTTTATTGACTGTGTATAAGACAAAGCCATGCTTTGGAGCTCCTGCTCCTGAGCCCATGTGCAGGAGGAACTGTGTACCCAAAGTGAGAGCACTGGGGTAAAAACATAGCACTCTGACTGCAGAGAGACACAGAGTGCTCACCTTGCACCCTCTGGCTGCAGGTGGCCTGGGCTTAATTAAGGAAAGACTTCTGTAGCGGCTGTGTCCAGTAGTCTACAGATATTTGATTAAAATATGGAACATCCCAAAAAGCTGATTTTTAATGCTTCAAAACAAGTGGAAGTCCCTCATCTCTCGTCTTACTGTTCTCATGTTTAAAGTTGACTTAATTTAAGGGAAAGGTAACATTCGGCACCCTGCACTCACCTGTACCACACCTTCAGGTGAGCAGTGCCAGAGAGTCCCAACTTCTTTGAACAAATTACAGACACTTTAAGGGTACCTGCCTTGAGACAGATGACAGAGGACAAAAAACAACTTGACAGTCTGTTCTTCAGAGGGCCATAGTAATTGTGGTTTCGAAAATGCTAGCTCTTGCAGTCTGGTAAATAACATTCCTTAGGTCTCAAACCAGCAGTTGTCTCATTCTTGGTAATAAAATTCTATTTTTTTTTTTGGTACTGGGGATTGAACTCAGGAGTACTCCACCACTGAGCCACATCCCCAGCCCTATTTTGTGTTTTATGTAGAGACAGAGTTGCTGAGTCACTGAGTTGCTTAGTGCCTCACTGTTGCTGAGGCTGGCTTTGGACTTGCAAGTCTCCTGTCTCAGCCTCCCAAAGGGCTGGGATTACAGGCATGTGCCACCTCGCTGGGCTACAAAATTCTATTTTAAATAAAAATATAAGACTAAACTGGGACAGATGGATACTCTATGTATTCAATAATACTAGAATTTATTAAATCCTGTCAGTTGGAGGTATCCTACTCTCAGTCAAAACATGTCTAAATTGAACTCAAGACTTTTTGGGTGAGGGAATGAGAAAGAATGGGAAAAGTCTTAAAGTTTTTAATGTCACTGTGCTATTCAAACTTCCCAGTTTTGCTGTTTCTCAAACTTTTTGCTTGGGTTCTCATTTGGGTCAGGCGGTAAGTTTTAGATGCTCTGTTTTTGTAGAAAGAAGAAATAGAAAATAGCTGCAAAGCTCAAATGAGACTGAGATGGGCTTGTTCTACTTGAGGATCTTAGAGGATGAGGTTTCAGCACTTCAAAGTCATATGGCCTTCCTGTCTCAGTGAAGACCTTATCCATGCCCTGACTTTTGTTAATGAAATCAAGAAGATGTAGACTGATTTAAAATCTTATGCCTCTCCTCCTTCTCCCTGCCTTATTCATCAAACTTTCCAGAAAGCATTTTTATCTTCCATTCTCCAAATTGGTAATCCCACGTGTTTGAACACACACAGACACACACACACACACAATCATTCACATCCATCGACTACCTGCTGGTGGTCAATTTCCAAAGGTCATGGTCAGCTCCTCCCTGTCCTCGAGGACAGATGGGTACTGTTTGGCACTGAGTCTGAAATTGGCATCCCTAGGGCATTATTTCCCATGTGACCTAACTAGCAGGCGTTAGCCCTCAAGTGAGGATTTTAAAGTAGAGGCCCCAGTTAAAACAATTACAGCCAGGAGATTTGGGATGATTCTGAAACCAGCTATCTCCAAGCTGTCATGCCTGGGATGTGGGAGGCAGGAAGGTGAGGACCTTGGGAATGTCAGTACTCATCACTTGATCACTGGTCCTTGGAATATATTCCTTCCAGAAGCTCTGACTAGCTTTGCACATTCTCCCAGGACACTAATACTGCATTCACATTTTACCAACTTTTATATCAACAGCAAGGAAGCATGTGAAATGTTTACATTGAGAGATATCAGGAACCTGAGAAAGATTATTAAGAAATTTAGTCTTCCTCTGGGTATAAAAAATGTCAAGAAGGTCACTGGGCATGTTGCTGATGCTTTATTCCTTGATGAAAAAACTGTCCTTAGTCAGATGCCCACGTCTGTAGCGTTGCCACTCTTCAAGCATCACAGTTCCAATAAAGGATCCAAGGCCCAGCCTCTGAATGGCAGAGATGGTCTCTGTATTGCCATATAGGGGTGGGGGTGCACATTGGCTGGGCTGTCTAGCTAGAGAGCCACCCTGTAGTCAATCTCCATCATTAGTTACTTATTCATTTGCTATTCTCTCTGAACTGACCAATTCTGAAAGCCTTTCAAGTATTAGGAAGTATCGTTTTTATGACCCCATCCTTCCTCTTCCTTCTGAATCCACCCCCACCCTGAACCCTCTGTTCTTTCTTTTCCCTTCTGATTAGCAGTCAAGTGTTGCAAACTTGATGAAAAAATGCTAATCTGTACCATAGAGGATTCAAACAGGAAGAAGGCCACAAGAAGGACAGAGGCTGGGGTAGATGTCCTCCCTGCTGGGCTGCTCATCTCAGTGGCACTCAGCTATACGGCTGCAGTCATGGGGTTCTTCTGCCTGGGATCCTGGGTTCGGTAGGGGTACTGGTCGGGGCTTCCACCTCTGGGGCCTGCTCTGCCCATTTCCTGATAGGTTGGCACTCTTTGGTGCTGAGGAGGGGATGGTGGAACATCCTGCCGGAAGGGTCCTTTGTGCTGGGGGGCAAGAGGGGGTGCATAATAGTGAGGGTAACGGAGATCTGCCACCCTCAGATCTGCGGGGCGTGGATAGCTTCCTTTGGGAGGATGCCCTGGATGAGGCCCAGGGTAGTATGGAAGCTCCCTTTCCTTGTACAGCCCTCGAGATGCTGCTGTCAGATAATCCGCAGGGTCTGCTGGACCTCCCCTGGAAAGAGAAGAAGAGATGCACATTAGCTGCTACCAAGCTGGCTCCCCAGCTGAAGACCACACCTTGCCGTCTCCCTATACATTTTGCTGTAGCCAGAGACTTGGCCTGGCCAATGGGATATGAGCAGAAGTGACATCTCACTTAAAAATAAGAGGGGAAACTCCTTCTCTTCTTTTCTTCTTGGCTGTTGGAGCAGCCATTTTACACCTCAAGGTGATAACCAGGTGCTGGGGAAGACAGAGAAACAAGAAGGCAAAAGCCTGGATCCTCGACACAACAGAGCCACCCTGTCAGCCAGGACCCTTACATGGGAACAGTACTCGTGAGAGAAATACACTTCTGTCTTGTTTATACTCTCTTATGTTGGCCTTTATCACAGTAACTGAACTAGTGTCCTAAATGAAGCAATGAGCGTGGCTCTCTGTGAGATCCTTCTGCGTTTTGCGTTGGGCATTGCAGAAGCCTGTCTCACTGTCACGCTAAGTGAAATAAGCCAATCCCAAAAAACCAAAGGCTCAATGTCCTCTCTGATATGTAGATGCTAACACACAATAAGGGGCAGGGAGGGAAGAATAGAAGTTCATTGGATTAGACAAAGGAGAATGAAGGGAAGGGAGGGGGCATAGGATAGGAAAGAGAGTAGAAGGAATTGGACATAACTTTCCTATGTTCTATGTGAATAAATGACCAGTATAACTCCACATCATGTTCAACCACAAGAATGGGAAGTTATACTCCATGTCTGTATAATATGTCAAAATACACACTATTGTCACGTGTTCTAAAAAGAAGAAAATAATAATAATAATAATAATAAAAGCCTGTCTCAGAAATGTACAGGTTACTTGGAGTCATAAAGTCCCCATGAACTGCACTCGCTTTCCTTCTAGATCTAGGAGGTGCTCTTTCAATGGGCTGTCGTCCTGGCCTAACTCTGGTGGCTGCTGTCAGAGCCCTGTGTGGATTAGCATGCCCTCCCTTCTGCAGTCCCCAGGAAAAGTCCCAACCCAAGGCTGAGAATGGCCCACCCAGAACTCTGATAAAAGGTAATTAATTCCACCACAAAGTCAAGAAGTTTCACCAGGCCAGTAGCAGAGTGGAAAAACTCAAACCAGCTGTACGCTGCCCTTGTAATGGGTAGGCACACAGAGAGGTCCAGGGCAAGAATAAACACTAACAGGAAATGGCCCTGTCTGGATCTCTCTATTGAAGACAACAAGCATCTTCTGATCTGTTTGCCACAACAGAAGCCACGTGTCTCTAGACAATGTGCAGATGACAGCATCTTGTCTAGCCTGGGGATAAATGCATGACTTCTGTTTGCAGCTCTTAAAGTCCCATAAATGGTGCATATATTCACCACCATTTACCTTCCACTTTTACCACTACCCCTTTTACGATTTTTTCACCAAAGAAAAACAGCAACAATACTAATTAATGAAAAGCTCTCCAATGTCAGAGTACAGACTTGAAAGAAATGACAGCGCTGTGAGCACACCATGCCTGTGGTTAATCAGGCACTGTCAATGAGGGTCAAAATCAACCTGTAATCTGCAGAGCTGCTAAAACAGCCCGGTCCTTCCTCAAATCAATAAAGATTTGACAAGCTCCGAGCATGGGCACATGTGGAAAGCAGCCCATGGACACGTCTGTAAGGCTGAACAATAGAATTTTCCTTCTACTCTTTTTTTGTGTCTTAATTTGGCTATGTATAATAATGAAAGATAGATCCTTGAGCTTGGGGTAATTTAGTTAGTGAGAGTTTTCAGATAAAAAAATTAAATTGTTTACGTACAAGTTATTATAGCATCAGCTGCTATTATTCAGTGCCGTTTGCTTTGCTCTATTTTAAATTGCCCATGACAAATAGACCACAGATCATCATCTGTCACTCCAGTCCTGGGAAATAAAGGAGCCAGTTTTCACCTTTCCTTTCCTTGAGAATTTTATTTTTGATTTAGAAAATTTCCAGCACTCCTTGTATCTTTTATCACAAGGATTTTTAAAGACCCCCCCTCCCCCCAGTGTGCTCATTTCTATTTCCTTTTGGCTGGTGTTGGAGATTTTGGAAACACTTAAGAAAAAAAAAATCCGTAACCTGTGCTTTCTCTCAAAGTCTACTGAAGGTATTGCTCTGCGTGAAGCGAAACATGTGAATTTTCTACACTTATTTTAAGCCCTTAGGATAAATCACTGACATTTGCAACACACAAACATTATCTGCCTTGAAATGAACATACAATCCCAACTCCCTCCAGACTCTCTTAGCATGAATGTTTCCTGTTTAAAATGGCAAGAGTGAAAGGAGGAATTCCAGGCCTTGGACTTTTAGGGTCCTGTTCTCTCCCTAGAGATATTTTTCTCTTTTAAAACATAACATTACAAAAGGCAGGCATGCCTTTTTTTTTTTTTAATTTTTGAAGAGACAATCCAGACCAACTGGTGACGGGGCAGAAGCCACCCGGAGCCAACTCCGCAGCGGTGCAGGCGGCACGCACACACGTGGGGGACGGTTGCTATCTCATCTCCACACGTCGCCCCTCCAGTTGTCCCTAAGAGGAGAAGGGAGGCTTCCCATGGACTGGGAGGGCGACCTCCAGATAGTTCTGTGGTCCCAGATGGCTTCGTCTGAGGGAAGACTATGTATCTGGGAGTTTGATTCCATGTGGCAGAAACTAAGTGAGAGTGCTAGGCTCTGTCAAGAAATGAAATGTTGAAAATTGTCCTTTTCTGGAGAATTCATTATAGCAGTTATCATTTTAAATTTTTTCAGAGAGAAGAAAAACAATGAGTTGGCCTATAAAAACCACTGTTTGAGGGCTGGGATTGTAGCTCAGCGGAAGAGCGCTTGCCTCGCATGCTTGAGGCCCTGGGTTCGATCCTCAGCACCACATACAAAGCAATAAAATAAAGACATTGTGTCCATCTACAACTAAAAAAATATTTTTAAAAAAACAAAAAAAACCAAACCACTGTTTGAGGTTCGAAGACTGTTAGAAGGATTTTTTCTTTCTTGGGGTATGTATGTGCTGTGCTTGTTCATGGTAACTTTTTTGTTTTTTTTTTGCTCAAAACTGAGCATTTCAAAACTACAGACTTCTGACAGAACAATGTCTAGGTTCTTGTGTATATTATCGTGTGTGTGTGTGTGTGTGTGTGTGTGTGTGTGTGTGTTTACGTGCAGACACACATATCATACTTAAAGGAATTTTTAAGTTTCAGAAAATTCTAAAATTTTTATTATAAATGTTAACTTATTAACTGTACATTTCCATACAAGCACATATCATATTTCAATTGTATCCCCGCTCCCTACTGCTCTCCCATCTCCTATCTCAACCTGTCTCCACCACTTTTAGTTGTTCTTCTACTTTCAGGTCATTTCAATTTTTTTTTAAAGTTTCCACATATGAGAGAAAATATGCACTTCTTGTTTTTCTGTGCCTGGCTTATTTTGCTTAACAAAATCACCTCCAGTTTCATTCATTTTACTGCAAATGATATGTTTTCATTCTTACTTACAGATAGATAACATTCCATTGTGTACATATGCTGCATCTTAAAAGGACAATTTTTAAACAGGAAAAAGAAGCCCTTCTTATTAACTACAGAACTTGATAAAGGAAGAAGAGGGAGCTGAAGTTTTTGCTTTGGTTTTTTTTTTTAAATATTTATTTTTTTTTAGTTGTAGGTGGACAGAATATCTTTATTTTATTTTTATGTGGTGCTGAGGATCGAACCCAGTGCCTCACGCGTGCTAGGCGAGCATGCTACCACTGCGCCATAACCCCAGCCCCAAGTTTTTGCTTTGTTAATCTCAAGTTTCCCTTTTCACAGTCTCTTTTCCTGTGTAAAATGCAGTGCTTGTAGGAAAGCACAGGATCAATCTATTCCAGGGCCTGGGCAGTGCTTAACCTAGGCGTTGATGCTTAGTGCTCTGGGCCCACCCTAGAAACCTAGGGTAGCATCCTCAGGAGACTTGGATTAAAGCAGGATGCAAGCAGCTAATGTATTGGTACTTTAAGACCCTTCATTTTTCACGTGACCTCATGAGTCTTATTTGTATGTATTACTATTTTCTTTTTAAAAAAACTTTCCAATTTAAAATCTCATACAGAAACCATATTTACTTAAGGAAAGAGAAACAAATCTGTATTTTTTTCCCAACTCTTTAAAGGAACTATCTTGAAAAGACCTATCTTTAAAATCTCCTGCTTCTATTTATTTCTGAATAAGCTCATTTGTGGGATCCAGAGGATTCAGATTTTGCTTGGAAAATGAATGGGAATTGTCTCGGGTATGTTGTTGATCACATTGAGGCATGCAATAATGAATGTTAACCCTAATCAAGGCAAAATGTGAAAAAACTGTGGTTTATTTACATGTAAAGCAATAATAAAGATCTTTATGCGGGTCTGCCTGATTTTGCCATCTTACTATGCTGTTTTTCATTGAGTGAAAAAAGGAGGTGGGATCAGTGCCTCAACTGGGTAGACAGCAGCCCTAGGTCCTGAGGATCACCTTCGTTTCATGAAAGGATGGAAGATATGCTCCTACATTTGCTAATACAATCCTGTTTGGAGAAAGGCTTGGTATTAGAAGGCAGACTCACTGGGAAAACTTTCCGTGGGAGCCAGGTGACTATACTCAGGAGTAGAGGGAGGGACATGAATAATTTTGAATCCACCCATCTCTGTACCCCCTCCCCCTCAATTGCAAAGAAAACTTTTTCCTCTGCTCTCACCCATGCGTTCATTCTCACCTGTTTTTTTTTACCCTGCCTGCTATTCCCATACTGCACTGGAGCCTGGGCATCTGGAAGGCAGACCCCGGATCTCAGGAGTCTAGTGACCTCCTCTGGAGTTCAGCACAGAGCTTCGTACATAATAGGTGCAGCATGAATATATGTTGAATTTGTGGAAGAGAAAATACACAGACATACAAGAAGGTTAGATGAGGAACAGAGGTGGGAAGAGGGATAAGAGGAGAAAGTGGATTCATTAGGAGCCACTGATGATGGTTGAAGTTAGACTGATTTCTGAGTACAGAGGAAAGAAGGTTGGGGGAAATGGCCTGAGTAAAGGTTGGCTTGGGTCCAATATTAAAAGACTATAAACTTTATTAGGGTAGAGGTTATTTATCTCATTCACCAAGAATAAAATTATATTGTTTTGTCTGTGTTGTCTTGAAACATAGTATGTGCTCAATAAATCTTGGACTAGAATTTAATTGCCTTGACTCACCAGTGAGGTCAGCATGACTAATTGGTACACAGAAAATTGAAATTCCACATCATGTACAACGACAAGAATGGGATCTAAATTAGAATAAGTTATACTCCATAGTACATATAATTCATCAAAATACACTCTACTGTCATGTATATCTAAAAAGAACAAAAAAAAAGAACTCTCAAGGAATAAAAAATTGAGAGCTATCTCAACTCAAAATTAAATATAAACTGGGTTTACTAAGGGCAGGTTAAGTATATTTATTCAAGAATCAGTTAAGGAATGTATTTATCTATCTATCTATTTATTTATTTTTAGTTGTAGATGGACACAATATCTTTATTTTATTTATGTTTATGCCGTGCTGAGGATCGAACCCAGTGCCTTATGCATGCGAGGCAAGCGCTCTACCACTGAGCCCCAATCCTAGCCCCAAGGAATATTTTTAAGATGTTTCAGCAAAGAAATTATCTTTGCTTCTGTCATAAACACAGTAATCTAAGAACGTTTTAATGTATGTGTTTCAAAAAACAGTAGAGTACAGGATTTCACATAAAGGACCCTAGGGAGACAATGTCAAAGTCGGACGTGATCGTCACAATCCCAAGTACCGAGCGTGTGGGTTGACAAATATAAACCAGAGTTGGAAGTGATGTCCAGTTCTGCTCTGTCCTAGCACCAGCCCACTTTTCCCCACAAGAACACAGATGATAGATGGCTTTCATAGAAGCCACACGTGCTCCAGAAAGGCAGAAACTGGGATTATGCAAACTTGTCTAACACTTACTGTAACTCAGCCTTTCCTCCCATTCCACACAGAACCAGGGAATTCAGAGACTGGGGCTGCATTACTGACCGGGAAAACCTGAGACTGCAGTCATTTATTAAAAGAAATATTTGAGGGGCTGGGATTGTAGCTCAGTGGTAGAGCGCTTGCCTTGCACCGTGAGGCACTGGGTTCGATATTAAGCACCACATAAAAGTAAATAAATAAAGATATTCGTGTCCATCTACAACTAAGAAAATATTAAAAAAAGAGAAATATTTTAAAAAAGAGAAATATTTGTAATCATCAGTGTTAGGTCGGGGGCAGACACAGAAAACCAGACCCCCCTGCTGTGCTGCGCGGTGCTGCGCCATGGCACTGTGCTGACGCAACACCAGGAAGTTCCTTGGGAGACAATTCTAGAGACCTCCTCTTTTCCCATCACCGCCCGGAGCCAGCCCACACACTGTCGCGCGCGACAAACGTAGTACACATGCGACCCATGCGACGAGCGCAGCACGCATGCGTCGAACACAGCACGCATGCGCCAAGCACACCAAGATGGCGG
>CM053402.1:132969005-133064254 GCA_028644305.1 Xerus rutilus | reverse complement strand
GTGCTGACGCAACACCAGGAAGTTCCTTGGGAGACAATTCTAGAGACCTCCTCTTTTCCCATCACCGCCCGGAGCCAGCCCACACACTGTCGCGCGCGACAAACGTAGTACACATGCGACCCATGCGACGAGCGCAGCACGCATGCGTCGAACACAGCACGCATGCGCCAAGCACACCAAGATGGCGGCCCCCAGTGATCTCTACGGAAGAAGAAGTGAACTTAATACGAGAAACTCTATGGCTCTCGGCTCATACCGGAAGGGATCTGACATCACCAGCTGCACCGAAACCAATCTCAGAAGACACTGGACTCTAAGTCAACACCTCTTCCTGGCCCCAGGCCTGCCTCTTCCGGATGGGAAAAGGCCATATGACCCTCTGTAACACGAGGCACAGCGCCATTTTCCCGACCTGTTCGAGCCTGGCGATTGGGTGGGAAATTGGTCCGGGAGCGTATTTCTTGGAATAAAAGCCTGCGTTGGTCCTGTCTCACTTCCATCTGGTCGTTGGTCTTACAATCAGTTCTTCACTGACAAATCTTTGCAACACTGAGCCGACCACGATGCACGATGAGGTTGAGTGTAAGAACCATGACTGGATCTCATCTGATGAGCTCCTTTTAGGAGGAGGAAGGAAAAATGGCACTGGAGAGTCTTGGAGGGGAAACAATAACTAAGAGACACATCCAGGTAGATAGTTTGTTTTGAAAGTAAGTGAATTTGGAAGGTAAAGAAATAAGATTTTCAGTAAAAGTGAGAAAACCATAGCAATCGATGAGCACAGGTGAGTATATTCAGTTTAGAAATCAGCATTGGATTTTCCAGCTACAGAGAAGCAGCCAAAGGGCAAAATCTTGTTCTTACTTTTCATAAAAGAGTAGGTGTGCTACTTAGCAGCCAAGCAAACACACATTTTTAACTTCCATGTAGCTTTTATGGGTTTCCTTTTTTGGTGATAACTGACTGTGATCAAATTTGGGGTTGGAATGGGAGAAAGTAAAGGAGAAGTAAAACCCCTGGCACTAAGAGAGGTGCTTGTACCCATCAACAGAAAGTGGACATCTGGCAAACCATACTCTTCTCTAGCATGTTACACGGAGTATTTAGTGGTTGTGCTAATTTCAGTGCTTTTTTCCTCTGGTATTTCTACTAATACTGCAAAGCTTAAAAAAAAAAAGATCAGCACAAACTAATATGCTCATAGGTATTTGAGCCACCAGTGCCATGTGGATGGAGATACTTTTAGTCTGTGTTTGGAATTCCTGCAGTGTTAGGTTTCTAGTTACCGGGTGTTCATCCTTGGTCCAGGCACGAATGTGGTCAGGCAGGATTAGCAGAGCCCTCTACAATGTTATTACATAGCTTTGATTTCAGCAGATTTTACACAATCATAAAATATAACGATCATTTGATGACCTGCGATATAGAAATGATTACCGAAAAAGAATCCCACTTTCATCACTCATGTTACCCATCGTGTTAGGAGGAGAGGGCCCCTGCTCTTTGTAAAGGACTGGAATGAGAAGAGTTTGCAACAGCAGATGCTTTGTCCCTTGTTAACACCAAGGAAATGTTTGCAAAGAAAATGAAGGAGAAATGATAATGACCATGTGCTCAGAAGACAGTGCTGAAAGTTTGAAACAGATGCAATTTGGGCCACCTCCGTTTAATTCTTCTTTTTAAAAAAATTTTTTCCCATATTGATCACAAACCCAAGAAGTCAGCTAGTAACAAACTGCCTGTGCACTGAGTTTTGGGCTTGACAGGGTGGACATTATCTGGAAAATTCAAGCCCTTAAGAGAATTTCATCCTGTTGGATGGTGGGAGGCACTCACTAAAAAGGATCCTGCTAAAAAATTTCCTTTATGAGGGGGTGAGAGGTTTCAAAAAAGGGTGCTGGGGAAGATTAGAAAGGACAAGCATGAGAACCAATGCAGAGAAGGAAATCCTGTGGAAATCAAGAGCTGTCTTGAGTGGCTGCGAAAAGCCGTCATGAAATCCATTCAAGGGATACCTCCATGAGATCCTTCTATGGGTTTCTTAACCACAGAAGAGCTTTTATTTAAAGAGAATGGGAACCAAAGAAAAAAATGATCATAATTCCACAGGATACTTAAATACTCTCCTCACTCCTTCTATGGTAACACTGGTCCTGCAATTTCATCATCCAAACACTGGATTTCATTGCTTGTCACACAAGGGATGATGGTTGAATTCCAAGTGCAGACTTAAGGGGCCAACAGTTTAGAGGGTATAGGGTCCTGAATTCTAAAGGCT
Organism: Xerus rutilus; assembly: GCA_028644305.1. NCBI lineage: Eukaryota > Metazoa > Chordata > Mammalia > Rodentia > Sciuridae > Xerus > Xerus rutilus. Next base: position 133,061,976 of record CM053402.1, on the reverse strand, counting down.
GTACCCCTGCCCCCTAGGAAAAGCACTACCAGATCCTGCCCAAGGAGAAAGGACATTCTAGAGGTAAAATGTGCCATTCATGAGGGCTCCTTTTCTGATCTTTTAGATTATATAATGTGTGTGTGTGTGTGTATGTGTGTGTGTGTGTATTTTGCATACTTACAATAATACAATTTTGAGGAAGATACTCATATCTTCCACATCGTTACCCTTTCCATTATTTTTTAAATTAATAAATAAATCACGAATCACTGTCTCCTTTCCCCTCCCATTCATTTCCAAAGCCTGAGGATTTTGATGTAAACTACCTATGATCATCAGATCTTTAGAATTCCTCCTCACTAAGGGCAAGGAGTTGTAAATATTTCCACCTTGTAGGTGCAGGGATGAGAGGAAGGGCTTCCATATCATGCTTTCATTAAGACACAGGAAAATCTGGCACTCAAATGTCTTACTATGAAATTCAGAAGCAGAAAGTAAGTGCTGGGAAGAGTGCCACTGTACTTGATAGGTGCGGTAACAAGCTTTCAAAAGTTGCATTAGAATTGCAAAGATTCAAAGCAAGCTGAGCATGGTGGCTCTTTCCTGAATGCTTAAAGCAACCTAAGTTTCATCCTAAGCGTTCTCTCCATGGTAACATTTATTCCATTATTATCCCTGGTTTGCAGATGAGGAAACTGAGGAACAGAGAGGTTATGTACCTTGAACCAAAGCCACGGAGGAAGTGGCAGGGCCCAAGTTCATAGCCAGGCAGACAGAACCAGAGGCCTCTTGCTACCTAGAACATACAATCTCTCGCCTCACTTACTTCTCATCTGCTCACAAGGTACCTACTGGCACTAGTTAAAACACTGGCTTACATCTGAAAACACATTTTTTTAAAGAAGAATCTAATGTGTGAAGAGGTAAAGAATTTTATTTCCAGCAGGTATGCAGGTTTTAGAAACCCAGGAAGCTGAAACTGCTGAAAGCTCTGGTAAAATGCCAAAGAACACAGACAGAATCCCTGTGGGAAGTTTTCATTCTGAGACCCTGAACCACTTTCCCCAGAGGGAAAGAGTTTCTTGGTATCTTTTATGAAAATCAAAACAGATATTTGTGTGGTTTTATCTACAAGGCCCTGTGTTCAAGGTCCAATATCTTGAATGTTGGTGTCATTAAGAATCAATGGAGCTGGGGTTGTGGCTCAGTGGTAGAGCACTTGCCTGGCATGTGTGAGGCATTGGGTTTGATTCTCAGCACCACATATAAATAAATTAATTAAATAAAGGTCCATCAACAACTAAAAAAATATTTAACAAAAGAATCAATGGAGCCAGGCTTGATGGCACACGTCTGTAATCCCAGTGGTTCGGGAGGCTGAGGCAGGAGTATCACGAGTTCAAAGCAGGCCTCAGCAAAAGCGAGGCACTAAGCAATTCAGTGAGACCCTATCTCTAAATAACATACATAATAGGGCTGGGGATGTGGCTTAGTGGTAGAGTGCCCTGAGTTTGATCCATGGTGCTCCTTACCCTCCAAAAAGAATCAATGGAGTATTTGTAAAAGAGAATGCAGAGTCTGGGGCTCCAATCCCAGAGAAGGGCTGGTCTGAAAGGGGGCTGGGAACATGTATTTCTTTCAAGGGTCCAGAAGACTCTGGTGCAGATGGAGCTGGCATGAAGACTCCCACTGTGACCATGGGTGTGTAAGACATGTAATGGCCTCCAATGGTCCCTTTGGATAAGGACATGCTGGTCATCGTCTGCCCAGAAATCTAGACTCCTCCCTTATCCCCACTCCAGCCAGACAGTGTGTTCTTGCAAATGTATTCTTAACTATTTGGGACTGTCCATCCTCACTGCTGTGGTTCCATTTTAGGTTCAAATCTCTTTTCAACTGGACCGGTACAACAGCAGTAGCATGTTAGGACTCAGATAGGCAGGCAGAGTTGTGGGTCAGCTTCGCAAAAGAAGAATTTGACAGTGTGTGGCCTGAGTGCATGGAACTCTGAAGGACAGTTGAATTTTATAACCATCCAGCCAGTTGCCATCAAGTCTGAAGCAATTTTGAGCATATCACACTCTGAAATAAAAACATAGCCCTACTTCTAAAGACTGGTCAATTTAGTCTTCTTTTGGCAACTGTGGGAACATTTACAATTTTGGGATGCAATGCTCTCAAATTTAACAACCTCATTGGTAAAAGGTTTTTATGTGTCTCCGTGGGCAATCTGCTGTAACTTTTTTTTAAACATCTGCTTATATATGCTCCACCCATTTATAAGACATAGTGAGGCTTATATAATGCATTTCAGAGACTTCTGGGTTCACTCTCTGTCTTAAGAAGTGAGCATGTTAGCACTTTGATTGGAATAAAGTAGTTGAAAAACAAATGGATCAGGGACCAAGGTAAAATCAGGAGTGCTGGGTTCAATTCTGGGTAGCAATGATTTGACCTCAGCACCCCCTAGTACTGACTCCATCTCATTTCTATGCAGATGTCCTCTGGAAAGGGCTCTCTCATCTTTCTCCGGAGAGTGGCCTGAGCTGCTTGGTACTGCCTTCACTTGAGGGTTCAGGGCCTTGAAGGAGGTATAGCATGGCCACAGAGTGTCACCTGGGAGGAGTTTGGATTTAGATACTCTATTCTTCCACAAACATGGTTGGATGAATTTGAGGAGTATTATTCTAATAGTTTCACTGATGCCCAGCACAAAGGAAGTAGACTGATTTCCCAATTTCCACCAGAAGATAAAAGGAAACACTTTTGGCCCCCTCTATTAATTTTGATGTGGAATCTAAGCATCTCATGATCATTTTGGAGGGCATTTCTCAGCTTTCACCTCCTACTGGTGCTAAGTAGGTTCCAAGGCCCCAGGCTGGGCTCCATGAGCACACCAGAGGCCCAGCAACTGGCCCCTCCTGAGCCTCCTGCCCAGAATCCTGCCCAGTATTCAGCAGAGTGCTTTGGCGATAGCATCAACATGAGGAATTATATATAATATCACATTCTATTCAGCTTTCATTTTTTTTGCAGATTAAATGAACTTATAGCACAAAGGCTACTGAACTGTATTGTTGGGATGATTTTGAACAAATAATAAAGGTTATTAAGAGATTCCTAAGTACCCGTGACTCAGGCCAGGCTCCCCTGTCCTGCCTTGCTCTCTTCATCCTCTGGCTGATCATTAAATGGCTGGTAAAGACTGGTTATTAATGTCATTACCAACCTTTTACTTTCAAATATTCTCTTATTGAGATGAGAGCACTCTGTTCTCTCTCCTTGTCTTTGATATTGGTTAAAATGGAGCAGCTAGCAACAAATCAAGGCGTATCATAGCCCAAACTGATTGACAGCTTATGAAATCGCCCCACTCTTATCATTACTTCTTCTTTTTGGTCTCGAATGCTCATGTACAGTTACTTACTGTCCTGAGGCTTTCCCCAACACCCACACACCCCACCTCCAATCCCTAATATGCAGGTGGAGAGCTATCTATGAGTGCTTTTGAAAAAGAGAGAGCAAGACCAGTTTTTACTGTGAGGAAGCTCCTTCAGCTGTTGTTTCATTCTACATTTGTTCTCTAACTCCCTGATTTATTGATTTATTTCTTGAACAATTCAAAGAAAACTGAAAACTCACCCTCTCTGCTATTTCTTTGAGTGCCGCTTTGGTCTCAGCCATGTTTGGTGGGGGCGTGCGTGCCAGTGCGAGATGATTTTCCTCCTTTCCTTCACATGCACTCTATTACTATAGTGGCAACCTCGAATTCTTAAAATTAGTCATGAAGCTGTGGCTTTAATAATTTAAATAAAAGCTTATCACAGAAAAGCAAATATTTACAAGTATGAGTCATCTAATTTAAAGAAATTAATTAAAAGTAAATGCTGAAGTGATTTAAAACTAAAGAGCCATTACCAAATAAAATGTTATTTACCATTTGCCCCATGTCAGCTCATTTTCGAGCTTCAGAGATATGGAATGCTAAGCTCTCCCCCTGTTTTTGTGTATCACAAGCTTCCAAACCTACCCACCTCTGTGGGAACTAGATCTCTTTCCCTGTGGCATGGCAGGTACACCCAGAGTTCTCAGGTGTGAGGGATCTGAGGATGTTCCAGTGCAGTGGTGGAGAGCAGTGACCCAAAGGCAGAAGATGGAGTTGGAACTGTGCAAGGAACTACACTGCCCATGTTCCAGGTGGCTTAGCTTTTTCTGAGCCTCCATGTCCTCATGTGTAAAATGCAGATATTAGGGACTGTCTTTCCTCACCTTGCAGGGCTGTGGTGGGAACTGAACAAGAAAATTGCAAGCAAATCAGATGATCAATCATACTGAGGTCCTCAGTACTTGTTGAATTTGAAGTCACACTTGCTTATTTTTTAAAAGTATAATCAGATATTCTATATGGAGTCCAAAGTGACTGCCCCCAAACCTAGATTGAGCAAATACGCAAATTTGTAAGCCAATCCCAACTAAATGGGACACCTTGAGTCCCAGCTAAATGGTGGACACCTTGAGTCCCCTCCACATTTATATGTGCCAGTTCAGGAAATTCTTGTACCAGGTTGCAACCAACAGACTCATTTTACATAAATACACAGACACACTGACACACACACGCACATAAGGCTCACATAGTATCTTAAACTTTTTAGCTAATTGCTAATATTTGAAAGCCAAGGGCTTTCACATTAAATTCAACTTTACTGTTATTTCTTTTAACTCAGAACTTGTCTTCCTACCAGGCCATAATCAGCTGGAGCCATCTTCTGGAAGTAGGGTCTTAGTCTTCCTTGGACCCTGCTCCTGTCTGCTTCTTGCAATATTTGCCACCTGTCCCCACTGCTATTTAGCTTCACAGCCCCTTGTCCTTTGGTTTTGCACCATCAAATGCAGTTTGCATTTTCTACTTACAGGTGTATCCAAATTCTCCACTTTAAAGGGTGAGGGTCATGGGAGATAGACTAAAATTTCTATCATCTCATCCAATCTACTTTTAAAACCTTTAAAAATACATTATCTATCTAGTCTTCAGATAGGAACTCCAAAGACAGGGTCATATCCAGGGAGTTTCAGACAAGTCATTTTACCTTCTTAGACCTTATCTTCAATTCAGTAAAATGAAGATATTGGAATAAGTTGCCTCTAATGAGTTGGGAGGTACTATTTCATGACCCTGCCAGGAACCACACAGGCTCCAGTCCAAGATGACCTAAGCTCACATTGCTGCTTTTCAGCCTGACCCCTGTAAAGGTGACTGTGACTGGACCTCTTCACTTATCTGTGCCTTGGTTTCTCCATCTGTAAATTAATATGTGCTTTTCTTCTCACAGGAGTGAATGAAAAGATAGGGGTAAAAGCATATTGAAGGAAAGTTGGGATAAAGTGAATCCAAGATCTTATATTACTCTTATGTAATTAGGAAGGGAAACCTGCCCTGCCTAATGGGATTACTGGATCAGAAATCACAGTCTGCAGTGAGACGCATTAGAGAGATTATTTCTGTGGCTGGCATGGTAACTCTGAAGAATTTTTACCTCAGCCCTCAGCAGGGCAAGAGCAGACTTCAGTTAAAGGAAAATGTGTCCTGTTTCAGAGGAGGTAAACTCTAATTTACCTCCTTCTTCCATGGTTTTATGAGGAATGTATGTAGTTAACTGTTGTCAGGTTGTTAAGCAATTTGATGAGGTGTGAACTAGCCCTTTAATTGTTTTATTTACAACATACTTACAATTCACTAACATCTCATTGGGGAATTCTCTACTTAGTTGATTAAGAGTGGTTTAGCTAACTACAATTTGGTCAAACCAGAAGCTGAATAATAGCCTTCAAAATTTGAGCAGGCTTAAACTCATTTGTAAATATGGAGAGACACTGAGCTGAGTTTTGAAAGAACAATATCAACAACAACCAAAATATGAATTAAATTGTTAATCACGTTCATCATCACCATTTAAAAAAATAGTAACTTGGAATGTCAAGATGAGGAAAAAATAACTGAATTTAAATTTACTAGCTCTTCTCTAGTACTTTCTCTAGTAATAAGAAATGGCTTGGGGCTGGGGTTCTGGTAGAGTGCTTGGCTCACAAGTGTGAGGTACTGGGTTCGATCCTCAGCAGTACATAAAAATAAATAAATAAAGATATTGTGTCTATCTACAACTAAAAAAAAAGAAATGGCTTAAGGGGAACATTTCATTTGTTGGGGAGAGGCTATCAAAATTGCTTTTAGAAATCAAAAGCTTACTTAAAGAATTCCTTCATTCTTTCTCTGTGGCTATAAACCTGGACAAATGAAACTTATAATGTTACCCTGAGCCAGAAGGCCATCTCACTCCCTGGTTTGTAACAATGATAAACCAACCCCCCAAAATATCATCAATCATCTAAATAAAGTGTGAACCCCACCTTCTATCCCAGAGGATCACACTGCCTACCTGTGCACATAGACTCAATACCAAGTAAGTGCCATGGGATACCTGTTGTAGGTACAATTTCCAATGAGGGGTGTGTTGGGTTGGGGCAAGCAGAGGCAAGGGATCTGTGAGTGATGGGGACCCTATAAGGGAGGCAGTTGAAAAATTGATATTGGTGGAAAAACTCACAGGCCAACTGAAGTGTTGTTGTTTTTGTCAAAATATCCATCCCTGAACCAGATTCCCTTCTATGTCCTTATGGGGCAATGACAGTAATGTCAGAAGATTAAGTCATGATTGGTTTAGATTTATGTGGTAAGAGTATAAGATCATGGAAACTCTTTAACATAATGCAGGCATTATATTTGTTTGGGAGACATTTTGCCTCTAATCATTCTACTTCATCACCTGTGTTCTTGTGTGTCTCCAATAAACTGTGAGCTTCACGGTGGTAAGGACCACTGCCAAGTTCACTGTTGACTACCCAGTGTCTGGCACATGGCAGCACTCAATATGATATTTACAAATGGATGCTATCTGGATATTTCTGTTGTGAGAAAAAAAGGCTTCACTTTTCTTGAGTGCCCATTTGAGTTTCAACCTCATACCTGTCTCGTCCTGCAGCCAGCATTCTGCTTGTTGCCTAGTGACAAAGCTCCCATTACAGGCAGCAGTTCCAGTGAACAAGATAGCTCTGAGGCTCTGCTCAGCTGCTCTGTAGTGAACAAGAGCTCTGGGCTTGGAGTCAAAGGTCCTGGGTTCAAGTCCCAGCCCTGCCACCAGCTTCAACTGAGATGTTTCTCTGTGTCCATCTTCTTCACTTTGAAATCGAGATTATAATATATGCCAAGCTTATGGTGTTAGAAGATCAAATTAAAGAAGTGCAGAGAAGTCCTGTGTAGCTGACAAATCCTATTTGATTACTAGACATTACTATTTCTAGCATTACCTCTCCACCATCTGAGGCCCGGTCCTTCTTAATAGAATGCTCAGAGCAATGAGATCCTAGCCTGAGTCTTAATGGCCAACATGGGTGCCTTCACTCACTGCTGGGCCTTCAAGATGCCAGTAGAACTTTGCCTTGTCTTGTAAAGACTCCCTTTCATACTGTGCTCTACTGTGCCAGTTAGGACCTTAGATTTTTGTTCAAACTGGTTGGACTTCCCTTTCTCTGATAACATGAACCACCAGACCTATTTTACTGCATTCCTCTGGGGCTTCTCTTGATGGCTTCCTTCTATGGCTGTGTTTGGGTCTTAGCTGATCTCCAGCTGAGCAATCCTGTCCATCAACATACACTGTACTATGGGCACAGAAAGAGATGAAAAGAACATGGAGGTTATCAGGTTGGGTTTCCATTTAATCAGTGTTTGACTTTGGGTAAGTTGCTTATCCTCTGTCACATAGTCTCAGTCTCCTCATCTGCAAAATTTGGTTATCTGCTTGCATTGAGTAGTTAGGAGGGTTAAATGACAAGGTGTACAAAGCACTTAGCGTACCACCTGGGCATGCCAAGTGACTGATAAAGCCTGGTTGTTATTGCTATTATTATTTATCCTGCCTCAACTTTTACTTTCCTTATTCCTGATTTCATAACTTCTTATGTGCTTTTCTCAGTCTTTCAAATATTCTCATATGTTCAGAAGCATTTTTCTTCTCCAAAAATCTGCTTCCTCCAGATGGAAGTGAAGCAAGTTATCACCACTTTCCCAAAATTTATGGACTATGTGTTCACTCAAAAGACATACAAAATACACTAAAATGTATACTCTAAACAGTTGTTCTTTTTTCTCTTCTCCTACTTATATTCTATATTTCTAATTGCTATTTATGTGTGGGTCAACGTTGATGTCAGTTTGTGATTGTTCCTGTTCTCAGAGAAAGACAAACACAATTACATATGCAGCTATAAAGTGACTTATAGGTGCATGCGTCCAAACCCAGAGGAAGTTGGACAGCATCCAAAAGACCATCAGGCATGGTCTCTGAAGAGACATAACATTCCCTCACTTGTCTTTTTCCTTTATGTGGGATTATTTGGATAGGTGAAAGACTGGGCTGTATTTACTTGAGGAAGTATGCCTGAGGTCTGTGGGTCAAATAACAATCAGACTTGAAAGTAGAGAATGGTTTGGTGCATTGGTCTGACAGATAATTTTTTTTTGTGAGGGAGAGGATTGGTACTCATCCTACTTTTGTGAATATATGAAAAGCTCTTATGTGAATAAGAGTTCCAGGTTTTCTCTTTCATCTTTGATTCTATCTTCCCTTCTTCCCTTGTGATCAGAGTTGGGCGGTTGTTTTTGCCTGCCTCGCCTCCTGTTCCACTTTATCTTGGTGATACCATTCTGTTCTTCTGGGACTCATTCGATGCCCATTCTCAGTCCATGTGGTTCTAGAGCGACTCCACCACTAATGCTAGAGCTTGATGTCACCCAGACCTGGCCAATCAAAACATTCCATCTTGTTGGGCACAGTGATTGTTTGTGGTTAAGGACATACCCCACATAAAAGCAACCTGAAGCAATTCTGGGGCATCTGTCAGATATAGTAAAATGAGACAATCCCTATTCTGTTTGAGTGACTGAGAAGCTAAGTGCTAAGCCTGGCACTGTGGGCAGTCAGGTTGAATGTTGACATCATGCGGGAAAACCTGGTCTAAGAAAGAAGCCAATGCAGAAGAGAAAAGTCAAGAGATGAGAAGGCAGACAAATGCTTATGGCCTTCTCTGAGTTCCCGGGTAGCTGAACCTGAAGATAAATCTGTCCTTGGACTTTTAAAAAAGCTATAATTGCCAATAGATTTCTTTTTCTATACTGAATATATGAAAATATATGAATAATGTAGGAGGAGACAAATACTTAACGATTATTTGCATACAGAGCAAAGTACCTATTGGTATACATGTAAGTACTATAGGATAAACTACTTAGAAGGAGCAGCTGGTCATTCTCTTTGGAAACCACTTGGGGAGAGAAAGCTTCACGGTCTCAGCATGGCACAGCTCTCAACATCTCCAAGGTGGAGAAGGTGAAAACAAAGGTCTACAATATTTCCCTCATTTAGTAGTGATAAAAAGAGTCTCAGGTGAAGAATAAAAAGAGGCCTGGAATGTAGGAGGGTGCCTGTTGGATCGTTGGTCCTTGACAAACTTCTTGAGGCTCAGATGCCTATGCCTGTAACTAACTTTCATAACTACATATGCAAATGTGTAGAAAATGAATAATCTCAAACTCTAGTCCTGTAGCAATTGTCTAGTAGGTGACAACTATGGGCAGTATGTGAATATTTTGAAATTAAGTTTGTAAAAATAAAGCATGCCAGGAAAATTTCTGCTCTCTCACATCCAAAGGAGTAAGTTAGCAAAATGATGCTCTCCTTGTACCCATCTCTTTAACTTGCTCCTCTTCCTTCCAGCCACAGAAATATGCAGCCTTAATCAGTTCCTCTTCTCTGTCTGCCTCTGTTTATGTTCACCACTTGAGATGGGCCTGGATCTGGAGTTGCTGTGGGAACAGAGGTCTGGGGAGCTTGACTTGTGTGAGATCCTAATCTCATCCCGCAGCATACTGATTTTATAAAAAGACTTACAAGGTTCATGCTGTTTATTTGAATGGCAAACACATTATTCCATGGCCTAAGAACATGGAAACTTGTTTCTAAGGAGCAGCACAAGGCTGCCAGCTTGCTAGGGCTCTTTTCTGTGTGTTTCTGAAAATGTACCAGTCAGGGTTTCCTAGAAATCTCGGAGAGTTGGAGTTTTCCAGTGAACAGTTAGGGCCACAGCAATGGAAGGTTTCCCAAGAGCTTGAGCCTGCTATGACATGGCTTGGCAAGTACAGCTCAGACAAATACGGAGCTCTCTTTCATTTTCTTTAATTTCTAAAAAACTGGACTAAGGTATAACTTACATGCAATAGATGTGCCCATTTTAAGTGTTCAGTTCCATGAGGTTTTACAAATGTACACATCTGAACCACCACCAGACTCGAGAATTCTAATTCTACTTTGTTCATTGATGCTTCTTCTTGATCCACCCTTAAAACTGAGCATTCCCTAGCTCCACAGAAGACACATGCAAAAAATCCCACACTTAAAAGAAATCATTACTTGTTTGGAAAAATTCCAATCACTCATGTTTGATAAACATTGCTGAATGTATTTTTTTTTTTTTTAAACCCAGGTCTGGATGAATAGCAAAAACGAGAAATTTGAGCTCTGGAAAGAATTCTTTGGGATAGATACAAACTATTGAAATTGAAACGTGGAAAATATGCCATGTTCTCTCAATCACAATTATTCTATTGCTTTATGCCTTTCTATGAGAGGAAGTATTTTTTTCATGACAAAAATACAATGTACCAAAAAAAGAATTTGCTTTCAATGAAAGAATTTTCATGGCTCAATTAGAAAGTCTACACAACTTAATACAAACAGAATGTCCACTTACTATGACTGAAAATCAAGAACTGTCCTTTTTGACACCTTCACAGGGAAACATCTGGAAAGATTTCCCTCAGTTGTGCATTCTTTCCTGTGCTTTTGCCTTCTTTTCTTTTTCTGCACTAAAATTGAGTTGAGTGCCTACTGTGTGCCAGCTACTATGCCAGGCTCAGGACACCATGGTGATGAGGCTAAGGCCCTGCCCTTAGGGCACCTATGACCTTTGCTTCCTCTGAGGCAAACCCACTCCCACTCTCCTCCCATGTAGGGTGTGTCTGTTGCTCTTGCCGCAAAGCAAGGCTACAAATGGGAACTGAGGAAAGAGAAGGGAACAGAAAAAGGGAGAAAAATAGCTCAGTAACTATTTTCCACTTGATGAAGGACAGCTACTCTGTTTTTCACCTTTGGTCAGGGTTGGGGTTTGTGGTAGAAGAATATTTTAAAAATCCAAATTAATAAAAAGCAAAAACCCAACTAGAACAGCCTAATATCTGAATGCTTGCCAGAGGCTCTCTATATTAGGGAAAGGAAAAGCCATGGCGAGAAATTAGAGTTATTGCCAATACAAAGATGTGCCAGAAGCTTCCAGTAATTACTGTTATTTCTTACATGTCAGAAACTTGGAGAATATAAACTGTTTCTGGTGGCCTGGTCTTGCTATTCAGAACACTGGAGCAGCGGCTTACAAAATATAGATGCAGGTAGTATGAAAATCAACCACCAGATCTAAATCCCAGATACTCTAGTGCTCATTGCGGTCATTAGGAATGTGATGAACAGGCATTTTGAATCCTTTTCCGTAGTTTCTTCATGAAATCGCTAAGAAGTCAAACAAATTCTACACCACAAATATAATTGTGGTTTATAAAGAAATGAAAAGGATTTGTAAGAATACTTGTTTAGTTCTTGACCAATGACTTCTGTGATTTTCCAAGAAATGAGGGCTCATACTATGTTGGCTCTGAAACCTATGATTTCTATCAGATTAGAGACTAGACTCCACAAGGCACCTGGTAGTTATGTGGGTCTGTTCTTCAACTGTGGTTGTAAATGTGGCTCTCAAGACACCAGTGTGGGGCTTACTTCTCAAGACCCAAGAATAGGAGAGGATAGGTTGGCAAGGAAGCTCCTGGTTTTTAACTTCTTGGAAGAAAGATTCCAGAAATTCACAGTGCATATTTTCATGAAAAATTTGCCATAAACAATGGGCAAAGACTTACAGCTGCCTCCACACACTTGGCACCAAGGTTTACAACTCATAAAATTCTTTAAATAATAAGCAAGTATAGTGACACTTGCCCCAGATTGAAATTATGCAACTGCCTTTGTATAACAGAAAACTAGCACCCATGGTAGTCTCTTTGAGGGATAAATGGTTTCAATAATTGAGCATCAAATAGTAGGTCAAGCAGAAGAAAAATATGACTTTAAATGTATAAAATTATGAGATCCAAATAATTTCTACCCTTATGCCACATTCCTAAGAAAGTATATATATTTTATGTGTATCCCAAGATTATGTATAAAGAAGGTTAATGAAAGGAAACAACATTTTCCACTGCCCCTTTAAGATAAAGAGGGCCAGGAGAACTGCATGAGATAAGATATCTCATATGAAGAAAATTCTCTAGTAATCTCTCACCGACAGAACCCTCCCTAGATATTAGGTGACAAGAGAGAAAATCGTAATAGAATAATAGCCTTTCACATAAAAGAATTATGGTAAGTTGACATTAGGTTGAGATGCAGTCCAGTCAAAATGAAAGAAGTTCTGAGCTCAGCCTGTCACAGAGTCTCTAAAAGAGGACAATCAATATGTGTTTTCAAACTGTCTTCCTCTTATTCAGCCTGCAGTAACTTGAACTGGAAATTGGCTTTTTATGGAGATTTATTACAATAGCATTGCCATTCAAGAATAGGTGGCTATCATCATAAATAAAGAACAGACACAAAGGGACATGAAAATCCAAGACACAGAGAGAATTTGTCAAGGTGGGTAAATCATGCATTTACTTATATTGCAAATAAATACACACTACTAAAATCAATCACTCATTAGGAGAAAATCTTTTTTCTGCCCTGGAAAAACCAAGTCAAGCTGCCATGGTTTGAGTTTCTTGAGTATTCTTGGCCTTCTAGGGGGCTCAGAAACCCTGACCATTGGTTTATGGCACATCTAAGCTGCTCAGATGAACAAGGGACTTCCATGACCAGCAAACCTGCTGTGGCCCGAGGGTTGGCACTCAGGAGCACCAGTGCTGATTAGGTTTGCTTTCTGCGGGAGACCACAACGCTAGTGAAATCTAGTTCAAAGCCCTTCCTGAAACAAGGGGAGAGAAACAGCTGACTGACAGACTCCTTATTCCCGACACTTGCCTTATAAGTGGAAAAGGGAGGTCCTGTGTTGCTCCACATTTCCTTTGGACACTGGAATCTGTGTAAGTGAACGTGTTTCCATGTCCAGCCCTGTTGTTTCAGCTGCTGGGGTATCAATTACACCCCGCCTGGGGATGCTGACCTCTGCAAGGGCTGCCGGCCTACTGCCCCCTTCTCCAAGGGCTCTACATTTAAATAAATGCCTGTGATTCTTCCTGAGGCTACCACTCTGGCCTTCTCATCCCCACTAAATGATTCATTAGGTAGGATTAACCCTTTACAAACTACTATTTACTGAAGGGTTCCCTGGGGATTCTCCTACACACTCCATCATTTTTAGCCATTATAAACAGCCGGTCCCAGCAGGGTGGAATCCACTTTAGGGCTACTCAGGTTGACAATGTGGGTTTTGTTAGCCTCAATTTACTTAAAAGCTCAAGACAGCATTTACTTTGTGAGACGGAGCCCGCACATTTTCATCTCCCAGCCTCTGCATTCCAAATATGCCTCTCACCATAAACACCTTTGTGGGCATTGCACCATAAAGACTGAACCAGGAAAGGATGATCCTACCAAGACTGTGGAGTTACCTGGGACCTATTTTCCTGCCTCCACTACCCAGGTCTCCTTTTTGGTTAGTGCCATTTTCTGCCTGTAATCAGCTATGTGTACAATGAATAGTGCCTGCCAAATGGCCATTTGTGGGCACAATTAGACACCTGTGCCTTCAGACAAGTTGCAAGCACCTAATTGTGTCTGCATGTAGTCACTTGTGGGTGCAATTATCCAGAAATCCAGGTGTGCCTGGCATTATGCACGATTTAAGGGGCAAAATGTTTTCCAAAAAGAAGGTTCAGGTTGAACATGTGCCCATCAAACTTTCAGCAGGGTGGCTTAGCAGAAACTATCAGCATATTGTATTTATGGAACTTCTTTGTTTTAGGGTCTACAGTAGTGCTTCCCAATAGAAAATATTTGGCTATACAAATAGGCATGCACATATTTATAGTGCCTACAAGGCAGTGTAAGATGCTGAATACACTCAAACGTGTATTTAGATGTTTGGAATGTTTGGATTCCAAAAGGAAAACTTCAAGATTTATATATCTTTTGTTATGTTTTAAATGGTTGCAGTTCATCCAAATGAGTATGGCAAACCACACATATAACTTAGAATTTTCTAGTAGTCACAATCAAAAGAAAAGTGAAACTGGTGAAAGTAATTTTAATAATGTTTTGACTTAATACATCAAATATTATTTTAACCCATAGTCATTATAAGGTAATTGATATTTAAAATGTGCTTTTAGTATCAAGTAGTGGCACCTGATATGTATTTTACATTTAAAGTGCATCACCATTTGGACTAGCTACATATAAGTGTCTCATAGCTGCACATGGCTGTGGCTACCATATTGGGTAGTACATGTCTACGGGGAATCATCTCCCATCGTCATTGCTTGAATTTTTAACCTCTAAGCACTCCCCTAATTGGTTGCAAAATCAGATTTCAAAGACATAATATTTGAAAATGTCCTTCAATGCCTTAGGATGGTCATGGGTAACATGGCTCTTTATCATAAATACTTTCAGCAAAATAATGTGTAAGTGAACGTGTTTCCATGTCCACTGTTGAAAACCTGACCCTACCTCTTTGTATTTTGGTTTATGAGTACCTTGGGGCTGGGTTTGGCTGTTTAGACAGAGTTAGAGGAGGAGCAGCTAGGATTGGAAGAGGGGTGGAAGTTGGGTGGGGGGCGAAGGACAGGATAAAGGAACATATTCAAGATTGTGGCAGCTCTCAGCAATATCTTTTGTTATGTTTTAAATGGTTGCAGTTCATCCAAATGAGTATGGCTTTAGATGAGTTTAAAAGAAGGCATGTTTCATTTTGGTTGCATTGGGGGTTACTGAATTAAAATTTGGTGAGAAACTCAAGAGCTCATCTTTTTCTCAGCTGTAAAAGGAAGATACAATTGAACCTTGTCAATCAAGTTGTGGTGAGAATCAAATGAGTTGACACACGTGAAATACTTAGCACAGGGCTTGCACACAACAGGCAGTCAGTGGATATAGGCTGCTATTATCTCCTTCTCCAACCCATCATCATGATGTCTATCTCTAAGTCTTTCCCGAAGAGCACGTACCCGGCCTACCCTCACCACACACACACTCAGGTGGAGGGAGATGTTTGACTTCTTTGCACGTGGTTTCCAATGTCCCTTAATTCTCCAGTCCTCATTACCAGACATGCAGGCCATGTGCTCTGAGTTCAGGACTCAAATGTGCACATCTCTGATTCTCCCATCCATTCCCAGCAGACTTTTGAGCTATGTCACAAATATTGCCACGGAATTGGTCAAACGGAGACTCAACGCCTCTTATGATGCTCTAATATTCATTTCACATGCACAAAACAAGAATCCTTGGAGAGCAGGCACTGTGCATTTTCTTTCCTGAGAACAACCAATTTCCCACACTTTGGTAGCAGTGAAATTGTATTCCTATACTATCAGGTTGTATTTTTACACACCTGCATCCCCTCTCCTTAGCCTTACTCCATTCCTGTCCCTACCGCTTCAGCAATGACCAATTCAACAACCCAGCTGTCCTGGGTTCAGTGCCCTTTCACCAGCTGTCACAGGGAACTGCTCACTAGAATCTCTCTTTTCCAAATTTTTGTGCTTTGCCTGCATCAGTCAGTAAGGGAACTGAGCATGCCCCATTTTGCTCCAAGCATCGCTCATGAACCCCTCATTTGACTCCGTCAGAGGCAAGGCCACTTTCTGTGTTTCCTCTGTCTTCCTCTTTTCTCCCCATCCTCCCCACACACCTCAAGGAAACCTCTCCTTGTTTCTATTGGTTCCATTTGTTCTTTGTTTCATTGCCAAAAAACATCTGAGAAAAGGTAATAATCTAGACTATGGAATTTTTTAAAGAAAAAAGAATATCCCAAAGGAACCAAAGTCATCAGCATGGACAGAGGCCAGATGCCTCCTGAGAACCTCCAACACAGCTTCCAGCTACTTCCTCATCCTCTTGGATTGAAGCTGCTTTATATCAAGCACAATTATTAAAATAGATGAAACATGATTTGTTATTCAATTTTATATTTTTCTGCTTTAATTATCAACATTGTAATAACATTCTTAAAAGTATTATTTCCTCATTCTGTTTCCTTTCATTACTTTTCATTTTTGTATGAGGCTCTGGTGTATCAAGACAGGAGGGCATGGATTTATCCTGAATTTATTATCTGTGGAGGTAATAAATTATCACTCACACTGGAGCAGGTATTTCAGAAAATGTCCCATAGCAACAATAGTTTTTAAAAGAATCTTCACTCAGATAGTACTTCAACAATGTAGCACTGTTTCTGTGAGAAGTGCACCTCGACTCCCAGGACACTTCATGTGTGCACATGCTATAGAAATAGTCTGAGATTAAGGACTGAATGCATGAGATGATGTATTTGGGCTGGCTAATCTGAGCCATCACCAGGCTGTGTGGACTAGCTCTTAATCCAGTACAAAAAAAAGCTGCCTCAGCCAGGCACAGCAAAACACACATATAATCCCAGCGGCTTGGCAGGCTGAGGCAGGAGGATGGCAAGTTCACAGCCAGCCTTAGCAAAAGCGAGGCACTAAGCAACTCAATGAGTCCCTGTCTCTAAATAAAATACAGATTAGGGCTGGTGATGTGGCTTAGGAGTTGAGTGCCCCTGAGTTCAATCCATGGTACCCCCCACCTCTCAAAAAAAAAAAGCCGCTTCAGAGGAGATACCTTCAAGTGCCTAAAAGCTGGAGTTGTGTCTTACTTTTTTACTCTAAGAAAGTCAAATTAAATTTTCAGGCTGCTCAGATGTTTTTAATTGAAAGCATTAGTTAATGCTCTGCCCTTTTCAAATGCTTCTTATGAACATTTTCTCAAATACACATTTCCAAAAAGCATCCAGGTATTTGGTATTTGATACTCAAATTGTAGTCAAAACTTTATGTTACCAGTCGCTTTTGGTATGAAATAGAAAAATCTTGGTGTTAAACTTGCTCTGATTATCTACAAAAGGCTATTATAATTATTGTTGCATCAAAGATAGCAGCTTTTCCCCAAAGTTTTTGAGTATATGATGCCTTCCATGATTTAACACACAGAGAAGGAAGCGACTATCTGCAGAATGGTGGAAGCACAGGAAGAGTTTTAAGTGTCTCCTCTGTGACTATCACTAAGAGATCCATTTGTGTCTCAAAATTCAATTCCTTATGATTAATTCTTTGAAGAACTGCTGTCATTTGTAGAGAGATATAAAGCCACTTTTTTTTTTAGGCACTGTAATGTGTTCCTTGAATTTTTGTGTAATTAAAAAAATAGGCATTAGCATAGCTTTGCGTGCCAAATTTGAGACAGCAGGTAACTGATGCATGTCCCCAGCTTGCCCTTTGGTCATGGACCCTTGGTCCCAGCCATGAAGCAATATCAACATGCCCTTTTGATACAGTGTCACCACACACATGTCATTCCCATTATTACAGATGTCAAAGAAGAGACAGGAGCAGCCTGGTTTAATATAGGCATGAATGATAGTGTGAGATTGGCCCTTGCAGGGCATTCTGCTAAAATGGGTGATTCAGAGATGCTATGCCTCATACTTGAAAAAAGATCTAAATTTATTACGTTTAATGTTTAATATAAATCACCAAACCTGAATGTGTTATAAAAATGAGCTAAAATGCTGCTTAACAGACATTATTAAAGCGTCTTAAGTGTGGAGCCATTTCTAATTGGTAAAAGTTCACAGATGAACACTTCTTGCAAGTATTCATTTTTAAGAAATATTTCTTCCAGGAAGAAGGCCCCTATTTCAGCATGAGATATAATCCATAGGACAAATCTCTTTATGAAAGTATCATCTATAAGTTCACAGAAGGAATCTCAGTGAAATCTATGATTTAAACCTTAGTCCTCACTTACTTTAATGTGAGCCAAAATCAAGTTTAAAAATAATTAAGAATAAAATGATAAACAGTCCAAAGCTAGTGTGCTTGGAATAAAACCACTCTGAGACAATAAATGTCAAGAGCCTATCTGCTATTACCAGTCTGACAAAAAAATTAAAAGAATAGTGCAGAAAATGATCTGTGCTGTTTTTATCATCTTGATTAAAGGATAGAAACATGGGTAATTTAGAATTAATCTGTGAAAGAATATGCTGTCATTTCAATTATAGGAAGGAGCATCAGTCTTTAGCCTCCCAACTCAGTCAGCAAAGACACCACTGTAAACCAGAGAAGTTTGGCCTCTAAAATGGGACATGCAATAAACCAATTTTTGCCACAAAATGTGATTTGCAAGATGGGTTTGAAGTAGTGCTGGCTGAACACCACCTCTGCTGGGGAGTGAAATTAAAACTGTCATCCGTTCGTACACAGTCCCAGTAGCTTGGTGGCTTCTGGTGTGAGCTGGTGCATAACCACAGCTGCCTTCCCTTTGGGCACCGAGCCACCCCTGTGGGGACTCTGCCCTTCAGCTTGTCTACTAGAACTCTAAGCCCATAGTGGAACGGTGCCTCTCAGGAGACCTCATCTCTGAAGATGAGGACAAGAGGTCAGGAAAAAGTGACTAAGCCACAATGACTTTTTTCTCCCTTATATGGATCACCCCAATTTTTCTATTCTTTAACTTGGACAAGCCTCCTACCCTCATTTTTGTTTCCAAAATGTAGATTCTGAACAATTCACATTTCTTCATTTCTGTTTTGAAAAGAAATTCAAGGCCCACAAAAATAAAAATCAGAATTCTAGGAAGAGAAATACATTTTCTTACAGCTACAGTTATCTTATTTTTATGGGAATATTTTTTACATTTTATGAATTTAAGTGTTTGTGATACTACATGAACATTGGGGCCTCTCCATTTGACAACATCATGTAGATACTATTTTTCCTTATGATTCTATTTTTATCATCCATTCTTAGGATTTTGCCCTATATTAATTGGTCTAATTTGTAAGGATATATTATTTTATAGTAGACATCCTCATATATTGTGCTAATAATTTAACTACAGCTTTCTATAAAGGTGTGGAGGTGATTGTAAGGGTTATAGATGTGCTTTTCCTAACTTCTTAAATGTCACAAGTGCATGCAAGAGCTGGCCTTTCTTTTTTATTTTTTCTTGTTCTTTGAATGCACATCATTATAGAATTGACAAAGGATCTAAAACTCTTGCTTTGAATGACATAATACTAATAACACTAGCTACTACATTTTTATTTGTAATTTACTTACAGTCAATCAACATATAGAAGTTTACCTGATCTAAGGGACTGAGAATATCAGTTAAGGTAAGGGGAGATAGGGAAAGAAGCAGAGTCTATGGGAAACCAATTCCTGGGCCAGCTGTTTGGCTCATCAGTGGAATAGTAGCTGCTCAGTGGCTAATGCAGCAGTCTTTGCAAATGTCCCTGGTGACTATCTAGAAGAAGTTCCTAAAGAGTGAATTGACATTAACGCAAGGAACAATCCAGTGAGGTGGGCTCTGCATTTACACCATCAAAACATAAAGGTTAGATACTCGCGTACAGCTTGGGCTGCTTTCTATGAGCATTATCCTTATCAATGTTCCAGAAATAAATGTCATGGAAGAGTCCACAAGATAAAAAAGAAAAAAAAAACGTATTTCTTTGGTGAGCAATCATTCTGAACCAATCCGCAAGTTAGGCAAATACTCAGGAAGTTGCCCAAGTAGCTTAAAACATTAACTGCACTGAAGTATCTCCCAAGAACAGGAAGACCGGGACACTTTTGGAGACACTGAACACATTAAAGAGCCTATTAAAAAAACTATTTTCATTAGTGCTTTTCATCTTGGTGAAAGAAAAAAATCTTTACAAACATTATATTTAAGCTATACTATGTAATATTTAAAAATTTGTTGTCTATTTACTATACTTTTATTCTTTGTTCTCCCTTATAGTTTTTTTAAATGTTTTTTTTTTTTTTTTTTGTAATAGGGATTGAACCCAGGCACACTTAACCTCTGAGCTACATCCCCGCCCTTTTGAAATATTCTGTTTTGAGACAGTATCTTGCTAAGTTGCTTAGCACCTTGCTAAATCGCTGAGGCTGGCTTTGAATTCGCAATCCTTCTGCCTCAGTCTCCTAAGCCACTGGGATTATAGGCAAACACCACTGTGCTTGGCTGTCTTATACTATTTTATTTGATAAATTTTTTTTTTTTGGTACTGGAGATTGAACTCAGGGGTGCTCGACCACTGAGCCACATCCTCAGCCCTATTTTGTGTTTTATGTAGAGACAGGGTCTCACTGAGTTGCTTAGCTCCTCGCCATTGCTGAGGCTGGCTTTGAACTCGTGATTCTCCTGTCTCAGCCTCCATAAGTGCTGGGATTACAGGCTTGCGCCACCGCGCCCGGCTCTATTTGATAAATTGACCCAGCTGGGATTTGAATACTGAACTTCATGTATATTACTTTTTCCTTTATAATTTATCCACTACTCATTATTTATCAAATCCTGTGAGTTAGTACTTATTCACAATGTTTTGCCATTTATCCACTATATTTCAAGGATAAAAATAGAAAAATTATTTCCACCAAACATTTGCTTTTCTTGGCCCTGATGGATATTGTTTGATTTTTAAAGCAGCAAACAGGATGCTCAGAAATGTATTCAAGTCCTAACTAATACAGTAAGACAAGAAAAGGAAATAAGACATATACAGACTGGAAAGGAAAACATAGAACTGTCTGTTCTGAGGTGACATGATCATTTTTGTAGAAAATATGAAAGAATTGAAAATAAAACTCTTGGAACTAATAAGTGATTATAACAAGGTTGTAGGAGATGAGGTTAATATACAAAAAATCAACCACTTTCTTAAATACCAGCTCTGAACAAGTAGAATTAAATAAAAAAAACAATGCCATTTACAGTGGCATCCCCCCAAATGAAATGCTTAGGTGTAAATTCAGAAAATATGCATAAGATCAATAAGGAAAGCGACAAAATTATGATCAAAGAAACTAAGAAGAACTTAATAGATTTATATTCCATGTTCATGTATGGGAAGACTCAATATTATCAACATGTCAGTTCTCCTCAAATTGATTAATACATTCAATGAAATCCCAGTTCAAATCCCAGAAAGTTATTTTGTGGATATCAATAAACTGACTCTAAAGTTTATACAAAAGGCAGAAGACAGAATGGCCAACAAAATATTGAAGGAGAAGAACAAACTTAAAGAACTGACATTACCCAACTTCAAGATTTACCATAAATCTATGGTAATCAAGGCAGTGTAGTATAGGCAAAAGGGCAGACAAAGGAGTCAATGGAACAGACAGACGTCCCAGAAATAGATTTACATAAAAATAGTTCACTAGTTAAAGGCCACACAACAGAGAAAAGGCAGGCAGTCTTCCTAACAAACAAATTAGGCTGAAACAATAGGATATCCACATGCAAAAAAAAAAAAAAAATCTAGCCAGGACTGGTGGCAGAGGTTTGTAATCTAGCAACTTGAAAGGCTGAGGCAAGAGGATTGCAATGTCAGCCTCAGCAATTTAGGGAGGCTCTAAGTAACTTAGTGAGACCCTGTCTTAAAATAAAAATAAAAAGGGCTGGGGATGTGGTTCAGTGGTTAAGCAAGAACCCGTGGTACCAAAAATAAAAAATAAAAAAAAATAAAAAAGTAAACATAGACGTTATACTATTCATAAAAATTAACTTAAAATGGATCAAAGATCTGAATGTAAAACGAAGAACTATAAAACTCCTAGAAGATAAAATAGGAGAAAATAAATGATCTTGGATATGGGGGTGATTTTTAGATACACCAAAGTCACAATCCATGAAAGAAAGAATTAATAAGCTGAATTTTGTTAAAATTAAAAACTTTTGCTCTATCAAGTAAATGAAAAGAGAATACATAGACTAGGAGAAAATATTTTCAAAAGACATATCTGATAAAAGATCATTATCCAAAATAAACATCTCTTAAAACTCAATAATAAGAAAAAAAATCCTAATTAAAAAAACAGGACAAAGACATTAACAGATATCTCACCAAAGAAGATACACAGATGTCAGGTAAACATAAAAGGTATTCTACCTCATGTGTCATTGAGGAAATACAAACTAAAACAACAATGAGGTACACCACACACCTATTAGAATGGCAAATCCAGAATAAGGACAATGTCAAATGCTGGTGAAGATGTGAAACAACAAGCATTCTTATTCATTGCTAGTGGGAAGACAAAATCATATAGCCACTATGGAAGAATGGTAGTTTCTTACAAAACTAAACATGCTCTTACCATAGGATCTGGCAATCATGTTCCTTGGTATTTACCCAAAGGAGTTGAAAATTTATGCTCACACAAAACCTGCACACATATATTTAAAGCAGCTTTAGTCATTATTGCCCAAATTCGTAAACCACCCAAACCAAGGCATACTTAGTGGGTGAGTGGATAAGTAAATTGATACATGCAGACAATGGAATATTATCAAACTTAGGAAGAAATAAACTCTCAAGCCATGGCAAAGCACAGAGGAAAACTTAATGCATATTGACCAATGAAATAAATCAATATGAAAAGACTCCATATTATGTTTCCAACTATGTGACACCATAGAAGTTAGATTATGAAGACAGATAGAGGTCAGCAGCTATCAGGGGTTGGGGTGTAGTGGGGAATGAATCAGCCGAGCAGAGGATTGTTAGGGCATTCTGTGTGATGATATAATGGTGATGCCTGTCATTATACATTTGACCCAACCCACAGAATGCACACCACCAAGACAGAACCCTAACAGACTTTGAGTGTCCATGATGTGTTAATGTACATCCACCAGTTCTAACAATGGTACCAGCTTTGGTAAGGGATGTTTATAATGGGGGATTGGTGGTGGTGGTGGTGGTAGTGTCTCTGCATGTGTGGATTTTGGGGGTTTATGAGTGATCTTTCTGCCTTCCTCTCAATTTTGTTGTAAACCTAAAACTGCTCTTTAAAAATAGCATTTAAAAAAATATGTCCTGATGTGCTTCATGCCTTGCTCTGCTAGTGCCATCAAATAGTCAAAGAAGAGATAGCTTTCTCTTCTCCACAACCAATGGAGCCTGTGAGATGGGTCACTGACAAAGGACATGATGAACTTTCTGTGCAGGACATATGAAGCCACAGGTTCTATTTTTATGTCTGTAAATGCTGCCTTTGGTATGGCATCTCTTTTTTAATTTCTTGGTGGCTCCTCTCCTCTTGTAGCTCCTGGAGGTCTACATGCCTCCTTACTTTTCAGCCTCCTCCTTAGCAATACAGAAAAGAATATTATCATACACATTTAAACCCTGGAATACCCATTTCAGAAGTCTTTACCTATAAATGTGAAAGGAAAGGCTTGGTCTCCTGTTA
Source organism: Xerus rutilus (assembly GCA_028644305.1). Classification (NCBI taxonomy): domain Eukaryota; kingdom Metazoa; phylum Chordata; class Mammalia; order Rodentia; family Sciuridae; genus Xerus; species Xerus rutilus. Next base: position 133,038,323 of record CM053402.1, on the reverse strand, counting down.
ATTTTCAAGCAGCCTGTTAAAATGATGCCAACCTGCCCCTCGTAAGAGCTCTACATTAATGAGTCTTTATTGATTCTGGCATGTGCTAGAAAGTGGGGTTGTTTACTATGAGAAATACCCACTGGGTCTCTCTAAGAACCAATGACACAAACAAGCACTGTTGGTGCAGATCTTTTTGGAACTACTCCAGAGGAGCAACTGTTCCCTACAGATAGATGGTGGTGGTAGAGACACAAGCAGCGGGGAGGGGGCTGTGGAGAGACACTTACATGGCATAGCCTGGGGCAGTTCATGACCATCTACCTGGAAAGTTCTTTCCGGGGCCATGATGTAGTTGGCACCAGGATGACATAATGGCTTGCGAAAAAACAGTGAGTGACACATTTAGTCCTATTGTCCGTCTTTGCTAAGTTCTCTTTGGGCAATCCATGAACTCTCTACCCTTTTAATTTCATGCTTTTCACATTCCTAAAGAATGAGGTTCTCACCATGAAGCAGCCACAAAGGTTATTGGTTTAGGCAACTTTGATGTCAATTTTCTTTCTGAAAACTACTTTTGTTGCATAGAGTATATAACGCTATAACGTGGTTTCTGAAAATTTGAAGTAAGTGTTTTTTCCTTAAGGACATTTTTTTGCTATGCTGTGGTGAAGTTGTCAACACTTCTTAATATATAAGAATTTCTCCTTTTTCTTCCAATATATAATTTCTTCCACATTTTCAGATATATCATCTAAGCCAATTTGTTGGCACGTTTCACCTCATACCATAGAGAGAAACGGCGGTATAGATTTTAAGTGCTGACAGAGAAAGATCTGTTAATTTGTCTAGTCTGCAACCTGTGCAATTTTCTACTTCTCACACAGAGTATAAATTTCCTGATATTTAAGTCTATGGTTTATTAACTATTAATATTCCCAGGAAAAAAGAAGTTGGCTTTCCTAGAGATGATTCTTTCCTATTTGCTACTTTCTCATCACTTGGATATTCTTATGGTGAGCACTGGTAGAGCCTCAGTTTGGAGGCATCTGTATTTCCGTAATCCCTTCCTGTGGCAGAAGCAAAGCAAAATTTGGTTCCTGAGATGCCGTCTAAATTATAGAAATTATGCAGTTTTATGCATCTGTTTCCTTCTAGTATGTAGTTTTTGAATCTCCTTAGGCACTACACATGGAGGACTTCTAGTTTTCTGTGTGCCATCTCCTCATGCTTCTAGGGCCAAGAGCTGTCTCAACCTCACCTTTCCACCAGGAGAATGGCTCATCCCTCCACCCAGTTGCCCAATCCCTGGACTCCAGTTACCTTTGACACCATTCTTTCCCTTAATGCGTACATCCAATCAGCCATTAAAACAGGTCAGTTCACCTCCTCAAGACAGAGTCCTCTCCCCTTCCAGACACTGCCCATTTAGCTTCATTCCAGCTCCTCAGCTTCTTTCATAGGGATCATATCAACAGCTTCACATTGCCTTTCCTTATCCCAGTTTTGTCCCTCCAATTTATTCTCAATAAAATTACTAAGGAGCGATTTCTACAATGCAAGTGTGGTCAAACCACCCCTTTCAATGGGTAGAAGGAAAACTCCTTAGCATGTTCTACAAGGTGCTGCAAGTCAAATCCAAGGTACACAATTTTAGCCCTTGTCTACTTGATGACCATCATCTACTTACTTGTCTCTCTTTCACTTCCTGTTCGAGTTGCAGGCAGTCAGATTATAAAGCCTTGGTGACAAGGACTCTGTTTTACTGAGGAACAACTCCTCCATGCTCAGCACAGTGCCAGTGACATAGTATAGTTTAACAAAAAGTTTATGGAGTGAATGTACTGATAAACGAAGAGCCAACCCTCTCTTCCTTCACGACCTTGGCAACTTGAGAAGAGTATACTGAGCATCACTCAGTGACTATGCTCACCAACCTGCCCAGTTCACACAAGTCATGGGTGTCACCTGCCTGTTCCCATCAGAATCCATCTTCTCTTCATCCTGCCTTTGCTCAGCTTCAGCCAGATTGCCTCTAACTCCCCCCCATGCATCAAGTGCACTCAATCGAACTCTAATCTTCTTAAAGAGTTAATGTGCCTCCCTAAATGCCTAATTTACTACCAGAGAGTGACTTAGGCACTGGGGAGAATCTGGCTCATTATTTAATAGCCAATAAGGCCAGCTGTTTCATTTCAAGAAATTAATGGTCTTTAAAACCTTTCCATCTTATACCAACTGCTCTTCTCAATGGAGAGCAAGTGACTTTTATTAGTAAAGTTGATAAAATCCAAACCCTGTTACTCCTGCTCTAGCCTTCTTCATAATACCAGTGGAATCTTCTGGGACATCTGGTTATTTTTGTTTAATTCTCCCTGTTGATTCTTTGAGGTATTTTCTGTGCTGGATTTTCTTTGGTTGCTCCCTTGGAGACTGCCAAAGGTGGTCTAGCAGCTGCATTCCAGGGCCTGGCGGCTTGACCCTCGGCCTTCCTGACTTCTTAAGAAAGAATACTTTCAGCCTAATTTGTCAGAGAGAGTGAGCAGCTTGTTGCTTTCAGGTTGGCTCATTCCATCTTTTTTTAAAAATTTTTTTAGTTGTTGACCTTTATTTATTCATTTATTTATGTGTGGCGCTGAGGATCGAACCCAGTACCTTCCACATGGGAGGCAAACGCTCTACCACTGAGCCACAATCCTAGCCCGGCTCATTCCATCTTTAGCCACCTGAAATTTACTGATATATGAAAACATTCAGATTCAGAGGATGTTTTATGTAACCGTCTTTCTCTTATTAATATCCCGCCATTAGAAAAAAAGGTCAAAAAGTGGGAGGAGCTAGCTTAGGCCACAAATCTATATTATGAGATATAGTAGCAGGCCTTAAATATGTAGCCATTCATCAGTATTTTATCTGAGGACATTTGGCTTTTAAGAAGAGTGAATTCAATATATCTGCCGCTAATGTCCCTATTCCTTTCAAATATAAACTATTGCTAGTAGACAACTGGATTTGAATAGTAGTGCTCATATTGTATATGAAGGACTATATACAATATAGGTATAGATAGATGTATTACAATATCCTGCATACCTTAAATGGATTATTCATCTAAATCATAGCTGGCAGGCTGGCTATGGTTTAATGTTAATATTTTACTTTCTGTGGATTTCCTGTGGTACTGTGCTGCTGGGGCTTACAGGGGGATCCACATTGTACTTTTTGTTCCCATGGAGTTGGCTGCCTGCTCATGCTCATGAGTGCTTCCTCTCCCTCTACTTTCTGGGGATGAGAACAGGATGTGATTTTTCAAAAGCCAGGAAGAGAGCAGGATGTGTAAATCCTTCTTTAGGTAGCACTGGTGAACACACAAATCTGGCCTCTGAAGCTCAGGCAGGTCCCGCTGGCTAGTATTTCAGTGGGGAGGGAGAGATGAGGCATGTGATCAAGAGCTCGATGCCATGACAACCTGATTTCTGGGACTTATATGCTGGGACAGTTTGGTTCTCTTCCAAAGCAGGCCAAAAAGCTGTCCAGAATAGAAGTAGATATGCCCACTGTGCTGGGCAGGGCTGTAAGATCATAATAAGGTTTCTTGCTAAAACTATTATGTTCTCTTTGATATAAAATATACCCCCCAACATAGTAAGCTACTGTTTGGCTAGTTCCTCCTCATGAATCTTTACAAATGAAATAATCTCTGTGAAGGCATTATTATTCTGTTGAAAATGATGCTAGCTACGTTGGAATTCAGAATGTGAAGTTTTTTAAGAAAAATTATCCCTTTAAGAAGGGTTTACAGGGCTGGGCTTGTGGCTCAGTGGTAGAGCACTTGCCTCACATGTGTGAGGCACTGGGTTCGAACCTCAGCACCACATTAAATAAACAAACAAACAAACAAAGGCATTGTGTCCATCTACAACTAAAAAATATATATACAAAAAAAGAAAAAGAAAAGTTTACAGTAAATCGTTCTAATTGAATAAGTCTTCAACTTATTGGGTCATGAAACTCTTTTGCTCATTGTTTCTCCCAGGAATATTTAAAAATGTTATTCATAAAATTATGGCAATTTTAGAGAGTTTGAGGATCCTCTGAGACCAATTGATAGACAATTTTGAGATGGATAGAGTCCAGATTAAGAATCCCTCCTCTGGATGGGCTAAGGAGCTGAATAGAAACCTCTCAGAAGAAGATATACAATCAATAAGCAAATATATGAAGAAATGTTCAACATCTCTGGCCATTGGAGAAATGCAAATCAAAACTACTTTCAGATCTCATCTCACCCCAGTCAGAATGGCAGCTATCCAAAATACCAGCAACAATAAGTGCTGGTGAGGATGTGGTGAAAAGGCATACTCAAACATTGCTGGTGGGACTGCAAACTGGTGCAACCAATCTGGAAAGCAGGATGGAGATTCCTTAGAAAACTTGGAATGGAACCACTGTTTCACCCAGCTATCCCACTCCTTGGCCTATACCCTAAAGACTTAAAAACAGCATATTACAGTGACACAGCCACTTCAATGTTTATAGCAGCACAATTCATAATAGCTAAACTGTGGAAGCAACCCAGATGCCCTTCAATAGATAAATGGATAAAGAAATTGTGGTACATATACACAATGGAATATTATTCAGCAATAAAAGAGAATAAAATTATGACATTTGCAGGTAAATGGATGGAATTGGAGAGCATTATGCTAAGTGAAGTAAGCCAATCCCAAAAAACCAAATGTCAAATGTTCTCTCTGATTAGTGGATGCTGATATATAAGGGGGGTGGGAATGGGGAACACAGGAGAAATGGAGGAACTTTGGATGGGGTAGGGGGAAGTTTGGGGAGGGAAGGGGGAATGAGTGTAGCAAAGATGGTTGAATGAGATGGTCATCACTACCCTAGGTGCATGTATGAAGACACAAATGGTGTGACTCTATCTGGTTTGCAACCAGAGAGATGGAAAATTGAGCTCTATATATGTACTATGACTTGAAATGAATTTAAATTAATTAATTAATTAATAAAATGTAGATAATATGCTAAATGGTATATTAAAATATCTGAAAGATTACCTTTGGAATTACAATTTAAAGTATGTATAAAAATGATTTAACATTTTATATTTTAAGTAGAAAAATTTGTGAATATTTTAAGTTGGTGCAATAAAAATGTTTTAAATAATGTTAAAAAAAAAAATTCCCTCCTCTGAGAATTCCTTCGGGGTTAGCCAAACTAACACCTATACTAGCTCAAGACACAGCTTCTTCCAGCAAAACCGCATCTCTTTTCATAGAAATGAGAAAAGCATCTCTCGATGATGTAAAGTTCTCTGTCTTTAAGGAGCACATTTAGAATCCTCATCAACCAGTTCTGAAGAACACATGTTGAGATGCAGGGCATGCTTGTCAGCCCAACAGGCAGCATTTGCTCATGCTGTAGAGGGTCATATCAGCTGGCAGTGCATCAAGGAGAAGAACACATATTTCACAAGAGAAAGTGCCACCATAAGAAAGAAGGCTGTTTGGATGGATCTTGATTGTTCCCAGGACACTGAAGACCTGGTTGGATTATCAGCTTCCAGGGGTCCAAGTTGGGATGCTTTCTGATACTCAGTCTCCTGACAGAGGGCATAATTACAGTGAAAGCAAGATGTAAATTAATTCTGCTTGATGTGTGTTGATAAACTGCATAGAAATCTTCTACAATGTTTGTCAGAACCATTTAGTATGGGTGTCAATACTGTTGTGTATCCTTTATGATTTTAGCAATATCACAGTTGATATCTATGATATCTATCTATGAAAGTGCATTAGTGCTCAGGATGACATGTGTGTTCAAAGCATTTCCTGCTGTAGAAGTACCAAAATAAATGATATCATAAGAAAACTAGAAGAGAATTACAGATAACTACCTCATAATGAGAAATGACCTTTTGTATATGAAAGCACATGAATAAATCATAAGTAAAAAGATTGAAGATCTAACATATAAAATTTATAAGTCCTATTTACCATAAACATAATTTAATGTTAAAATAAGATAGTTTTAAATATGACAAAATGTTTATGTCCTTAATATATGAAGAGCTCTAAAAATCAAGAAGAAAAGATAAACAGCTAAACAGAAATGATATGCAAACAGATAAATCACAATGAACTTCAAAAACATACAAATTCTAATAAATATATCAGAAACATTGAACCTCACTAATAATAAACGAATCACAAATGAAATAGTTTGTGATCATAATTGCTACTTTTTAACCTATTAAATTGACATAGGCTTTAAAAATGATTTGTAATCAGAGCAGGTGGGGTATAAATTGTTACAACCTTCTTGGAGGTCACTCTGGCAATATATAACATTCTTTGGCCTGATAATTACATGGTAGGAATATATCCTGTAGCCTGCTTGACTCATGACATAATACTTTTTGTTCTAAGAGGATGAGATTAAGCATCTTAATGGAACTGAGTGTGACTGATCCAGTTTTATAGGCCTCATGGATTCAACATGGGTACCTAATGCTAAGGTTAGACCATGGAGACTGCAAGAACTGTATAATTGGGCCACAAGACCATCCTCTGTATTTGGCCAAATTCCTACTGTTAATCGAAGCAAAGGTGGCATGCAGAATTCATATACAAGTTTACCTCGTGTGCATTTACAGCCACGATCATAAAGTCACCGCAGACACCCAAATCCCCATCATTCATTAATGAGTGTGCTTGAGGTAAGCACCTTAGCACCAAATTTCCATTTTTCTAAGGCTTTCTATAATCCCAGGGAGTTTTCAGGGGTGGTGCTGTATTTCAATGATGTTCTGAGCATGGGCTTAACAGAAAATGAGCTTATTAAAGACCTTACATCATTTTTTTTAATATTTATTTTTTAATTGTAGGTGGACATAATATCTTTATTTTATTTTTATGTGATGCTGAGGATCGAACCCAGTGCCTCCCACATGCTAGGCGAGCACACTACCACTGCGCCATAATCCCAGCCCCCTTACATCATTTTTGATAAATTCTTTGTTCATCCAACAAAGAGAATGTAGAAATGCATTCTTCCGAGGTTGCCCTCTCAGGCTGCTCTGTTGATGCTATTGCTATTCATTGTGTTCCATACAAGACATGACCAATTCCCAGAGAACCTACTTCAGAAATAAAATGAAGGCATCAAGATAGTCTGGGGCTCCTTAATCATTATATATGTTTCTCTCATGAAAGGCATTCAGGACTGGTCCACCTCGACCCTGGGACTTGACACTTACTAGTTGTGGTAGCAAGGCTGGGCGCCACCCTCATCCCCGCAGCACGGAAGAGTCCACTGTAGTCTTTGCTCCAAGGACACCTGCTCCTTGGTTTGAGGCTCTCTGTCATCAGTGCACTGAATGGGCAGAAGTGTTGGGGAGGTGGCCCCTCAGAAGCAACCTTAGTCAGTGACAAACAGGACTCAAAAGATGGATGCCTTAACATTCCTGCCTCCCAAGTGGGACAGGGTGTGGATGCATTCCCCGCTGCCCCAGAAGCCAGGACACAGCCGACAGCCTTGGCTTGCCTGCAGCAGTCACCTGCTCTTTGTGCTGGGTCTTTCCGTCCTTACTCCCTTTCCACCCAAATCCTTGCCTCAGAGTCTGCTCCAGGCCTAAGACATCACTAAGGCATCAGAATTGAGACTCTTTTTTTGTTGTTGGTGTTGTTTAACTTTTGAATTTTTTCTATAAAATTTTATGAACTTCCACTAATTTTTGTTATGATTGTTGCTAAAGCAATGAGAGGAAAGGAACTCCCTGTGTCCTTTATTCAAAATCACCCATTCCTTACATCTTGCCCCACTTACTCTATCATTCATTCTATTTTTCTCCATCCTGTTCCCTTCTCTTCCTTCCTCCATCTTTCTCTCTATGCATACATGTGCATGCATGCACATATCACTAAATATATATACCAGTATTTTCTGAACCATTTGAGAGTAAACCATTTGGACACCAGTGCCTCTTTACTCTTAAATATTTCAATGTGTTTCTAAAGAATGAGGATTTTTGGTTTCATAAGCACAGAACACACACCCAAATCATTCCTATGATTTCTTCTTACCCTCATGTTTATGCTTTATGAGGTCAGGGCTATGCTTAGTCACAGAATGCCAGATGACGTTAAGCCATCAATTCTTCCTACTTGAGAAAAATATTTCCAGAATGAAATCACACAGATAGTGATAGATATGGCTTTGCTGTGCACAGGAGCAGAGGTGGCTTGTCACAACCACAGACTGGTGCCTGGACCTTTGTGACTGCCACTGTCCACCTGTCTATTTTTCTACATTCTGAGTATGAGATTCTGTGGCTTAGTACATCATCCCTCCCTGATATGCCCTGGGGATTTTTGTTCAGTTTTCACAAATACACATTTGTCCAGCAATCTCCTTCAGCCAGTGGAATTCCTGTCCACATTGAGCCATCCTACAGCACATCTAGACATGGAAGACATCTCAGATCTAATGTGTCCCAGCTTCCACTCATGATCATCTCCCAAAACCTTGTGCTCTCCCCAAGCTGTGTCCCTGTCAGGGAAGGGGCCACCTCCCACACTGCTGTGCATGGATCCTTCTGGACACCTGGTTTCACTTTCCCCTTATACCACACAGGCAATCCATCACGAGGTCTGTCAGTTCTCTCCAGGACTTTGCTCCAATTCTGCTATCATCACTACAGTTCTGGTCGACACTACCACCATCTCTCCCTGACTATAGCAAATACCTTTGAACTGGTCTGCATCCAAACCAGCCTCCCTCTGAACCAGTCTCTATCCTGCAGCTGAAAGAAAAAGATTTTAAAACACAAATCTATGTCATCCTCTGGTTTACAATCTATCAAAGGTTTCTAAATCATCTTTGAATAAATGCACCCTTAACTTGACTGTCCACAATCTGACTTCTACCTTCCTTTTCTGCTAACTCTGGTGGTCTCTGTCTCAGCCATGCAGCCCTCCTTCCGTCTGTTACCAAACTCTCTCCCACAGCAAGGCCTCTCTCTGGATGGGATATTTCTCATTTCTTCTCTTTAACGTCCATTAAAACAAAACTGTCTCCCTTGATTTGGTCCAACTTTATATTACATTTTCTTGAATCATGTACCCCTCTTTGTTTTGTAATTGGCAGAGTTGCAGTTTTATGTTTTATTTGGGACTGTGCAATTACTATCTTCTCCACTAGATTATAACCTCCACAGGACAGGGACTGTGTCCTTGTGGGCTTAGTGTGGAATCTTCAGGGCCTTATGGAGTATATTAAACTTAGTAGGTGGTCAGTAAAGAGTTGTCAAGTGGCAGAATAAGAAAGGGTAAATGGCTTTCTTAGCTTATCTGTTTAAGCTAATAAAGTTGCACAGATAGCTCCAGCTGACCTGCTATTTTTTTTTTAATTAGATATGAAAGGAGTGACCAGAAGAGGGACAAACTGAGAAGTTCCAACTGTGGACATAGTGGTAATGTAAGTGACTTGTCTATAGCCAGCCCACAGCCGGCAGTCATCACATTATCTTGGCCACAGTACAGGCAATACATCCGGAAATTACTCATATAACACATTGGCTAGAAGTTCTGTCTTATATATATGGACCTGATTTTGATGTTGGAAAAAAACCATAAAAGGGTGTTTCACATCCAGACCATTTAGCGTAAATTGTCAGAGGCACCAACACATTAATGGAAAGTGACCAAGAAGCCTGATACAAACCCCATCCTGATTTTATGTGACTGTTTCCAGGAAAAAAAAAACTTCGCTGTGGCAAATTCCTTCTCAAAATAGCTCCACATGCTTATTTTCCATCTTAAACTCCTGCTACAACAATTACAATTCTTTCCAGTACCTTGTGAAAACCAGGCTGTCAGACACTATCATTTCTGGAAATGGGTCTGCATTTGCTTCTGCTACATGTAAGCAATTAGTGGGCAGAAACCTTATCTAGCAGTCACCACCCTGTCTGCACTTCCAAGCAATGGCCAAATGTGAAGGGGACTAATGATGCCTCACAGCATGTTGTTGGTGGAGAATGGCCAACAAGAATTGCCAGGTTCCCACCTATTTAACATGTCATTCCATGTTCAACCATAAGGGTCAGTTCTGCTGATTGTTGAGTGGGACAGCCCTTGGTTGGGACAAGCCCCAACCACTTCTATTTAGGCTTAATTGAAGTCTTGGAATACAAGTGGGAACACATTCTGGAAGCTGCTCTTTTTGTACCAACCCTTCTCACATTTGTACCACAAATGTTTGCCTTTGCTGGAAATAATGGAGCTGGACCAAGGCGTTTCTGGCACAGTGATGGAGGTCGTGGGGCCTGTGTCACATGAGATCCAGGGCACAGATGGGCTTGTGTGGCACCACCGTGGTAATCAACTGCCAAAGCTCTCTGCTCTGGATTCAGAGCTGCAGAGTCAGCTGAAGCAATCCTTCCACAGTTATCTGGCATTTGCATCTCAGCCACATCCCCTTAGGATCCGTCAGCACTATACCATGAAAGGACCAACCATACTTTCCTGGCTATGAAAACTGCTGAAGTGGAACAACTGGTATATGTATTTTTTAACCTCCTAGCATAACACAGAAGCAGGCTTTAAAAAAAAATGCCCTGTTTTAAGGATATTTCAGCTGGAAGGAGGTGGGTATGTACATATGCTAAGGGGGGAGTTGGGTTCATGGTTGCTGTTCTTAGTAGTTTTGAATGCCTACTGTTCATTTCATGTCCCTGGGTTTATATACACTCAGTGAATCAGGGTGGGACCAGCCCAGTGAGGGCTGCCTGGATCCAAAGCCTGCCGCTGATTCTGTGTACAATCTTAGCCATACCACTTTGCATCTTGGAGCCTCAGTTTCTTCATCCAAAATATAGGGATAATAATTTCAGAACTGTTGCAAGAAAGACATAAGGTAACATATTTAAAGAACCTACCAGAGTTCTTAGAGCATAACAAAACTCAACAAATATTAGTTCCTTTCCCACCTCTCATTACAAGTGCTTCTGTAAGAAGAGGGTTTTGCAGAATGAAATCTGGGGGCTGGGGATAGGGGCTGGGGACTGGCAGCCTGGTCCAGAAACATGGCTACAACGCACTGTGTCCTGCACAGCCAGAACCATACACAGCCCTGTGTCTGCTCCCATAGGAACAGAATAATTAGGAAAATGGGGCCATGTCCTTTTTACTTAGTAAAAACTTATCATAGTGATATAAGAATAAAAATTATATGATTCAAAAGTATTTTGGGGGGATACTGGTGATTCAGCCCACAGCGCTTAACCACTGAGCTACATCCCTAGCCCTTTTTAAAATATTTTATTTAGAGACAAGGTCTTGATAAGTTGCTTAGTGCCTCTCCAAGTCACTGAGGCTGGCTTTGAACTTGTGATACTCCTGCCTCAGCCTCTTGAGCTTCTGGGATTATAGGTGTGCACTATCACTCCCAGCCAAAAGCATTTTGTTTAATCCATATAAATTCCAAACTATTTCTTGCATTTGATTCTTTTTTTGTATCCTGTAGATGTCAACATTTTTCCCCTTTTTAACCCTAAAAAACAGTGAATATGGATACATTCTTGGGTGGGGGATTGTGCTGGGGATTGAACTCAGGGCCTCCTCAATGCTAGGGCTCTACCACTGAGCTACATCCATAGGCGTGGAAGTATTTTTAATATGGTCTGAAATATCTTTTGACCTATAAACATGATACTCAAGAAAAAAGGTGAGTATTCTAATGTCAGCATCAGTGGTATGGCAAAGTGAAATAAAAAAGGCCTTGGAAACCAGAAAGACCTGGGTTTGAATTTTTTTTTTTTGAATTGGCAAAAGAGTTTGATATTTTCCCAAAGATGATATGCAGATGGTCAACATCAAAAATGTTCAACATCAAAAATCATCATAGAAATGCATGTCAAAACCACAATGGAAAGTCACCTTGTGTGCATTAGGATGGCTATCAAAAAAACAATAACACAAAACATAGCAAACATTGATAAGGATGCAGAGAGATTATAACCCTTATGTATTTTTTAAAAATATGTTCAGAATACTTTATGTTTATTGTATTGGTTAAGATTCTTTTTTTTTTAATTCTACTTAGGTACACATGATAGCAGAATACATTTTGATTCATTGTACACAGATGGAGCACGACTTTTCATTTCTCTGATTGTATATGATGTAGAATCACATCATATATGCAGTCATATATGAAGCTAGGGCTTTATGTCCATCTCATTCCACCATCTTTATTGTCCCCATGCCCCCTCCCTCCTCCCTCCCTTTTGACCAAAGTTCCTCCATTCTTCTCGTTTCCTCTCCACCATTATGGATCAGCATCCACTTATCAGAGAGAACATTCGGCCTTTGGTTTTTTGGAATTGGCTTACTTTGCTTAGCATGATGTTCTCCAACTCCATCCATTTATCTGCAAATGCCATAACTTTATTCTCTTTTATTGTTGAGTAATATTCCATTGTGTTTATATACCACAGTTTCTTTATCCATTCATCTATCAAAGGGTGTCTAGGTTGGTTCTACAGTTTAGCTATTGTGAATTGAGCTGCTATAAACATTGCAGTGGCTGCATCATTGTAGTATGCTGTTTTTAAGTCTCCTGGGTATAGACCATGGAGTGGGATAGCTGGGTCAAATGGTGATTCTATTCCAAGTTTTCTAAGGAATCTCCATACTGCTTTCCAGATTGGTTGTACCAATTTGCAGTCCCACCAGCAGTGTATGAGTGTGTTTTTTTCCCCACAACCTCACCAATACTTATTGTTTGTATTCTTGATAATTGCCATTTTGACTGGCATGAGATGAAATCTTAGAATAGTTTTGATTTGCATTTCTCTAATTGCTAGAGATGCTGAACATTTTTTCATATGTCTGTTGATTGATTGTATATCTTTTTCTGAGAAGTGTCTGTTCAGATCCTTGGCCCATTTATTGATTGGATTGTTTGTTTTTTTTGGTGTTAAGTTTTTTGAATTTTTTATATATTCTGGAGATTAGTGCTCCATCAGATATGCATGAGGCAGAGATTTGTTCCCAGAATGTCGGCTCTCTGTTTACTTCATTGATTGTTTCTTTTGCTGAGAAGAAGCTTTTGAGTTTGAATTCAACCCATTTATTGATTCTTGATTTTACTTCTTGTGCTGTAGGAGTCTTGTTAAGGAAGTATGGTCCTAATCCGACATGATGAAGATTTGGGCCTATTTTTTCTTCTATTAGGTGTTGGGTCTCTGGTCTAGTTCCCAGGCCCTTGATCCACTTTGAGTTAAATTTTGTGCAAGGTGAGCAACAGGGGTTTAGTTTTATTTTGCTGCATATGGATTTCCAGTTTTCCCAGCACCATTTGTTGAAGAGACTATCTTTTCTCCAGTGTACATGTTTGGCACCTTTGTTTAATATAAGATAACTGTATTTGAGTGGGTTTGTTTCTGTGTCTTCTATTCTATACCATTGATCTACATGTCTATTTTGGTGCCAGTACCATGCCATTTTTGTGACTATAGTTTTGTAGTATAGTTTAAGGTCTGGTATTGTGACGCCTCCTGTTTTACTCTTCTTGCTAATGATTGCTTTGGCTATTCTGGGTCTCTTATTCTTCCAAATAAATTTCATGATTGCCTTTTCTATTTCTATAAGGAATGATGTTGGGATTTTAATTGGAACCACATGGAATCTATATAGCACTTTGGGTAGTATGGCCATTTTGACAATATTGATTCTGCCTATCCAAGATCATGGGAGATCTTTCCATCTTCTAAGATCTTGTACAATTTCTTTCTTTAGTTTTGTAGTTTTCATTGTAGAAGTCTTTCACCTCTTTTGTTAAATTGACTCCCAAGTATTTCATTTTTTGGAGGCTATTGTGAATGGCATAGTTTTCCTAATTTCTATTTCAGAGAATTTATCACTGATGTATAGAAGTGCAATTGATTTATGGGTGTTTATTTTATATCCTGCTACTTTGCTGAATTAATTTATTAATTCTAGAAGTTTTCTGGTGGAATTTTTTGGATCCTCTAAGCATAGAATCACATCATTGGCAAATAATGATAGTTTGAGTTCTTCTTTTCCTATTTGTATCCCTTTAGTTTCTTTTGTGTGTCTAATTGCTCTGGCTAATGTTTCAAGGACTATGTTGAATAGTAGTGGTGAAAGAGGGCATCCCTGTCTTGTTCTCATTTTTAGAGGGAATGCTTCCAATTTTTCTCCATTTAGGATGATGTTGGCCTTGCGTTTAGCATAGACAGCTTTTACAAAGTTGAGGTATGTTCCTACTATCCCTGGTTTTTCTAGTGTTTTGAACATAAAAGGGTGCTGTATTTTGTCAAATGCTTTCTGTGCATCAATTGATAAAATCATATGATTCTTATCTTTAAGTCTATTGATGTGATGGATTATGTTAATTGATTTCCATATGTTGAACCAACCTCGCATCCCTGGAATGAACCACACTTGATCATGGTGCACTATTTTTTAAGTATGTTTTTGTATGCGAGTTGTCAAAATTTTATTGAGAATTTTTGTATCTATGTTAGTCAGGGATATTGGTCTAAAATTTTCTGTCTTTGATGTGTCTCTGGTTTTGGTATCAGGGTGATACTTGCCTAATAGAATGAGTTTGGAAGGGTTCCTTCCTTTTCTATTTCATAAAATAGTTTGAGGACTATTGGCATTAATTCTTCTTTGTAGGTCTTGTAGAACTCAGCTGAGAATCCATCTGGTCCTGAGCTTTTCTTTATTGGCAGGCTCTTGATGGCATCTTCAATTTCCTTACTTGAAATTGATCTGTGTAAGTTGTGTATGACGTCCTGGTTCAGTTTGGGTAGGTCATATGCCTCTAGAAATTTGTTGATGTCTTCAATGTTTTCTATTTTACTAGAGTATAAATTTTCAAAATAGTTTCTAATTATCCTCTGTATTTCAGTGGTGTCTGTTGTGATATTTCCTTTTTCATCAAAAATTTTAGTAATTTGGGTTTTCTCTCTCCTTCTTTTCATTAGGGTACCTAAGGGTTTGTCAATTTTGTTTATTTTTTCAAAGAACCAGCTTTTTGTTTTGTCAATTTTTGAATTGTTTTTTTTTGTTTCAATTTCATTGATTTCAGCCTTGGTTTTAATTATTTCCTATCTTCTACTTCTTTTGGTGTTGGTTTGTTCTTTTTCTAGAGCTTTGAGATGTAGGGTCAAGTCATTTATTTGTTGACTTTTTCTTCTTTTAATGAATGAGCTTAATGCAATGAACTTTCCTCTTAGCACTGCCTTCATGGTGTCCCAGAGATTTTGATATGTTGTATTGAAGTTTTCATTTACCTCTAAGAACTTTTTTATGTCCTCCCTGATGTCTTCTGTTATCCATGTGTCACTCAATAGCATATTATTTAGTTTCCAGGTGTTGGAGTAGTTTCTGTTTTTTAATCTGTCATTGATTTCTGATTTTATTTCAGTATGGTCAGATAAGCTGCAGGGCAGTATATCTATTTTTTTGTATTTGCTAAGACTTGCTTTGTGACATAACATATGATCTTTTTTGGAGAAGGATCCATGTGCTGCTGAGAAAAAACTGTATTCGTTCATTGATGGATTGAATACTCTATATATGTCTGTTAAGTTTAAATTATTGATTGTTTTATTGAGTTCTATGGTTTCTTTGTTTAGTTTTTGTTTGGAAGACATATCCAGTGGTGAGAGAGCTGTGTTAAAGTCACCAAGTATTATTGTGTTGTGGTCTATTTGATTCTCGTAGCTGAGAAGGATTTGTTTGATATATGTAGATGCCCCATTGTTTGGGGCATAGATATTTATGATTGTTATGTCTTGTTGATGTATGATTCCACTAAGAAGTATGAAATGTCCTTCTTTATCCCTTTTCACTAACTTTGGTTTAAAATCCACTTTATCTGATATGAGGATGGAAACTCCTGCTTGTTTACGCAGTCCATGTGAGTGATACGTTTTTTCTCACCTTTTCACTTTCAGTCTGTGGATGTCTTTTTCTGTGAGAAGAGTCTCTTGAAGGAAGTATATTGCTGGGTCTTTATCGCTTTAATAAAGGGGGAGGGGAAGGGGCCACATGGCTTCTTGACGAGTTGGAGTCCAGAGAGACAGAGAAAGAAGGGGTCCCCGGGTTAGACGATATGGAGTCTCTCTGGACGGTGGCGATCCACGGAGCCAATCTCCCCAGGCCCCGGGGTGTAGGTAAAAATCTTCTCTGCCCCAGTGAGACGCAGAGACACCTGGGAGAAGAAGCAGGGACACCACCGGGGCGAGGAGCAAAAAACACCGTTTATTCCAGAAACTACAGAAGCTTATATGCACTCTTGGACCAATCAAGTCCAAAGGTCACAGATAAAGGTGTGCTCTTTGGTAAGAGCACAGTCCATTAGCATAGAATGGGGAACATTGGAAGGGAGGGGCGGGAAGGTATGGAGAGTGCTCCTACAGGTCTTTTTTTAAAAATCCAGCCTGTCAGTCTATGTCTTTTAATTGATGAGTTTAGGCCATTCACTTTCAGGGTTATTATTGAACTATGATTTGTAATCCTGGTCATTTTGGTTTATTTTCAGTTTTTACCTTGACTTGGTTTCTCCTTTGATTGGCCTTTTTTTTTTTTAAGTGTAGTTCCTCTCTTTGTATATCTTCATTATTGGTTATCATTTCCTCCTCATGGAATATTTTGCTGAGAATGCTGTGTAATGCAGGCTTTCTTGCTGTAAATTCTTTTAACTTTTGTTTATCATGAAAGGTTTTTATTTCATCATCAAATCTGAAGCTCAATTTTGTTGGATATAAGATTCTTGGTTGGCATCATTTTCTTTCTGAGCTTGGTATATGTTATTCCATGATCTCCTGGCTTTTAAGGTCTGGGTTGAAAAATATGCTGATCTGAATTGGTCTCTCCCTCTGTGTAATCTGGTTCCTCTCTCTTGTGGCCTTTAAAATTCTATTCTTATTCTGTGTGCTGGGCATTTTCATTATAATGTGCCTTGGTGTAGATCTGTTGTACTTTTGTACATTTGGTGTCCTGTAAGCCTCTTGTATTTGATTTTACAATTCATTTTTCATGTTTGAGAAATTTTCTGATATTATTTCATTGAAGAGATTGTGCATTCCTTTGGTTTGAAATTCTGTGCCTTCGTCTATCCCGATAAATCTTAGATTTGGTCTTTTAATGCTATCCCATAATTCTTGTATGTTCTGTTCATGATTTCTTACCATCTTCACTGTATGGTCAACTTTATTTTCAAGATTGTATATTTTGTCTTCATTATCTGAGGTTCTGTCTTCCAAGTAATCTAGTCTGCTGCTGATGCTTTCTATCAAGTTTTTTATTTGATTTATTGTTTCCTTCATATCAAGAATTTATTATTGTTTTCTTCCCACAATCTCTAGTTCTTTCTTAAAGTAATCTTTTTGCTACCTGTATTTGTTCCCTTATCTCTTTGTTGGTGTGATTGATGCTTTCCTTTATTTGCTTTCTTATCTATTTGTTGTAGTGATCAATGGTTGCCTTTATTTGGTCTCTTATTTCTTTGTTGGAGTGATCAACTTTTGCCTGTATTTGCTCACTTAAGTCATTCTTTAATTTGCAGATCATTTTAATTATGTACATTCTGAATTCTTTCTTTGACATTTTATCAACTGTGCTGTCAGCGGAATCTGTAACTGTGGTATCTAGGTTTACTTGGGGCACTTTCTCTCCTTGTTTCTTCATGTTGGTTATGTGTCTTCCTTTCTTGCAATGCCAATCTGAGGTATTGTGGTTTCTATCCTATAATCTTGTAGTGACACTACAGATTACCTGTATCTCACCTTGGAGTTTACTCCCAGTTCCCAGCTGGTGTCCGCAGATGGACACTGCTGCCACTAAAGATGGTGGCGGTGGTAGTGGGGGTAACTCAAGATGGCAGTGGGAGTGGCTTTGGCTGGGCTCTCGAAGGTAGTCCTGGGCTTGGCCTGTACTCCTGCCCGTGAGCAGGAAATCTGGCATGGAACTGGGGGTGGTCCTGGGGTTCACTTAGGCCAGGTCTCCCTCAGGGATCCTTAGGAGCAGTCCTTCCCCTTGGTCTAGGTTCCCCTGTGACTGGCAGCTAGCAGTCTTGGGTATGACCTTGGCTGGGCTCCTGCGGTGGTCCCTGAAGGTGGTCCTGGGTCTTGGCCTTTTCTCCTGCCAGTTGGCAGGAACTCTGGCCCTGAGTTTGAATTTTGGTCCTGACTCTGTCACTTGGAAGATGAATTCTTGTTTTTGAGTTAAAGGAGGATTGTGATGATTGCAACCCAGCTGGGTGGGGAAGATAAAAGGAGACAAGCGAATACTCCACACATTTTATGACTCCTCCCTCTTTGCCTCCATTGTTCATAATTTGATTTTATTTCTAAGTACAATTGATTAGTTTAGGGATAATCATGGCACCTGTGAAACAATTTCATGCAGATCTTGATATATAAAAAGAGAATATAAACTTAGTGATTTTAATGTTAAATACTCCCATTGAATAATACCATGTATTTGTGCATGTGGTGAGACATCAACCTTTTTTATTTTAAATCCAAGATGCTTACATGTAATGCCATTTAAAATAATCAGAAAGCACAGGCCTCACACACATACAAATCAGATATTCTGGTGGATAAACAACTTGCCTGCCACAGGTTGATACAGGATGCCTGCATATAGCAAATCTTGGAAACTGGGCTAAGGGACAGTAGCAAATGGCTGGAGAGAGATAAAAGACAGGGGCAGGTGGGTGCAGAATGAGAGTATGAATTGTACCAAACAGTGCAGTAATGTTAATAAAATCACCACCATAATTTCAGGGCAATGAGCTTCTGAAGGCAGATGGTAGGATGGCAATAAAATAAGAAAACATCAAGAATTACTAAAGAATATGAGAAATTAGCAACACTCTAAATTAAGCAGATGCCTAGGCACACGCACAAATATTCCTTCTTTTCTTTTGGCTGGAGAAATGGGAAGTAAATTCTAAGCCTCCTGTAAGTATAAGCAGGAGGGAAAACATGGAACTCAGCTTACCAAGCTTAACATATTTCAAGTCCAAGGTAATGTCAGATTTGGCACTCTTCAAATAGCGGGCACATACTCTTCCTCTAAAAAGACTACTTAGCCAGCAAATATGATATAGTTTAGAATTTTCTATGGAAAATGAGAAAAAATGTTAAAAAAATCTATGGAATTTAATATATATGGCCCATCAAGATTTAGTTAAAACTACTTTGGGGACATCAGTACTGTAATGGGTCTTAACATGTTTTAAATCACTAATATTCTAACTAAACTCATAATGGAGGCCTTTGGCTGAATAATTAATATCAAATATTCTAACTGGCATCAAGGATATATTGGCTATGAGGAAATGATGAAAAGTTTGATTAAAATGGACTTTTATCCAAGGAACTAAGTGACATAAAAATGATATGGCAGCAGCATTAACCCCCTGATCTCAGCTGTTTGGCATCTTAAAGTGATATTACATGCTAGGGCTTTTGCATTTTCAGGAAGTTTGAGTTGACACTGGAGACATCTTTATCTCACAGAGAATTAGATCGCTGCTAATTCATCATTTTGTCCTCAGCATGAAGACTGAGGAGGTGTCAGGGGGCCAAACAGGCAGCTGACGTTATTTGGAAGGGAAACTAGAGGCAAAATTTCCAACATAGGGAACCTGAGGATAAAGGATGAGAACACTTCATATGGTGGGGCAACGGAGCATCACTGATTTTCAGAAGGCATTAAGCCTTGCCATTCCTGGATGTGGAGGATCTGCCCAACGTGAGTTCTCCTGCTCATTTCAGTATTCTTGCGAAGTGGAGCAGCAGTGTCAACCACAAGCCCTGAAGGGGTGTCCTTGTGGTGAGGAAGGTTGATCAGCTAAGGTTGTACCATGAAGAAGGTGTCAGAGAGACTAGTTGTGGTGCACAGCATCCAGATGTAGCATAACAGGCCTTGTCTGGAGGCTTCTGGAGAAGTAGCACTTGTAGCTAAAATGGCTTCAAATTTTGGCCAAAACATTCCACCTGCCGCCATGATTGCAGAGAATAGTCCATATATTCTCATAAAGTGCCTTATTTGACAAACTGGCTTATGGAAGAAAAAAGTACTCAATTTGGGAGCATGAAGACTTTAACTTCTATAGACCCAAGTGGCCAAAACCCACTCACAACCAGACACACACACACACACACACACACACACACACACACACACACACCCCTAAGGTTCTGATTGCTCAAGTTTTTATTGAACTCATTGAATTACCACAGAGATCAACTTGAGCCAAAGCCCAGGATTGTGGTATTGCTGGAAATTGCTGCAGAACTCAAATGTCACCACCATCTGCTTAGCAAGTGTTTTAAGATAATGCAAGGTTGGCAGAGGATAATTCAATAGCAGCAAGCAGAACAGAAGTTAACTGGAGAAGAGAACAAGAGAAGTCAGAAATACAGCATCTTCCAGCAGTGAGGGAAATGACAGCAAAGGGCTTAGAGGCTGCTCAGACAACAAACTTTTGGGGATAATAGAATGCATGTTGTAGGCTTTAAAGTTAGCCATCACTTGGAATTGGAGTCTTCTTGAGGATGGGCAAAAGCGTATGTAGGCATGAAAGCTGAAACAAATTGAACCAACTGGAATGTTAAAGTGGAAGTATGCTCTTATGGCATGTTCTCCTGAACTGAACACAATCATACCCAATACGAAAACACTGGGAACACACTTAGAAAGCAAATTTATTTTGGGTTCCCAGGAAGCAAGCATAAGCTGTTTGCTCCTTCTAAAGTTGCTCTTTCTATCCAAAATCAGCTCTGGTATGTTGCTTCTCATTACACAGCCAAGTGGAAAGCTGCTTGAGATGTGCAGAGAAATGTATTTTCTTCCCAAGTAACTTTGGTAATAAGGCTTAGAGTAGCATCAGGACTGGAAGCCATTCATGCTCCCCAAGCAGGACCTTGGTCCCTCACTGGTCTTGGGAAAGGAGTCTTTTCTGTTCACAAGAGTGTTCATGCCTTGCTCCGCCAGAAGATTCATTGTACTTTTTCCTTCTGGTAGACATTATTCTTAATCGCGAAGAACCAAAGTACCAATTTGCAGACGCTGCTTTTTCAACTCTCAGGAGTGTTCTAACAAAACAGGATTCTCTTTTTGGTAGGCAAAGTATATTGCTTAATGTTCATCTAGCCATTACACATTAAACTGTTCATATTTCAAATGAAGGGCCCAAGGGAAGGGGGAAAGAATTGATTTTATGACAGTATTACAGAGATGGTTGAAAGGCATTACTTAACCTGTATATTAGTAATGTTTTGTGTCATATACAAAGATGAATAAGACACAGTCCCTGTCCTCAAAGGCACTTACAGTTTAATGAGAAAGACAAACAGGTGAGCAAATAATAAAAGGGAGCATGCTAATCACAGATCTAACTGTGGAGCTGACTCTGAGCTAGAAAATCTTAGCTGCAGTGGTTCTATGAACAGACTTGCAATCAGACTGCCCAGGTTCAAGTCTCAGCTCTACCACTTCCTAGTTACCAAACTCAGACAGGTTTGTCTAATCTACTTATGCCTATGTCCTTGTCCATGAAATGAGGCTAATAACAGGGTTGCTCTTGAGTCATAGGGTTGCTGTGAGCATTAAGTTAGAAGATGCAAAGTGTTTAGGATGGTGCCAAATAACTACTCAGTGAGAGTAACTATTTAAAAATTGGGAGTCCTATTGATTCTAGGAAAAAGTAGACATTCTTATGGAGTACTTATATTTGAAAAACTGCCCTAAAACAAACTGTCAACATAGCTTGGGAGGGTTTCTTTCCCCTAAATGACTTGTATAAAAACAAATTTATGCTCATCTGTATGCCAGCACGATATGAATCTATTGTATGTATGGTTGGTTCTGGTGGTAGGCATAAAAAAAGATGCATACAAAATGGAATATCTTATTTCAAGGAATTTATAATCCAATAGAGGTAGAAAGGGTCGATGAAGAATTATAACCTAGGACTGGGGATGTAGGTCAATGGCAGAGTGCTTACCCAGGTTGCACGAAGCCCTGGGTTTGATCCCCAGTACCAGAGAAGGTGGGGATAAGAATGAGAATAATTAAAGCTAATTCAGGGTATTTTGAGTGGTGCTGGAAAGGAACCAAACAAATGTTATGGAAGTTAAAAGGAAGAAGAGCCAAAGAAAGATGACTTGGGTTTTGGCAAAAGGACTCTGAGTCTTGGAGATAGAATGTTTCATCAAGCAAGAGTGAGATACGGAGGTTAGCCAGGTATGTTCAGAATCATCATCACGGTGACGGGAACTGAATCTGTGGGGATGCAGGAGACTGCTGAGGGACAATCTACATAAAGGAAACAGCTGGTGGCAGAATCGAGTGCAAGTCACAGTGGTGTGATCAGAAGCCTGGGACAGGTGGCTGCAGTGTGATTGGGTCCTGTGGAAATAGAACCAACAGGAATAGGGCCACCTTTACTCAGGAAACATGGGCACTGGAGGAGGCAGGAGGGTTCTTCTCTGAGGGACAAGATTCAAATTCATGGGGCAGTCCTGCCACCCCAGCCCTCCTTAGCCATGACCCTGGAGCTGCATGCTCAGCACTGCCCTGTCCAGAGCCAACAGTAGCTAGGCAACTCTCTGGGGTCTCCTCCCACCTATGAAGAGGGTGCTTCACCCACACCGTGTCTGCCCTGGGAGCTAGGGCATCATACTAAGCCTTCCAACCTGGACATGGTAGTAACCTTGTACCCAACTCGTGTTGACTTCTAGCCTAGACCCAACTCAGCACCCCATATAATAGATTCCCTAGTTATAGGAACTGCTATCTCCTCGTGTGTCCGTTAGCACGGCTCGCCACTCAGATCACATTACTTTGCTGTGTTCCCTTGCTCTCTAGCTTCTGCGTTCCTGGTTTTCCTTGAGAGTTGGCTAATCCTTCAGCTGCAGTTAGTACTCCAGTGGCTCACCATCCAGGTGTGGGCTCTCCCCTTCTCCACAGGGTGGAAGGGACTCTCAGCAAGCTGTGCAGCTGGGCCTATGCATAGGCAGGGGGAGGAAAGCAACTGCGGAGACTTAAAGATGCCGCCTGGAGAGCGAGAGCTGGTGGCAGCAGGTCCCCAAGAAGCCAGCGAGAATGAGCTGTGGGATATGGGTTTGCCTCATTACAGAAAGGAAAATGGCTTCCCTATAGAGCAAATCAAAAAGAGCTGGCAATAAAAAACAATCCTTCAAACATGTCAGGCTCTTCACTGAGGACTTGCTTATATTTCTTTATTGTATTTAATACTCATACCTGCTCTAGATGGTGACTCTATTGTCACCCTCATTTACATATTAGAAAGCAGAGGCTTGGAGCCATGAGATCAGTGGCCAAGCCTACACAGGTGATAAGGGACAGAGCCTGCGCTTCACTCCTGGCCTGGCTCCAAGCTCTGGGGAACTGTGTGTCCATGGAGACTCAGCATTCTGAGGGCGGGGGAGCCGAAGGCCTCAAGTTGAATGCTTCAAGGTCATAAAGGAAGGGAAGTGAGGTCATCTCCAGAGATGCGGCTTGGGAGCTTAGTCATGTTCCTAAGACTTAACGGGAGTAGGAAGGGGTTGGAAGGGCCAGTGCAGGGTAGTCAGGGGAGTTGACAATATGACTAAAAGGAATGCTGGCCGGCAGCAGCGGTCCAGCTGGTGCTGCCTCTTGTGAATTTTGTAGTGTAACCGATGACTGGGGTTTTATGAATTTTCCTGGCCACCTCCCACCACCCACGCACACAGAACTGCAGATGAGATGCAGCCGTGCGGTGCTCGCTCCTTAGGACTCCACACTTGATTATAAACCCGGAAGGACAACATCATGTGCTGGTGCACGGAGCCATCTATACAGAAGGGGCTAATGGGATCCTGTGGGGCCAGGGATGGGCCAGGTGGGAATGGTGGAGGCTTGAGATGGGAGAATAGAGAGTTCACTACTGAACGGGCTGATTGTGAGGAGGCCTGTAAAATCAGAATGGGGCCGGGGAGAATTGAAAGGGGCTAGCAGGCTGGAGTGAAAAAGAAGTCGTTTGCAAAAATACATGCATGGATGTTCACACATTACACCAGCCCGGGAAACAGCCACTTCCCCACTCACCTAGGGTGAGTAATAATTTGTGTCAGGCAAGAGTAAAGGGATGCTGATTTCATTCTGTTTATGACCAAAGAAAACTGGGGCCCAGGTAAAGGCCTGGGGTTCGCTAACGAGGTTATATTACAAACCACATTTTGCTTTCTAAAACAGCACCCTCAGGAGAAAAGAAAAAAAGTTATTTTTCTTTGGAGGTGGAAGATTTAGCATTGCTTAACAGTAACACTTAACATTGCTTAGCCTTTGGCCTTACTCAGCCTCCTGACTAGCAAGCGCTAGGCATTGTCTTTCTCCTGTGCTGGCCAGGGCCCTGGCTTTATTTTGTGTGGTGTCATTTAGCTTGGCAGCAGGCTGCTTGGGCCTGCTTTAAAGATGACAGAGTTCCATGAATGCTTAGGAGGGACCCCCTTGACCAAGGCTCCTCACCTACTCCATGCACTGTGGGGCATTTTTCTCTCTCTGGATGCCTCCAAATTTGGCATATAAATCAACATTATTGAGTTTCTCATAAAAACTCCTGTGAAGATCTTCACAAACAACCCAGGAACCAAATCAGTCAGTAGCATATTAAGTCCCCCATAAGAATGGCCACTGACTTCCTAGAGATAGAATTATTCCTATTTTTAATTAAAAATGGAACTCTATAAATATTTTAATGCTCCCTGCCTCTATGACAAAGAGGGACCTGGTGCCTCTAGAGCTGTGTTTGCCTCACTCTCCGAGCAAAGGGAGGGAGCAGGGAGCTGGTGTGATACAATTAAGAGGACGGTCAAATCTCCAGGGGTTGGGATAGGATATAAGAAAACCAGGGGCATTGTCACGGGCACTCAGAGCTGAATCTGCACACTCTCAGAGGCCAGCAGTATACCCTCTTCGCCTCTGCATTTTATATCTCACCGGGGAAATACGGCTCCCATGGACTGGGGCTCACTGCCTGTGAGGGGCCTCTGCCTCTCATCTCCTCTTCAGATGGTGAGATGGAAACTCAGCTTTGAGCTCTCCCATCAAGAAACTGGTGCCAGGGGTCTCTCATGCATTTGTTTGGGCCCTGTTTATTCTCAGTCATGGCTGCTTCTAGTTGCCAGGTAGTTACAAAGATCTGTTTGCACGTGCAACTAATCACACCGAGCATTGTATGTGTGTGTGAATGGACTTCTCGCCAAAATTATTTTCCATCTAAGATAGCTTCCCTTTCAATCACAGTTATATTCTCAGGGCTGGCAGGATTTTGTCAATTCATACATTGTGATGATAGCTCCAGAGCCTCAGAAGGCATTAATGTACTACTCTCTTTGTCAGAAACCCTGTCCACAGGGTTTATTCTTCAAACCGACTTGTTTGGAGTCAGCCATGATTGAGTATTTCAGAGCTAATTAGTGCAAATAAACAGGAGTTGGAAATTCAGAGGCCTTTATATTAATAGTTAGTGCTGTAAGCATTTGATGCATTATGGCAAAAGGCTGATTTTCTTGCCTCCTTTACTAAACAGTAGAGTCCTGAGGATAGAATTGGGACTGTGTCTCAGTCTCCATGTTTTCAGGGCCCAAAATACAGTAGACATCACTAGATATACGGGGAATGAATAAATGAGTAAAATTTGTAGAATTTTAAATGTGTTTTCTGTGCCTTTGATTTGTACAAAAAATATATATATCCATTTCTGCACTCAGAGTACGAGCTGGCCAGGAAGGCACTAAAGCATTTCCCATTTTCCTCCACACCCTCCTCCCCACCAGGAACCTACTACTTTCCATCTGCTATAACCACAATTTCCATACACTTCAACAGTGAAAGCCGGAAATCTTACATATTTAAAACAAATTCTGGAAACTACTTCCATTTTTTTAAATGAAAACAAAATACTAGGCCAATACAAAATAGGGACAGGAAAGAAATCACGGATGGGAAAAACTACAAGACAACATTAAAAAAAGAAGAAGACGAAGAACACAGGGACAAAAATAAAATACAGTTGTGTAGAAGCATTTAAAAGATTGCATTTGGGGTATCCTGCCTAATCAGTGTTAAAAATTGGTCTCAGCCGGGCGCGGTGGCTCAAGCCTGTAATCCCAGCACTTAGGGAGGCTGAGACAGGAGGATCGCGAGTTCAAAGCCAGGCTCAGCAATGGCGAGGCGCTAAGCAACTCAGTGAGACCCTGTCTCTACATAAAACACAAAATAGGGCTGGGGATGTGGCTCAGTGGTCGAGCACCCCTGAGTTCAATCCCCAGCACCAAAAAAAAAAAAAAAAAAAAATTGGTCTCTGCTAGATTTGAGATTTTGTCGTTTTTGAAAAATCAACACACCTAGGCCAAGACTGTTGTAACGTGAAGGATGTTATTTTTGTCAATTCACCTGCAGAAGTACAGCCAACAGGTAACTCAAAACAGTAACCCCATCTCCAAGTTAGCAAGTCAGCAACTCAGCTTTGATGGCTTTGAAGCTGTGCTTGTGTCCTCCCCTCACCCCTTTTCCAAAGTGACACTCTGGAACATTTCAGCTTCGTGGCTGGCATTAATCTGTCTTTGTTTCTCATTCAAACTACCAATTCTCACACTCTCAACATCTCGCTCCCATGGTAGCTGGGTGGTAAGTCATCTTGGAAAGGTTTCCTCTTTGTCCTATGCTCTGGTAGCGCACTAACATTATTCTCTATCTCACAGATAAGAGCCCAAACCTCTGAGAATTGCATCTCATTTTCAGGGGTGTCTGGTGACAGCATAAGTGGATCATGTTGGGTCAGAATGGCCAAGCGAACTTTCCCACGTCATTGTTTCTATCCCTCATTGTGTCTGGGCCTCTTGGCGACATTTGCTTATTGCCGGGGACGTGGTCAGATACTGAATCAAGCAAAACACACTTTCCCAGGTTCACATTTCTCTCCTGCTTTTTATCACCCACATGAAGCTCCAAGGTTAAGGTTGGTCTGCCCTTTCTTGCAGGTAACTCCTAGGATAGAGGATTTACTATTTTATGGTCTCTAAGCTTGGTGCAGGATGTTCAATACCATTTTTATAGCAATGGCTTAGGATTTCCATTCAGTATCCAATATTCTCGCTGACATGTTCAATTGCAATGATATACTATTTTCTCCCCTTAAAAAATTGCTCACAAGTGTTTCGATTATTAGCACAGTTGAGAAGATGGCACTGGGGCTGCAGCAGACAGCACTAAGGCAAAATTATAACATATTCTCCATTTCAAAGCCAGATTTCTATTTCATAGAGACTTCTCTAAAGGCTTCATTTGAGGGCGAGCTGGTGATGGGAGACCCCTCTGTGACCTACCTGGGTAAAGATGCATACTGTCTCTCCAGCCCCTCAAAGCGGAGGTTGTGTGCATTCCCATCTGGACCTTTTCCAGGCACCTGTGGAGAGAAAAGTAATTAGAAATGAAGATCCATTATACATCCCGGTTACTGACAATGCATCTGAAAATTATAATCAGTGCACAAATGTTGCAGCCGCCTGCCAAAAATCAACCATGGGAAAGCAAGCAAGAACTTAGCATCCCTATAGGAACTGATGATCAAGCCACAAATGTGGCTTTTACCAACAAAGTCACTTCTTTCAAAAAGGGTCATTGTCAAACCGACTCCCTCCTGTCCTCATGCTAGGGATATTTTGTAGGCTGTTAAGATTGTCTTTTTTTCTTTTACAAGACATATTTTAGTGTTTAGAATAGTTTTAGATTTATAGAAAAATTGAGCAGACAGCACAGACAGCTCCCATATATCCTGTACCCAGTCTCTCCACTACTACCATCTTACATTGATGTGACACATTTCTTATGATTAATGAATCAGTATTGACACATTTCTGTTAACTGAAGCCATATATTCAGATTTTTACTTAATGCATTTTCTGTGCCCCGGACCCCATCCAAGACACTATATGACATTTAGTTAGCATAACAGCAGAAGCTCCTCTTAACTGTGACGAGGACCTTATTTTAAAAGCACCTTTTCCATGAACCTTAAAGATACTGGGAACAAATACTTATCTACTGCACAGTATCTGAACTTCACTTGGTTCCCTTCCTAGGAACAACCAAGAAGTACTAAAATGTTTTCCATCTATTGTTGGTCTTTATTGGACTCTTGTCCCTTCCTGTTTACTTCCTGGATTCACCTCTCTTAGAGTCTTTTCCGTCACTTTCTAGGATCCTGCAGGAAACCAAGCATGTCAGTTCCTTGAATGTAAAGACCTCAGGTCTTACCCTCCTGTAAATACATAGGTATTTAAAAGTGCTTGTTGAGTGACTGATTTCTTACCTGGTCACATCAACACATGTAGTATTATAGACCATTCACCTGCTTGGGCATGGAGGGTCAAACAGAAAACCCAGGTTATTATAATTGGGCAGGGAAGAAGAGAGTATGCCAGTTAGCACAGTGTTGAGGTCAGCAGTGTAAAGTTTTCTAGATAGAACTCACACCCTGGAAGCTATTTTCTTCCTACCCAAAATTCTAGCTCTATACAAAACCACTGTCCCAGCACGTGTGGGGTGTGTGTATGTGGGGTTAAGGGTGGGGGAAGAGATGCTGAGAAGCAAATACACACAGGTAGTTAGAATACTAAAGACTATTCTTGGTGTCTAATTTTTGTAGGAGGCCCTAGAGAGGGTGTCCTTAAAACCTCTTCATATTTCAGTAATACATGGAACAGGAGTGGTTGGAGTTATGTGAGAGGGATAGAGTCCAGTGAGGTATTCATGCAAAGGTGAAGACTGTGCAAACTTCAAAGCAGCTGCAGACAGAGATGTAGAATTCTCTGCATTAGGATAAAAGCCCTGATTGAAGCCACTGACCTTTCTACCATATACCAGAAACAAGGATGGTGACAGACGGGGATACATAAATAGAGCAAAAGAAGTGAAAGGCAGAATACCATCCTCAGCCACTTCTATATAAGGTTTGTTTTGTTTTTCAATGATTTCTTATGGAGGAAGAATTTATGTGACTACTAGCACTATGTTGAAGATTTTTAACTGTAGATATTGGAAAGACACTATACTTACGTATTCTTAGTATGGCTTTAGGCATTCAATTAATCTCTTTTTTGTAACTGTAAAGCTTCATGTTAATACTTACAGTACTGTCATCCAGAACTGGCCTGGCCTCATGATAATGGAAGTCAATATTCTGGTGGCTGCAGGAGGCAGCACCTAGGCCTATTGTTGTTCTAGTGAGCTAGATTCTGTGAAATGTAACATAATCCTTGTCCTGAGCATCTTTCTGTCTTGTTGGGAAAACAAGCATTATAAATGAAATAAAGAAAGATGACTACTTGACGTCTGACCGAGTACTACTCTGGATACTACCAGCAGAAGCACAGATGGGGCTGCAGGTGTTAGGAAAAACTTCATGGGAGAAACAGAACTTGGGCCAGGTTTCCAAAGATGGGCATCATGCTTGTACATCAAGAATTATGTTCTTCAGCACCAACTGTGTATATATTTGCACGCTTATTAATATTGCAACTTCATGAATATAGTCATTAGTTAGTGATTACTGAGCACTTACTGTGTTCTAATGCCATGAGAGGCACTGTATTCCAAGCAATGAGTAAATTCAGGCCCTGCTCTCCAGGAGACGGGCCTGCAAACAATTATGGTACAATGAGGTCACCCCTAGAGTGGAAGTCTGAAGAAAGAGGCAGCACAGGGGAGAGTTGACGACAGCGTCATGCGGGTGTTGATGCTCCATCTAAAACTTGACTATGAATGAGGAGTTTTTATTTTTTTGTGTGGGGGAGAGAAGGATGAAGAAGTAGCAGGAGGAGCCATTCTAAGTAGAGAGAATAACAATGAAACAACATGGAGGCATACAAATAAGCTTTGTGTTCAGGGGATGTCAAAGATTTTGGTAAGGCAGAAACAGTGTAAAGAAAAGGACGTCATTCACTAACAATAGTACTACTGACACCACTACAAAGGTTGTGGCGATCACCATTGCACTGTCATTGTTAATAGATTACCTTTGAGAGCAGTTTTGGGTTTGCAACAAAATAGAGAAGAAGGTACGGGGAGATTTCCCATAAACCCTTGCTCCTACATTTGCATAGCCTCCCCCATTACCAGCATCCCCAACCAAAGGGGTACAATTGTTACAACGGATGAAGTCACATTGACACATCATAATCACTCAAAGTCCATGGTTCATGTTAGGGCTCCCTCTTGTTGGCGTACAATCTATGAGTTTGGACAAATATATAATGACATGTATTAACCATTATAGTGTTACACAAAATAATTTGAATGCCCTGAAATGCTCAGGGTTCTGCTTACTTGTCTTTCTTTCTCCCTATCTCCTGGAAATTACTGAACTTTTTATTGTCTTCACAGTTTTCACTTCCAGAATGTCAAATAGTGAGAATCATATATTACGTAGCCTTTTCAGATTGGCTAATTTTGCATAATGATATGTATTTTAGTTTCCTCCATGTCTTTTCATGGCTTGATAGCTCATTTCTTGTTAGCACTGAATAATATTCCATTTTCTGGTTCCTCTACTGTTTATTTATCCATTCATCTACTGAAAGGCATCTTGGCTGCTTCCAAGTTTTCACTGCTATAAACATTTGTGTGCAAGTTTTTGTGTGGACATAGGGTTTCAACACCATTGGTTAAATACCAAGAGTGCAATGGCTGGATCATATGGTAAGACTATGTTTAGTTTTACAAGAAACTGCCAAACTGTCTTCTGAAGAGCTGTATCATTTTGAATTTCCTCCAGCAATGAGTGAGAGTTCCTGTTGCTCTGCTTACTCAACAGCATTTGGTGTTGTCAGTGTTTTGCATTTTGACCATTCTAATAGGTACGCAGTGGAATCTCATTGTTGTTTTAATTTGCATTTCCCTGATGGCATATGATATAGTACATTTTTCTGCATGCTGATTTGACATTTGTATATCTTAGGTGAGGTCTCTGTTAACATGTTTGGCTCATTCTTTAATTAAACTGTTCTTATTGTCTAACTTTAAGAGTTCTTTATATATTTTGGATAACAGCCATTTATCAGATGTGTCTTTTGTAAATGTTTTCTTCCATTCTATGACTTTTCTTTTCATTATTTTAAGTGTCCTTTGCAGAGCAAAAGTTTTTGATTTTAGTGAAGTTCAGCTTGTCAATTCTTTCTTCCATGGACTATGCCTTTGGTATTACTTCTAAAATGTCATGAGCAACAGAGTGACATAGGGGTGGATGTTAAAGAGGCAGGATCAATCGGGTTGACTGTAGCATTAAAGGGAAGATGTTTCTAGAATAATGCTTGAATATCTGAGTAAGCAATTTCCTGAATTTGGTAACATTTACCCAATTGGGAATAAAGAAGAAAAGATTTAGAAGTAGAGAAAAAGGGACTATTTAGACCCACTGATCTTGAGTTGGGACATTTGATGGAAATGTTTGGTCGTTGAGTATAAAGGTTTGCCACTGAGAAAAGAGATCTGGATTAGAGATGTACAATTGGGAAATGTTCAACATTTAGTTGGTACTTGAAACCTTGGAAAAGAATGTCCAGGAAGCATCTATAGCGACAATATAAAAGAAAAGACATGCAATGAGAAGAGAGAAGAATACCCAAAGATAATCTTAGAAACACTATCATTATGGGGCAGGCAAAGAAACTCAAGCCCAGGAAGGAGCCTGAGAAAAAGTAATTGATCCAGAAGGGAATCAGGAGAGAACATTACAACAGGAATCAGGAGAAAACAATTTCACAAAGGAGGGAGGGGACATGAGTGTCAAAATTTGTCAAGAGCTTCAGGAAGACAAAGGACTATAATGTACATGGTGTGCTGCCACTTTACCGGGTCCTCCCTTCTTGTAGAGTGTCACCCTGAACTATTACTGTCGTCCTGAGTCTGGAAACATTAAAACTACCTATCCTGGAACCTCCTTGCCACCAATGTGCAGGCTGTGATTGAAGTTATGCCATAACATTTGAGAAAAGGAATTGAGGCCATGGTCCACTTTCACTGTTTATTCTTGGTTTTCCTGTGGCAGCTTTAGCAGATGTACCATTGCTAATTTCCAGTGTGGACTATAGCTTTCATAGCTGGTTTTGGGGTTGGTGGCAGTACAGGTGGCTTCCTGCTTATAGTAACTTCCTAATCATGGTGCTTTCGGATATAGACATTGATTGGTTCAGAAACCTAAAGCTTCCTGTACAGAAGTGGCAGATCCCTTCGGTAGCTCATTTCTGAAATGTGGCTTTGGATATCATTCCTGAAAGCTTGCCCAAGGATTTGATTCTTTCAACTTCCTTCTGTTTTTTTGGTTTGTAACTATGGTGTAAAACTTGTTCCTGCTTAAAACTAGCTAGAGAGGTGTTCTCTGCAACTGAGGAATAACCAGGTGAAGGTCTGCAAAAGCAGATGCTGAAATGGGCAACAAGATGGCGATTGGTGCTTTATTGGGAGTAATTTCAGTGGATGAATGGAGAGCAAAAGCTAGACTCTATGGTGTAGAAAATCCTTATGGTTTGTTAATAAATAAACCACTACTGGCTGTACTGTCTTATCCCATCATGTTCACAAAATGGGATTAATACTTGCAAGTACATAAACATTTGTTAGTGTCTCCAAAGTAGAGTAATATGCTAAGAACTCTAAGGCATAGAGATGAGAAAAAGTCCTCTCCAGGGACACATTGTTGGTTAATGGAAATGTTGGGAACAAATTTGTGTTCCATTATTAAAAAAAATAGATTTAACTGCTTTTTATCCCTAAATGAATATTATGGAAAACTACCCAAAGATGACCTTTGTTAGCATTTACAAATATATATATATTTTAAGGGTATGTAGAGTTTTTTTTCTTATCTCTTTATTATTAGCATTTTTCTTTTCTTTTTTTTAAATATTTATTTATTTTTTTAGTTGTAGGTGGACAGAATATCTTTGTTTTTATGTGGTGCTGAGGATCGAACCCAGTGCCTCACACGTGCTAGGCGAGCACGCTACCACTGCTCCACAATCTCAGCCCCTATTAGCATTTTTCTGTGCTATTTTATTCCAAAAACAATAATTTTTAAGGCCATATAATATCCTATTTATGCAAATAAATCATAATTTGTCTAATCTGCTCCTGCAATTTGATCCATTTTCAAAATATTCTAATTAGAAATGGCAGCAATATAGATTAGGGTGTTGGGTACAAATATTCTTGAAAATAGCTGTAAATGGATGGTAGGAAATTCCAGATAGAGGTTTGCCAAAGAGAAGCTAATTATAAGAAGTTGTACTTAAGTCCTCAGGAAGTCAGGCCACTTGAGGAGGGAGTGAGGGGAGAGAAAACAGGCGCAGGCATTTATAAGCTCATTTCTCATTTTGCTCTTCGCTCAAAAAGATTCAGAAATGTTCCTGCTTAAAGAATTCCTTATTAGGTAATTTCCCTCATCACACACACAAAAATAAGGTCAGCTGCTCTGACCCAATTAATTTTTTTTAAAGCCCTTTATCTTACTTGAGATCATGCAGATTTTTTTTAATGTAATGACCTAAATATAGGTCTGATAAAAACAATCTTGACTTAAACCATAACAGAAACCTAGCCTTTTACACAACAGTGTAATGTTAGAACTTAGGCCTGGATGTGAAGCATGTTTATCTTTCTCTTACTGAACAGTCCAGGAAGCGAAACTTCTGAGAGTGTATTCAAAACAACGTGAAGAGCTCAGGCATTGGTGTGCCTTGTATTGTGACCCTCTTTGGCCAGATGAGGATGGTCTCTGAGAAGCCTTTAAGGAGGACTGGGTGTTGGCAGCAATGCCAAATTAAGATGATCTGAGTCCATGGGAGTGCTCCCAATTTCATTCACTCAGGGTCTACAGCTGGCTGGGGTGTTAAAAACCTTGTTAAAATAAAGCTATTAGTCTTTTCTCTACAAAAGGCACTTGCTGGTTCTATTCAGAGTTCCTTAAATTAGTATGTATTTCTAGCCTGGCATTGCTAGAATCAGCAATTTCATAAAGCAATATCCTAAAAAGCCATTTAACCCCCCTAATTCTTCCATTTGCAGATTAATGGCAAGAGGGGAAGATTTAATGTTCTTTCAAACATTTTTTAACAATTCATTAAAAATTAGAGAATAAATCACATAGGGAATTTTCTCTAAATGTCTGATGATGAGAAGCGGAAACAATTCAAAATTAACATGTTTTCTAGCTCCTATAGTTTAGGACACATTTTTGCTAATGTTGTAATTTATGTCCTGTAAGCCAGTTTTCCCAGGAAATTTAAAAGCTGCTTTGATGGAAAGGATGTGCAAATTTGCAATATGGATTATTCACCTACATATGACATCCTCGTTTACAAATATGTCTCACTTGCATCCATTACAAAAAAATGAGTTTCATGCCACCTGACACATCTTAGGATTAAGATGCAAAGTATAAAAATTTTGATGCCATTTTAGGAAATGTGTCTTTCATTTCAAGTTGGTGTCATGAGAGATATTTTTTGAGCAGGGTTTCACATTTCTTTTAATTCCATTGCTCTTACCTAGTCATAAACTTGGCTAGAAGATGTTTCAAGGAATTCACACAATGAAAACTTCAAAAAAAAGTTACAAACTTGGCTTTGAGCTTTGTCTAATATTAAGACATTCTGCTAAAATGCTCCATGTTTGGAGGGGAACTAAGGGCAGTACTCTAAACAAAAAGACACTAATCAAAATAAGTTGTTTACCAAATTCTCTTTGGCAATATAAAATATATTGTGCCTGAGCATCCAGAGAAGCAAAGAACACAAACTTGTTCAAACCATTATTTCTGAAGTGTTTGTTTTCTCTAATTTTATTTCAGCAATTTTGTCAAATAACTGGGTATTCAGCTTATAGACTACCACAGAACATCTGCTAGTTCAGAAAATACAGCAGATAAACTATTTTAAAAATAACTATTGGGTAAGCTTTTTAACCATTCTATGTCTATATTTCCTCCCTTGTAAAATGTCAAGAGTTAAAACACATATTCTCTTCTAACTTGTACATGTTGATGAAAGTTATCTTCTATACAGTTTTCACATTTACATTGACTACTTGCACTTCACTGATACAGGAACTGTGTAGGTAGTTAATGATTTTATAGCTGAATGACAAGGACAGCCATGTAGCCTGTAATTTGTCTCTGCATTAGGAAATTATAAAGTATTCATTGGGATTTAAGCATAAAATCTTATACTAGCACTATCCAAGTACTGCCTGTTTGTACAATGGGCCATGGCATCTTAATAACCTAAACTATCTCTGTTATGATTGTCTTCACAGAAAATAAAATCAGATGTCTCCTGCCAGCTCTGTTTGTGTGTGGGCCTAAGATACAGTCACCATAGAAACTATGATTGTGGATACAATTTTACAAATTTGGCTTCATCTATCAGATGCACTCTGTGTGTGTGTGTGTGTGTGTGTGTGTGTGTGAGAGAGAGAGAGAGAGAGAGAGAGAGAGAGAAGAGAGAGAATGCACACACACACATATACATATGCCTTGCCAATACATTTGAAGAGCAAATTCTGGCTCTGTGTCTTTAATTAAAGAGCCAGGCACTATTTCTCATTTCCTTTCTCCCATCTGTCTACCTACAAATAGAGATATTGCAACACTGGCTAAAATGTCAACTCATACTTGAGGAAAGACAAAGGTCTGATGAAAAGATGAAAAAAGGTATTAGAAGGAGCATTCCCTAATACATCCATCTGTCTCCTGTCCTTTATCTTCAGGGACATACTACATAGGAATTTGGTGGAGTTTTAGTGACATTAATCACTAGATACTAATTGCTTTTTGAATGTGTTATGTGAGTCATTTATTTCTCTCTGTTTTATTTTCTTATACTATCACAGGATTTTTTTACTCATCCCAGAAGAAACAAAGTTGACCCTCAAAAATGTCCAACTATTAAATGATAACAATGGCTTAGTCACATTATTTCTTATGAGTTCACACTATCCTTTTTGGCTAATAACCCTATAGAGAATATTCACTCACTAAACCCTGCAGCATAGTTAAAATATATTTTCATTTATACGGGATAAATATGTAAATACATGCAAAAATTTCAGTCTTTTGGATGTTTTTTGTTTAAGTCAGTGGGCGGGTTCTAGTCACTCCTGTTTACAGTTACTGAAAAGGAAGGACTTTCCAGAATATTCTAGTCATGATGGTGAGCTCTAGTCAATGCAACCATTCCTGTCTCTGCCTCACTTCACACATGAGCAACTGAGAGCTAGTTCAGTGACCTGCCTGTGCAGTCCTACAGTGGTAAAGCCAGGCTTTGGACCAGGCTTCAAACTGAGATCTGTCTGATCCGAAAGCGACACTTCCACTCACGATGCTGCCTCCTGTGTTGCCTGTGGTCACTGTAGTTACTGTTGTCCCATTTTCTAAATGAAGAGCTAAGACGCAAGACTCACAAGTTCAAGTGACCCTATGGTGGCAATGCGATAGAATACGCAAAATCACAACTATCTGTAAGCATTCTGCATATGTCTGTGGTCATCACAGCCATAATCATGGACTCTAGTGGCCTTGAAATATTTCACATAGCTGTAGGTATTAATATATGTACATATGCTAATTGTTTTGGTATAGTAAAAGTAATTTCTAATGAATCTGGTTTCATAAAAAAAATAACTGCTTGGATTATGTATAATTCTTTCAGTTACTCTAACATGGTCATTGGTCTACTAATTTGGTTTAGCCAAGACCTCAGACTGTAAGCTTCCTGAGTGTTGGCATTGTGCCTCTTTTCCCTCAGCTGTATTCTTGAGATCTGATGTTATCACCTTGTTCTTGATTATTTACTAAGTGAAGTAGAAGTCTCACAATCTCCTCAGTGGAAGTTACACAGCATTGATCAGTGGTGCACACCTGTAATCCCAGCACTTTGGGAGGCTGAGACAGGAGAATGGCGAGTTCAAAGCCAGCCTCAGCAACGGCGAGGTGCTAAGCAACTCAGTGAGACCCTGTCTCTACATAAAACACAAAATAGGGCTGGGGATGTGGCTCAGTGGTCGAGTACCCCTGAGTTCAATCCCTGGCACCAATAAATAAATAAATAAATAAAAATAAAAAAGAATCCACAATGACTAGTTAGGTTTTTGAGCCAAACCTGTTAAATAGTATAAAACATAAAATTCACCTGTTCTTCTCTTTTCCTGTATATTTTTTTAATTGGTGTGTTATAGTCATCAACCTGTTCTTAAGGGAGGTTTCCCTTCCTGAGATCTGTCTCATAGCTATGGCTTATTAAGGCTGCCACTTTTATTTTGTTTGCATCATCCTGATTTTCTTCACATCCCTTAAAAAATAAACTATAAACGCTCTTACAATTTAGATTTAAACTGGAATCTGGAGTCTAAATCAAAACAACTTCATTATGTAGTTGCTTAGAGTGCAGGAAGATTCCAACAAACTCAAGACAAGAGTAGCCTGGGAGGGGAACCTATCTAGTAGGACAAATTATTGAACACTGTGGACAAAATTATTGAGGCTCTGAGTAGCTACTTGGGAATGCAGCACCTGGTTAAATCACAAAGTTGTCGGACTCATCCTACTATTAATGCTGGAAGCAGAGAGGCATATCTTTCCAAATTTACATTCACCAAATTATTTTGTGACTGCTTTATCAGATGAGTTCAAGTTCCAGGAGGATGAATGAAGTAAGATTGAGGAGAACTAAAATAGATAACATTCTGAAAGTTATGTTCTTATGTCAAAATCTAGCTTGGAAACACCAACCCAAGTACGCACACACACATACGCACATACACACACATACATACTAAGAGTTTTCTATTGACTAGTAAAGTTCAACCTCTTAGTCTGGTATTCAAGGCTTTTAGGGATCTATAACTACCTAACTTTCCAGTTTTCTTATCCTTTTCATATAAGCTCAATGATTCGATCTCATCATGAATTTTATGGGTACTGAACATGTACTTTGGTGTCTCTGGCAGTGTGCTTATTTCTTTAGTTTTAGTAGCTCTTCCCATGGTTCAGTTAGTTCTATAAACATGGTAAGGGATCACTCAGTAAGTGCTGAATGAATGAATGAATGAAGAAATGAATGTTCCACCTGATTGTATTCATTGGTATGAAGGAAGAAAAACAGGTGGAAAAAGTAGTGGAGAAAGAAAACAGATTCTATAGAAGGTGACAAGAGGATTAAACACTGATAATCAGAGAAAAGCTCCTGGAATAACAGGCACAGACGGGGAGAAAAACAAAAACCTGAGGAACAGAGAGAGGTTGCAAAAGACAAAGGAACCATGAGAACAAGCTAAGCTCTTGCAATCTAATCTGAATCTTAGCACACAGGTTAATTCTTGTCCTAAATGTCTCTCCATTAATAACATCCCTGGATCCATCTGAACACTCCATGCTGCCACCAGGCTGGGCAATATGGACTTTGTTCTCATTAGATGCATATATCATCTTAGTTTCAAAGTCTTTAAAATGTGATTATTTTAAGTCAACATTTAAAGTTATATTTGATATAATCATTTAATTGGGCATGGATTCATCTACACAGAACTCATTACTGAATTCTTCAATTTCACCAACATAATTTCCTTCCAAATTATCTTTTATCTAGATGCTGGAAGTCCAAGTGCTATGAAAACTTTGCCAAAATAAAAAAGCTTTTAGATTTCTAATGCTGGCTAGACACAAGCCCATGGAAGATTGTGGAAGAATAACGCATGCTTGCCAACTGCCAGATACGACTGCTTTTCGCATAATTAATGTCATTCTAGCTGCTCGAGTACCATTTCCATCCTCTAATAATTTCCATTAATAGAGGAAGTTTCTGCAATAATTTTTTGCATCCTGCAAAATCACCATGGCTTCTAGACACTTTTTAATCAAAATAATGACAATGGGTGAAAGGGGGATGGTTAGAGCTATTACTGTGGCCCTGGGTTGCATTTGCTTCGTCATTGTTTTAAATCTCCAAAAACTGTCCAAAGGGCTCATTGCATTGAGTGCTATTATGTCAATTAAATCTTGGTGCTTTGATTTTAATAGCATGGAACCATGTGGATTTATACTAAGGAGAGGAAAGTATATAAAATGAATGTGTTGGACAATTTGCCTCTCAAAAAAGTGAGTTTTTTTAAGGAAAAAAATCAAATGATGAGTAGATACAAATATAAGCCCAGGTCCTGTGAAATATGATAATTGTATAATACTTGAGCTGCAGATTCTAATAAGACGAAGTGGTAGACCAGCTGCAAATCATAACCTCAAACCTGCCAATTCACACTGTTTTTTTTTATTATGCTGTTGCAAAACCAAGGACTCTGTTCAATATAGAAAACTATGCAAATATATAGACAGAAACAATAACAAGAATCAGCTCAAGTGTCTCATAGAGCCCAGAATGGATGTGGCGTGATGGTGCTGCCATAATCCTGTGCCGGGGAGAGGAACACCAAAGCTCTAGTTAATGAGGTTTGCAGGAAACCTCCTGGACTTCTTTATGAGATGAATACTGAGACTAAAAGAAAGTTTGGGTTAAGGAGACCACCACTGAGAGTCTTTCCCCCTCTGTTCTGAGTTGCTATCAAGGCAGTGAAAGGCTACATCAAAGACTCATTCTTCTTTGCCTAAGATGGCTTTGAAGAACTCCACCTGAGTGACATCTGATGGTACTTGGCCTGCTCTGTGAAGTCTACCTAGTGGAGATCTATGATGCCACTTGGGTAGAAGCACCAGCTCTGTGCATTGACCTGGGGTGAGGGTGGGGGCAGTGGGTGGCTGTGGCTGCTCATGATCTGATTAAAGCTTGAGAATCAACTCTCTAAGTTACTGAGGAAATAATACAGTGAGTGGGTTTTAATAGCCATTGTTAAAACGAAAAAACAGCTAGCCATCAACTGTGTTAACTGTGCTGTCTAACAGGCACCAAGGAGAGGACAGAGTGCTCAGCGGGGCTGGCTTCAGGGTGCAGATGCTCATGGGCACCTGACCATGGGCTTGCTGTGGCTATGCACATCCTACCCTAGAGGGAGAGCCCTGAGGAGTCAATACCAATTTTCAAAATACCTGTCATGTTTTAAAATTGTGCTGTCGGTGCCTACATACATATAGAATGGATGGTATCTCATCAGATCCTACATTCATAGAGGATTTTTCAAGAATCAAATTATGTTCTCAAACATCATCAGATTTGCTAGGTACTGCTGCGACCCTGACCAAGAGAATGTCTGGCATTGTAAGTTCCTTGCAAGACATTTGTCACAAAGAGAAAGGCCTGGCAGGTAGGGTAAGTGAGACAATCCTAACAATTGCCCTCATTCCTAATGGGTGCCCGATTCTGGCATTGAGTAGTTCTACCTGAAAAGAGCTTGAGCTTTCTAATTGAACACCAAGAAGTTATGATCTCAGGCCTGCACACGGGGTGGCATGGTGGTTAGGAGTACTCACTCCAGGTGCATCATCTGGGTTTGAATTTGGCTCCATCACTTGTGCAAGGTAATTTTGAGCCTCATTTGTTTGCCCATAAAATGGAATTAATAATAGTATCTACCTTAGATTAAACAATATGATGCATGCAAACTACATAGTACATGCCATTTGTAGAGTCCACTTATACATTTAATAAATCTTATTTCTTATCATTGTTGCTACAGTGATATTGAACCTGACTTTTCCCTTGGTAAGGAAAAAAACCGAGAGAATTTCTTCCCTGCCCTGTTGACTCATTTCCATGATCTTCTGACCAGCCCTGGCTAAGATACAGAGCTAATGAAGCTTCTTCAGTGAAACTGTTCTGAAAACAGCACTGGAGAGTGAGGAGAGAGAGTAAGAAGAGAAAGACAGAAGAAGAAAGAAGTGTGTGTGAGTGTGTGTGTGTGTGTGTGTGTGTGTGTGTGTGTGTGTGTTAAATAATAATCACTCAGAGTTTTATCTTCATTCTTCTTTCTTGTTGGATTGTGAGTGTTTGGAGGGCAAATAGGCCTGTTTTATTCATATTTGCTGCTCTTCTCTTCCGCACATATCACATGCTCAATAGATCATTAAAAGACTGAAAATGAACTATATGAAAAAAGTGATCTTAAAAGGGAGATGCAACATAGGCAAGCAGAGAGACGCATAATCCTAAACAATCCGTAGAAAACTGACTCGTATCAACCTAGCTGGCCTACAACAAGCAGCTAAGCATGATGCTCGTAACTCATTTTGGGAACATTACTTCTTTGTAAGTAAAGTCAAGAGATGGTCTTCATGGGCTGGGATTGTAGCTCAGTGGTAGAGCGCTTGCCTTGCATGCATGAGGCACTGGGTTCAATCCTCAGCATCACATAAAAGTAAATAAATAAAGATATTGTGTCTATCTACAACTAAAAAAAATTTTAAAAAAAGAGATGGTCTTTACTGTTATTTAGGCATTTGACAATACAGATGTGCCATGTGCACTGTATTCCATTACTGTACTGTTTGAGATCAAATGAAACACTGGGACTGTGGGTGCAGTCCTAGTGACTGGATAGGGGAGGATGACAGCTGAGTGGGTTCTGGCCACAAGTAGAGAGTGAGTGAATCCACGTCCACTTACTGATCTCAGTCACACAGCCAGAGATCCTACCATAGACCATGGGTAGAATTTTCTAAATGAGTGAAAACCCTAGATGTAGCCCTGCAGTGTGCTGGAAGGCCCCCCTGTCATTTTTCCAATTCTGGGAAGAACTCAGCTTCTTTGTTCAGGTAGATGCCCTTTCAGGTACAGTTCTAGAGAATCACAAATACAGAGTCTTTAGGGAAGCAACATGTAGTAAGAACTCAGCAGACAAGAAAGATAAAGAGGAGGAAAAAGAAACCATTACTTGACATGATTCTCTCTAAGGAAAGTAGTAAAATACCATCTTTGGCAGCTAAGCTATTGAAAAGCTTGTGGAGCACCATTTTGATGATTTCTCAAATTTAAAGAGAAGCACATTTTTCTACTTATACAAAGTTCTATTCATTATGTCTTAGTATTGTATATTGTTGAGCAGAAACCAACACCTATTTATTATCTAGTACTGCTTTGCACAGTTTCAGTGGGTGATGTTGGAGAATTGTTAGGTGATTTACACACATTGGCCTAATACTACTAACATCCTAAGATGTTGGCCAAAGAATATACAGGGATCTCTACTCATCAATGTAATGAAATTAAGAAAAGTGAAAATTTAGGATGAATATTGCAAAGAATTTCTTATAGTGTAATCCATTAGGATGAGGGATAATTTCCCAGGGGGAGTTGATTTATATGTTAGAAAATGTATAATGCCCATTCATAATGTATTTGTGACAGATGTAATGCCATGTCCATCTATAAATCAGATTTGCCTTCTGCTAGTCTTTCCCCCCGAAGGTTATCCTCATGGGCAGTGACCTGAGAGGATTTAAAATCCAAAGGGCCCAATTACTAAAACTCTTCCATCATGTAATTGGCCTTTGGTATGGAAAATAACACCAGTATTAATCCAAGTCACTTGGAAGGAAGTAGAGTGAGTGACATCTTCTGAATCTGTCAGTTGGCCCAACACAGTCAAGGGATGGGTCTCAGAGCATCTTCTCTGGGGACCATGTGAAATTCACTTTTACTTTGCAGACAGCAAAACTACATAAATTATCATAGCAATCCACCAATGAGTTACTGACCAGGTGGAGACCACTGGATTTAAACTTATAATGTTCTTGGGGGAAACATCATTTTCAATTTGAGGGTCAGCCACTGGGAACACATCCAAACAGAGAGTGGGTAGAATCATCTTCCTTAGCAAGAGAGATCACACACCACAATTCATAGAGCAGCAAGAGTCAAGAGAGTAGGGGCTGGAGAAATTGGTGCTTTGGAAAGAACAGGAATGAAGCCTCTTTTACTCCATTCCTGGGAACCTAGGAAATATGTGGTTCAAAAGTAAACCAAGTCATTTTCTAAAAATCAAAATTCTATTTGGTCACATTTCCAATGGTGCACGACTCAGCTGACAGCCACCACTCCCTTGTGCTGCCTTGCCATCCTCACTTAATGAGAATTCAAATACCTGCTCATAGTTCTCACCTTTAAGGCCCCCATTTCCCCAGATTTTCATGAAAACCTAACTGGCAAGAACCTCCACACACAGAGTGAGCTTATTAAAGGTCTTCAGATCTACTCTAGATTCATCAGGCTTGCTGTCACATTTTTATTAGACTTGCCCTGATTACTTCTCCATCCTACCCTGTGGGTGAACACAGCACAGCTTCAGTGGCATGTTTACAATCAAAAAGGACAAAACACTAGGAAATGTGATTTAGTGAAAATCCCAGAGAAAAATGACTAGACACTTCAATGTATTTCCAAATGCTCATTTTTAGAAATGACTGAAATCAGGGCTCCTTAAAATGGCAGAGCTTGGCTCTCGCCTGAGGATGTGCAGCAGAGCAGGAAGCCCAGGGCCACTTCGTACACAAAGAGGAAATTATGAAGGTGCTGGAAGGAAGTTACTACCTCTCAGTGATGGGAACCCTTTGGATAATGTCATCAAACATGGTTCTTTGAGCTATTATTTAAATACTGTGAATTAAAAGACCCATTAAATCAACATTTTCAGAGATTGTAGAAGCAAATGTATTTCTTATTATGCTACAAATAAATATCCCGATAATGGTTCTATTACTGTGTGCCATTTGAACAGAATCCTCACAGCTTACAATGAAAAACATCCTGCTATATATTCAATAATGGAATTGCAAACTTGTGTTAGGACAAATCTCAAAGGATGGCTTAGTTTTGAAATAGTCCACGATCTCTTCTTTGGCATGCATAGGCCACACAAAATAAGGACTGTAAGGACCATGACTTTGATCTCTTTCTCTTCCTGTAGGCTGGGGCCATCTCTGAGGGACAGTTACATAAAAGTGGAGTTTGTGTTAAAGGAAAGAAATGAGCTGGTGGTTTGGTGTATATCTGTAATCCCAGCAGCTCAGGAGGTGTTATGGTTTGGATGTGAGGTGTCCCCCAAAAGCTCACATGTGAGACAATGCAAGAAGGTTCAGAGAAGAAATGGTTGGGTTGTGAGAATCTCAACCCAATCAGTGAATTAATCCCCTGATGGGATTAACTGAGTGGTCCCTGAAGTGGTAGGTTGTGTCTGGAGGAGGTGGGAATTAGGGTGTGGCTTTGGAATATATATA
This sequence comes from Xerus rutilus, assembly GCA_028644305.1. Lineage (NCBI taxonomy): Eukaryota > Metazoa > Chordata > Mammalia > Rodentia > Sciuridae > Xerus > Xerus rutilus. The sequence continues at coordinate 132,994,010 of CM053402.1, read as the reverse complement.
TTTGTATCTGGCAAGTGGAGATCTCTCTCTGCTTCTGGATCATTGTGATGTTAGCTGCTTTCCTCTGCCACCCTCTCCCGCCATGATGTTCAGCCTCACCTCGAGCCCTGAGGAACAGAGCCAGCCTTCTGGGCACTAAGACCTCTAAAACCCTGAGTCCTCAAATAAACTTTTCCTCCTTACAGTTGTTCTGGTCAGATCCTTTAGTCACAGTAGTGAAAAAGCTGACTAAAATAGGAGGCTAAGGTGAGAAGATCAGGAGTTTGAAGGCAGCCTGGGCAACTCAGTGAGGTGCCGTCTCAAAAATAAAAAGGGAGAAAGAGAAGGGAAAAGAAAAAAAAAAGTGTGGGCATTGCATGTTTGCAGTGCATAGGATAAATGAACAAGCTGCTTCCTCTTTCCACTGCTATAGATTTTATAGGTGCAGAGAGCCCATGGTACTGTCTGTAGAAATAGCAGAAAGAAGCAGAGCGGGTTTGATTATGGGGCAATATAATTCCATGGCAGACACGGAGCTAAGAGACATGGAGGAACTCTAGCCTAAGCTGTATGCACCCCTCTGTAGAGTGGAAAGCTCACGGGTCCCAATTTTAAATAAGCTGGAAGTTAATAGCCTTTGGTAGTGGCAGTCTGCAATGACATCATTGACCACCTCTCCTGCAAATCACTCTCTAGAGTTGGACTTTCAAAAGAATGTGGTCAACCACAAGCAAATCTCACTGTTTCTCTTGTCTTCTAAGCATGAATATTACACATTGTAAATGCATCAGAGAAAATTAATAAATAACAACTATGGGTGAGAATGGTTATATCTGGTGAACTTAATGGCTGTACTCCAAAGACCCATACAGTTTTGATCCAGTTGCCTGTCTGGCCTTGTCCTTCTGTCCTGCTTGCTCACACTTTTCCCCTCAGTGCTCCTGCAACTTGCTAAGCATGTTGCTCTCCCGGGCGTGGGCTCCCATTTCTACCTGCCCTGCAAACTCCCTCTCCAGACAGCCACAGGATTTTGCCCCTTCTTGGCTCTTGTCTCTGCTTAAATATCTTCAATTCCAAGTAGTCTTCCTTGGTCCCCTTCTCTGAACAGTATACCTTGCCCAGCATTATGCACTAGCTCTCAGTCAAGCTTTAGGTTTCTTCATGGGCATTATCATGGCCTGGTATTTACTCTTTTCTTATTTATTATGAGATGCATGAGAGCATCATTATTTATGCATGAGAGCCAGGACATTTTTTCCTCTCCCCATTGCCTAGGTCAGTGCCTAGAAGACTTTCAGCAAGCCAACACTGGATTAGGTAAAATAGTTATAAAGCACTTTTCTAAACATCATGTCGCCTTTTGTTATCTTCCTTTCTTTTCTTTCTTCTCATTTACTTTTCATTTTTTTTCTCTTTTCCCTCTTTGCTTTCCAAAGGTGAATAATAAATGCACACAATGACCCAATGCCCAATGTAAGGGTCTTTGTGAATGTCTTTACTAGATTGTGAGAGGTGGCTGGCTGCCTGATGATTTTTTAAAAAAATCCCTTAGAACATTCTACACAGAAATTTGTCATTCTGTAAGTCTGATATTTATTTTCGTAAATTTGAAAATAATTCTGGTTACATGAGGGGGATTTAATTAACCTTCATGTTTTTTGTCATTGATATTGAGTGCTCTAAGCCTTTTACTTAGTGTTTATTTTTAAATTAGTTTGAAAACAAAGTTGTCTCTTTTCCACAAATTTAATTCTTATTTATGATAAAAAGTGACAGGGACAAGGTGGTGAGAGAAGTAGAAAGGAGATAAAATGCATTTTTATTTCTTACATTCATTATTTTGAATTAATCCATGAAAATTTTCACATGCAAAAAAAATCTGGTAGCTGGAAGAGTAAAGTAAGCTGTTTTAAACTTCTGTTTAGAGCATGGACTTCATTTATTTTTCTTCTGTCATCAGGTATAAAATGGCATGTTGAGGCCCTGGGGTATCCCTCATACCACTCCAAAGCTGAATTGTTTTATTTATGATCATTATTTTCCCTCCGCCTTCCTTCGGGAGAAGAGAATGCAAAAATTAAAATTTATAAATTCAAAATATCCACATCTTAAAGAGAATATGTCTAATATTTTCCTTGAGTGAAAAAGAGGGATGGACATATTTTGCTTTCCTTTCTTCACAATGAAAGTTGAAACAGTGATTTTGTGTTATTATAACACTCATCATTTCTCCCTCTAATTTGGATGGTTTTTAATAAAGCTCCATTGATTCCACTGAAAGGAATTCCTCCTGGCAAAAGCAGAACACACACACTGATTGCTAAATATGCAGCAATTATCATATTCAGCAGCACACTTTAATATCTTATTTATAGATGTATCTATCTATAATTTGCTTTAATTAAGTTGCATTGATTTTAATGACAGGAACGATCCTCAGAGAAGGAGGCTGGTGTCATGTGTTCCTGTGAGTCCTGGTCTATCACTCTTTAAGATGCTGTCCAATGCCTTAGTGACCTACTATCAGTACCAGGCAAAGCCATCCCAACTTGGTAAAATTTCAGGGAAATTTTCAATGTGTTAATGCCCCAGAATTTGTCCTCTTGATCACAGGACATTGTGAACTGGTATATATCTTTGTGCAATGGAAATGGCAACCCAATATTTTTTCATATATATATATTTTAGTTGCAGGTGGATGCAATACTTCTTATTTTTATTTATTTTTTATGTGGTGCTGAGGATTGAACACAGTGCCTCATGCATGTTAGGCAAGTGCTCTGCCACTGAGCCATAACCCCAGCCCTGGCAACAATGGCTTAAATTGCCATAATTTCAGCACCAGCCCAAACTCACACTAAGTAGTCTCTCTTAGGTGTAGCCAGCAATGATATTTTCCCACTCTAGCAATTCTCAGCCATATTTTTTCCTGCACTGACAATAACATCAGATCGCTTCTAGAAGGATCATGGGAATTGACATTTTTTTTTTTAAATATTTTTTTAGTTATAGATGGACACAATGTCTTTATTTCATTGCTTTGTATGTGGTGCTGAGGATCGAACCCAGGGCCTCACGCATGTGAGGCAAGCGCTCTACCACTGAGCTACAATCCCAGCCCTGGAATTGACGTATTTTTGTATTCTTGATTAATTTTCACACCCCCACCTAGAGAAAGTTCGGGGGGAACTGGAACCAAGAACTCCTGACACTTTTGCCCTCTTTGACATCCATGTTCAAAAGGAAAGGGTCTAGCTGGAGAAACAACACAAAGGAGTGTGAAGATAGCAAGTATATTTATAAAGCCTCTAAAATATTACTCATCATGATCAGAAACAATTTCTCTTTCTTTTTTATTGGATGACGATATAAACATTGCTTCTATAAATCTTTGCACCTCCGAAGGTGCCAACATTCATTTTGCATGAATTATCCATGTTTAAATGCCAAGGCATGATCACAAAGGAAAACTCCGAAGACAGTTATGCCTGTGCATTCGCAGATTCTGGTCACCATTTTTCACTCACTGATTATTGCTACAAGTGTTGATTAATAGTGGTGTTCACGCTGCTAGAATGCATTTCCCTGGAGGTGAAGAAAACATTCAAGGGAAAAAAAAAGCCAGAACCAAGGAAAGATAATAATCAACCCATCCTTCCGCTTCTCTGTAATAACTCTGCAGAGGGTGTGCAAATCATGGTTCCTGATGATCCCCGTTAGCAGCTTCTGAGCCATTTCACTCCAAAGATCATCCATATGCATCAGATCACCAATTTGTCAATCAGTTTATAAGGCAATTAGATGTTCCCTAATCTCCCTTCTTTCCTTTGGGGAAAGGGTAAAATGATATAAGCAGCGGGGCTCCAAAAGCGGTGTTAGGACATTGCATACCCAGTGCCTCTCCTGAGTCTCACTGCCCTGTCTAAACGCCGGGATACAGCCTCAATGACAATAATGTGCAAGACTGGAATTTAGCAAGGCTGATTAGCTTAGTACTTATTTCTCTCTCATCAGTAATGCCATCCCTCTTATCCATGGAGGGAAACTAATGAATTGGATTTAGAGTGCGAGAACATTTCTTAATAAATGCAATATGACAGGAGATACGAAAAATACAGATGAGAATACAGCCGGGGAAGGATCGCGTGACCAGGCAATGCTGTTTTGGACTGCTAGGACCTTAGCTTGATCTTAAAGTTGCTTAGAGTTAGATCTTAGAGTTGTTTAGACCTAGGGCCTCTGATCTTGAAGGCTATCAGTTTCCTTTGTCCAGCTCAATGGGATCGTTTCTGGCTTCCTGTTTCTCTCCCTGGGTGGCTTTTCTTATCATTAATCCTATGATGTGTTTTTGTTCTTCTAACTCTTAATTGTCTCTAATGAGGAGCAGACCAGCAATGGCCACATTTGCAATTTCCCTCTTGATTTAAGTGGAAAGACTAATTAGTATAAATTATGGTGAAAGAACTTGAGTCTCTCCCATAAGTTGGAAGAAGAATAGCAAGTGAGCTTACAGTTATTTTATCTTCTGGCCTTGAGTTCTGCACTTCAGTTTTTCCACGTGTGATCAGGTTTTGGTTCACGTCAGGTTTCCCATCAATTCTTTTGCAAAAGACACAGTCTACATTTAGACATTGCAATCTCAACTCTCCTTTGACATCTCCTCTCTCACTCACCTCCACCCTGGCATTTCCTTGTGGTCCTGACCTATACAATTACTTGACAGTAATTCTTTCCCAGGTGGTTCATGCCTCTAGAGTCAAACTTCTTTTTCTACCCACTTTATCTTCTTGAATTGTTCAGCCTGAGTCTCTGTGTGGCCAATCCAGGAAGATATTTTTTATTTTTTTAATCTTGCAGTGGAAGTAGGTGAATCATTTATAGGAAAGGAATCCAACTTGGTTCTTATCCTTCCCACTCCCTACAGATCCCACTCTGAAACTATCCCTGGCTACTTGGGAATGACAGTTGCCACTTGAAAATGGAAAATCTCAGTAATAGATTCTGAACTCTTAGCCACAGACTAACCAGAACATCCTGTAAGGAAGCAGACAAAGCAGGAAAGGAGGAAATAAAAACAGAAAGTAATGAATTGATAAATGTCTCAATCATTTTGCAGGATCCATGAAATCCTTATTTTAATATAATTGAACTGACCATGGCAAAGTGGCATTACATGTGAATTGAATCAGTGTCCTTACGATGCTGGTACCTACTCCTCATCCAAAAGTTCTTCTGGACAATAAAGGACAGGTCTCCAACATATTAGGAAAATACACATTCTCCAAACTCCACCAGCAACTTAAATGTGGCCAAGGGAACTTGGCTTAATATGTAACCAGCTGCAGCTGCAGGGTTAGATGTGCACAGCATTTCCCTTCCATATGCTCCCATGTGCTCTTCTTCTGCCTCCTGCGGTGGAAACGTGCATACCCTACGGACAACATTTCTAATTCTTCCCAGCACTGTTGGGTGGCACCTTTCTTTGCCTGCTTATACCAAGCTGGCACTTGGTATAGTTTCTCTGTGATCTGGTATTATCTTTCATTCATGCTACCAGATGGATACCAGATGGGTAATTGCAGCCAGTGCTTCTGCTCTAGGTCCACTCCAGAGCCCATGGGCATGGGCCCGTCAGTTAGTTGCTTCGAAAATGGTGCTTCAAAGAAATACTCCTCAACCCCATATGCATCTGTTCCTCACTCTAATGACCTTTGAAAAAAACCAAGAGAAAGAAAACCCTTGTAGACAAGCTTTGCTTTAACTAGATGTTACATCTGTAAGAAAAAGGGAAAATGACCATATAGTGGCTTGTGGATGTCAAACTCATTTCCAGCTAATGGAACATCCAAAAAGCCACCAACTCAAACAACCATGTCAGTAGGGAAAGTGAAGTATAATCAATAAGTTCCTTTTCAGTGATAGCCTCACAGTGTAGAGTCTCAATTCCTGAAGGGCAGCTTTTACATAGCATTTGCTGAGGTAAAAAGGAAAAAAAAAAAAAAGAAAAGAAAAGAAAGGAAGTGCCTCACTTTGAAAGTTCTAGTGATTCCTAGGGAAGAACAGAGTTCAGACAAAAGGAATGACTAAAATGGTAGGAAGGACCTGTCGTAAGAGCTCATCCCGGATCAGCTTCTCTTGAACTAATGCCTTGGTTGTCACATTCAACAAATTACATTAAAAAAAAAAAAATCCTGACAGATCATCTGGTTGTTTCAAGTGTGTATTTCAGCAGTTCATTATGAAAGTTTATTTTCTAAATTAACTGCAAATAAAGTGGAATCTTCTAACCATGTTCTCACACAATGCTGTCAGCTAATTTTTTTTTTTTTTTAATAGCAGACATCAAAGAAGATCCTGAGTCCACACTCAGGCTCTTCTCCTGGAGAACTTATGATAAATAGTTATGTGTTCCAGGCTGGAGTCCAGGCTCTTCTCCTGGAGAACTTATGATAAATAGTTATGTGTTCCCTGAGGTTACTATGGAAACACTTTCTTCTCAGGTCATCCACTTACAAAGGTAATATTTGCATTCAAATATGTTGGAAGTTAATTTTTTTTAATACTCAAGTGAGATCGCGCTATCATATCCATATCTATTATTTCAAACTCCATGGATAGAGATCCACTTATTCTACAAAAAGAGTTGAATGAAGTGTTTACCCTAGAGGAGTAACGCTGACAAATCAGGTGGTACTTGGGACACTGTCAAAGATATTAACAAAGATATTAACTTCTTTTATTGGTACCAAGGATTAAACACGGGATGCTTAACCACTGGACCACATCTCTGGCCCTCTTTATATTTTTGTTTTGAGGCAAGGTCTTGCTAAGTTGCTTAGGGCCTTGTTAAGTTGCTGAGGCTGGCTTTGAATTTGCAATTCTCCTGCCTCAGCCGCCTGAGCCACTGGGATTACAGGCATGGGCCACCACTCAGCCTAAATTAACTTGTGTTACCTAAAAAAATGTTAGTAGTGACCTACTACCTAGCATTCCTCATTATGCTAACTTGAGTATTTAAATTTGTGTCATCTCTAAGATAGAAGAGGCTGGAGATGAGAATATAGGACAGGTGTCAACAGGTATGTGCCTTGTCTTTGGAGATTGCTAGATGGCCATGCCTCAAATTACCCATTTGGACCATCAAAAACTCAGTATTGGGGCTGGGGCTGTGGCTCAGTGGTACAGCGCTTGCCTAGCATGCGTGAGGCACTGGGTTCAATTCTCAGCACCACATATAAATAAATAAAAATATAGGTCCATCAACAACTAAAAAAATAAAAAAATAAAAAATAAATAAAAAACTCAGTATTGCAAGCCTTTGTTGAGGGGTTGTAAAACACTGTGAGGTTAGGCCTGACATAGGGCTCAAACATGCACAAGCTCTTCAATAAGCTGTGTGCTCGCCCCAGCTGGACAGAATTAATTTTACTTCATGGTACAGACCAGAAGTGGTAGAGAAGCACTGACAGGGTGGCCTTTGAGGAAGGCTTTGTGAAAGGAGGTTATTGTGACTGTGTAGATGTGAAATGTGAGCAGAAGCTCCTCTGGATGGGCCCATGGGGCCACTGACTAACCCCTCTTCCATACCACTCTTGTGGACCACTGTCTGGGATAATAAGATCTGGCTATTAGCAAGTGACTCTGGAAAAGTAAAATCTCTTTTCATCATAGACCATGAGGAACTTCTCAAAAAACAACCAGTTCATCTCTGATTGCATCAAGTGTCACCAGCCACTTGCAAAAGGCAGTGAGATGAGAACCAGGCTTCATAGAAGCAGGCACTTGACTTTAGATCTGGGGAAACTTGTATGTCGTGTATGGAAGGATCTTGACTTTCCTCTTCCTCGGAGAGTCCTAAAGATAGTGCTTCCTAATTCCACAAGCATTCATCAAGTCCATTTATACTCTCCATGAGACTGGCACCATAGGTTGTTGAGAGTAGAAAGAAGGAGGCTGAGATGGAGGTTCAGACAGACTGTGATGAGGCCGATGTCCTTTGCCTGCCCTGATAGACTGAAGCAGAAGCAGCAGGGGTCTAATGTCTGACTTCCAGAAAGTTTTATATGCCAGAGGGGACTGAGGTAGCCATGTCTTTAATTGCCCTGGTCAGTTATCACCACAGAGAGAACTACAGAGTAGGCCATAGCTAACTGAGACTGAAACATTGATGACTTGTTTTACCAGTACCCCCAAATCATAGTCACCTATGTACAGGAAGTCAGAGCTAAGCTCTTTTCTCCTTTACTGATGTTGGTCACATACCACAGTATCAAAGCCTTATTGCAGTCAGAAATGACTTTCCTGATTTTTTTCCTTTGTCAGAGGCCAGACGTTGTTCTACACAGAAGGGCGTTTGGTTCTACTGACAAGATTTGTGTTAAAAAAAGCCTCCCTGCAGAATGTGTGTGTATGTGTGTGTGTTTATGTTTCCAAATAGATTGTTTAATTATCTGCTCCATTATCTTTCTGGAAGCTGTATTTCATTGCATCAAGCATATTTATCAATAAGAAATGAATGTTATCCTGGGAACTGGGAACTGATTTGTTCAAGGTAACTTTCATTATAATCATGGCTGCCGTGTCTAATGATGGTTCTGCACTTGTCCTGTTTTATTTACAGCTGCAAATTTCCCATTTGAATTTTTTCTTCACCATCTAAAAGCCAAATGAAATATCAGTGACCACTTGTGTGTCCCTGGGCAGAAATTACCTGGAAAGGGGGCATGGACACATGAGTACAAAGATTACCTAAAGATATTTTTTAAGTCACTACTTATTATTGATGAAAAGTGGTGTACCTCACTCTATACGACCTCCAGAGGGATGCATATCTCGAGTGTTACAAACTATGCCAAAATACAATAATTAATATAGACAAAGCAGTAGGCAGAAGTACAGTGGTAATCCTGTAAATTTAAAAAATTTTTCCTTGTCAATTAATTCAACATCTTACATTATTTCCCTCACTAGCACTAAAAAAGGTAATAATATGGAATGTGGCATCTGTCATGTTTGTTTTGAAGTTAAAAATGGAAATGTGGCCAGGCAGTAAGTGCCATAAACAGAAGATGAGCAGTGTGACATTAAAGCCGAACTTGCTATCATGTTGGAGAATCACGCTTATGGCGCTGAGACCCGAGAGTTGCTGCAGGCTTTCCCACATGCATATTTCTGGGTGCACGTGCATACCAAAAATTTAGGGAAAGGAGCCACAAATGCAACTACTTTTTATAAAGCTGAACCTTGCAATATTGTAATAAAGCTTTGTATCTTTTGATTTTCAAGGTGAGGCTCTGTCATCACAAGATTATCAAAGCAATAGATGAACGGGGCAGACTAGTAAAGGCAGCATGCTAGTGGGGAGAAGCACACGCCCTACCATAGACAACCAGGTGTGGCTGAGTACATAGAGGAGAGGTGAGAAGATATGCATCTGAGAGGGAAGGAGAGATCAGACCAAACTGGGAGACAGAATCTGTGTTCTAGATTGTCCATGAAATGTTGGTAAGCAGTTAAGTTCAAATGGGAAACAAACCTAGGTTGAAAGAATTCTAGAAGGAACTATAACCCTAGTGTTCTGGGGGACTGGGGATGGCAGCTTCCACGGAAGTCATATTCATGAGGAGGCAGAGACCCAGGCCCTGAGAGAGAGGGGGAACATAAAAATCACTGTAAGAATGGCTTGGTTCTAACAGAATGTTTGAAAAAGGATTCCTCAGGTTTTCCTACATTTTCCTAGGTCTGACAGATCATGGACCCATAGGGAGAACCCACATAATTATATCTGTAGATACAAAGGGGCTGGGATAGTAGAGAATCAGTTAGCCCCTTTGCTGAAATTCTCATTAAGTTGGAGTTATCACCAAAATGAAGGGTGAATATTAGTTCGGTATGTAAAAGGACAAGACTTCAATAATGCTGGGTCCCATATGCTCTGTTCTAAACCTACAGTGAGAATCATCTACTGTATGACAAATATGACTCTGCCATTAGATGAGCATCTGCACTCCTATCCTCAGTCTAGGACTAATGAAGTCATGCGATCAATACTCTGCATTTGTAGCAGGAACTTTATTTTTTGTTTTAAAGTCACAATAATGCAGCTTGATAGAGAAAACAAAACCTTTATATATTCACAGGGAATTATGTATGCATAATATTTGGCATTATATTTCTAATTGTTTTTTACAACTTCAATGAAAAAAGAAAACAAAAATAAAACCAAGTAAAATCCTTAACCCTCTGAATTTCTGTGGCCTTTTCTTTCTGCTTAGTCCTATTGATACTACCTTGATGTCTAACTAGAAAAGCATGTTGCAGAGGTCTTCCTCATGGAAGGTAAGGAAAACAATTTGGACATTTTATATACCATGTCTCACTTTTCCAGGACCATTTAGAAAAAAATTAGGAGTTAACAGTATAGGAGGAGAAAGAACAGTCCTAACGTTTTCCAGACCTACCCCTGGATGTGCATTATTTCACTATGTGAATGAGAAAGCTACTGCTAGGGAAGTGGCCCTGGTGGTGTAGGGAGACTGCCCTGGATCCTGCTATGGTTCATCATTAAGACATACCATATTTTGGAGTAACCTAAGTGCTTTGATGGCTACCATTCTGGACTCCATGGTAAAATGAGCACAGGCAATTTACTAGATTTCCCAGATTCTGGTTGAAATGACTAACAGTTTAGAAAGTTAGTGAAACTCACATTAGCCCTGGATACTGAGGAGTGTCTGCTGGACATGGAACCAGGGGCCTCGCTGAAAGGCAGATCTGGTGTCAGTTCACTATCAGTCTTCCTGGAGGGCAGGTGGAGGAGAAAGCTGTTCCATTGGAGAGGTCATAGGACTGGTATAAGGGTCTTAGCATAGGGGTCTCTCTAATGGAGAAAGAGGTGGTGCTCTAAACAATGCAACTGAAAAGCCTAGTATCCTCCATGTGGTTCTACCAAGGGGGACAGGTGAGAAGATAAAGTGCTCTCTTTCTTGATTTGGTGAGTAATAGAATGAGGATGAAGGGTGCAGAGGCCAGGTAACAGGAGGAGAGGCCTGGGCCAGACAGAAACCAGAGTGCAGAAAGATGACCTCTCATCCAATGGAGTTGGCAAATCCCACTGAGACACTGAGTAGAAGCCAAGTTCCCTTCTGGTATTATTCTAGATCCTACTCCCTCCCTGTGCTAACAAGCTGCCAAAGCTCTAGTCAGAAGGCAAGAGTGTACCTTAGCCAGTACTGTGGTCTAGGTGCATTCTGCTGTCCTAGGAGCATTCTGGAGAAAGTGGGAAGAACAAGAGAACTTCCGCCACCTCATTTAAGGAGCAACATCCTTGCTTCCAAGACAGAGAAGAGAAGGAATCCAACATGGTGCCATTTACAGAGAGGATTCAGTGGAAGCTGGCAAAATGAGCCACAAAGCAAGAGCTGCAGAAGTCACTGTTCCAACTACAAAGCATTAAGACTATTATGAAAAATAAAATGTAACTGAACAAACCCAACTCCTGAAAACTAAAACAATGACCATATACATCACCCTTGGTCAAAGAAGCAGCAAAGTCTGTGATTTTAGAATGTCCAGAAAAAGATTAAGAACATTAACACTCCTGGATATAGAGCAAAAACTAAGTTTGAAAGCAAATTTATTTCCTTAAATTATGCTATTATTAAAGTTACTAAAAAGCAAATGCAATAAATAAATTTTAAAAAGTAAGTTTGCACATGGTGAGAGATAGGGATTTAGTTTCATTTTACTGCATATGGATTTCCAGTTTTCCCAGCACCATTTGTTGAAAAGGCTATCTTTTCTCCAATGTATGTTTTTGGCACCTTTGTCTAGTATGAGATAGCTGTATTTATGTGCATTACTCTCTGTGTCTTCTATTCTGTACCATTGGTCTACATGTCTATTTTGGTGCCAGTACCATGCCATTTTTGTTACTATAGCTTTGTAATAAAGTTTAAAGTCTGGTATTGTAATGCCTCCTGCTTCACTCTTCGTGCTCAGGATTGCTTTGGCTATTCTGGGTCTCTTATTTTTCCAAATGAATTTCATGATTGCCTTTTCTATTTCTATAAGAAAGAACTTTGGGATTTTAATTGGGATTGCATTGAATCTGTATAGTGTTTGGGTAGTATGGCCATTTTAATAATATTGATTCTGCATATCCAAGAACATGGGAGGTCTTTCCATCTTCTTAAATCTTCTTCAATTTCTTTCTTTAGTGTCTTGTAATTTTCATTGTAAAGGTCTTTTACCACTCTTGTTAGATTGATTCCCAAATCCCTATCTCTCACCATGCACAAAACTCAACTCAAAGAGAATCAAAGACCTAGGAATTAGACCAGAGACCCTGCGTCTAATTGAGGAGAAAGTAGGTCCAAATCTTTAACACGTTGGAGTAGGCCCCGAATTCCTTAACAGGACTCCTATAGCACAAGAAATAAAAGCAAGAATCAATAAATGGAATGGACTTAAACTAAAAAGCTTCTTCTCAGCAAAACAAACTATCAATTAGGTGAACAGAGAGCCTACATTCTGGGAGCAAATTTTTGCCACACGCACATCAGATAGAGCACTGATCTCCAGGATATATAAAGAACTTAAAAAACTTAAACCAAAAAAACAAATAACTCAATCAATAAATGGGCTAAGGAGCTGAATAGAAACCTCTCAGAAGATGATATACAATCAATAAACAAATATATGAAGAAATGTTCAACGTCTCTAGCCATTAGAGAAACGCAAATCAGAACTACTCTCAGATTTCATTTCACCCCAGTCAGAATGGCAGCTATCCAAAACACCAGCAACAATAAGTGCTGGTGAGGATGCGGTGAAAAAGGCACACTCAAACATTGCTGGTGGGACTGCAAACTGGTGCAACCAATCTGGAAAGCAGTATGGAGATTCCTTAAAAAACTTGGAATGGAACCACCATTTGATTCAGCTATTCCACTCGTTGGCCTATACCCTAAAGACTTAAAAACAGCACACTACAGTAATGCAGCCACCTCAATGTTTATAGCAGCACAATTTACAATTGCAAAATTGTGGAAGCAACCCAGCTGCCCTTCAATAGATGAATGTTTAAAGAAACTGTGATACATATACACAATGGAATATTATTCAGCAATAAAAGAGAATAAAATTATGGCATTTGCAGGTACATGGATGGAATTGGAGAACATTATGCTAAGTGAAGTAAGCCAATCCCAAAAAACCCAATGCCGAATGTTCTCTCTGATTAGAGAATGCTGATTCATAAGGGGGGTGGGGATAATCAGGGGATAATGCTGATTCATAAGGGGATAGGAGAAATGGAGGAACTCTCGATGGGGCAAGGGGGAGGAGGGAAGAGGGAAAAGGGAATGGGTGTAGTAAAGATGGTTGAATGAGATGGTCATCACTACCCTTGGTGTATGTACGAAGACACAAATGGTGTGACTCTATCTGGTTTGCAACCAGAGAGATGGAAAAATTGAGCTCTATATATGTACTATGACTTGAAATGCATTTAAATAAATTAATTTAAAAAAGTAAGTTTGCTTTGTCTGTATTTAAGGAAAGAAAATATGAAGCATAAATAAATGTACCAGAAAACAGAAAAACAGAATTATTAAATATATTAAGTGGTAAAAAGACACATAAACATAATAAAAGTTTGAAAATCTCAAAGAGAGAAAATTCTATAGAAAATGACAACTCATTTTTCCAAAATTCTGTAAAAGAGAAAGCAAATCCTTTTCCAAAGATCTCTCTATATGGGAAAGTTGAAAAACGTGTCAAAGAATTACTCACAAAAAACAGATGAGTTCTTCTATATCTTTACCAAAAGGCAATTACTACATTAATAAAATTTTTATGAAACATAGTAACCATGAAGTTACCCAGACTGTCTTATAAAGGTAATATAACCCCTCTGGTTAAAGCTGCTAAATTGAGAAACAAACAAAAAACTAGGTATCAATTTTACCTACAAACAATATACAAAGTCACCAATGCAATATAAGCCATTCTTTCCAGAGTGGTGGTGTACACCTGTCTTCCCACTCGAGAGTCTGAGTCAAGAGGATCTCAAGTTCAAGGCCAGCCTCAGCAATATTGCAAGACCCTGTATCAAAATAAAAAATAAAAAGGGCTGGTGGTATAGCTCAGTGGTAGAGCAATCCTGGGTTCAATCTTAGTACTAAAAAAAAAAAAAAAAAAAAAAAAGGCATCCATGCCCAGGTCTATCTTGAAAGAATTAAACAGATAACATATGGGTATACATTTAATTTTTTTCAGTGTTGAGAAGGTTATTGGATGTTAGAAACTTTGTTAATATAACTGCTCATGTTAATTGAAGAAGAAAAATCATATGATCATCTTGACAGATGTTTAAATGATACTTGAAAAAACTAATGGATATCTGTAGTTTGTTTACAAAAAAAAAAATGAAAGCCTTTTTCCCTCCAAAGCATTATAAAGGTAAGAGCCTATTGACAAAGTTAGAAAAAACTCTGAATGATATTTGCCAATGAAGGCTTAATATTTCTTCCACATCAAGAATATTTACAGGTTAGGAGCAAAACCAGCAAACATTATAATATAAAAAATAGAAAATTCATAAAAAGAAGAAATATTAATGTCCAACAAACTCATGAAATGCTCAATCACAATTGTAATTAAGAAATGAAAACAAAAATGATTGATATTTGCTCTCCAAGTGGTAAACAAAAACTAGGAAAAATGAAAACATTTTTATACACTATGAAACCTATATAAAATAGACCATTAATATTTATTGCCTGTGTTGATGAAGATGTTGCTAAGGAAATACTAACTTTTAAACTTTCTTAGGGTCAAATTGAGTAATTTGTACCTAATTTTTAAAAATAAAATAATGCATTGATTTATGATAAAGAAATAAGAATATGAAAATTGACTTATAAGGCTTATTATTACTTTTGATCAGAATTGACGAAAAATAATTTAAATATCCAATAATGGCAAAGTGCTTTAACTGATTATTATATATCCTTTTTACAAAATACTGTGGATTAAATTTATATTTTTGAAGAATAATGACATAGGAAATGTTTGCTATATAGCAGAAGGTGAAAAAAGCAGGTTCAGGAGCAGCATATTTAAAAGGATTCCAATTTAATTACCACATGTGATATGCATGTGTGTGCATGTTTGTAGTAAGAAAATATTCCAGGTGGTCAGGTAATAGGTGATGTACATTTTCATTTTAATACTTTTACCAATTACCTAGATATTTTGGAGTATTAGTATATCCAGGTAGTCTCTGAAATACTTCAGGCTATAAAGTGTAAAATTGTAACTGTTTTCAATATATTTATTTCAGAGCTACATACAACCATTGACTGTAAAACTAAAATTAATGAAAATATGTACAAATTGTGAATATATCTACATTTACATATTCATCTATCTATTTTTTTTTGGGGGGGGGATGTATTGAACCCAGGCACACTTAACCATTGAGCCACTTCCCCAGCACTTTGTATTTTCTATTTTTGGACAGGTTCTCACTAATGTGCTAAGGGCCTCACTAAGATGCTGAGGCTGGCTTTGAACTGGCAATCCTCCTGCCTCAGCCTCCCAAGCTGCTGGATTACAGGCGTGTGCCACTGCACCCAGCTCATCTATCTGTATTGATATGTAAATATAATTCAGAAAAACATACTCAGTGCCCAGTCATTATGTGGGTCAGAGAGAATTTATTCAAAAATATTCATTTAAAAAATATTTGAGTCCCTTTTATGAAGTAAGTACCATGTGAATTCTGATAAATAAAAATGATGAACAGACAGATAAGAAACTTAAAGTCTAGACTCCAGCTTTTCAGTCGTTTAAAATTATAACCCATTAAAAGACTTATACATCATGACCCAGTACGTGTGTATGTGCTCACTTGTACTGGATATTAAACAAAAATTTCTCCATCTATTGCCCATATTTACTGCTGCCCATGCCCTCTGATATATTCTATTCCGCTCAAAATCATTTAGAAATGACAATAGTGACCAACTAATTGATTTTATGATCATCTAATAAGCTGTGACACATAGTTTGAAAAACTACCCTCTAGGGCCTATCTTGGTCAGTAATTGGGACAGATGCGACGCACAAATGCTCAGTCCTCAAAATGAGAGGTTGGACCTAAAGAAAAGTATCATTATAGGACATATGCTAAAAGCCACTTTATATTTGTTTCAAAATTGCAAAGGGCAATTGCTTAGATGTAGCAGCTGACCAGGAGGCAGACGGCCCTAAATGCAGACAAAAGGAAAGGCCAAGCACACTAGGGAAAACCTCACAGGGATAAAAGGAAATCTATCTTATTAATTCTTGGTTAGTCTCCCTTTCCTATGCATCCACTTATCAATTTCTTCCTGTACAACTACTCCTAAATATCTCATTATATTTGAAATTATGTTTCCTGTCTGCCTTTCTCACCAGACACGAACTCCTTATTCACTTCTGAATCTTGAGTCAAGTAAATTTCTGGATTAAAGTTGCCACTGAATGAAGGTCTAAGGAATTGATAAATAAACGCAGGACTGTTGTCCTCCAGTCCTGGGGCCAAAGTCATGCAATGTAAGAGAAAAGGAGTTTATTTATTTTTTCTTAATAGATGCTGGGACATGGAAAGGTTTTCTTCTAATTTTGGGTAGGAAAGCTTTTCTTCCAATTTTGGGTAGAAAAGTTTTCTAAAACTTTTCTTAAAAGTTTCTAAGTGGGAAGGTATTCCAATAATCGATAAATTCCATTTATGAATCGATTAAGGGGAAAGATTGAATGCTTGAAACAAAATGTGAGTTTTCTTCTACTTACTTGTCACCCCTCCTTCCACCATGTGATTAGGGATTAGATTGTCCAGCAGTACGTATCTATATCTACATGTAACAAAAAGAAAGTTTTGAACTATCTGAAATTGGAAAATGTCAAAAGACTTCTAAAATCACATGTAAGTAAACCACAACCTCCAAACTTCCATCTCATTTTTTTTTTTCCCTCAATCACCAATTTAAGTACTAGTTTAAAAGATTTCTTCCTGCCATCATTCATGTTAATTGAGGGACCATGATTTCCTTCTCTGGAACGTGCTTCTCTGATTCCCTTATAACCACATATATAACAGCACGCTATTGCCAGAGTGCTGCCTGACGGTTGAAACGGGGGAAATTACTGTAAAGGGAGTTGCAGGGAAAACAGGAAGCCTGGTCCATACTAAATAGATGAAGGAGAGAAAAGCAGCTGATAGATATAAAAAATTAAAATTAAAATAGATTTGCTACTCAGAAACAATCTGGGACTCTGGTAATTAGATGATAGGAAAATAAAACTGAAAAACGGAGGTGTCTCCACATGGTTTGGGGGTATTCATTATTATAGAATGAGCCAGAAGGTTCGTTAGAGAAAAGACTTCAGATCATGAAGGGAAATGTTCTCATATAACATTTCCTACTGTTTCTCTGAAGGGGAAACTTCATAACATTAATATTTTTCTATACACACACACACACTCTCAAACACACACACACACACACACACACACACACACACACACACACACACACACACCAATCAGGTTTTCCTTCATTAAAGGTAAGAGCTGATGATTCAATTTTTGGGCTCAATTGACACTTTCTTATGCATTCATAAATTGCTAAGTACTCATTGAGTGAATAAACCAATAAAGAAATGAACAATTGTATAAAATACATTTTCCTCATGTTTTGCTTTTGACTTTGCTGCCTAGAAAATGGAGCTCTGTCTGGGAATAGGGTGAGCGAGAGATGACATAGAGTGAGCTAAATCATTTGAAGAAAGGTTCGTGGAGATAAAACCCAAGTATTTTATTACTGTATCCAAGTCTTATCTTGAAAGTAGAAAATAAACTGTTTCTCAACAGTTTGTAATAACAACATTATGTCTTTTCTTCTTTAATCATTTACTTGAATAAATGGAAAGTTTTCCTCTCAGCCTAGCTGGAAGTCAGTGGTATCAACTTTCGAACATTCTTATAAACACTAAGAAAATTAGCAATATGATTTCAAGGCTCAGAAAGAAACAGAGAAATTGATGAGAATCATAGGAGGGGACTGTAAATTCAGAGCCTGTGGTATGTGTTATTACAACTGTATTCAAAAGTGGTCATTGTTCTTGTGGAGAATGTCCATTTCAAGATTGTCGTAAAGATCAGTATCATTTTAGGGTTTTCTTTGACTAGCACCTTTCCTGTCTTTTGAGAGAAGAGCTTTCTGTGAATATTCTTTTTCCCATCATAACACTAGACCAGTTACTACTTAATAGGAACCAAATGACGTTACGTTTCCGAAGGATTATGAGTGGAGTTTCCTGAAACTGAGAGCAAAATGGCTGCCTTGGTGACCTGATTGGTCTATAGGTAGGGAGCTGCGCAAGAAGACTCCATGGGCTACTAGATCTGCACACAGATGTGGCTTCAAGGAGCTTTCACTATTGTCAAGTTTAAGTGCAACAAGTATCGGTTAGATGGATTTTCATAGCGTCTACCCCAAACATCTTTATTTTTAAATTTAGTGTCCAAAGTTTATTTTAGGACTTTTAAACTCTGCTGAAATAAAACATATCCAACTGATTTTAAACAGCTTCATGAACAGTTTAGGAAATCTGGAATTCATAGGAGTTTCTGCTATGGTTTCTCCCATATTACATAAAATGGTCATTTCTCCCATTGCAGTAGAAGAAAAGAATGTTATTATTGTAGAAGTTGGAATTTTGGGTTTCAACTATGATCCAACATAAACGGCTGTGGTTTGGGGGAACTTAACTTATTCTAAACTCAACATCCTGAACTGGAATTAATTGCTCATTAGAAGCAGAAAGAGTTCTTTTTTTCATTCTAATGTAAGTACAGCATTGGGTTTCTTTCTTTTTATTTTTTGACATATTATGGAAAAATAATGTGTCTCTGAACTTTCTTTCTTTCTTTTTCTTTCTTTTTTTTTTCTTTTTGCTATTTGGGTTTGGGTTGGAGCCAGAGATGGCTAACTTATTTGATTACAGCATTAAAAAAAAAAAAGATTTCATTTAGGCTTTTAAAGAGAACTGATGAAACAACATCAAACTTGAGTTTAGGTTCAATATAAGTGGGTTAAAAAACAAATTAAGAGTGATAATTAAAGAGTAGTTCACCAGAGAAAGAAAACTGTTTTCATAGTGCTTATACATGAACACTCAAGAATACAGTTAATACATGAGATTCCTTTTCTTTCAAGTGACTTATTAAAGCAGTATCTAAATAGCTGCCAAAAGGAGCCTTCTTTTCTTCTCTTTTCACTGGGAGATAGCGCAGATTTGAAAATGAGCTTTGCTAATGACTGTGTGATCATGGAGCAAGGTCTTGGAACCTTGCTTTTCTCATCAGTAAAACCAGATTAAAGATACCCACCTCACAGAGCTGCTGTGCAGAATGAACACAAGATGCTATTATTATTGATAATCTTGTGGTAAAATGTATTGAGTAAGTAATTTGTATACATTCTCTTTGTTTTCCACCCTCTTTTTTTATTATAAAGCTTCAACTAGACCCTGGTATTTCTTTGCTTCAGGGTTTTTGCAGAGCTGAAAGCAGAAGTTGACTAAAGTCAACTTTCTTCTAGTCTTTGATTTTAACATAAGCACATTAAAGAGATTAGGTGTGCCCCCAGGGTCAAGGATGAAAGGAGTGGACTTTGGAAGGAGAAGTATGTGTGTGGGAGAGAGGGAAATAGATATTGACCTTTGGACTGATGGAATTTGTCAAAAGTATCTAACAACTAAGCAGTCGTCACCTGAAGTGACCATGGGCATGTTAGTGGTAACCAGAGTAAAGAAGGTTGGAAGGTCTCTCACAACACAGCATGTGCTGTACAATGTCCTGGGACTTTGGAATAACCAGAGGTTAAGGAGGTCCAATAAGGGCAAGACAGAATGCTCGTTCAGCCAATAGAATAACATTACTTCTAAACACCTCAGTGTGCCACCTTTTAAAAGCATTTGTTGAATACTTCCTACATGCCAGACATCATCCTAAGTGGTTTACATGGAATCATATATATGTCAACATACTTATATGACAGAATACTATTATTCTACTTTTAAAGGTATGTAAACTGCCCAAATTTACCCCTGTTAATAAGTGATGTCATCTGAATGTGAACTTGGGAAGTCTCAGTTACCGAGTCTGTGATCTCATACAATATCAAAAATGCTTTCCATACCTGCTAAATTCTAAGTACATGGTTCAGGACATCCATATCTTAGAAAAACAGGATGAGAGAACAGGAGTAGTTTAGGGTGGCTGTCTTCAGGGCAGATTTTCTGGAAGGGCTGATGAGGAGTCATGATTCATGTTAGCTGCTGCAACTGGTGCCTTGGGCCACAGAGGGAAGAACCAGAAACAAAATGCTTTTTTTGGAGGAAGAGAGGATCAGTTTACTGGAGAAATCGGTTACATCCTCAGGATCAGGTCATTGCTCACTGGGAGGGGGTCACATGGAGATATGGGAGAGCTTAGGCTCTGTGCATAAAAATGGAACTGCTCAAGAAAACAAGCTGGTGGAGCCACTAAGCATAAGGAATAGTCCTAACCATCTAGTTCCAGGAGCAGATTCTATTAGACTTCTTGATCCCTCCTCTTAGACTTTCCCTACAACTTTTACAGATCAAATTATTTGTCCCCCTAAAGTATTGCTTAGAGGAACTGTGTTGAGAGAACAATGACTTTGTTGGGAGGTGGGATGAAGAGGTAACTGTGGATACCATAATACTTATAGGCAAAGACTGGACTTAAGTGGGGTGCCATGATGGAATACAGGATTGATTCAGGGTCAGGGAACCTGGGGAGAAACACTTAAAGATTGGTAGTTAGGAAGGGCCCAGAGAACATCTCAAAAATGTTTCCAGGAAGAAGGGAAGAAGGGAATGTACCTCTCCCTGGCTCAGTTGGCTTCCTATTCCTGCTCTGAGGTAACTGTTCTATGATTAGCACAAGGTATTAGATTTTAGTAGGCTGGTTTGGGACCCTAACAACCAATATTGTTTTTTCCTACGGGAAAATCCATTCCTAGTTCTAAATTGCCAACTTCTAAATGGGTTTCTGGAACACAGTTTATTTCTATGTTGGGGATTGCCTGTAAACATGTTACCTCCTTTCAAAATGATTTATGCTATGTTTAAAAGTTACAGATTCACTCGCATGTTGTATATTTCAGCTCTTCTCCCCTATAGCTCATATGTCAGCATATTCCTGTGAAAGCCACACTGAAACATAAAAAGGCTAAAGGCACCACCAACAATAAAATCTTTGATTCATTTTGTGGACTTCTTTCTTCACTTTTTCAGCCCTTCCTGAAATCTAGGTGAGCAAATGCCACCTCTTCAAGTGGCATTTGATGTTTTACCAATATCAAGTTCAATAAAGCTTAAGGCCTTTCTAAAACCTCCTAATTTGTAGACACAGTGGGTTTTCCTCTCTGTTTCAGTCTTGGTACTGCAGGTCTGTTGTTTTAGGAACTCTGGGAAACACTGATCTATTGATGAAGTCAACTACTGGGAGGGGTGGGGGGAAAACTGTTCATGGAGCTAAAGAGAATCCATCCATTGAGAAGGGGGTGGTTACTGTATAGAAGGAACTGCTGTAGTTTGGATCTTGAATGTCCTGCAAAGGCTCATGTGTTAAAGGCTTGGTCTCCGGGGTGGTGCTATTGGAAAGTGGGAGAACCTTTGAGAAGTAGGGCCTATTGAGAGATCCTTTGGTGGTTGGAGGTGTGCTCCTAAAATGTACTGTGGGACCTTGGCCACTTCCTCTTCTCTTTTGCTTCCTGTATATGATATGAGTTGTTTTGTTGCCCTACTCTTTGCCATGATGCGCTGCCTTGCCACAAGCCCAAAACAATGTGGCTAAATGATCATAGACTGGAATCTCCAAAACCGTGAAACAAAACAGAGCTTTTCTATTTGTAAGTTAAGCATCTCAGTTATTTTGTTTTAGTGATAGAAAGCTGACACAGGAGGCAAATTACAGCCGTCTCTGCATCATAGAGTTAATAGCTCTGTTATGGTTTGATCTTTAATGTTCCCTGAAGAGCTTATGTGTTGGAACACAGGAATGTTCAGAGGTGAATTGATTAGATTTTGAGAGCTGAAATCATCTACTTGATGGGCTAATAATTTGAATAGACTACTGGGTGGTAACTAGGCAGGTGGGGCATGACTGGAGGAAGTAGATCATGGGGAGTGGGGCCCGGGCTGTATCTGTCCCTGGCCCTTTCCTCTCTCTCTCTGCTTCCTAGCAGCCATGAGCTAAACAGCTTTCTTCCACCACACCATTCTTCCATGATGTTCTGCCTCACCTCAGGCCAAGAGAAATGAAATTGGTTGACCATAGACTGAGATTTCTGAAACCCTGGGCCCCAAATAACTTTTGGTCATAGTGATGAGAAATTGACTAACACAGCCTCTAATCCAGCATCTTCAAGCTTTTAAGAACGTAGACTTATTACTAAATAATAATCCATGAAGATATAGAGAAATTCTGCCTAGAGAAAGTATCTTTAGTTTTTTTAAAGAATTCTATTGCTTCTCAGCCGGGCGCGGTGGCTCAAGCCTGTAATCCCAGCACTTAGGGAGGCTGAGACAGGAGGATCGCGAGTTCAAAGCCAGCCTCAGCAATGGCGAGGCACTAAGCAACTCAGTGAGACCTTGTCTCTACATAAAACACAAAATAGGGCTGGGGATGTGGCTCAGTGGTCGAGTGCCCCTGAGTTCAATCTCCAGTACCAAAAAAAAAAAAAAGAATTCTATTGCTTCTCATTATATGAATTCCTAGATCTGAGGTGAACAAAAATGCCACTCATCTATGTAATTAAAAAGACAGGGATTTGGTAATTTCTGATAAATAATTCCATGAAATCATGGGGATTCCTGGGATAGCTCGAAGATATTGATCAGTAGACAAAAATAAAATTTATTTTTCTTTTTATGTAGCAAAGAATGGCAAAAGAATGGTAAACTTGAGACTGATAATAAATTTTTATTTCTAATTATAAATAGGCAAATACATGAATAGAGAAGTCTTTTCTTTCTCTTTCCTTTAAAATGTAAGAAGATGACAAAACTTAAATTAGTATTCAAAGTTGCAGTAGATAATTGTGCCCCATATCCTTTCTTCTTTTTCCTGTTAATAGCACCTTGATTTCCCTCTGTGACTACCTCTCTGTCGACACTTGTATGTGGAACTTGGCTCTACTTTCTGGTTCTAGCAGTGGCCTTGTGTCCTCATTCGAGCTTTGTTCTAATACTAGATCTTTCTGCCCAGGATGGTCGGTTCAGCACTTGTAACCCCAGCTGAGCCAATCCATCCACTGAACATCTCACAGCATACCAGGTCTAAGACTTGTCCTGGAATTACTGGGCGTGAGACTATTTCTTTCCATTGAGTTGTTGAGTTGGAGCTGCTGATAGCCATCTTGCCACAATATGTGGAGGCTCCTGTGCCTACAGAGAGAATTACAAAGCTCAGAGAGGGAGAAAAGAGACTCCCAGTGGCCTTTCTGGAGGAGCCAGATCTAGCTTTGCTTCAAGGTAGATATGCCTATGGACTTCTTGTACATGAACCAATAAAATTTTTTTTTCCCAGTTTGAATTAATCTTCTGTTCTTCACAATGTAAGAGCCATTTGACATCAGAATTGTTCATCTGCAAACTCAGTTTTTATGAGACACTTTAAATAAGCAACTAGAAAAATACACATACATCTCAATTCTGGTATTGGACCAATGACAGCAGGAACTCACTATCTTATCTTCTCATGTTTAGAAAATAACCTTCGGATGGTTTTTATACTTGCTTGGCTATTGTGCATCCACCTTAAATCTCTTTCTTAAGATGGTTAGCGTGATCTCAGCATCTTCTTCTCCCTTCCCTCCTAGTGCAGAATTCACCGGATTTATCTTTCATCATGCAGATCAGCTGCCAAGCACGTTCCTTCAAGTTGGCTCTTAGGCCATCTTCATAATAGGATGAACAAATCTTTCAAACTGTTTTCATTTGTTCACTCAGCCATCTCTTTGTTCCAACCATGATGCACCTGAGCCCAGCCCCTCTGCCAGAAAGATGCAGTACCATGTTTTTTTTTTTTTTTTTTTTTTTAACCACAGTGGAAACTAGTTTAAGATGTTCTAACTGCTGTTTTAGTTTAAGATGTTTTAACTGCCACTTTTTCATATATAAACACATTTGTCCTCTCTTCTCATTCAAAGGTCTACAAACCTCTTTTATAGGTAAACATTCTCCTAATTTAGAAAAAAGTTGAAAAGAGGGGAGAGGATAATGTAGTTCTTGAAAAAGACAATAATAAAGATAGTAATATTTTTAGAAAACTCCAGAGCCATCCCATTTCCAATATTACTTACAGGATATTCATGCTGCTATTAAATAAACAGATAATCTTTATCTGCTAATAAAAAAAGCAGCCTGTTGGTAGCAGACTGTGACAGTCTTAACAAGTTTTACAGAAAATAAAATACCAGCCGATTACAGGTATCATGTTTTCTTTTGGCAAATATTAACACTTCACAGCTAGCATATCTTGCTTACTTAATTGGGCCTATAAAAACTCACCAGGCCATTTCATGTGCAGTCACTGAAATTCTCTCAACGACCTGTTCTTTACAGCTATTCAGAGCCTGGATGCAAAAACAACTACAAAACAGACTCACTGCAAGGATTTTCCAGATCTCAGATCCATACTTACAAACCTTACAGTTTGTGTGCATTCATTTATTTTAAAAGAACAGGATATATAAAGAACTCAAAAAACTTAACACCAAAAAAACAAACAACCCAATCAATAAATGGGCTAAGGAGCTGAATAGAAACCTCTCAGAAGATGATATACAATCAATAAACAAATATATGAAGAAATGTTCAACATCTCTAGCCATTAGAGAAATGCAAATCAAAACTACTCTCAGATTTCATCTCACCCCAGTC